>CM038678.1:218385008-218980203 GCA_021605205.1 Aegilops longissima
TTTGCAGTCCTTTAAGACTTATGCCGCTTAGGCGGGGCGGATACTGTCGGCCAAAGGCGTGAATAGCCCCAAATTGACCTTCCAGAAGACTAGGGCTTCGCCAAAATTTAAAATTATAGACTTC
This sequence comes from Aegilops longissima, assembly GCA_021605205.1. Lineage (NCBI taxonomy): Eukaryota > Viridiplantae > Streptophyta > Magnoliopsida > Poales > Poaceae > Aegilops > Aegilops longissima. Next base: position 218,385,133 of record CM038678.1, read on the forward strand.
TATGGCTAAGTGAGTGTTCAAGCATTATAAGACCGGTTGCCTTGTTAGCTGTGTTGGCGCCTCCTAGATGGACCCAAAATGGGAACAAGGCGCTCAAGTTAATCCCGAACACCCCCTTTTCGTGGCATAGGGGCTGAAGCCGATGACTTGCCATCTCTCGGATTTGATAAACAACCGCCTGAAGGTAATATTTTAAATTAACAAGCGTTGCTTAGCACATATGAACTATGTTCTCAGCGCACGGGATGACAAAATCGAGTCTACTCAAATATTACATCTTTGGAGCACTCACCTTAATATTGCAGGCGCCCTTGACACACTCTTATAATACATCTCGGGCGTGCGATGCTCCTTTCCCTCTGGTGGCGGGTCCGTCCACGAGCTTACAGGCATCCATCTTGCCCAGTGCACCTTTAACGCGGGCAAGGGCCAGCAGGCACCCTCAATACAAGCGGAATGCTGATGACTTCTACCAGCAGCACGCATCCATCGCCCGCGCACAGAGGCGAAGTAGCTCCGAGGCATGGCCTCCTTAGCCCACAGCCGAACTATGTGGCCCTTCATGGCCTGTTCGGCCGCCTTGTGGGCTCGACCAGCTGCTTCAACTGGTAAGCTAAGAACACCGGATGTCGGCCTCGACATCTTGAGACGAGAAGACCTTCTCCGTCGAGCTCCCTCCTCGGCCCGGTAGAATCTGGCGGCATCGGACGAGCTGCGAGGAAGATCTGCGAGCAGCTCTGGAGAGCTCGAATTGGGTAAGCAACGGTATTAACAGTCACATACTTACTTTGCATGAAAAATGCCTTACCGCTGCTATTTTCTTCACCGCCTCAACCTCACAGAGGCCTTGTGAAGCTTCGGCCTTAGCGGCTTTAGCACTCTCAAGAGCCGTTGCAAGCTCGAGACTCTCGAGTCTTGAGTCACGCTCAAGCTCTCATGTTTTTCACGAGATCTGGAGCTCTTGCTGTACCTCCGCCACCCGCGCCTCCTGCTTCTCTCGCTCGATGCGCTCAGCGCCGCATTACGTTCAGCCAGCCACCGCCTCCTTCATAGTCGCCACCTCGTTAGTGGCCGCTACAATACCACGTTATCCTTGTCATTTTTCTTGCAACAAATCCTTTTACATGGTACAATTTTCATAAGGTATTACTCACCTTTTCCTCGAGCTGCTTCTTGGCATGGCGAGCTCGTTCTCGGACCGCTTCGAGTTTTCCTTCAAAGTATTGACCTCCTTGATCGGTCGGCGGAGGTCGGCAACAACCTGCAATCCCATATTGACATATTTTTTATGACTCTGCGTTAATCTTTCTAAAGATCCTCAGTCCGGCTTTTCTTTACGAACACGAACCGAGCATCGAGGACTCTTGTCTATGCGGTACCATTTTACATATATTGAAATTCTTACCTCAAAGCTTTGTTAGAAGGCTGCTGCGAGGCTTCGGTCGGCCCGCTCTTAGTGGTGAACCTTCTAAATCACCGCACTCATAACAGTGTGGTGTTCCTCTTTGATGGGCGCCGTTGGCGCCTCCAGCAATATCCGGCACCTCGGTTGGGCGGAGGCACCCGGCGTCGCGATCTTGCCCTTCTTACGAAGGGTGCGCCCGCCGGACTCAGGAGCCTTTGTGGCCTCCGTGGCTGAGTCGGTGCAAAGTCAGGAGGGTGTCTGTGACACCTTGGGGCCTCCTCCTCTGGTGGGTCCCTTCACTGGGATCCCACCTCGGCGTCGTCCGTGGCACGCGAGGTGGAGGCAGTCGGAAGGAATCCATATCCGGCCTTTTAAGGACCCTTTCGGCAAGCAGGGAAGATCTTCCTTAGGCGGACTGCGAGGGTTGTATCGGCATTAGAAAGACATTGTGTGGCTAAAAGAAAAAACTTTGAAGTTATTGAGTCCGGATACTTACAATCTCGCCGAGAGCTTGGCCCTTGGAGGCCGATCCTAAATCATCGTCCTGGCGTTGGTGGAGCAGTCCGGGGAAGAGTTTTCCCTTCTTGGACCCTTGGCCTCCTTGTTGGGAGGCCTTCCTTTCTTCCCTCCCCCATTTGGGGAGGGCTTCTTCTTCTCCTCCTCGCCTTGGTGGGAGAGTCGACCTCAATTCATCATCCGATAGCACCTGAAAGCAGGTACTCTTCCAAGTCCCGTGGCCTTCTTCTTAGCCTTCTTCTCGGCACCGCGTGGGGTGCGAACCATCCTTCCAGATTAAGGCGGGCGTCCGCTGGAGTCCTCACGGCAATGGGGTCGGACAGATAGTCCGTTCGACTTCGCCAGCCATTCTGTCAAAGGTAAAGGGAGTTTAGATCCCGCATAGAGCCAAACTATGGAAAACAAGTGGTGAAATCACTTACCTCGTCAATTTGGGCGCTGCAGGCGGAATCCGCGATCTTGATGGCGGATCACGGGAGCTTCAGCGTATGAACAACACCTTCCGGACATCTTAAATGCGTGAGTGTGAAGAGCCCGCTCGAAGTGCAGTGCTGCGCGGATCAAACTCCCACATGTTGAAGCCCCTTATTTGTGCAGGAGAATCCGGCGGATGAGCATGACACGGACTCGTTGACAAGCTTGAGCTTCTTGTCCACCGACTTACGGATCTGGGCTTGGAGTCGGTCAGCTCCTCGAATCCCCAAATCCGGCCACTCTCTTTCCGGAGGTGAGCCGTGTAGGGATCACGAGATCTGAATTGGGGCGCTGCCCAATCAAGTCCAGCTTGGCTCGGTGATGTAGAACCTCCCGATTGCCACCCTTGATGGTTTCCGAAAGTGCCCTCCGACCACGTAACGTCGACATCCTACCCACCATGGCGCCTCCGTATTCCGCAGCTGCCCTTCACAACCTTGACGACCTTTGAAGGTCTTGAGCCTAAGCGAAGTGGGGCTGGATCACGGAGGAAGGCCTACGCTTTGCGATGATAAGCGCCGAGATGTTGAGGATGAAATTGAGGCGGATCATGGAAATCTAGGCGTAGTAGAACATGAGCCCACGGACAAAGGGATGAAGCGGAAGCCCGTCCATGGAGGAAATGGGAAGAAATACTACCCTCTCATGGGGCACAGGGTTGGGGCGAGCTCTCCCTCATCCGGGGAGCCGATGCTGTGATATTCTTTGGACAAATATCCGGTGTCGCGCAGCTTCTGGATCTGCCCCTCCATGCCGGAGGAGGCCATCCACTTGCCTCCCGCTCAGGACATAGTTGGAGAAGGTTGAGGTAAGAAGTGCGGACTTAGTATTTGGAGCTCGAGTTAGCGGAGGTGGATAAGCCAAGGAGGAAGAAGGCGCGAGTAAAAGGGTTGGATCTTTATCCTTATATGGGGACGAAAACATGTGTCCCCACCGGCCTAGTAAAACTAAGCTTATCTCCCAAAGCGTCACAATCAATGGCGTGGTTGGGTTACCCACGACCGTATTGATGGGAATCCGGAATAAAGGGAACACGATCTCTCCTTGACAAGGCGTGCCAAGAAACCGCCTGCTAAGCGCGGAGGTGGAACAAATAAAAAGCAGTAAAGGCTTGGTAATGGCATGGCGTCACGCCACTAAATCGTCGGCAGATTGAACTTGTAATATTATTCTCTCTATGGTGGTACGTGGAATTTATCTTTGCGAGTCGGACACTACCTTGGTGTTCACAATCTTCTATAAATTATTGGAGGAAGAACCGCCTTGCAATGCGAAGACAATATCGTGCGGACTAAATGCGTCATTGAAGCCTGGTTCAGGAGACTCTTGAGGAGTTCGGACTAGGGGTGTCAGGATAGCGAACTATCATCATCGGCGGACTCCAAGACTATGAAGATACAAGATTGAAGACTTTGTCCCATGTCCGGATGGGACTTTCCTTAGCGTGGAAGGCAAGCTTGGCGTCTGGATATGTAGATCTCCTACCGCATGTAACCGACTACTGTGTAACCCTAGCCCTCTCCGGTGTCTATATAAAGCTGGATGGCTTTAGTCCATTAGACGAACAACAATCATACCATAGGCTAGCTTCTAGGGTTTAGCCTCTTTGATCTCGTGGTAGATCCACTCTTGTAACACACATCATCAATATTAATCAAGCAGGACATAGGGTTTTACCTCCATCAGAGGGCCGAACACAGGTAAAACATCGTGTCCCTTGTCTCCTGTTACCATCCGCCTAGACACACAGTTCGGGACCCCCTACCCGAGATCCGCGGTTTGACACCGACATTGGTGCTTTCATTGAGAGATCCTGCGTGCCGTCACCGATAGGCTCGATGGCTTCCGACCATCATCAACAGCAGCAGTCCGGTGAGACTTTTCTCCCGGACAGATCTTAAATATTGGCGGCTGACCGCCTTTGCGGGCGATTAAGCAGCCATCTGGAGCAGATCGAAAGCTTCGCCCTGGCGTCGAGTCAGATTTGGAGATTTGAACTTCACGGTGACATCGCGGGGACTTGATCCTCGATGGAGTCGAGCCACACCGGCGTGCCGCCTTTATCACGGCGAGCATGATTTAGCTCTGCAGCAGACGGTACCACAGAGGCCGCTTTCGAACCGCTCCGATCTTCAATTCCGGGCGGCTGCCAGCAGTCGGGGCGGATGGCTGGACACGCCTTGAGGGGCTGCAACCTCTCTGGCGATAGAGCGAACACTGATCTTGTCCCTCATAAAGCTCGCGACTCCGAGTGCGGACTCCTTGCGGACTTGAACCTCCGCGCCCCTCCGTCGAATCCGATTGGGCGCCCGGTCATGGAGTTCACCACGGACATCTTTCAACTCTCACCTTTGGCGACATCTTGAGTTCTCTAAAGTACCTCTCGTTATCGGGAGAGCCTGGGCGGACTGCGGTCGGGGCGGTTGGGATGCGGACAACGAATATTCAAATCCACCACCACCCACTTGGTAGCAGCTGTCGGCGATCTAGCAGACATGCTGACTACGACTCCGAAGACATCGGCGGTATGGGCGGCGATGCGGGAGCGAACAGAACCAGCGCCTCAAGACGCTGGAAAGACACCTCATCATATGACATATAGATGGTGGATATCAAAAAGGATGGGAATGGCGAAGAGCAGAGGAGGATGACCCCTCAAGAAACAGCCCAAGCGCGGCGTCGGTGGCGCCGCTCTCTACCGCCACAGCAAGAATGAAGATTCCGGCACGGAGATAACAATACACGGACAGTGCGAAGACAATCCACTCCGGCAAGATCCGGTGCGGGGAGGATGGAGCGCCAGCCCTCACGAGAGGCGGCGAAGAAGAGGTGGAGGATTATATGCCTCCCTCGGAGAAAAGCAAGCCTCGGCAAGCGATGAATTCGTCGTGCACGAGGATCCCGTCGAACAAGAGCATTTTGAGCGCGGGCTTATGGCCACGGCGAACAGCCTCAGAAAAAGCAGCAACAGCTTAGAGCGGACCGGGATACGCTGGCGGCGGATGGACTGAAGTCCTCGCGGCGAAGAGCATGAGCTCGAGCGCCCTCAAAAGCTACCATAAGCATAAGCTGCTCCCGATTAGAGGAGGAGGCTTACGAACCGCATCACCGGGAGACAATACGGCTGACCGACCACCCGTGGTCACGGCGGAAGGCCTCTAGGCCCTTGATAGAACCGTACCCGGCATCGCTCAAAAGCACTGCGGCCCACGAGGGCGCTCCGGACCTCGAGATATATTGGAGGACAAGGCAAGACAATCAAGATCGATCTATGGATCGCGTCGGCGCCAGATGCGTGGCGACAACCGTCGCGCGGACACGATAAGTCCGGCGGGCGAACAAAACAGACAAAGCTCTTTTGAGCCGTCATGATATCTCCCGATCTGGGCGCCGCACACCACTATGCTTCCGCAGACGAAGTAATGGATCATCAAATCCCGAAGGTTTAAACCCGTCAATATTGAATCCTATGATGGCTGCAGACCCAGCGGTTTGGATCAAAGACTATCTCCTTCACATCCACATGGCCCTTGGTGGCGATCTTCACGCCATCAAATACCTCCCCTCAAGCTTAAAGGACCAGCCGACATTGGCTCAACAGCTTGCAGCCGAGTCAATTGGGGCTGGGAGGACACAAACCGCATTCCTCGATAACTTCGGGCACTTATATGCGACCACCAGGCGATGACCTAAGCCACATAATTCAGCAGCAGAGCGAATCGGCGGACAATTACGGACACGGTTCTTAACCAAGAAAAACCAAATCATCGGTATGCGGATGCGGAGGCCTCGCGGCCTTCAAGCATAACATCATGACAGTGGCTTGCGGCACCTAGGACAGGAAAAGCGAAATCCATGGCAGCCCTCACATCACTCATGACCCGCTTCTGCGCGGGTGAGGACAACTAGCTATGCGCATCAACAACCTCGGCAAAAATTCTGGCAGTCCGGACTTCAAGGACCCGAAATGGTAGGCGCATCGTAACAAAACAAGCGTCGCGTGCTTGGCGACAATATTGAGATCTGACAATCAATGCGGATTTGAGGCTCTAAACCGGTAGCGGAAAAAGCCATTCAAAAGAACTACTCCGGGTCCGTCCAATTTGGACCGAATACTCGACCCGCTTGTGCGGATACCGGCACCCCGAAAAACCAGCTAACCACACCGAGGGACTGTTGGGTATTCAACAGGCGAGCAAGTTAATTGTCGAAAAAAATGACAAGGGGCTGCATAGCGATGGCGAGGCCGAGACCCAACAGCCCGAACAATAGAGGACAGAAGGTTTCCCCACAGGTGCGGACGGTGAACATGATATCATAGCGCACATACCCAAAAGGGGCCAGCGTGCACTCGAGGATGTCTCGCGATGGAGCGAGTTGCCCGAAGTTCAATCCATGGTCCCCCCCGATCACTTTTGACCGAAGGACCACCCACCGACATCCGCCACGGCGGATTCGCGCACTGGTCTTAGACCCAATCGTCGATGGATTTCACCTAACGAGTCACGATGGGCGGCGGCAGCACTGAACCTGCTTTACCGGGATACGGTCGCAAAATGGGCATAGACCCTCAAGGATTAAACCTACCAAAACGACCTTTAAAGCGTCATACCAGGTGTAAAGCCAATTGTACAGGCTCAATTACATTGGAAGTGGTCTTGGATCCTCGGATAACCGAGCGAGGTTAATCTTGACATAGTCTCGTTCATGGCGGCTATCATGCCTTGCTTTCGGACGTGCAGCGTTACAAAGTTCAGCGGTGCCGCCTCACATACCTCAAGCTCAAGATGCGGGCCCTCGAGTCATCACGGTCAGCGGAAACACTGAGCGTTCTCTCCTTGCGGAGGAACATCTGGCAGCTCTCGCGGAAGAAGTGCAATGCAGCCTCTTAAGGCAATTCTCGGGTCCGGCCGTTAAGCGGCGGACACAGCTAAGCAGCGCCGGAGTAACTTACAACAAGACCACAGCGCGTTCGAACGCAGCGTAGTAGTGCGGCCCTAACCCAACTCTGCGAAGCGTCAAAGCAGGTCGCCCGGCGTACACCATTACGCTCGAAGATACCATGGGCATGGGGAGAGAAGCACGACCACGATAAACCCAGACTGCGGCTCAACCACACGGGGCTCTCAAGTGTGTCGTTCCTTTTATTTTCTTTTTACCTTTTACTTTTTACCCACAGGACTCCGTTTGTCAAAGGCCACTGTCAGCAGCGAGACTGCCGAACTCATGATGCAACAGCGGGGAAGGATAAAGGCTACAGCGAATATAAAGGTGGTCTCCATCACGAGCATTTTATACACCAATCTGGAGCCTACCCACGGAGAGGACATGTTTAACAGTCCATGCCTTGCTTATCGCACCATTTGTATCGTTCGCATTAAATGCAGCACTTATTGAATAAAACAATGCAACACCTTTTGCTTATAATTGCATTTCTTTTTCATACATATGTTCATTCACGGCATGTTGCATCCGTACACTTTAGTGCAGCTAATATACACGAGGGCTTATGTTTCCCGCGTTATGGTATGATGAGTCCGAACACTTTCACAAGTCGGCACCCGAACTTATAACACTATATGCATCGGCTCCGAATCATATCTTGGGTCAATAGTTGGGTTTGCGGCTCCCATGTTTTTGTACCTTACGTTCCGTTATATCGGCTAAGGTAGCCTTTGGGAGAACCCCTTGTGATTCCGCCCAGTTGAGCTGGGTTAGCGCCTCGATGGAAAGCTAAAACTGACCGTCATGATGAGGCGGGAGCGATTCGCTGTTCGAGAGGTTTTGCGAGTCCTTAAAGATTTATGCGCTTAGGCGAGGCGGATCTGTCCGGCCAAAGGCGTGAGATAAGCGCCCCAAATTGACCTTCGAAGACTAGGGGCTTCGCGAAATTTAAAATTATAAATTCTATGGCTAAGTGAGAGTGTTGAAGCATTATAAGTCCGGTTGCCTTGTTACGCTGTGTTGGCGCCTCCTAGATGGACCCAAAAATGGGAACAAGAGCGCTCAAGTTTATCGAACACCCCAACACTCGTGGCATGGGTGCTGAAGCCGACGACTTGCCATCTCTCAGATTTGATAAACAGCCGCCTGAGAAGGTAATATTTTAAATTAACAAGCGTTGCTTATCGCATATGAACTAAGTTTTCAAGCGCACACGATAACAAAATGCGAGTCTACTCAAATATTACATCTTTGGAGCACTCACCCGCAATAGTCTGGCGCCCTTGAACACCTCTTATAATACATCTCGGGTGCGGTGCTCCTTGCCCTCTGGTGGCGGGTCCGTCCACGAGCTTACGGGCATCCATCTTGCCCAGTGCACCTTCTTGCGGGCAAGGGCCAGCAGGCACCCTCAATACAAGCGGAATGCTTGATGACTTCTACAGACGCGCATCCATCGGCCGCCGCAGGCCAAAGTAGCTCCGGGCATGGCCTCCTTAGGCCACTGACCGAACTATGAGGCCCTTCATGGCCTGTTCGGCCGCCTTGTGGAGCTCGACCAGCTGCTTCAGCTGGTCGCTAAAAAGGCACCGGATGTCCGGCCTCGGCATATTGAGACGGAAGACCTTCTCCGTCGAGCTCCCTCCTCGGCCAGGGGCCAATGCGGCAGCATCGGACCGCTTCGAGGAAGATCTGCTGGCAGCTCTGGAGAGCTCAATTCGGGTAAGCAACAGGTAATTAACACTCACATGCTTACTTTGCATGAAAATGCCTTACCGCTGCTATTTTCTTCACGCCTCAACCTCTGGAGGCCTTGTGAGCTTGGCCTTAGCTGCTTTGGCACTCTCAAGAGCCGTTGCAAGCTCGAGACTCTCGAGTCTTGAGTCACGCTCCAAGCTCTCATGTTTTTCACGAGATCACTGGAGCTCTTGCTGTCCACCTCCGCCACCCGCTCCTCCTGCTTCTCTCGCTCGGTCCGCTCATGGCCGCATTCGTTCGAGCATGACCACCGCCTCCTTTAGGGTCGCCACCTGCGTTAGTGGCCCCTACAATACCACGTTATCCTTGTCATTTTCTTGCAACCAAATCCTTTTACATGAGTACAATTTTCATAAGGTATTACTCACCTTCTTTTTCCTCGAGCTGTTTCTTGGCATGACCAAGCTCGTTCTCGGACCCTTCGAGTTTTCCTTCAAAGTATTGACCTCCATGATCGGTCTGGCGGAGGTTAACAGCCTGACCTGCAATCCCATATTGACATATTTTTATGACTCCTGCGTTTATCTTTCTAAAGATCCTCAGTCGGCTTTTCTTTCGAACACCGAACCGAGCATCGGGGGCTCTTGTCTATCGGTACCATTTTACATATATTGAAATTCTTACCTCAAAGCTTTGTTAGAAGGCTGCTGCAGGCTTCAGTCAGCCCGCTCTTGGCGGCTGAACCTTACGAATCACCGCACTCATAACGTGCGGTGTTCCTCTTTCGATGGGCGCCGTTGGCGCCTCCAGCAAATATCCGGCACCTCCGGTTGGGCGGAGGCAGCGGCGTCGTGATCTTGCCCTTCTTCTGAAGGGTGCGCTCGTCGGACTCGAACCCTTTGTAGCCTCCGGGGCTGAGTCAGTGCAAAGTCCGGGAGGTGTCTGTGACACCTCAGGGGCCTCCTCCTCTGGTGGGTCCCTTCACAGGATCCCACCTCGGCGTCGTCCATGGCACGGGAGGTGGAGGCGGTCGGAAGGAATCCATATCCGATGCACCCAAGGACCCTTTCGATGAAGCAGGAAGATCATCCTTGGGCGGACTGCGAGGGTTGTATGCGGCATTAGAAAGACATTATGTGGCGAAAAGAAAAAACTTTGAAGTTATTGAGTCGGATGCCTACCATCTCACGAGGGCTTGGCCCTTGGAGCCGATCCTCGTCGTCGTGGCTTGGCGTTGGCGGAGCAGTCCGGGAAGGTTTTCCCTTCTTGGACCCTTGGCCTCCCTTGTTGGGAGGCCTTCCCTTTCTTACCTCCCCGGCTGGAGAGAGGCTCTTCTTCTCCTCCTGCGCCTTGGTGGGAGGAGTCAGCCTGATTCATCATCCGATAGCACCTGGCAGGAACTCTTCCGAGTCCCGTGGCCGTCTTCTTGGCCTTCTTCTGCGGCACCACGTTGGGTGCGGAGCCTTTATCCGTTAGGCGGGCATCCATTGGGTCCTCTCGGCAATGGGGCGGACAGATAGTCCGTTCGACCTTCGCTTGACCATTCTGTCAAAGGTAAAGGGAGTTTAGATCCGCATAGAGCCAAACTATGGAAAACAAGTGGTGAAATCACTTACCTCCTCAGCTGGGCGCTGCGAGGAATCCGCGATCTTGGTGGCGGATCACGGAACTTCGGCTCCCTTGAACAACACCTTCCGGACATCTTCGTATGTGGTGTCGAAGAGCCCTCTTAAGTGCAGTGCTGCGCGGATCAAACTCCCACATGTTGAAGCCCGTCAGCGCGCGGGAGAATCATGCGGATAAGCATGACCTGGACTACGTTGACAAGCTTTAGCTTCTTGTCCACCGACTTACGGATACAGGCTTGGAGTCGGTCAGCTCCTCCGAATCCCCAATTCCGGCCACTCTCTTTCCGGGAGGTGAGCGTGTAGGATGCAGATCTGAATTCGGGGCGCTGCCCAATCGAGTCCACAGCGGCTCGGTGATGTGGAACCACCCGATTGCCACCCTTGATGGTTTCCCGAAAGTGCCCTCCGGCCCGTAGCGTGGGACATCCTACCACCATGGTGCCTCCGCGCCCGGCAGCTGCCCTTCACAACCTTGGCTCGACCTTTGAAGGTCTTGAGCCTAAGCGAAGTGGGGCTGGATCTGAAGGAAGGCCTCGCACCTGACGATAGCGCCGAGATGTTGAGGATGAAATTGGGGCCAGATCATGGAAATCTAGGCCGTAGTAGAACATGAGCCCCGGACAAAGGGATGAAGCGGGAAGCCCTGTCGCGGAGGAAATGGGGAAGAAATACTACCCTCTCATGGGGCACTGGGGTTGGGGCGAGCTCTCCCTCGTCGGGGAGCCGATCTTGCGATGTTCTTTGGACACATATCCGGCGTCGCGCAGCTTGGATCTGCCCCTCCGTGGCGGAGGAGACCATCCACTTGCCTCCGCTCCGGACATAGTTGGAGAAGGTTGAGGTAAGTCACGGACTTAGGTGGCTGGAGCTCGAGTTAGCGGAGATGGATAAGCCAAGGAGGAAGAAGGCGCGAGGTAAAGGGTTGGATCTTTATCCTTATATGGGCGGATAAAAACATGTGTCCCCCGACGACTGGTAAAACTCGCTTATCCCCAAGCGTCACTATCAATGGCGCGGTTGGGTTACCACGTCCGTATTGATGGGAATCCCGAATAAGGGAACACGATCTCTGCTTTGACAAGGCGTGCCAAAAACCGCCTCGCTGAGCATACGGAGGTGGAACAATAAAAAGCGAGTAAAGGCTTGGTAATGGCATGGCGTCACGCCACTAAATCGTCGGCAGATTGAACTTGTGTAATATTATTCTCTCTCTGGTGATGCGTGGAATTTATCTTTGCGAGCGGACACTATCTTGGTGTTCACAATCTTCTATAAATTATTAGGAGGAAGAACCCGCCTCGCAATGCGAAGACAATCAACGCTGGACTCGAAATGCGTCATTGAAGCCTGGTTAGGGGGCTCTTGAGGAGTTCGGACTAGGGGGTGTCGGATAGCGAACTATCATCATTGGCTGACTCCAAGACTATGAAGATACAAGATTGAAGACTTAGATCGTGTAGGATGGGACTTTCCTTGGCGGGAAGGCAAGCTTGGCGTCTGGATATGTAGATCTCCTACCATTGTAACCGACTACTGTGTAACCCTAGCCCTCTCCGGTGTCTATATAAACCGGATGGCTTTAGTCCATCGGACGAACAACAATCATACCATAGGCTAGCTTCTAGGGTTTAGCCTCTTTGATCTCGTGGTAGATCCACTATTGTAACACACATCATCAATATTAATCAAGCATGACGTAGGGTTTTACCTCCATCAAGAGGGCCCGAACCTGGGTAAAACATCGTGTCCCTTGTCTCCTGTTACCATCCGCCTAGGCCTTGCGATTGGAACCCCCTACCGAGATCCGCGGTTTGACACCGACATTGGTGCTTTCATTGAGAGTTCCTGCGTAGCCGTCACGATAGGCTCGATGGCTTCTTGACCATCATCAGCAGCGGTCGAGGTGAGACTTTTCTCCCGGACAGATCTTCGTGTTCGGTAACCGCCTTTGCGAGCGATTAAACAACCATCGGAGCAGATCGAATGCTAAGCCCCTGGCGTCGAGTCAGATTTGGAATTTGAACTTCACGGTGACATCCGCGAGGACTTGATCCTCGATGGAGTCGAGCCACAGCAAGCGTGCCGCCTTGTCGCAGCGAGCCTGATTTGCTCTGCGGCCGGACGGTACCACGGAGGCCTTTCGAACCGCTCCGATCTTCAATTGAGCGGCTGCCTGAATCTGGGACGGATGGCTAGACACGCCTCGGGGCTGCAACCTCTATGGGGATAGAGCGAAACGATCTTGTCCCTCTTAAAGCTTACAACTCCAGTGCGGACTCCTTGCGGACTTGAACCTCCGCCCCTCCGATCGAATCCGATTTGGCGCCCGGTCATGGAGTTCACCGCGGCGGACATCTTTCAACTCTCACCTTTTGGCGACATCTTGAGTTAGCTAAAGTACCTCTCGTTATCGGAAAGCCTGGCTGGACTGCGGTCAGAGCGGTTGGGATCAGACGACGAAGAAATTCAAAGCCCACCACCACCCACTTTGTAGCGGCTGTCGACGATCTAACCGACATGCTAGACTACGACTCCGAAGACATCGGCGGTATGGGCGATGATGCGGAGGCGAACAAGAACCAGCGCCTACGGGACGCTGGAAAGCCACCTCATCATATGACATATACATGGTGGATATCCCAAAGGATGGGAATGGCGAAGGAGCAGAGGAGGATGACCCCTCAAGAAATAGCCCAAGCGCCCGGCGTCGGTAGCGCCGCTCTAAATCCCATACAGCAAGAATGAAGATTCCGACACGGAGATAACAATACACGGACGGTGCGAAGATAATCCACTCCGGCAAGATCCGGTAGCGGGGAGGATGGAGCGCCATCTCACGAGAGAGCAGCGAGAAGAAGAGGTAGAGGATTATATGCCTCCCTCCGGAGCGAAGCAAGCCTCGAAGGCGATGAATTAAATCGTGCTGAGGATCCCCTCGAACAAGAGCATTTTAGGCGCGGGCTTATGGCCACGGCGAACAGCCTCAGAAAAGCAGCAACAGCTTAAAGCTGATCGGGATCGCTAGCCGGCGGATGGGTGAAGTCCTCGCGGCGAAGAGCATGAGCTCGAATGCCCTCAAAAGCTACCCTAAGCGCAAGCTGCTCCCCGATTAGAGGAGGAGGCTTACGAACCCGCATCACCAGGGAGACAATACGGTGACCGACCACCCGTGGTGCGTGACGGAAGAGCCTCTAGGCCCCTCACTAGAACCGTGCCCGACATCGCTCAAAAGCACACGGCCCACGAGGGCGCTCCGGACCTGCGAGATATATTGGAGGACAAGACAAGACAATCAAGATCGATCTATGGATCACGTGGGCGCCCACGTGCGTGGCGACACCGTCGCGCCGGACCTGATAAGTCGGCGGGCGAATAAAACAGACAAAGCTCTTTTGAGCTCCGTCGTGATATCGCCCGATCTGAGGCGCCGCACACCACTATGCTTCCTGAGACAAAGTAATGGATCATCAAATCCTCGAAGGGTTTAAACCCGTCAATATTGAATCCTATGATGGCACAGCAGACCCAGCGGTTTGGATGAAGACTATCTCCTTCACATCCACATGGCCCTTGGTGGCGATCTTCCGCCATCAATACCTCCCTCTCAAGCTTAAAGGACCAGCCCGGCATTGGCTCAACAGCTTGCCGGCGAGAGTCAATTGGGAGCTAGGAGGACACTGGAAGCCGCATTCTCGATAACTTCCGGGGCACTTGTATGCGACCACGGCGGCGATGACCTAAGCCACATAATTCAGCAGCGAGACGAATCGGCGGACAATTACGGACACGGTTCTTAACCAAGAAAAACCAAATCGTCATTGTCCGGGATCACGGAGGCCCTCGCAGCCTTCAAGCATAACATCCATGACGGTGGCTTGCCCGGCACCTAGGACAGGAAAAGCGAAATCCATGGCAGCCCTCACATCACTAATGACCCGCTTAGCGGGTGAGGACAAGCTAGCTATACGCAGCAACAACCTCGGCAAAAATTCTGGCGGTCCGGACTTCAAGGACCCGAAATGGCAGGCGGGTCGTAACAAAACAAGCGCGCGTGCTTGGCGACAATATTGAGATCGACAATCAATGCGGATTCGAGGCTCTATACCCGGTCGTGGAAAAAGCCATTCAAAGAACTACTCGGGTCCGTCCAATTTGGACGAATACTCGACCGCTTGTGCGGATACATGGCACCCCGAAAACCACTAACCACACCAACAGGGACTGTTGGGTATTCAACGAGCAGGCAAGTTAAATGCGAAAACAATGACAAGGGGCTGCATAAGCGATGGCGAGGCGAGACCCAACCGCCCGAACAATAGAGGACATAAGGGTTTCCCCCACAGTGCGGACGGTGAACATGATATCATAGCACATACCCAAAAAGTAGGCGTGCACTCGGGGATGTCTCTGCGATGGAGCAGTTGCCCAGTTCAATCCATGGTCCTCTGCCCGATCACTTTTGACCGAAGGACCACCCACCGACATCCGCCACGGCGGATTCGCGCCTGGTCTTAGACCCAATCGTCGATTGATTTCACCTAACGAGTCACGATGGGGCGGCGGCAACTGAACCTGCTTTACCGGATACGGTGTGCAAAATGGGCATAGACCGTCAAGTTAAACCTACCAAAGCGACCTTTAAAGGCGTCATACCGGTGTAAAGCCAATTATGCAGGGTCAATTACTGGAAGTGGTCTTGGATCCCGGATAACTTCGAACGAAGAGCTAATCTTGACATAGTCCCGTTCATGGCGCTATCATGCCTTGCTCGGACGTCAGCGTTTACAAAGTTCAGCGGTGCCGCACTCGCATACCTCAAGCTCAAGATGCAGGCCCTCGAGTCATCACGGTCAGCGGAAAACGAGCGTTCTCTCCGCGCGAGGAACATACATCGGCTCTCGCGGCGAAGTGCAATGCAGCCTCTTAAGGCAATTCTCGAGTCCGGCCGTTAAGCGGCGGACACAGCTCGCTGCGCCGGAGTAACACAACAAGACCACAGCGCGTTCGAACGCAGCGTGCGATGCGGCTAACCAGCTCTGCGAAGCGTCAAAGTGGGTCGCCGCGTACACCATTAGGCTCTAAAAGATACCATGGGCATGGGGAGAGGGGCGACCACGATAAACCCAGACTGCGGCTCAACCACACGGGGCTCTCAAGTGTGTCGTTCCTTTTATTTTCTTTTTACCTTTTACTTTTTACCTCAGAGGACTCCGTTTGTCGGAGGCCTGTCCGGCAGAACTGCCGAACTCACAATCACAACAACCGGGGAAGGATAAAGACTACAGCGAATATCTGGTGGTCTCCATTACGAGCATTTTATACACCAATCTGCAGCCTACCCACGGAGAGGACATGTTTAACAGTCCCATACCTTGCTTATCGCACTATTTGTATCGTTCGCATTAAGTAGCAGCACTTATTGAATAAAACAATGCAGCACATTTTTGCTTATAATTGCATTTCTTTTTCATACATATGTTCATTCACGGCATGTTGCATCCGTACACTTTAGTGCAGCTAATATACACCAGGGCTTATGTTTCCGCATTATGGTATGATGAGTCGAACACTTTCACAAGTCGGCACCCGAACTTATAGCACTATATGCATCGGCTCGAATCATGTCTTGGGTCAATAGTTGGGTTTGCCCGACTCCCATGTTTTGGTACCTTACATTCCGTTATATCGGCTAAGGTAGCTTTGGGAGAACCACTGCGATTCCGCCCAGTTGAGCTGGGTTAACGCCTCGATGGAAAGCTAAAACTGCCGTCATGATGAGCGAGAGCGATCGCTGTTCGAAGGTTTTTGCGAGTCCTTAAGACTTATGCGCTTAGGCGAGGCGGATACTGTCCGGCCAAAGGCGTGGATAAGCGCCCCAAATTGACCTTCGAAGACTAGGGGCTTCGCGAAATTTAAAATTTTAGAATTCTATGGCTAAGTGAGAGTGTTCAAGCATTATAAGTCCGGTTGCCTTGTTACGCTGTGTTGGCGCCTCCTAGATGGACCCAAAATGGGAACAAGAGCGCTCAAGTTTATCGAACACCCGGCACTTTCGTGGCATGGGGGCTGAAGCCGACGACTTGCAATCTCTCAGATTTGATAAACAGCCGCAGAAGGTAATATCTTAAATTAACAAGCGTTGCTTAAGCGCATATGAACTAAGTTTTCAGCATACGGGATAACAAAATGCGAGTCTACTCAAATATTACATCTTTGGAGCACTCACCGCAATAGTCTGGCGCCCTTGACACACTCTTGTAATACATCTCGGCGTGCGATTCTCCTTGCCCTCTGGTGGCGGGTCCGTCACGAGCTTACAGGTATCCATCTTGCCCAGTGCACTTTTGCGCGGGCAAGGGCCCGACGACACCCTCAATACAAGCGGAATGCTTGATGACTTCTACGGGCACAAATCCATCGGCCGCCGCACTGGGCGAAGTAGCTTCGAGGCATGGCCTCCTTAGGCCTGGCCGAACTATGAGGCCCTTCATGGCCTGTTCGGCCGCCTTGTGAGCTCGACCAGCTGCTTGACTGGTCGCTAAAAAGGCACCGGATGTCCGGCCTCGACATCTTGAGACGGAAGACCTTCTCCGTCGAGCTTCCCTCCTCGGCCCGGTAGAATCGGCAGCATCGGACTCGCTGCGAGGAAGATCTGCGAACACTCTGGAGAGGTCAATTCGGGTAAGCAATAGGTAATTAACACTCACATGCTTACTTTGCATGAAAAATGCCTTACCGCTGCTATTTTCTTCACCGCCTCAACCTCTGGAGGCCTTGTGAGCTTGGCCTTGGCGGCTTTGGCACTCTCAAGAGCCGTTGCAAGCTCATAATCTCGAGTCTTGAGTCACGCTCCAAGCTCTCATGTTTTCATGAGATCTGGAGCTCTTGCTGTACCTCCGCCACCCGCGCCTCCTGCTTCTCTCGCTCGGTGCGCTCATGACCGCATTACGTTCGGCCCATGACCACCGCCTCCTTCAGAGTCGCCACCTCGTTAGTGGCCCCTACAATACCACGTTATCCTTGTCATTTTCTTGCAACCAAATCCTTTTACTGTAAGGTACAATTTTCATAAGGTATTACTCACCTTCTTTTCCTCGAGCTGCTTCTTGGCATGGCGAGCTTCGTTCTCGGACGCTCGAGGTTTTCCTTCAAAGTATTGACCTCCATGATCGGTCTTGGCGGAGTCGGCGGCACAACCTGCAATCCCATATTGACATATTTTTATGACTCCTGCGTTTATCTTTCTAAAGATCCTCGGTCCAGCTTTTCTTTCCGAACACGAACCGAGCATCAAGGGCTCTGTCTATGCAGTACCATTTTACATATATTGAA
The DNA here is from genome assembly GCA_021605205.1 of Aegilops longissima. Lineage (NCBI taxonomy): Eukaryota > Viridiplantae > Streptophyta > Magnoliopsida > Poales > Poaceae > Aegilops > Aegilops longissima. The sequence continues at coordinate 218,403,130 of CM038678.1, forward strand.
ATTCTTACCTCAAAGCTTTGTTAGAAGGCTGCTGCGAGGCTTCAGTCGATCTGCTCTTGGCGACTGAACCTTACGAATCACCACACTCATAGCTTGTGTAGTGTTCCTCTTCCATGGAGGCACCGTTGGCGCCTCCAGCAAATTATCCGGCACCTCCGGTTGGGCCGGAGGAAGCCCGGCGTCGTGATCTTGCCCTTCTTACGAAGGGTGCGCCCGCCGGACTCGAGCCCTTTGTGGCCTCGGGGCTGAGTCAGTGCAAAGTCCGGGAGGTGTCTGTGACACCTCAGGGGCCTCCTCCTCCTGGTGGGTCCTTCACTGGGATCCCACCTCGGCGTCGTCCATGACCTTTGGGGTGGAGGCGGTCGGAAGGAATCCATATCCGGCGCACCCAGGACCCGCTCGGCAAGCAGGAAGATCATCCTTGGGCGGACTACGGGGTTGTATGCGGCATTATAAAGACATTATGTGGCGAAAAGAAAAAACTTTGAAGTTATTGGAGTCCAAATACTTACGATCTCGCGAGGCTTGGCCCTTGGAGGCCGATCCTCGTCGTAAATCCTTGGCATTGGCGGGCAGTCCGGGGAAGAGTTTTCCCTTCTTGGACCCTTGGCCTCCCTTGTTGGGAGGCCTTCCTTTTCTTCCCTCCCGCTGAGAGAGCCTTTCTTCTTCTCCTCCTTGCCTTGGTGGGAGGGTGGCCTCAGTTCATCATCCGATAGCACACAGCAGGAACTTTCGAGTCCCGTGGCCGTCTTCTTGGCCTTCTTCTCCGGCACCACGTGGGGTGCGGACCCGCTAACCCGTTAGGCGGGCGTCCGCTGGAGTCCTCGGCAATGGGGCGGACAGATAGTCCGTTCGGCCTTCGCCAGCCATTCTGTCAAAGGTAAAGGGAGTTTAGATCCGCATAGAGCCAAACTATGGAAAACAAGTGGTGAAATCACTTACCTCGTCGACTGGATGCTGCGGCGGAATCCGCGATCTTGGTATCGGATGCGGGAGCTTCGCGCCCTTGAACAACACCTTCCGGACATCTTCGTGCGTAGTGTGAAGAGCCCTTTCGAGTGCAGTGCTGCGCGCGAATCAAACTCCCACATGTTGAAGCCCGTCGTTGCGCGGGAGAATCCGGCGGATGAGCATGACCTAGACTATGTTGACAAGCTTGAGCTTCTTGTCCACCAGCTTACGGATACAAGCTTGGAGTCGGTCAGCTCCTCGAATCCCCCAAATCCGGCCCTCTTTCCGGGAGGTGAGCCGTGTAGGGATCAGATCTGAATTGGGGGCGCTGCCCAATCAAGTCCGCAGCGGCTCGGTGATGTAGAACCACCCGATTGCCACCCCTTGATGGTTTCCACAAAGTGCCCTCCAGCCCGTAGCGTGGGACATCAACCCACCATGGCGCCTCCGCCTCCGGCTTGGCTGCCCTTCACAACCTTGACTTGACTTTGAAGGTCTTGAGCACAAGCGAAGTGGGGCTGGATCTGAAGGAAGGCCTCGCACCTACGACGATAAACGCCGAGATGTTGAGGATGAAATTGGGGCGGATCATGGAAATCTAGGCCGTAGTAGAACATGAGCCCCGGACAAAGGGATGAAGCGGGAAGCCCAGTCCAGCGGAGGAAATGGGGAAAAATACTACCCTCTCATGGGGCACAGGGGTTGGGGCGAGCTCTCCCTCGTCGGGGAGCCGATCTGTGATGTTCTGGACATATATCCGGCGTCAGCGACCACGGATCTGCCCCTCCGTGTGGAGGCCATCCTGCCTCCGCTTCGGACATAGTTGGAGAAGGTTGAGGTAGAAGTGCGGACTTAGGTATTTGGAGCTCGAGTTCGCGGAGATGGTTAAGCCAAGGAGGAAGAAGGCGCGGGTAAAGGTTGGATCTTTATCCCTTATATGGCGGACAAAAACATGTGTCCCCTTGGCTGGTAAAACTTCGCTTATCCCCCAAGCGTCACAATCAATGGCGCGGTTGGGTTACCCATGTCGTATTGATGGGAATCCGGAATAAGGGAACACGATCTACTGCCTTGACAAGGCGTGCCAAAGAAACCGCCTAGCTAAGCATACGGAGGTGGAACAATAAAAGCAGTAAAGGCTTGGTAATGGGATGACGTCACACCACTAAATATGTCAGCTGGTTGAACTTGTGTAATATTATTCTCTCTACGGTGGTACGTGGAATTTATCTTTGCAGAGCCGGACACTATCCTGGTGTTCACAATCTTCTATAAATTATTGGAGGAAGAACCCGCCTTGCAAGTGCGAAGACAATCAAGCGCTGGACTAAATGCGTCATTGAAGCCTGGTTCGAGGAGACTCTTGAGGAGTTCGGACTAGGGGTGTCCGGATAGCGAACTATCATCATCGGCGGACTCCAAGACTATGAAGATACAAGATTGAAGACTTCGTCCGTGTGCGGATGGGACTTTCCTTGGCGTGGAAGGCAAGCTTGGCGATCTGGATATGTAGATCTCCTACCTTTGTAACCGACTCTGTGTAACCCTAGTCCTCTCCGGTGTCTATATAAACGGATGGCTTTAGTCCATAGGGCGAACAACAATCATACCATAGGCTAGCTTCTAGGGTTTAGCCTCTTTGATCTCGTGGTAGATCCACTATTGTAACACACATCATCAATATTAATCAAGCGGGGCGTGAGGGTTTCACCTCCATCAAGAGGGCCGAAACACTGGGTAAAACATCGTGTCCCTTGTCTCTGTTACCATCCGCCTAGAGCTGATTCGGGACCCCCTACCGAGATCCGCGGTTTGACACCGACATTGGTGCTTTCATTGAGAGTTCCTACTGTGCGTCACCGATAGGCTCGATGGCTTCTTCGACCATCATCAAGCGTTGGTCAGGGTGAAACTTTTCTCCCGGACAGATCTTACGTATTCGGTAACCGCGCTGCGGGCGATTAAGCAACCATCTTGAGCAGATTGAAAGCTTCGCCCCTGGCCGTCGAGGTCAGATTTGGAAGATTTGAACTTCACGGTGACATCGCGGGGACTTGATCCTCGATGGAGTCGAGCTACAAGCCGGCGTGCCGCCTTTATCCGGCGAGCATGATTTAGCTCTGCAGCGGACGGTACCACAGAGGCCGCTTTTCGAACCGCTCCGATCTTCAATTGGTCGGCTGCATGAATCGAGGGCGGATGGCTGGACACGCCTGGGGGCTGCAACCTCTGGCGGCAGGCGAACACTAATCTTGTCCCTCATAAAGCTCGCGACTCAAGAGTGCGGACTCCTTGCGGACTTGAACCTCTCGCGCCCCTCCGTCGAATCCGATTGGGCGCGGTCATGGAGTTCACGCGGCGGACATCTTTCAACTCTCACCTTTTGGTGACATCTTGATTAGCTAAAGTACCTCTCGTTATCGGAGAGCCTGGCGGACTGCGGTCGGGATGGTTGGGACACAGACGACGAAGAAATTCAAGCCCACCACCACCCACTTTGTAGCGCTGTCGGCGATCTAACCGACATGCTAGACTACGACTCCGAAGACATCGACGTTATGGATGACGATGCCGGAGACAAACAAGAACCAGCGCCTACCGGGCACTGGAAAGCCACCTCATCATATGACATATACATGGTGGATATCCCAAAGGATGGGAATGGTGAAGGAATTGAGTAGGATGACCCCTCCAAGAAACAGCCCAAGCGCCGGCGTCGATTGGCGCCGCTCTAAATCCGCCACAGCAAGAATGAAGATTCCGGCACGGAGATAACAATACCGGACAGTGCGAAGATAATCCCTCGGCAAGATCCAGCGGGGAGGATCGAGGCGCCAGCCCTCCGAGAGGCGGCGAGAAGAGGAGGTGAGGATTATATGCCTCCCTCGGAGGAAGCAAGCCTCGGCGATGATGAATTAAATCGTGCTGAGGATCCCGTCGAACAAGCGTGTTAGGCGCGGGCTTATAGCCACGGCGAACAGCCTCAAGAAAAAGCAGCAACAACTTAGAGCTAACCGGGATCGCTGGCCGGCGGATGGTTTGAAGTCCTCGCGGTGAAGAGCATGAGCTCGAGCGCCCTCAAAAGCTACCCTAAGCGCAAGCTGATCCCCGATTAGAGGAGGAGGCTTACGAACCCGCATCACCGAGGAGACAATACGGTGACCGACCACCCCATGGTCGCGGAGAGAGGCCTCTAGGCCCTTCACTAGAACCGTACCCGGCGTCGCTCAAAAGCACCTGCGGCCATGAAGGCGCTCCGGACTGCGAGATATATTGGAGGACAAGGCAAGACAATCAAGATCGATCTATGGATCGGCGTGGGCCCGCAGTGCGTGGCGACAACCGTTGCGCGGACCACGATAAGTCCGGCGGGCGAACAAAAGCAGACAAAGCTCTTTTGAGCTCCGTCGTGATATCGCCCGATCTGAGGCGCCGCACACCACTATGCTTCCGAGGCGAAGTAATGGATCTTCAAATCCCGAAGGTTTAAACCCGTCAATATTGAATCCTATGATGGCACAGCAGACCCAGCGGTTTGGATGAAGACTATCTCCTTCACATCCACATGGCCCGCGGTGGCGATCTTCATGCCATCAAATACCTCCACCTCAAGCTTAAAGGACCAGCCCGACATTGGCTCAACAGCTTGCCGGCGAGTTCAATTGGGAGCTGGGAGGACACGGAAGCCGCATTCCTCGATAACTTCCGGGGCACTTATATGCGACCACCGAGGCGATGACCTAAGCCACATAATTCAGCAGCTAGGCGAATCGGCCGGAACAATTACGGACACGGTTCTTAACCAAGAAAAACCAAATAAATCATTGTCCGGGATCGGAGGCCCTCGCGACCTTCAAGCATAACATCATGACAGTGGCTTGCCGGCACCTAGGGCGGGAAAAGCTGAAATCCATGGCAGCCCTCACATCACTCATGACCGCTTCTGCGTGGGTGAGGACAGCTAGCTTGCGCAACAACAACCTCGGCAAAAATTCTGGCGGTCCGGACTTCAAGGACCCGAAATGGCAGGCAGCGTCATAACAAAAACAAAGCGCCGCATTGTGGCGAAAATAATGAGATCTGACAATCAATGCGGATTCGGAGCTATAAACCGGTCGTGGAAAAAGCCATTCAAAGAACTACTCGGGTCCGTCCAATTTGGACCGAATACTCGACCGCTTGTGCGGATACGGCACCCCGAAAACCAGCTAACCACACCAGCGGGGACTGTTGGGTATTCAACGGCGGGCAAGTTAATTGCGAAAACAATGACAAGGGGCTGCATAGCGATGGCGAGGGCGAGACCCAACCGCCAAACAATAGAGGACGAAGGTTTCCCCCACAGTGCGGACGGTGAACATGATATCACATAGCGAACATACCCAAAAGGGGGCGAGCGTGCACTCGAGGATGTCTCTAGCGATGGAGCGAGTTGCCCGAAGTTCAATCCATGGTCCTCTGCCCGATCACTTTTGACGAAGGACCACCCCCGACATCCGCCACGGCGGATTCGCGCCAGTCTTAGACCCAATCGTCGATGGATTTCACCTAACGAGTCGATGGGAATGGCGGCGGCAACTGAACCTGCTTTACGGGATACAATGCACAAAATGGGCATAGACCCTCAAGATTAAACCTACCAAAAGCGACCTTTAAAGGCGTCATACCAGGTGTAAAGCCAATTGTACAGGCTCAATTACTTTGAAGTGGTCTTGGATCCCGGATAACTTCGAGCGAGAGTTAATCTTTGACATAGTCCCATTCTGCGGCGGCTATCATGCCTTGCTCGGACGTGCAGCGCTTGCAAAGTTCAGCAGCGGTGCCGCACTCGCATACCTCAAGCTCAAGATGCGGACCCTCGAGTCATCACGGTCAATGGAAACACTGAACATTCTCTCGCGCGGAGGAACATACAGCGGCTCTCATGGCGGAAGTGCAATGCAGCCTCTTAAGGCAATTCTCGAGTCCGGCCGTTAAGCGGCGGACAATAAGCGCCGCGGGGTAACACAACAAGACCACAGCACGTTCCAAACGCAGCGTGGCGATGCGGCTAACCCAGCTCTGCGAAAGCGTCAATGCAGGTCCTTGGCGTACACCATTACGCTCTAAAGATACCATGGGCATGGGGAGAGGGCACGACCACGATAAACCTAGGCTGCGGCTCAACCACACGGGGGCTCTCAAGTGTGTCGTTCCTTTTCTTTTCTTTTACCTTTTACTTTTTACCCACGAGGACTCCGTTTGTCGGAGGCCTGTCCGTGCAGAACTGCCGAACTCACGATGCAACAGCGGGGAAGGATAAAGGCTACAGCGAATATCTGGTGGTCTCCATTACGAGCATTTTTATACACCAATCTGCAGCCTACCCACGGAGAGGACATGTTTAACAGTCCCATACCTTGCTTATCGCACTATTTGTATCGTTACGCATTCGTAGCAGCACTTATTGAATAAAACAATGCAGCACCTTTTTGCTTATAATTGCATTTCTTTTTCATACATATGTTCATTCACGTCATGTTGCATCCGTACACTTTAGTGCGGCTAATATACCGAGGGCTTATGTTTCCCGCATTATGGTATGATGAGTCGAACACTTTCACAAGTCGGCACCCGAACTTATAACACTATATGCATCGACTCGAATCATGTCTTTGGTCAATAGTTGTGTTTGCGGCTCCCATGTTTTGGTACCTTACGTTCCGTTATATCGGCTGAGGTAGCTTTGGGAGAACCCTGTGATTCCGCCCAGTTGAGCTGGGTTAGCGCCTCGATGGAAAGCTAAAACTGACCGTCATGATGAGGCGAGCGATCGCTGTTCGAGAGGTTTTTGCGAGTCCTTAAAGACTTATGCGCTTAGAGCAAGGGCGGATCTTGTCCGGCCAAAGGCGTGGATAAGCGCCCCAAATTGACCTTCGAAGACTAGGGGCTTCGCGAAATTTAAAATTATAAATTCTATGGCTAAGTGAGAGTGTTCAAGCATTATAAGTCCGGTTGCCTTGTTATTTGTGTTGGCGCCTCCTAGATGGACCCAAAAATGGGAACAAGGCGCTCAAGTTTATCGAACACCCGACACTCGTGGCATGGGGCTGAATCCGACGACTTGCCATCTCTCAGATTTGATAAACAGCCGCCTGAAGGAAATATTTTAAATTAACAAGTGTTCCTTAAGCGCATATGAACTAAGTTTTCATTGTGCAGGATAACAAAATGCAAGTCTACTCAAATATTACATCTTTGGAGCACTCACCGCAATAGTCTGGGCGCCCTTGACATACTCTTATAATACATCTCGGGCGTGCGATGCTCCTTGCCCTCTAGTGGCGGGTCCGTCACAAGCTTACAGGCATCCATCTTGCCCAGTGCACCTTTGCGGGCAAGGGCCCGGCAGGCACCCTCAATACAAGCGGAATGCTTGATGACTTCTACCATGGGCACGCATCCATCGGCCGTCGCACCAGGCGAAGTAGCTCCTAGGCATGGCCTCCTTAGGCCTGGCCGAACTATGAGGCCATTCATGGCCTGTTCGGCCGCCTTGTGGAGCTCGACCAGCTGCTTCATTTGGTCGCTAAGGGCACGGATGTCCGGCCTCGACATCTTGAGACTAGAAGACCTTCTCCGTCGAGCTCCCTCCTTGGCCCGGTAGAATCGGCAGCATCGGACCGCTGCGAGGAAGATCTGCGAACACTCTGGAGAGCTCCAATTCGGGTAAGCAACAGGTAATTAACACTCACATGCTTACTTTGCATGAAAAATGCCTTACCGCTGCTATTTTCTTCACCGCCTCAACCTCTGGAGGGCCTTGAAGCTTCGGCCTTAGTAGCTTTGGCACTCTCAAGAGCCGTTGCAAGCTCGAGACTCTCGAGTCTTGAGTCACGCTCAAGCTCTCATGTTTTTCACGAGATCTGGAGCTCTTGCTATACCTCCGCCACCAGCGCCTCCTGCTTCTCTCGCTCGGTGCGCTCGGCCGCATTACGTTCGACGCGGCCACCGCCTCCTTCGAGTCGCCACCTCGTTAGTGGCCCCTACAATACCACATTATCCTTGTCATTTTCTTGCAACCAAATCCTTTTACATAAGGTACAATTTTCATAAGGTATTACCCACCTTCTTTTTCCTCGAGCTGCTTCTTGGCATGGCGAGCTTCGTTCTCGGACCGCTCGAGGTTTTCCTTCAAAGTATTGACCTCCATGATCGGTCTTGGCGGAGGTCAACAACACAACCTGCAATCCCATATTGACATATTTTTATGACTCCTGCGTTTATCTTTCTAAAGATCCTTAGTCGGCTTTTCTTTCCGAACACGAACCGAGCATCGAGGGCTACTGTCTATGCGGTACCATTTTACATATATTGAAATTCTTACCTCAAAGCTTGTTAGAAGGCTGCTGCGAGGCTTGATTCGGCCCGCTCTTTGCGGCTGAACCTTACGAATCACCGCACTCATAACGGTCACGGTGTTCCTCTTCGATGGGCGCCGTTGGCGCGTCCAGCAAATTATCCGGCACCTCCGGTTGGGCGGAGGCAGCGGCGTATAGGTCTTGCCCTTCTTACGAAGGGTGCGCCCGCCGGACTCGGAGCCCTTGTGGCCTCCGGGGCTGAGTCAGTGCAAAGTCGGGAGGGTGTCTGTGACACCTCGGGGCCTCCTCCTCTGGTGGTTCCCTTCACAGGATCCCACCTGCGCCGTCGTCCAGCTGACGCGGGGGTGGAGGCGTCGGAAGGTAATCCATATCCGGCGCACCCAAGGACCCTTCGGCAAGCAGGAAGATCATCCTTAGGCGGACTTTAGGGTTGTATGCGGCATTAGAAAAGACATTATGTGGCGAAAAGAAAAAACTTTGAAGTTATTGGAGTCCGGATACTTACGATCTCGCCGAGGCTTGGCCCTTGGAGCCGATCCTCGTCGTAAATCGCTTGGCGTTGGCGGAGCAGTCCGGGGAGAAGTTTTTCCTTCTTGGACCCTTGGCCTCCTTGTTGGGAGGCCTTCCTTTCTTCCCTCCCCGGCGAGAGAGGCTTTCTTCTTCTCCTCCTCGCCTTGGTGGGAGGTCGACCTCAGATTCATCATCCGGTAGCATGAAAGCAGGAACTATTCCGAGTCCCGTGGCCGTCTTCTTGGCCTTCTTCTCCGGCACCACGTGGGGTGCGGAGCACCTTCCGTTAAGCGAGCGTCTGCTGGAGTCCTCGGCAATGGGGCGGACGGATAGTCCGTTCGACCCGCCAGCCATTCTGTCAAAGGTAAAGGGAGTTTAGATCCGCATAGAGCCAAACTATGGAAAACAAGTGGTGAAATCACTTACCTCGTCGGCTGGACCTGCGGCGGAATCCGCGATCTTGATGGCGGATCAGGAGCCAGCGCCCTTGAACAACACGTTCGGACATCTCGTGCGTAGTGTCGAAGAAACCCGCTCAGGGTCTAGTCTTTGGGCGGATCAAACTCCCACATGTTGAAGCCCGTCGGGCGCGGGAGAATCCGGCGGATGAGCATGAGCTGGACTCGTTGACAAGCTTGGCTTCTTGTCCACCGGCACGGATCTGGGCTTGGAGTCGGTCAGCTCCTCTGAATCCCCAAATCGGCCATTCTCTTTCCGGGAGGTGAGCCGTGTAGGGATGCAGATCTGAATTGGGGCGCTGCCCAATCGAGTCCGCTGGCTCGGTGATGTAGAACCACCTCGATTGCCACCCCTTGATGGTTTCCATGAAAGTGCCCTCCGGCCCCGTAGCGTGGGACATCCTACCCACCATGGCGCCTCCGCACTCCGGCAGCTGCCCTTCACAACCTTGACTTGACCTTTGAAGGTCTTGAGCCTAAGCTGAAGTGAGGCTGGATCACTGAGGAAGGCCTCGCACCTGACGATATCGCCGAGATGTTGAGGATGAAATTGGGGCGAGATCATGGAAATCTAGGCCGTAGTAGAACATGAGCCCCGGACAAAGGGATGAAGCGGGAAGCCTAGTCCAGCGGAGGAAATGGGGAAGAAATACTACCCTCTCATGGGGCTGGGGTTGGGGGCGAGCTCTCCCTCGTCGGGGGCCGATCTGCGATGTTCTTTGGACAAATATCCGGCGTCGCGCAGCTTCAGATTGCCCCTCCGTGGCGGAGGAGGCCATCCTGCCTCCGCTCAGGACATAGTTGGAGAAGGTTGAGGTAAGAAGTCGGACTTAGTGGCTGGAGCTCGAGTTAGCGGAGATGGATAAGCCAAGGAGGAAGAAAGGCGGGTAGAAGGGTTGGATCTTTATCCCTTATATGGCGGACAAAACATGTGTCCCCATGACTGGTAAAACTTGCTTATCCCCAAGCGTCACAATCAATGGCGCGGTTGGGTTACCCATCCGTATTGATGGGAATCCGGAATAAGGGAACACGATCTACCTTCGACAAGACATGCCAAGAAACCGCCTCGCTAAGCATACGGAGGTAGAACAATAAAAAGCAGTAAAGGCTTGGTAATGGCATGACATCACGCCACTAAATCGTCGGCAGATTGAACTTGTGTAATATTATTCTCTCTCGGTGGTGCGTGGAATTTATCTTTGCGAGCGGACACTATCTGGTGTTCACAATCTTCTATAAATTATTGGAGGAAGAACCCGCCTTGCAATGCGAAGACAATCAGCAGCGCTGGACTCGTCATCATTGAAGCCTGGTTAGAGACTCTTGAGGAGTTCGGACTAGGGGGTGTCGGATAGCGAACTATCATCATTGGCGGACTCCAAGACTATGAAGATACAAGATTGAAGACTTCGTCCCGTGTCGGATGGGACTTTCCTTGGCGTGGAAGGCAAGCTTGGCGATCTGGATATGTAGATCTCCTACCATTGTAACCGACTCTGTGTAACCCTAGCCCTCTCCGGTGTCTATATAAACGGATGGCTTTAGTCCATAGGGCGAACAACAATCATACCATAGGCTAGCTTCTAGGGTTTAGCCTCTTTGATCTCGTGGTAGATCCACTCTTGTAACACACATCATCAATATTAATCAAGCGGGGCGTGAGGGTTTTACCTCCATCAAGAGGGCGAACCTGGCTAAAACATCGTGTCCCTTGTCTCTGTTACCATCCGCCTAGGCGCGCATTCGGGACCCCCTACCGAGATCCGCGGTTTGACACCGACATTGGTGCTTTCATTGAGAGTTCCTGCGTAGCCGTCACCGATGGCTCGATGGCTTAACCGACTATCATCAACAGCGCAGATCGGTGAGACTTTTCTTCGAACAGATCTTACGTATTGGTAACCCGCTGCGGAACGATTTGCTTAGCCATCTGGAGCAGATCAAAAGCTCGCCCCTGGCGTCGGTCAGATTTGGAAGAGTTGAACCTCACGGTACGACATCGCGGGGACTTGATCCTCGATGGAGTCGAGCCCCAGACCGGCGTGTCACCTTTATCGCAGCGAGCATGATTTAGCTACTGCAGCCGGACAGTAACACAGGCGCTTTTCGAACCGCTCCGATCTTCAATTTGGAGCGGCTCGCGCGGTCGGGGCGGATGGCTGAACACCGCCTCGGGGCTGCAACCTCTCTGACGATAGAGCCAAACGATCTTGTCCCTCATAAAGCTCGTGACTCAGGTGCGGACTCCTTGCGGACTTGAACCTCCGCACCCCCTCCGTCGAATCCGGTTGGGCGCGGTCATGGTATTCACCGCAGCGGACATCTTTCAACACTCACCTTCGGTGACATATTGGGTTCGCTAAAGTATCTCGTTATCGGAGAGCCACGACCGGGCTGCGGTCGGGAAGGTTGGGATCTGAGACGGACGAAGAAATTCAAAGCCACCCACCACCCACTTGGTAGCGGCTGTCGACGATCTAACCGACATGCTGAGCAGCGACTCGAAGACATCGGCGGTATGGGCGGCGATGCGGAGGCGACCAGAACCAGCGCCTAACAGACGCTGGAAGCCACCCGACTCTGGCGTATACATGATGGATACACCAAAAGGCGACAATGAGGAAAAAGCGGGGCGTGGCGAAGACAACTCCCCAACAAACAAACAAAGCGGCGGCATAGCGCCGCGAAAACGGCATCGACAAAACCGGCACCCTCACGGACCCGGCCCTAGAGCAGGCGAAGCGATGGAGGGCGCACATGTCAACAAGCAGCCAGCCGGACATTAAGCGGACAAGCAACCCATCCCGGCGAAGATGATCTCACATCACGGAGCATATGAATCTTCATAAAATGCTCGTCACCACTGCAAGAAGTTTGAAGAAGCAAAAGCGGAAGCTCAAAACAGTGGAGGACACACTCGAGAATGAGATGGAGCAAAGTACTCAACACATGAGATAAATATGGCACTAGTCACCGGACAAAGAGCTACCCGAGCGCAAGGCTGTTGCCCGAATTGTGAGGAGGCCTTAGAGCCCCGCGGTCAAAAAAAAAAAAGCGCTGGCGGATAGGCGACCGGATGACAGGCCAAAAGAGCAACAAGAGCGCGCACACAAGCGACTACGATCAACATAAAGATCCTCGGAAAAGGATAACTTGGCCAGGTCCATCTATGGGCCAAAAAGACTCGAGAGTAACACAACCAGCCGAGCATTTGAAGACAACGGCACACCCAAATCTGAGGCGCCGCACACTCACTATGTTTTACCGGCAGTCTTTGGATCATGGATTTCGGTGAGATTCAAACCCGTAAACATAGAGGCATCTGACGGAACAACAGACCGAGATGCGGATTGAGGATTATATCCTACACATACATATGGCAAGATGAGGCGATCTCCATGCCATAAAATACCTACCCTCAAGCTCAAAGGGCGGCTCGGCATTGGCTTAAAGCCTCCCAGAAAATACGATTGGAAGTTGGGAAGAGCTTGAGGATGCGTTTGAGCAAATTTTCGGGGGACTTATGTCCGGCCTCCGGATCTGAGCGATTTAAGTCACATAACTCAACAGCCGGAGAGTCGACGCATAAATCTGGAACAGGTTCCTCACTAAAAAGAACCAAATAGTCATTGTCCGGACGCTGAAGCCTTAGCGACCTTTAAACACAACGTCAAGGGCGAATGGCTCGCGGACACCTCGACCAGGAAAAACCAAGAACAATTGCCGCACTAACAAGCCTCATGACACGCTTTTGCGCGAGGGAAGACAAGCGGCTAGCTAGATGCAGCACCGGCGACCAGTACATCGAAATCAGGGATGGAAATGGGAAATCACGGCCTGAAAAGATCAGCGCGGAATAAGGAAAATGGCCCAAATAATGCGGCGGTCGGCGCGGATTCAAAAACTCTCGGCGAACAACAAAACACTGCCCTAAAGGATAACGGTGATGAGCTATCCAACCTAAACAAGATCTGGATAGGTATGTCAAATACATGGTACCTCAGGGAAGCACGCAAACCATACCCACGAGAGATTGTTGGGTCTTCAAGCAGTCCGGCCGACTTAACGCCGAACACAAGGGCTCGACACACCAAGTGAAGGTGTGAAACCCAAAAGCAGCACTCCGGAAAACAAAAGACTTTCCACTAGAAGTCAAAACAGTGAACTCACTTCATGTGATAACACACAGTGACACACCGCCATACTAGGACACCGTCGCATAATGAGATAGAACCAAAATTAGCTATAGCAGCACTTCCTTCAAAGGAATGGCGCGGGCCTTCTTTATTATACAGGCTCTGTACCACTAGAGGTTGTGTTAGGTTCATCAAACAACCACCGTCACGAAAAGCTCACTCCCCATTGCCCCATTTAGCGGTAGCCCTTAAGCACTCTTTGGGCGTACAACTTCGCCGCTTTAATGCAATACCACATTCAGCGTCTCTTACGCTTAAAATGCCGGTCCACGTGGCATAATCTCAAAACTCGGTGTCTCTCGACCATGGAGAATGTGCAACTGCCTCGACAGACCACACATTAATCCGACCTTGCAGGTCAAATCCCTAAAACAGGTCATTTAGACCTCGGACATGGTTAGGCAGGTCGGCGTAACAACAAGGGCTTCAGCCGCATACCCCTTTTTTGGGGGCGGCATAAATGATGAAAGCCAATAAAGCTCAACTTTCTTCATCTTCCAAATTATACTTTATTTCAATACAATTTTGCATGATATTTCTTAGAAATAAGTCCTTCTCTTTTGAGATGAAGCACGTGCTACACCGTCCGAGGATCTGACCTGCGGAGACACAACCGCAGGCGTGCGGTAGGGACCCGTTGCAAGGTTCTTTTCAGATTAAGACCCTCGTAAACCTTTCTTCTTGTCTCTTGTTGATACATCCCGGTTTCCTACGAGCGAGGAGGAGGCTGGCGTTTTAGCATCGGCGCGTCGGAAGTTCCGCTGTACACGGACACTAGGGCTTATGGCTTTGTTACGCCGATATCATAAAGACCGAACACCTCGAAGTGTTCGGCGTCTCGAGATTAGGCCTTATATGCATCAGCTCGAATCATGTCTTTGGTCAAATGTTGGGTTTGCGGCTCCTATGTTTTGCTGCCTTACGTTCCGTATGATCGGCTAGCGTGGCACCGGAGAACTCTGCGATTGTGCCCGGTTGGTAGGAGAGCACCTCGATGAAAGCGGCATTGTCATGATATAGCGAGACTGGTCAACCACTCGATCGACCATTGGAATGTTTAGAATTCCTCGCTTTGACGAAGGACCGCTTCTCGATCGAGGCACATCTGGCGCCGAGTTCGGAGAAGCGGCGCCATCGAGGGCTATATAGTAGCCCCACATTCGAGCTCCTATGGCTAAGTGAAAGTGATAAAGCATTATAGTCCGGTTGCCTAGTTTGCTATGCTATCACCTCCTTAAAAGGACCAAGACGTTGGATTAAGTGTGAAAAAGCGTTTTTCTTTTTGCAAACACCCCGCACCATGTGCGTGGGGCTGAAACCAAAAACTGCCATCTTTCAGATTATACATACATATCGGCTGCACGGAGATAGTTCAATACTTGAACACACAAGTATAAAAAGTCATTGCATTATAAACATGATCCTAGAAATCATACATGTCATTCAAACATAACATCTTTCAAGCACTGCGACTCTATTATACGAGCGCCCTGCAGGACCTCAAAGTAATGCTCGGTGGGGAATCGGCTTTTGTTCGAACCCCGGGATGCAACAGCGGTGGCATCCATCTCCGCCCAGTGTGTTTTACCACGGGCGAGAGCCATCCGTGCACCTTCTATGCATGCCGACCACTTCATCACCTTAATATGCGGCACTTCCCCAAGGAATTGTTGCAACAAGCCAAAATAACTCTTCGGCTTGGGCCTTTTCGGCCACAGATGAGCGACCACATCCGTCATGGCTAGTCCGGACAATCTATTCAGCTCAGCCCACTCAACTAGCCGATCACTCAACGGAAGTGGACGCTCCGGACTATGGAATTGAGACCAGAAAAGCTCTTCCATTTCATGATCCTCTGGCCCGAAAGTGTCTGCGAGTGCGTCGCGCACTTTTCGCCGCCAAGTCAAATAAGGATCCTCCTTGCCGTACAATCGGCCCAGTGAGCATACTTCAGATCCGTGAACTTCCTATGCAGCATAAAGGGCTTTCCAGCCACAATGTCTCCGACAGCGCAGTTCCTCCTTCATAGCCCGCGCCGCTTTTCGGGCATCCTTGGCCGGACATCGGCCTTCTTGAGGACCTCTTGCTCCGCTCGGCGTTCTCCTTCAAGAACCTCCGGTGGTCGGTAGCAACTTTAATTTCATGGCCATTCGGCCATCTCCTCCCTAACCGGCGGTGAAGCCTTCTCGGCTTCTAGCTCTTCGCTGCCTTCAAGGCAGCCGCCTCGCTTTACGGCTTGCTCCTTGGCGAGCAAGTTACGCTCGAAAGGTCTTCACAGCAGCAGCACCATCTGCATCAAGCATACAACTTGTAAGGAATGGGCATCAGCTCCCTTACTAGCGACCGCGGAGCAACCACATACCTTGTGACTCATCAAGTCATTTATTGACCAGCGAGATGTTAGCATCTGCGGCGTCGAGTTGCTTCTTCAACTCGGCGAATCCATCGATCCGGCTGGCCGCGAGCGTTCCGCCACCTACATAGGAAGCGACAGTTAATAACTGAGATTATGATCCTAAACGCGCTGTCGTTTTCGACGACATACCAAATCTCGGGGCTACTATCTATCTGAGGCGCATTTATATGCATAGCGTCGAAGGTACATCATTTTGCGTACATCAAACCCGTCGATAAGCTTCGGCGGCTTCATATAATCCGCTCTCCGCGGATGCAATTCTTTCAATCACCGTACCCATTAGAAACACGGTGATCTTCTGAAATAACCGCTTCGCCGAGCAGATCCTTGACTCCTCCGACCGCGCGCCACTTGGCGCGGACCTTCGGCCCTGCGGACTTGGGAACCCTCGCGGCGACACCTCCGGGTCGTTCGCTTCACATGAGATCACGATAGGTGGAGGCGTTTCGCTCTCCATCATCTCCGGAAGAAGATCCCCCGAAGATGAGCTCTGCTGAGAAGGGCTGAGGTCCGAACTACAAGGTACAATTTCGGTTATCCTCATGAATAAACACAGGGATGTTCCTTATTTACAAGACCCCTTCTTTTTACTTACGGCTCGCTGGAGGGCTGATCCCCTCGGGGAAATAATGCGGCTGGGTTACTTCCCAGCGCCGGACTCTCTGCCGAAGATTCCCTTCCCCTCTTTGAGGCCTTGACCTCCGGGTCTTCCGAAGCGGTCCTCTTCTCTCCTCGGAAGGCGGGACTCTTAATCCCTCCTTCCTTGATAGCCTCCTTCGCAGAGGTAGTTGCTTCCCCGCTCCCCCCTTCGCCTTCTTCAAAAGCGCGACCTTAAACATCTTGGTCGACATGGGATCGGCGTGGTCTCGGGGAGGGCGGACACCTTATTAACTTTGCCTTGGCTATCCACTCCTGTTCAAAGCGGCTCCTTTAAAGGGCATATATATGAAATAAATGAATGAACAGCTTGTCGGTTATAGGACTACTTACTTGAGTATCTGAGGCGATTCTGACTTAGTCCTGCGTCCTCGGTCAAGTCGGACACTTCTCTTGTGGTCGAAGAACAGTTTATACATCTCCACAGGCGTCGTGCCCATGAAATTTTGGAGGCTCGTGGTCCCTCGGTTGAATTCCCACAGGCGGAGGCGGCGTTCTGCAGGGCTGAGGCGCGGATCACCATAACCTGCGCCACTACAGCCAGATTGATCCCTCTTTCTGGAGATCTCGAATCGACCTGCAGCGAGGCGTCCTTGGATGGCCCCAGTCGAGCCTTGTTGACCCATGATGCGGTCGGCTGTGGTGGACTGGCGGAAGGCGAGGCGCTGCCCATTTGGTGCCCCAGGGGCGGTGATATAAAGCACTCCGTTGCCACAAACCAAGCTCCCCTTGAAAAGAGCCCTCGGGCCACGGAGCATCAGCACATTTGCTTATGACTGCCCCTCGCACTCTGCTTGCTGCCCTTGATCGTCTTTGGCTCCACCTTGAAGGTTTGAGCCACAATCCAAAGTGGGGGTAATGTGGAGGAAGGCCTCACATCGACAATGAATGGCGAGATATGGAGGATGGACTCCAGTTCAAGTCGAAATTCAGCCCATAATAAAACATGAGCCCCGCACAAAGGGAACCATCGGAAGCCTAAACCCGAAGGAAGTGGGACCACGAAGACCACGTTCTCGCCGGGCTCGAGAGTGGGAATGACCTGCCTAGAGCAGGCAGCCTATCGAGATCTCGCCGGTTAGATACTGGCGTCTCGCAGCTTTAGCACATCCTCTTCTATGACGGAGGAAGACATCCATCGGCCGTCTTTGGTCGGGCGGACATCGTCGAAAGTCCGAGCGTCTAAATCTGAAGCTTTGGGTGTTGGAACTCGAGCCGAGGTGAACTCAATGGAGGTGTAAAGAAGAGGGCCTTGGTCTCATTATAAAGAGGTTGAATACCTAGAGCCCACCCGTGGTCGATTAGGACTCGCCTTTGATAGAGAAGGCGGGCCAGCGGGCATGGTTGGGTTACCCGTCCGTATTGATGAGAATCCCGGAATAAGGGGCATGATCTACGCTTTGATAAGGCGTGCCAAGAAACCGCCTCGCTAAAACATGCTGAGGTGGAACAATAAAAATGATTCATACAAAGGCCTGGCCATGGTGTGATGTCACGCCCAGCGGAATCGTCGTGAGATCTGTGCAAAATTATTCTCTCTCTACGGTGTTATGTGGAACTTGTTTTGCGAGCGGACACTATCCTTGTGTTCAAAACCTTCTATGAAGTATTGGAGGAGGAACCGCCTCGCAATGCGAAGACAATCAGCGCTGGACTCATCGTCATTGAAGCCTGGTTCGAGACTCTTGAGGAGTTCGGACTAGGGGTGTCCGGATAGCGAACTATCATCATCGGCGGACTCCAAGACTATGAAGATACAAGATTGAAGACTTAGTCCCATGTCGGATGGGACTTTCCTTGGCGTGGAAGGCAAGCTTGGCGTCTGGATATGTAAATCTCCTACCATTGTAACCGACTCTGTGTAACCCTAGCCCTCTCCGGTGTCTATATAAACCGGATGGCTTTAATCCATAGGACGAACAACAATCATACCATAGGCTAGCTTCTAGGGTTTAGCCTCTTTGATCTCGTGGTAGATCCACTCTTGTAACACACATCATCAATATTAATCAAGCGGGACGTAGGGTTTTACCTCCATCAAGAGGGCCGAACACAGGTAAAACATCGTGTCCCTTGTCTCTGTTACCATCCGCCTAGGCCTGCAGTTGGGACCCCCTACCGAGATCCGCGGGTTTGACACGACATTGGTGCTTTCATTGAGAGTTCCTCGTGTGCGTCACCGATAGGCTCGATGGCTTCTTCGACCATCATCAATAGCAGCGGTCCGGTGAGACTTTTCTCCCGGACAGATCATTATATTCGGTGACTTCCTTGTCGGCGATTCACTTGGCCATCTGGAGCAGATCAGCTTCGCCCTGGCGTCGGTCAGATTTGGAAGATTTGAACTTCACGCTGACATCGCGAGGACTTGATCCTCGATGGAGTCGAGCCACAACCGGCGTGCCGCCTTTATCACGGCGAGCATGATTTGCTTCTGCGGCGGACGGTACCACAGAGCGCCTTTTCGAACCGCTCCGATCTTCAATTCGGGCGGGCTTGCTGGTCGAGGGCGGATGGCTGGACACGCCTCGGGGCTGCAACCTCTGGCGATAGAGCGAACACGGATCTTGTCCCTCATAAAGCTCGCGACTCTGGTCTGCGGACTCCTTGCGGACTTGAACCTCCAGCGCCCCCTCCGTCCGAATCCGATTGGGCGCGGTCATGGAGTTCACCCGGCGGACATCTTTCAACTCTCACCTTTGGCGAGATCTTGAGTTCGCTAAAGTACCTCTCATTATCGGAGAGAGCCTGGCGGACTGCGGTCGGGGCCGGTTGGAGATCTGAGACGGCGAAGAAATTCAAAGCCCACCCACCACCCACTTTGTAGCAGCTGTCGGCGATCTAACCGACATGCTAGACTACGACTCGAAGACATCGGCGGTATGGGCGGCGATGTCGAGCGAACAAGAACCAGCGCCTACAAGACGCTGGAAAGCCACCTCATCATATGACATATACATGGTGGATATCGCAAAAGGATGGGAATGGCGAAGAGCGAGAGGAGGATGACCCCTCCAAGAAACAGCCCAAGCGCGGCGTCGTGACGCCGCTCTAAATCCGCCACAGCAAGAATGAAGATTCCGGCACGGAGATAACAATACACGGACGGTGCGAAGATAATCCACTCTAGCAAGATCCAGCGTGGGAGGATGGAGCGCCAGCCCTCACGAGAGGCGGCGAAGAAGAGGTAGAGGATTATATGCCTCCCTCGGAGGCAAGCAAGCCTCGGCGACGATGAATTCGTCATGCTTGAGGATCCCGTCGAACAAGGCGTTTTAGGCGCGGGCTTATAGCCACGGCGAACAGCCTCAAGAAAAGCAGCAACAACTTAGAGCTGATCGGGATCGCTAGCCGACAGATGGACTGAAGTCCTCGTGGCGAAGAGCATGAGCTCGAGCGCCCTCAAAAGCTACCTAAGCATAAGCTGCTCCCGAATTAGAGGAGGAGGCTTACGAACCCGCATCACGAGGAGACAATACGGCTGACCGACCACCCGTGGTCACGATAGAAGGCCTCTAGGCCCTTCACTAGAACCGTACCCGGCATCGCTCAAAAAGCACCGGCCACGGGGGCGCTCCGGACCTGCGAGATATATTGGAGGACAAGGCAAGACAATCAAGATCGATCTATGGATGGCGTGGGCGCCACAGTGCGTGGCGACAACCGTCGCGCGGACACGATAAGTCGGCCGGGCGAACAAAACAGACAAAGCTCTTTTGAGCTCCGTCGTGATATCGCCCGATGCAGGCGCCGCACACCCACTATGCTTCACAGGCGAAGTAATGGATCATCAAATCCCGAAGGGTTTAAACCCATCAATATTGAATCCTATGATGGCTGTGCAGACCCAGCGGTTTGGATCGAAGACTATCTCCTTCACATCCATGGCCCGCGGTGATGATCTTCACGCCATCAAATACCTCCCCTCAAGCAAGGACCAGCCCGGCATTGGCTCAACAGCTTGCCGGCGAGTCAATTGGGAGCTGGGAGGACACGGAAGCCGCATTCCTCGATAACTTCCGGGGCACTTATATGCGACCACCGGCGCTGATGACCTAAGCCACATAATTCATCAGCCGGACGAATCGGCGGACTAATACGGACACGGTTCTTAACCAGAAAAACCAAATAAATCGACTATCCGGATCACGGAGGCCCTCGCGGCCTTCAAGCATAACATCCATGAAAGAGTGGCTTACCCGGCACCTAGGACAGGAAAAGCGAAATCCATGGCAGCCCTCACATCACTCATGACCCGCCTGCGGGTGAGGACAGTAGCTAGCATGCAGCAACAACCTCAGCAAAAATTCTGGCGGTCCGGACTTCAAGGACCGAAATGGCAGGCAGCGTCGTAACAAAACAAAGCGCCACATGCGGTGACAATATTGAGGATCGGCAATCAATGCAGATTCAGAGGCTCTAAACCGGTCGGCGGAAAAAGCCATTCAAAGAACTACTCGGGCCCGTCAATTTGGACCGAATACTCGACCGCTTGTGCGGATACGGCACCCCAAAAACCACTAACCACACCAGGGGACTGTAGGGTATTCAAGCAGGCAGGCAAGTTAATTGCGAAAACAATGACAAGGGGCTGCATAGCGATGGCGAGGGCGAGACCCAACCGCCGAACAATAGAGGACATAAGGTTACCCCCACAGTGCGGACGGTGAACATGATATCGCAGCGCACATACCCAAAGGGGGCGAGCGTGCACTCGAGGATGTCTGGCGATGGAGCAGTTGCCCAAGTTCAATCCATGGACCTCTGCCCGATCACTTTTGGTGAAGGACCACCCACCAGCATCCTCCACGGCGGATTCGCGCCTGGTCTTAGACCCAATCGTCGATGGATTTCACCTAACGAGTCACGATGGGCGGCGGCGGCAACTGAACCTGCTTTACCGGGGATACGGTCGCAAAATGGGCATAGACCCTCAAGATTAAACCTACCAAAACGACCTTTAAAGGCGTCATACCAGGTGTAAAGCCAATTGTACAGGCTCAATTACTGGAAGTGGTCTTCGGATCCCGGATAACTTCGAGCGAGAGTTAATCTTGACATAGTCCCGTTCATGGCGGCTATCATGCCTTGCTCGGACGTGCAGCGTTCGCAAAGTTCAGCGCGGTGCCGCTTTACACATACCTCAAGCTCAAGATGCGAGGCCCTCGAGAGTCATCACGGTCAGCGGAAACACGAGCGTTCTCTCGCCGCGGAGGAACATCTGGCGGCTCTCGTGGCGAAGTGCAATGCAGCCTCTTAAGGCAATTCTCGAGTCCGGCCGTTAAGCGGCGGACCTGCTAGCGAGCCGGAGTAACTTACAACAAGACCACAGCACGTTCGAAGCGCGTGTAGCGATGCGGCACCAACCCCACTCTGCGAAGCGTCAAAGCAGATCCTTGGCGTACACCATTACACTCTGAAGATACCATGGGCATGGGGAGAGGGCACGACCACGATAAACCAGACTGCGGCTCAACCACACGGGGGCTCTCAAGTGTGTCGTTCCTTTTCTTTTCTTTTTACCTTTTACTTTTTACCCACAGGACTCCATTTGTCGGAGGCCTGTCGTGAACAGAACTGCCGAACTCACGATCAACAGCCGGGGAAGGATAAAGGCTACAGCGAATATCTGGTGGTCTCCATAGCGAGCATTTTATACACCAATCTGCAGCCTACCCACGGAGAGGACATGTTTAACAGTCCCATACCTTGCTTATCGCACTATTTGTATCGTTACGCATTCGTAGCAGCACTTATTGAATAAAACAATGCAGCACCTTTTGCTTATAATTGCATTTCTTTTTCATACATATGTTCATTCACGGCATGTTGCATCCATACACTTTAGTGCAGCTAATATACACGAGGGCTTATGTTTCCGCATTATGGTATGATGAGTCGAACACTTTCACAAGTCGGCACCCGAACTTATAGCACTATATGCATCGGCTCGAATCATATCTTGGGTCAATAGTTGGGTTTGCCCGGCTCCCATGTTTTGGTACCTTATGTTCCGTTATATCGGCTAAGGTAGCCTGGGAGAACCACTGCGATTCCGCCCAGTTGAGCTGGGTTAACGCCTCGGTGGAAAGCTAAAACTGGCCGTCATGATGAGGCGAGCGATCGCTGTTCGAAGGTTTTGCAAGTCCTTAAAGACTTATGCCGCTTCGAGGCGAGGCGGATCTTGTCGGCCAAAGGCGTGGATAAGCGCCCCAATTGACCTTCGAAGACTAGGGCTTCACCAAAATTTAAAATTATAGAATTCTATGGCTAAGTGAGAGTGTTCAAGCATTATAAGTCCGGTTGCCTTGTTACGCTGTGTTGGCGCCTCCTAGATGGACCCAAAAATGGGAACAGGGCGCTCAAGTTTATCCGAACACCCGGCACTTTCGTGGCATGGGGGCTGAAGCCGACGACTTGCCATCTCTCGGATTTGATAAACAGCCGCCTGAAGGTAATATTTTCAATTAACAAGCGTTGCTTAAGCGCATATGAACTAAGTTTTCAGCATACGGGATAACAAAATGCGAGTCTACTCAAATATTACATCTTTGGAGCACTCACCGCAATAGTCTGGCGCCCTTGACACACTCTTATAATACATCTCGGTGCGATGCTCCTTGCCCTCTGGTGGCGGGTCCGTCCACGAGCTTACAGGCATCCATCTTGCCCAGTGCACCTTTTTGCGGGCAAGGGCCCGGCAGCACCCTCAATACAAGCGGAATGCTTGATGACTTCTACCAGGCACACATCCATCGGCCGCCGCGCAGGGCGAAGTAGCTCCACGGCATGGCCTCCTTAGGCCACGGCCGAACTATGAGGCCCTTCATCGCTGTTCGGCCGCCTTGTGGAGCTCGACCAGCTGCTTTAGCTGGTCGCTAAGGGAACTGCCGGATGTCCGGCCGCAGACATCTTGAGACGAAGACCTTCTCCATCGAGCTCCCTCCTCGGCACGGTAGAATCGGCAGCATCGGACACGCTGCTGAGGAAGATCTGCTAGCGCTCTGGAGAGCTCGAATTTGGGTAAGCAACAGGTAATTAACACTCACATGCTTACTTTGCATGAAAAATGCCTTACCGCTGCTATTTTCTTCACCGCCTCAACCTCTGGAGGCCTTGTAGGCTTGGCCTTAGCAGCTTTGGCACTCTCAAGAGCCGTTGCAAGCTCAGACTCTCGAGTCTTGAGTCACGCTCAAGCTCTCATGTTTTTCACGAGATCCTGGAGCTCTTCTGTACCTCCACCACCCGCGCCTCATGCTTCTCTCGCTCGGTGCGCTCACGCCGCATTACGTTCGACGCGGCCACCGCCTCCTTCGAGTGGTCGCCACCTTGTTAGTGGCCCCTACAATACCACGTTATCCTTGTCATTTTCTTGCAACCAAATCCTTTTACATGAGGTACAATTTTCATAAGGTATTACTCACCTTCTTTTTCCTCGAGCTGCTTCTTGGCATGGCGAGCTCCTTCTCGGACGCTCGAGGTTTTCCTTCAAAGTATTGACCTCCGAAGTCGGTCTTGGCGGAGTCGGCGGCACAACCTAAAATCCCATATTGACATATTTTTATGACTCCTGCGTTTATCTTTCTAAAGATCATCGGTCCGGCTTTTCTTTCCGAACACGAACCGAGCATCGAGACTCTGTCTATGCGGTACCATTTTACATATATTGAAATTCTTACCTCAAAGCACATTAGAAAGTTCTTTGCGAGGCTTGGTCAGCCCGCTCTTGGCGGCTGAACCTTGAATCACCGCACTCATGCGGTCGGTGTTCCTCTTCAATGGGCGCCGTTGGCGCCTCCGGCCAAATATCCGGCACCTCCGGTTGGGCCGGAGGCAGCCGGCGTCGCGTCTTGCCCTTCTTACGAAGGGTGCGCCGCCGGACTCGAGCCCTTTGTGGCCTCGGGGTGAGTCCGGTGCAAAGTCCGGGAGGTGTCTGTGACACCTCGGGGCCTCCTCCTCTGGTGGGTCCCTTCACAGGATCCCACCTCGGCGTCGTCCGTGTACGAGGGTGGAGGCAGTCGGAAGGAATCCATATCCGCGCGCACCCGGGGACCCTTCGGCAAGCGGGAAGATCATCCTTGGGCGGACTGCGGGGTTGTATGCGGCATTAGAAAGACATTATGTGGCGAAAAGAAAAAACTTTGAAGTTATTGAGTCCGGATACTTACGATCTCGCCGAGGCTTGGCCCTTGGAGGCCGATCCTCGTCCTCATCACTGGCGTTGGCGGAGCAGTCCGGGGAAGAGTTTTCCTTCTTGGACCCTTGGCCTCCTTGTTGGGGAGGCCTTCCTTTCTTCCTCCCCGGCTGGAGAGGCTCTTCTTCTCCTCCTCGCCTTGGTGGGAGGAGTCGGCCTCAGATTCATCATCCAATAGCACCTGGCAACGGGAACTCTTCCGAGTCCCGTGGCCGTCTTCTTGGCCTTCTTCTCGGCACCACGTGGGGTGCGGAACCCAGCAACCCGTTAGGTGGGCGTCCGTGGAGTCCTCGGCAATGGGGCGGACAGATAGTTTGTTCGGCCTTAGCCGACCATTCTGTCAAAGGTAAAGGGAGTTTAGATCCGCATAGAGCCAAACTATGGAAAACAAGTGGTGAAATCACTTGCCTCGTCATTGGGCGCTGCGGCGGAATCGCGATCGTCGGTAGCGGATGCGGGAGCTTCAGCGTATTTGAACAGCACCTTCCGGACATCTTACGTGCGTGGTGTCGAAGAGCCCGCTCAAGGTGCGGTGCTGCGCCGATCAAACTCCCACATGTTGAAGCCCGTCGGCGCGCGGGAGAATCCGGCGGATGAGCATGACTGGACTACGTTGACAAGCTTGAGCTTCTTGTCCACCGGCTTACGGATCTGGGCTTGGAGTCGGTCAGCTCCTCGAATCCCCCAAATCCGGCCACTCTCTTTCCGGGAGGTGAGCCATGTAGGGATGCGAGATCTGAATTGGGGGCGCTGCCCAATCAGGTCCTTGGCTCGGTGATGTAGAACCACCCGATTGCCACCCTTGATGGTTTCCACGAAAGTGCCCTCCGGCCACGTAACGTGGGACATCCTACCACCATGGCGCCTCCGCACTCCACTTGGCTGCCCTTCACAACCTTGACTTGACCTTTGAAGGTCTTGAGCCTCAAGCGAAGTGGGGCTGGATCTGAGAGGAAGGCCTCGCACCACGACGATAAGCCGAGATGTTGAGGATGAAATGCGGGGCGGATCATGGAAATCTAGGCCGTAGTAGAACATGATCCCGGACAAAGGGATGAAGCGGGAAGCCCAGTCCGCGGAGGAAATGGGGAAGAAATACTACCCTCTCATGGAGCCTGGGGTTGGGGACGAGCTCTCCCTCGTCGGGGAGCCAATCCGCGATGTTGCTGGACAAATATCCGGCGTCGCGCAGCTTCTGGATCTACCCCTCCATGACGGAGGAGGCCATCCACTTGCCTCCCGCTCTGGACATAGTTGGAGAAGGTTGAGGTAAGAAGTGCGGACTTGGGGCTGGAGCTCGAGTTAGCGGAGATGGATAAGCCAAGGAGGAAGAAGGCGCGAGTAAAAGGGTTGGATCTTTATCCCTTATATGGCGGACAAAACATGTGTCCCCCGACTGGTAAAACTCGCTTATCCCCAAGCGTCACAATCAATGGCACGGTTGGGTTACCCGTCCTATTGATGGGAATCCGGAATAAAGGGAACACGATCTCTGCTTCGACAAGGCGTGCCAAAAAACCGCCTCGCTAAGCGCCGGAGGTGGAACAATAAAAGCAGTAAAGGCTTGGTAATGGCATGACGTCACGCCACTAAATCGTCGGCCAGATTGAACTTGTGTAATATTATTCCCTCTCACGGTGAGTGCGTGGAATTTATCTTTGCGAGCGGCCACTATCACGGTGTTCACAATCTTCTATAAATTATTGGAGGAAGAACCCGCCTTGCAATGCGAAGACAATCAAGCTAGCTGGACTACGTCGTCATTGAAGCCTGCTTGAGGACTCTTGAGGAGTTCGGACTAGGGGTGTCCGGATAGCGAACTATCATCATCGGCGGACTCCAAGACTATGAAGATACAAGATTGAAGACTTTGTCCGTGTCCGGATGGGACTTTCCTTGGCGTGGAAGGCAAGCTTGGCGATACGGATATGTAGATCTCCTACCATTGTAACCGACTCTGTGTAACCCTAGCCCTCTCCAGTGTCTATATAAACCGGATGGCTTTAGTCCATAGGACGAACAACAATCATACCATAGGCTAGCTTCTAGGGTTTAGCCTCTTTGATCTCGTGGTAGATCCACTCTTGTAACACACCTCATCAATATTAATCAAGCAGGATGTAGGGTCTTACCTCCATCAAGAGGGCCCGAACCTGGGTAAAACATCATGTCCCTTGTCTCCTGTTACCATCCGCCTAGGCGCTGATTCGGGACCCCCTACCGAGATCCGCCGGTTTGACAGCAGCAGTATCCATAGCGGATGTGAGATTTTTATTTAATGGTTTATTTAAGGTGGCAACAAACACACATACGGGTGGATTGAGGCACCTGGTTTCTATCGAGACTTACTGTATTTCTTGGACCGCCACCCAGGCTCAAAGGGATCATGAGATTATTCAAACTAGAAACTTCCGTGTGCAGCCACAAGCCATTATGGGCTCTGGCATAGTTGATTAAGTTGTGCGAACTCTTACGGGTAGACTAGCAGATGTAGGGGAAAGAAGGTGTACCGGTCTACCCACAAGTAAGGTGCTAGTGCTTCTGAAAGACTATGTCTCGGTCATCTGTTTCTCAAACATCATGTAGTGCAAGAAATCCAACGGAGGCGATCGAGTCTTGTGGGGAAAAGTGTGAAAACCTCTGCAGAGTGTATAAACTAATCATGGTTAGTCGTGTCCCCGGTTATGGACATCTTGAGTATCTAGTACCCGGATATCATGTGAATCTCATCATGTTACTTCTAAGTTAATATTGTTGGGTTTGTTAATGAGTACTTTTAATTGGGATTGAGAATCTGTCAACCATTCTCAATGTTTCTAACCACCATGATAGTTAAATAAATTTATTCCTTTGCGATTAGGGAAAAATTGGCTTTATGCAAAAGCTGTAACCATAGAGCTTTCCACCAGCCATATATGCATCTAGTATAGGCTATTCATTCCATTATTCTCTGTGTGTTACATTGCGGCATATTCCATGTCTTGACCCGTTTTGAGCTGCAACGTTTCATGTTGCGGACTTTCGAATAACGAGTAAGGTGCATAGGTCGTGGTTCTATACTCGGTGATGCCGTTGGAGTTGATGGACTCGCTTTTCTTCCAAGCCTTCGTTGTTATCGTTATTAGATGGCCTTAAGCCATATTTATTTTATTAAGTTCTCTCTTGAGACATTCGATTGTAATAAGTGTGTGATTGCTACTCTGTTATAAATCCTCCAAGTCTTGTGTGGTGTCGGCATTCTTGATCCGGGGATGACGAAACACGAGATCGAGACTATTTGAGGTCTGAGTCGCTACAAGGCTGGATGAACAGGAGCCCGTGGAGGCTGGAGGAGGTCGACGGTAGCCCATTGAGGCTGGAGGAGGTCGACGGTGGAGATGAACAGTATCCTGTGGAGTCCCGTTTTGTGGTACACCACACCCCTCCCGATGAACAGGACCCCCGTTTCAACCGTAGGAGGTCCGTTTCGTCCATTTTGCAGTACGCCACACCCCTCCCGATCAACTGGACCCCCGTTTCGTCCGTTTTGTGGTACGCCACACCCCTCCCGATCAACAGGACCCCTGTTTCGAACATAGAAGGTCCATTTCCTCCGTTTTGCGGTACGCCACACCCCTCCCGATCAACAGGATCCCGTTCCGAACGTGGCCGGGCAAACTCAAGGCTGTTACCTCCATTCTATGGTACGCCAGGCCTTGTTTCCATCGCCTGTTCCGTCCAAGCCGGTTGGCTCCCACGCGTTCCGTTGCCTCCGGATGAACACGACGCATTCCGTTGCCTCCCCATGAACACGACGCATTCCGTTGCCTCCCCATGAACACGACGCATTCCGTTGCCTCCCCATGAACACGACGACGACTCTGTTTCTCTGTTCCGACCCAGCCATGTACGTATGCGCGAGTAGGCGTTCGAGACCCGCCCGTATGTGCGTGCGTGGCGTATTTTCTGTCTTGCACCACGGCTGTTTATGCGTGCGTGTACATGCTACGTGCGGCGCCTCTACTACGACGTCGCGGCGCCTATACTCTGACGTCGGCGCCTCTACATCGACCGATATATATATGCGTACGTTCGTGACCAGAATGACAACGCTTCGTACGCCGACCAGTGGGTCCCGGTATCGAGCGGTTCCTTGCGTGTGAAATGTAGTTGGTGGGTCCCAGCGATCGGAGGGCAAACCGTTTTTTGCCGGATGCACTTCCTTTGCGTGCGAAGATGTAGCTGGTGGGTCCCATCGGTCGAAGCGAATCGTTTTTGCCGGACGCAGTTCCTTGCGTGCGAAGATGTAGTTAGTGGGTCGGCGGTCGGCGAATCTTTTTTGCCGGACGCACTTCCTTGCATGCGAAGATGTAGCTGGTGGGTCCCGGCGGTCGGAAACTTTTTTCACGA
This sequence comes from Aegilops longissima, assembly GCA_021605205.1. Classification (NCBI taxonomy): domain Eukaryota; kingdom Viridiplantae; phylum Streptophyta; class Magnoliopsida; order Poales; family Poaceae; genus Aegilops; species Aegilops longissima. Next base: position 218,432,265 of record CM038678.1, read on the forward strand.
AATCGGTGGCCCGTCCGGTGGGTCCCATTGTCAGTGGAGGAATCATTATTTTCCGTGTAATAAGGAGGCACTTCCTTCTGCGGCCATGGACCCGGTATCGGCCTCTCCACGTCTGATCCATGTTCGATGGAAGTCGTTCCTTGACCACGTTGACCACGCTGCGCCGAGAGCACCACTGACGGTGGGCGGCAGCGAGGCCTAGGAAGGGACAACTTCGAGCAGGGAAGATGCAGCAGTGGATGCCCGCGAAGAGAATCTGAGGTTCCTTGGTTCGACTACGGTGTGAGGCTCTTGTCGCCATGAGAATAACGAGGGGTGTGGGTGAGTAGAGGATGGCCTAGCCAGCGGTGGGAGTAGTAGGGGCGGTGAGGCCCTCGCGGCATCTGGCCAACCCGCCACGGAGGCAGGAGCAGCGACACGACCGGCGCTGGTTTGGCGGTGGAGCAAGAAGACCGGAGGTTGAAGAAGCACTACAACCGTTGGATGAACATCGTCTGATATGAGGAGCTAGAATCGTTCATATTGACTAAGTTGACAAAGCCCTCCGTCCCGCCAACTTGGTAGGCCCACAAGTCAGCCTCGGTATCTTTGGGTTCCGGTGGCGAAGTATTCATTTTTGTGCGTAATAAGGAGGCACTTCCTTGCGTGCGAAGATAGCTGGTGGGTCCGACAAGTCAGCGAGGGCACGTTTTTTCACGAAATCTGAGATACCCTTCAATGGGTCCCGGATGTCGGTGGAGGAATCATTATTTTTTGGCGTAATAAGGAGGCATTTCCTTGTGTGCGGCCGTGGACCCGACTGTCGGCCTCTCCACGCCTGATCTACTTCCGATGGTGTCGTTCGTTTACCACGTTGACCATGCGCGCGCGGCGCATCAAGGTGGTGGGCGATAGCGAGCTCCGGACAACAACGAGCGGAGATGGGAAACCGGGAGTAGAGTCGCGAGCGGAGAGGTGTACAAGGGTTAAGCTGGTTCTAGTGCGGTGTGGTTCGGCGATCGGTGGAGAAGAACAGGAGGTGTGGAGGGTGGAGGGGCGGCTGGCCAGCGGTGGAGTAGCGCTTCATAGCGAAGCGTGCTAAGCGAATCTGCTAGCGGCGAGGAGGCGGGAGGTGGTCGGCGGCGCTGGAGGAAGAAGGCGAGAGATTGAAGATGGATGCGGTCGTTGGATGTAAATCCAACGACTAACATCGAATCATTCATTGACTAAATTGACAACGACTTGCGTTGGCTTCGACCTATTGGCCCACATTTCAGCCTCCAAAAATGTGGCACGTATTCAACCCATTTTTCAAATTCTGATCTTTTTTTTGCAAGGTAGAATTCTGATCACTTTGATCCTTTTTTTTGAATTACAGCCATTAGCTGGGCTGGGTGAACAATTAATGTAGCGTCCATGCGGCCCATTTATTTTATTTCCTAAAAAATTACAGGCCATTTGCACTTTATCTAGATACATGATTTTGCTGGGCTGATTCTAATTATAATGTTGGGTTGGGCGAGCAATGTTATCAAAAAATAAAAAAAGGCTGAGCATTTTGTTATAAATATATTTAAATAATAAGTGATATTATTACATTTGTCCTTAAATCTTACCAAGCTTTTGTACACAATCACTAGGATTTTCGTGCCAAAACAATCCAAGATTTTATTTGTTAAGAAATTACTTTTATAAGTTAATAAGATGTGGGATATTGTTTTCTTACATATGTAAGTATCTGTTAAATATATGATGACAATAAAAATAATTTATAATAACATATAAAATAATTTAAATATATATAATATAGTTAGAAGGGAAACATAAGTTGTACCTGGCGTTCCTATTCTTATATAGAAAAATAGAACAGACGTCTGCGTTTTCTTCAAAAAAATACATAAATTGGGCTGCCAAAAATAAAACCTCGGATGGGAGGTCCATAGGCCGGTCGATACATGACGACCCTAAGAAAATACAAACAGACCCTCCCATCCGAGGTCGTGGGCTGCGCATGTGTCACGCCCAATATGCGACCCTATCCAAAAGGAACTCGACGGTCCCACCAAGGATAGACCCGCATATTGAAACACTTTTGCAAGGTGGATATCATTACATCAACATTACATAATACATAGGGATACATACATAAGGCACAAATGCCACAAGAATACATCAACATCATATACAAGATCAACATCCGACTACGGACGAAACATAAACAGAAACTCAAGCGACATCCACCACTGCTAGCCGGGCTGCCGACACGGAACCTATCCCCGATCGAAGAAGAAGAAGAAGAAGAACTCCAACACAAGCAAACATCGCTCTCACGTCATGAGCATCATAAAACCTGTACACTGCAACTGGTGGTGTAGTAATCTGTGAGCCACGAGGACTCAGCAATCCCATTACCATGGGTATCAAGACTAGCAAAGCTTAAAGGGTAAGGAAGGAGTAAAGTGGTGAGGTTGCAGCAGCGACTAAGCATATATGGTGGCTAACATACGCAAATGAGGCGAGAAGAGAATCAAAAGGCAGTCGTCAACTAGTAATGATCAAGAAGTGATCCTGAACTCCTACTTACGTCAAACATAACCCGAAACCGTGTTCTCCTCTCGATCAACCCGAAAAGAGACACTCCGAGTTACGCTTTACGATTTGTGTATTTTAAAAGAGTTTGCTTTAAGTTTACTACAACGGATATTAACAAATTCCCATCGCCACATAACGCGAGCACGGCTTTGAAAGTTCAAACCTGCGGGGTGTCCCAACAAGCCCATGATAAGCTCTTGCGATCAACGAAGGATATTCCTTCTCCCGGGAAGCCCGATCAGTCTCGGAATCCGGCTACAAGACATTCGACAGACAATAAAACAAGACCAGCAAGACCTCCGGCGTGCCGACACCACAGTAGTAGCGTGTATCTCGTCCCGAGCCACGACCGGATGAGCAGTCCGTACAACTAAAACCAGCCCTCAAGTTTCCCGAGGTGGCGCTGCAAAGGGCTCTAGTTTGGACCAACACTTAGACAAGCATTGGCCGGGGGCTGAATAAAGATGACTCTCGAGAGAAGCGACTCCCAAGGGAAAAGTAGGTGGTGGTGAGGCAAATGGTAAAACCAATGTTGGGCCTTCTTTGGAAAAATCTTATTCAAAGCGAACTGTCAAGGGGTCCCATAAATCACCCGACCGCGTTAGGGGCGCAAAATCCGGGAACATAATACCGATATGGCGGAAACTAGAGGCGGCAAGAGTGGAACAAAACACCAGGCATAAGGCCGAGCCTTCCACCCTTTACCAAGTATATAGATGCATTAATTAAATAAGATATATTGTGATATCCCAACATGTTCCAACAAGGAACAACATCTTCATGTTCAACAAGGAACAAACTTCATCTTCACCTGCAACTAACAACGCTATAAGAGGGCTGAGCAAAGCGGTAACATAGCCAAACAACGGTTTGCTAGGAAGGGTGCAAAAGGTTAGAGGCTAACATGGCAATTTGGGATGGCTTGATAAGCAGGTAATAGGTAGCGCAACATAGCGAAAGAACGAAGCAACTAGCATAGCAATGATAGTAGTGAGATCCGGGTAGCGGTCATCTTGCCTGAAATCCCGCAAGGAAGAAGAACGAGTCCATGAAGAAGGCGAGCGGATGAAGCCGAACCAAGCGTGAGCGAGCGAATCCTCACGATCGCATAGCGAAACATGAACTAACAAGAAGAAGCACACAACAAAGTAAACACACCACACATGAACAAGACATGATGCACAACAAGCATGATGCATGACAAATCTAGATGAAGCTACTCATGGCAAGAGATGATGCAAACAAGAGCAACACATCAAAGCAAGTTTAAATGAGGCCGGGAACAACATATAACAATTCTGGTAAGTCCTCATATGCAAATTTCGAAATTGGTCCAGATATGAATAAACCTTATGTTCAAGTTGTTAAACAGCAAGTTAAGATGCACCACGATGATCTACACGAAATTCTAGTCAAGTTACATATAAAGTTCATTAGATTTGGAGCTACGGTCTAGAAGATATGAGCAAAACAAGATAAACATGGCATTGATGCAAAATGCATACAAACCTCAAGCAAACACCTCAAAACAAGGATGCAACATGGTAATATGAAACTACATGCAAAATCAAGCAAGTTTCATATAGAGCACACTCAAATTAGATAACGGATCAACACATACACCCTATACAAGATATAGCAATAATCTGTCCAAAACAGCAACTAGGCATATTGCAAGCATCAAAACAACATGCTACAGGACCTCAACATAATAACAAAAGGCATGGGCATGATGTACAGGTAAAGCATTACAAAACATGAACACTGAGCTACCTCCAGAAATGACTAGAACATGCTCAAAATGACATGGCAAGATTGCAACTAATAACAGTTTCAGACTTTGCAGAAATTAACATCAGGTTGCAATGTTTAGAGCTATGAAACAACATGTTACAGGAACTTAACATAGAAAACAAAGGCATGGCATGAATCTACTCAAAGCATAGAACAAAAGTCCTTTAGTGACCATAAGCCAAAAAGGATCACAAAATATGATGGCACCCACGTAAACATGGCAAGTTATATAACAGATTTAGACATGGCAGAAACAACAATGAGTAGGCATGTTGGTGAGCTTGAACCACTCACCACAGAGCAATACATGGCATGGAAAGGCACCCAACAGCAAGAAGACATGGCATAGAAGCTATACATGGCAAGAACAACAACATATCATGCAAGGATCAATCACAACAACCTTGGCAAAATTGAATAACTTGTAAACAATCTGCCAGGCACATTTGATAGCAAAAGTAGAGTTCGATTGACTCAAGCTATGGCACTCCATAATTGCAAACAAGGGCATGGATGGATAGAGCAAGACATTTTTAACAAAACATCCTTACTGAAGTATCTCAAAATATGCATGGATCTCTCTGTAGGATCAAGTTAACATGGCATCACAATAACAGCAAAACAGGGCTGAAAACAGCAACAACAAGACGCCTAGTTTGCATGCTTGTGCTAGTCACCACATTGATCACAAAAATACATGGCATACACCCCTGGAAAGAAGACATGGCATATTACAAAACACATGTAGGACTCAAGTCCATAGGATGCACACATCAATCATGGCAAAAATGACAAAAGTGCATGTTCTGATAAAAATCAGAAACTAACATCATATAGCACTTTTCTAACAGCATTTAGGGCATCAAGATGAGCTCAAATGAAAATGATGCAATGAGGTGAAATGATCTACTCTTGAGGCGAACATTTTGACATATTACACGCCCAAAGCGGAGCGACGATGACAGAGTTATGATGCAACGAAAATGCCACAAAATTACTGCAGATTTCAGGACTTAGAGGAAAAATTGGACCTCGAGGAGAAAGTCAGCAGGACACCTTGAACCGAGGCTCGCCGGAGTTCGCGGAGGCAGGCTGCGGCGGCGGGGAAGAAGAGAGCGCCGGGAGGCGAATCCGGCGGTCCCGTCCGGATCCGGCCGGGGACGCCGGAGGGGAGGGAGGCGGATGAAGCGGATAAGGATGGCCAGTGGCGGGCGGCGAGGCGAGGTCGCCGGCCTGGAGCCGGCGGCGGCGCGGCATGGCCTTGAGCGAATGATCGTGGCGGCGGCTCGGGCCGATCGGGCGGCGCGACCATGGCAGCAGCGGAGGCAGGCGCGGCCGGGAGGGTCAGCGGCATGGCGCTCCGGTGAGCTCGCGGCCGGGCAGGCGCCGAATGCGGCGAGCAGCGGCGGCGGCGGAGGCGGATCGGGCAGGCGGGCCGCGATGGGCTCGCGGCGGCGGGCGCGGTGGGCGTGGGGAGGCCACGTGGCGGCTGCGGGTTGGAGGAGCCGGCGGCGGAGGCGACGTGGCGCTCCATGATTGGCCGGGGCGACGTGGCCGGCGGACATGTCCGGCGGGGTTGGACATGTCCGGCGCGCGAGGGGAGCGGGGCTAGGGTTAGACTGCGAAAATCCGGGGGAGGAAGACATATATATAGGTAGAGGGAGCTAGGAGAGTCCAAATGAGGTGCGGTTTTCGGCCACGCGATCGTGATCGAACGGCGAAGAGCATGGAGGGGAGTTTGCTGGGTTTTGGGCCACTTAGAAAGGGGAGTTGGGCTGCAAACAAAAGAGGCTTTTGCGGTTACCCGGTTAACCGTTGGAGTATCAAACGACCTCAAATGATCTGAAACTTGACAAGCGGTCTACGGTGCTATACCAAGGCCGCTTGACAAACCTCGGTCCATTCGAGACCGTTTAACACCCGCACATGAAAAGAGGTAAAAGGCGGCGGGAGACATAGGAGTGCGGATTGCAAAAGCGGACAACGGGAAAATGCTCGGATGCATGAGGCGAACACGTATGCAAAATGAAATGCACATGATGACATGATATGAAATGCATATGATGACATGGCAAAGAGAGACACGCAAGAACATGACATGGCAAAGACGGCGAATAAGCTGGCGGACACAGGCGCATCGAATCCGAGGCGTTACAACACTCCTCCACTAACAAGAGATCTCGTCCGAGATCTTAGGACCGAGACGAAAGGAAAAGGATGAGGTGAAACAAGAACTCAAGAGAGAAGCAAAGAATCGAGAGCACTCGAAGAAGAGAGAAGCGACGAGAATGACAAGAATCGAAAGCTCACGGAATCAGATAGACTATGAAACGACTCGTTCTAACCGGAGTGGTTAGAATGAGAAAAGAAACGGATAAGACTGAAACGATTTAGGCAGCACTCCAGCTAAACATGGAAGAATAGAACTCGAACTTGAGAGGATGGAAAAATACTTGATGAAGACATGACACAAAACCTCCGGAAAGAATTGAATGAATTGAATGAAAAGAACTTAGAAGGAGGGTTTGAACTGAAGTTGTTGAGAAAGTCAACAACGAAAGAATAAGATTGTTGTTGGCTTATGATAAACATCTCAAAATTATGAGGTGATAGCCAACCACAAGCGCTAAAGATTGAATAGCTGAGAGGAACGAAGAAATGCAAAACTCCACTTCAGAAGAATACGGAGAAATAATTGCACTTTGAGATGCGAGAAGAAAAGATACTTGAATTCCACCAACAAGAATCTTGATGAACACTTGAGGAATGAATTAAATCATGAAGAACCACCATGGAGAACTCCGGTAACAAAAGGATGATGAGATAAAATGAAGGAAGAAAGAATAAGATGAGCCTGCGATGATTTAGATGGAGGTTCCGACGAGATGGCCGAGGAAATTGAACTCCGGAAAAGAAAAGATGAAAGCACTTGGAACTAGAATTTATTCATTACGAACAAACTCCGAAGGAAGGGATTAATCACTTGGACGAAATAATAATAAGATTTATTGCATGCTTATCCTTCATCAAATTAAATTGATGACAAGCAATGGATTTTGCAAACTACTTATTCTTCTTGAAAAAGGATTGAGAAGTGACATATCACAAACTTGAGAAGGTCTTCATGAGCCACCGGTAGGATTGAAAGAATGAATGAATAAAAATGATAATCAAAGAAAAAGAATCTTGAATGAGCCACCGTAAGAATTCGAAATGAGTGATGAAAGAGAAAGAATCACCGGGAAGAATTAGAAGAACCAATAAGCTAGAGGGGATTTAGATGCAAAAGAACGAAGAGACTATGAGCTGATTAAAGAACACTTGAACGAAGCACCGGAAGAATATTGAGATGAACGAAGGGGCACGGATATAGAATAATTGGGGAATGAATCTGAAAACTTAGAACAAAGAAATCTTCCGAAAAGGTGACCTCCGGATGATCGAGGCGAAAGCAATACTGAAATACTCGGATGGATGAAAAGAATTGCACTGCTGGAAAAAACTAGATAGGATAACATCGAGCTAGCACCATGAATCTCGGAGAGCGGACAAAATTTAGAAACCTCTACTTGGTCTTCAAATGAAGGCGAAACACCACCAAAATTCTGAGATACTCCGGGAGAATGAAAAACAAAGGGGTTTAGCCGACAATGAAAAGAGTTTGAACGAGATCTTGGAGAAGGCATCTGACTGATGAAATTCATTCTTACGTCAAACTCCGAAAAGAATTGAGAATAACTCCGGGGAAATTAAAAGAGTCAGATAAGATCCTGGGAAAGACCTGTGGGTTAGGGCCCACTAAAATAAAACACCGTTGGAAAGGGATGTTGAACAGATAAATGATGCACCGGAACAAATGAAATATTTGAATGAGGTGACAGCCTCGAATTAATCAGAACATAGACGAATCTCCTGATATGTCTTGAGCACTCCGGAAGGATAACCGGCGAGAGGCGAAAGAGTAAACAGAACACTTGAGCCGAGAGAAAGAATATGATCAACACCGAAAATCTTGGATTGAGTTCACCGGAAAAGAAAAGCAGAATGTCGAACAAAACGAGAATTCACCGGTTGAAATAATTGAGAAAAGACTGAAGATACTCCGCACGAACGAAATTGATGGTCGGAAGAAACTCGAACTTCGGGAAGAAGAAGGGTGGGAGGCCGGGAAAACACAGGCAACTTGGAAGGGAAAACTGACGAATATCTTGAAGAGAAAACACCGGTTGAAATCATTGAGGAGAAAGAGCAAAAACTTCACACGAGTAGGATGGATACTCGATTACGGACTCCGGTTCCGAGAAGAAGAAGGGAGGGTGGGTGGGAAAAACAAGGACAACTTCAGACAGGGAAACAACGTTGATAGAAAAGAGCTGAGGATAGATCTCTCAAAAGACAAAGAGGTTTGAGTCGACTTGACGAGAAATGCACCGGATGAAAAGAGCTGAGGAACAACGATCGAAAAACCAACTGCGTGATCCTAAAAAAAAATTTGAAGGGGAAGCGAAGTAATTCAAAACACCTCGTCAATGTTTCTCACCGAGGCGGCGAAGGGCAGAGGAGTAAAAGAATTCCTACTCTCGATATAACTAAGACTCGAAAACAGTTTTATTCTAGACTCAACTGCGGCCAAACTACACGATCAATCAAGGGGCTCCTAGGGTCGGTCGAGGCTCGATACCAACTTGTCACGCCCAATATGCGACCCTATCCAAAAGGAACTCGACGGTCCCACCAAGGATAGACCCGCATATTGAAACGCTTTTGCAAGGTGGATATCATTACATCAACATTACATAAAACATAGGGATACATACATAAGGCACAAATGCCACAAGAATACATCAACATCATATACAAGATCAACATCCGACTACGGACGAAACATAAACAGAAACTCAAACGACATCCACCCTGCTAGCCCAGGCTGCCGACCTGGAACCTATCCCCTGATCGAAGAAGAAGAAGAAGAAGAACTCCAACACAAGCAAACATCGCTCTCACGTCATGAGCATCGCAAAACCTGTACCTGCAACTGGTGGTGTAGTAATCTGTGAGCCACGAGGACTCAGCAATCCCATTACCATGAGTATCAAGACTAGCAAAGCTTAAAGGGTAAGGAAGAAGTAAAGTGGTGAGGTTGCAGCAGCGACTAAGCATATATGGTGGCTAACATACGCAAATGAGGCGAGAAGAGAATCAAAGGCAGTCGTCAACTAGTAATGATCAAGAAGTGATCCTGAACTCCTACTTCGTCAAACATAACCCGAAACCGTGTTCTCCTCTCGATCAACCCGAAAAGAGACACTCACAGTTCGCGCTACGGTTGGTGTATTTTAAAAGAGTTTGCTTCAAGTTTACTACAACGGATATTAACAAATTCCCATCGCCACATAATCGCGGGCACGGCTTTGAAAGTTCAAACCCGCGAGGGTGTCCCAACAACCCATGATAAGCTCTCGCGATCAACGAAGGATATTCCTTCTCCCGGAAGCCCGATCAGTCTCGGAATCCGGCTACAAGACATTCGACAACAATAAAACAAGACCAGCAAGACCTCCCGGCGTGCCGACACCACAGTAGTAGCCAGCGTATCTCGTCCCGAGCCACGACCGGATGAGCAGTCCGTACAACTAAAACCAGCCCTCAAGTTTCCCCGAGGTGGCGCTGCAAAGGGCTCTAGTTTGGACCAACACTTAGACAAGCATTGGCCCGGGGGGGCTGAATAAAGATGACCCTCGAGAGAGCGACTCCTAAGGGAAAAGTAGGTGGTGGTGAGGCAAATGGTAAAACCAATGTTGGGCCTTGCTGGAAAAATCTTATTCAAAGCGAACTGTCAAGGGGGTCCCATAAATCACCCGACCGCGTTAGGGACGCAAAATCCGGGAACATAATACCGATATGATGGAAACTAGGGCGGCAAGAGTGGAACAAAACACCAGGCATAAGGCCGAGCCTTCCACCCTTTACCAAGTATATAGATGCATTAATTAAATAAGATATATTGTGATATCCCAACATGTTCCAACAAGGAACAACATCTTCATGTTCAACAAGGAACAAACTTCATCTTCACCTGCAACTAACAACGCTATAAGAGGGCTGAGCAAAGCGGTAACATAGGCAAACAACGGTTTGCTAGGAAGGTGCAAAAGGTTAGAGGCTAACATGGCAATTTGGGATGGCTTGATAAGCAGGTAATAGGTAGCGCAGCATAGCGAAAGAACGAAGCAACTAGCATAGCAATGATAGTAGTGAGATCCAGGGTAGCGGTCATCTTGCCTGAAATCCGCAAGGAAGAAGAACGAGTCCATGAAGAAGACGAGCGGATGAAGCGAACCAAGCGTGAGCGAGCGAATCCTCACGATCGCAGCAAACAGGAACTAACAAGAAGAATCACACAACAAAGTAAACACACCACACATGAACAAGACATGATGCACAACAAGCATGATGCATGACAAATCTAGATGAAGCTACTCATGGCAAGAGATGATGCAAACAAGAGCAACACATCAAAGCAAGTTTAAATGAGGCCGGGAACAACATATAACAATTCCGGTAAGTCCTCATATGCAAATTTCGAAATTGGTACAGATATGAATAAACCTTATGTTCAAGTTGTTAAACAGCAATTTAAGATGCACCACGATGATCTACACGAAATTCTAGTCAAGTTACATATAAAGTTCATTAGATTCGGAGCTACGGTCTAGAAGATATGAGCAAAACAAGATAAACATGGCATTGATGCAAAATGCATACAAACCTCAAGCAAACACCTCAAAACAAGGATGCAACATGGTAATATGAAACTACATGCAAAATCAAGCAAGTTTCATATAGAGCGCACTCAAATCGAACAACGGATCAACACATACACCCTATACAAGATATAGCAATAATCTGTCCAAAACAGCAACTAGGCATATTGCAAGCATCAAAACAACATGCTACAGGACCTCAACATAATAACAAAAGGCATGGGCATGATTTACAGGTAAAGCATTACAAAACATGAACACTGAGCTACCTCCAGAAATGACTAGAACATGCTCAAAATGACATGGCAAGATTGCAACTAATAACAGTTTCAGACTTTGCAGAAATTAACATCAGGTTGCAATGTTTAGAGCTATGAAACAACATGTTACAGGAACTTAACATGGCAAACAAAGGCATGGCATGAATCTACTCAAATCATAGAACAAAAGTCCTTTAGTGACCATAAGCCAAAAAGGATCACAAAATATGATGGCACCCACGTAAACATGGCAAGTTATATAACAGATTTAGACATGACAGAAACAACAATGAGTAGGCATGTTGGTGAGCTTGAACCACTCACCACAGAGCAATACATGGCATGGAAAGGCACCCAACAGCAAGAAGACATGGCATAGAAGCTATACATGGCAAGAACAACAACATATCATGCAAGGATCAATCACAACAACCTTGGCAAAATTGAATAACTTGTAAACAATCTGCCAGGCACATTTGATAGCAAAAGTAGAGCTCGATTGACTCAAGCTATGGCACTCCATAATTGCAAACAAGGGCATGGATGGATAGAGCAAGACATGTTTAACAAAACATCCTTACTGAAGTATCTCAAAATATGCATGGATCTCTCTCAGTAGATCAAGTTAACATGGCATCACAATAACAACAAAACAGGGCTGAAAACAGCAACAACAAGACGCCTAGTTTGCATGCTTGTGCTAGTCACCACATTGATCACAAAAATACATGGCATACACCCCTGGAAATAAGACATGGCATATTACAAAACACATGTAGGACTCAAGTCCATAGGATGCACACATCAATCATGGCAAAAATGACAAAAGTGCATGTTCTGATAAAAATCAGAAACTAACATCACATAGCACTTCTCTAACAGTATTTAGGGCATCAAGATGAGCACAAATGAAAATGATGCAATGAGATGAAATGATCTACTCTTCGAGACGAACATTTTGACATATTACACGCCCAAAACGGAGCAACGATGACATAGATATGATGCAACGAAAATGCCACAAAATTACTGCAGATTTCAGGACTTAGAGGAAAAATTGGACCTCGAGGAGAAAGTCAAGCAGGCACGCTTGAACCGAGGCTTGCGGAGTTCGCGGAGGCGGGCTGCGGCGGCGGGGGAAGAAAAGAGAGCGCGCCGGGGAGGCGGATCCGGCCGGTCCGTCCGGATCCGCCGGGACGCCCGGAGGGAGGCGGAGCGGGCGGATGAAGCCGGGCGGCGGCGGTCCAGGGGCGGCGAGGCGAGGTCGCCGGCGGGCGCGGAGGCGGCGGCGCGGGCCGGGCGCGGAGGCGCGCGGGTCGGGCGGGCGGCAGCGGGGCGATCTGGGCGGCGCGCGACCAGCGGCGGAGGCGTAGGCGCGGCCAGAGGGGTCAGCGAGCCATGGCGCTCGGTGAGCTCGCCGGCCGGGGCGGCGCCGGGCGAGGCGAGGCCGAGCGCAGCGGAGAGCGGGCGGCGGCGGAGGCGGATCGGGCAGGCGGGCCGCGATGGGCTCGCGCGGGCGGGCGGCGGTGGGCGTGGGGAGGCCACGTGGCGGCTACTGGTTGGAGGAGCGGCGGCGGAGGCGACGTGGCGCTCCACGATTGGCGGGCGGCGTGGCGGCGGACATGTCGGCGGGTTGGACATGTCCGGTGAGAGAGGCGGGGCTAGGGTTAGGCTGCGAAAATCCGGGGAGGAGACATATATATAGGTAGAGGGAGCTAGGAGAGTCCAAATGAGGTGCGGTTTTCGGCCACGCGATCGTGATCGAATGGCGAAGAGCATGGAGGGGAGTTTGCTGGGTTTTGGGCCACTTAGAAAGGGGAGTTGGGCTGCAAACAAAAGAGGCTTTTGCGGTTACCCGGTTAACCGTTGGAGTATCAAACGACCTCCAAATGATCCGAAACTTGAGAGGCGGTCTACCGGTGCTATACCAAGGCCGCTTGACAAACCTCGGTCCATTCCGAGACCGTTTAACACCCGCACATGAAAAGAGGTAAAAAGGCGCCGGAGACATAGGAGTGCGGATTGCAAAAGCGGACAACGGGAAAATGCTCGGATGCATGAGACGAACACGTATGCAAAATGAAATGCACATGATGACATGATATGAAATGCATATGATGACATGGCAAAGAGAGACACGCAAGCACATGACATGGCAAAGACGGCGAATAACTGGCAGACACCTGGCGCATCGAATCCGGGGCGTTACAGCATGTTAAAAATGAAAGCCTAGACGGGGCAGCCCAAAACCACGTCCAACACTTGCCAAAACTTCGTCTCTCGTTTTCTTTGTGTTTCGCACACTCGACATTGTGTGGGCATTTTGGTATGCATCATATGAATATGTGCTATGCATGAATGTTGATCGACATGATGTTAAGCGGCTGGTAGTTCCATTTTCGACCGTGAATAAAACTTCCAACATGATGTTAACCCTGTTTGAAAAGGCCGTGTTAATATAAATGCTCGCCTCTGAAAGTTGCAGTTTCTTATCTGAAACTGAACTTGCAGTTTCTTATCTGAAGCTGAAACTTGCAGTTTCTTCTCGTCTGCACTTTTATACTCCTATGAAACTACATTTTTTAAGTGCTAAAAATAGATCTCTAGAATACATAAAATTCTTCATATGCTCAATACTTGAAATCTGAAATTCAAAAGACATTCATATCTGAAAGTACTCTTAAAATACACAACACAAAACACGATTCACAACCTGCAAATACTAACAACCCTAAGCTCCTCCTGACAATTCACAACCTTTCCGGCTATTGGGCTGGGGGGTAGCCCCCTCCTATTCCTCGGCAGCAGACAGCCGCCCCGTGAGAGGATGTGAACTGCGAGGGAGACGATGGCGGGGAAGCGTCGTCGGGCCAACTTCTTTTCTCCTCTTGCAGTTGGGTTCGGTCGACGAAGACTCCACCGGCTCGCTCTGGCAGGACACCCTCACAAACGGCACCCTGTAGATGCTCGATCCTTCAATCTCTGGTGGATGCTCCATCTGGGATCGATACTCCCACCACCGCTCCCTCACGATCGGATTCGGTGAATCTGTTTGCTCCATGGCCCAGAGGAGCAGCTCTATGTACTCCGGCGCGACTCCCTCGGGAGTATCGCCGCCTTTTCTTCTGTCGCAGATATTTGGCCATGGATGTCGCCGCCGCCGCTAGTTGGTCCTTGTTGTCAAACCAAGACTGTATCTCCAACATCCTAGCTAGCTTTGCAGGTCGCCGTCTGCGATCCTCACGTATCGGTTGTACTCCTCCGTCGATCTACTTCTCCATAGCACCCTCACTCGCCGGCGGTGGTTTTTGAATGGAAGAGGAGAGGAGCAGCGCTGGTTTTGGATTAGAACGGGAGAGGAGCGACGCTGGTTTTGGACTGGAATAGGAGAGGAGGGGCGGTGGTTTTGAAATGGAAGAGGAGAGGAGCGACGCTGGATTTAGATTGGAACAGGAGAGGAGCGGCAGTGGTTTAAGAGGAGAAGAGCGGAAGAGCGGCGCTGGTCTTGGAAGTATTTTTTTTGTTATTTTGCATATTTTGGGTCAAAGTTTGACCACGTACTGTATGTGACAAGCAAAATGTGAATGCATGTCACCAAAAATTGTATCGTTTGGTTCGTATCTGAATGTACTTTCAAATTATATTATTTTTGCAACGTATAACATATATTTTATGTGCGAAAATCATGGTCAATTATGACCCAGAATAAAAGGGAGACTAGTTAATGTGGGGTCGCTTTCTTAATTGAAGGGTAAATTGATTTTGATTTTGATCCATCCTGGTAGCGCTTCTCTCGCCCAATCCTAAATCGCTGCCGCACGCTCCTCTCCCTCTTCTCCATTGCAAAACCACCCCCTCTCCTCTCCATCATCTCCATTCCAAAACCACCGTCTCGCCTCTCCCTCTTCTGATCTTCTCCATTGCAAAACCACCTCCTCTCCTCTCCATCATCTCCATTCCAAAACCACCTCCTCTCTTCTCCATCATCTCCATTCCAAAACCACCGTCTCGCCTCTCCCTCTTCTGATCTTCTCTCCATTGCAAAACCACCTCTCCTCTCCATCATATCCATTCCAAAACCACCTCCTCTCCTCTCCCTCTTCTCTATTGCAAGACCACCCTCTCTCCTCCCATCTTCCAAACCTAGCACCGGACCACTCAGAACGACATCTATGGAGAGGATGCAGCAGCAAATCAGGCAGATCGTCGGCGGCGACCAAGCAAAGTTAGCCAGGTTGAAGGATTTCCTTAGTTGGTTTGACAATGGGTGGGAGATTTCGAGGACGGTGCGGGCCATGTGGCAATGTATGCGAAAGAGCGAGACGACTGCGATGAGGGCGGCGATGTACATGTACTCCTCGGCGGCAGTCACGCCACAGTCCTCCGAGTTCATCGAGTATCTCCTATGGGCGATGGAGCAGACAGATTCGCCCGAGGCGACAGTCAGGCGGAGGTGGTGGGTGTACAGGTTGAAGGTCGAGCACCCAGAGGATAATGAATCGATCGAGTATGGTGTGTCGTTTGTGAGGGTGCAGAGCCAGCCGGAGCCACAGGAGTATTCGTTCTCCCACCGCAAGAGGAGGTCGGATGGCGCGACGTCGCTTCCCCGCCGTTCTTCACGGTTCCCTCGACGCTCGCCTCGTTTCAACGGCGGCGGTAGGGTTTAAGGTAAGGTTCGCACTAACCTAATCTTCCACCTGCTCAGGCTTACAATTAGTGTGACAGCTAATGAAAATCATGCTTACAATCAGTCTCCGTGTACTACGTCAATCAACCTAAAATAGCTCTGGACCTTTGGGTCAAAGTTGTGACACAGTGTACAAATAAAGAAAAATAGATTGGTGCTTCTTTCAGAAAAGAGTACTCCCTATAAAACTGCCAATATAAGCTACTAGAATTTGGTTAGAGGATTTGCTACCGAGAAAGATCCGTCCACAGAGAGCGCCACACATCCCACTGGTGCTGGTGGACGCCAATGCGTGCATGCAGCATGGTTGGTGTCGGTAATTTTTACTTGGCACACCTTGCACTCTACATATATGCCGGTTCCATACGTACATTTGTGCAGTTCCACCAAAATGCAGCTAAATAACCCTGTTTGCACAGATAATGAAAAAGCGTGATTACATTATAGTGGCACTAGTTGATGAAACACACAAAAAAATAGAAGAAAATATTGCGATAGTATCATAGTATGCCATGTTGCGAGGGCGAGATGGGCCCTGCGACGCCTCATACGGTACGCCACATACTGGACATCGTCCCAAGTCTCCCAGATACACCTTCTGCCAGTGATGAACATCAGTGTACATTAGTAGTACAAGGAGGCGCCTTGAGACATTCAAATCTCTATTTTGTACATATCAACTAAAATTAAGCACCCAGGTTTGCGAAGCGCTTAAACATTAACAATGGGACTAGTTGATGAAACATACTTTAACAAAGAGAAGCACTTTCTTTATCTACATTGGAAATGAAATGATAGAGATGACACTCGCTCTATTTTAACTGTATTATTACTTCATTTTATCGGTGACACTAGGGTCGAGCGGTGGCAAGCGAGGTGCCCGTCGTCACAAGGATGGAGGCGGGGTGCTTAGGCGGGATCTTTGAAGCTGGCTCTTTCAGTCACCAACATGGATGACTCAATTCATGGGACCTTTTGGTCTAGTTCACCTAAAATGAAGCAATGTCCGTGAGCTAGCAGCTTCTTCTTCAATTTTTTAAGAAAAGGGCTCAGCCCGGTTCCATTTCCATCGAAAATGAAACCCACAGAGCTTCTTCTTCATTAGTTGCAATAAATTTGAGCAACATCAAGGTTGGTTGTGAAGCTCTGGAATGCTCAACTATAATTTGGATATCATTTGTGCAGTTCAACTAAGATCGGCGTGAAATGTATATCTCTGTTTGCACAAAAAAGGTGGAAAGGAGGGTGACTAACAAGTGATGAAACATGCATCAAATGAAAAGAAGCATGTTCCTTATCTGAATGGCAATCCTACAAGGATAGTAGCAATTTCTAAAGCAGTGGCATTGCTAGATATTAGTGTGGGCATTAGGATTAACTATGACAACCGTTAAATACGACATTACTTTGGTCACGGGAGAGTAGGCGGACCAGGACAATTGCATTTCTAACGAAAAGAACCAACTTATCTTAATGGGAAATTTTAGCAGGACATGTAAAGAAGTGCCATTGATTCATATTATCGAGGCATTACATTGAAAACAACATTGGTTTAACGTGTCTTTACTTTTAACGGTCGATCGCTACATTTTACCGGTGGCATTACATAAGAGTGGCTCGGGAAACAAACATCGAACAAGATATCTGGGTTGGTCCCATTTTTGTTCGGTATAGCCACCTTATCTTGTGTGAGGCTAGCAAATCTAGTGCTGGACTTACTCTGTTGACTTGTCCCCAGTCCCCACTTTCTTTCCTTTTTCAACCAATAGATCGGGTTTATATTGAGTTTGTCTGCGTTTCCTTTATTTCCTATTAGACCTAGAGACCAGTTGGATAGCAGGTCTCGCTACTTTTCGCCCCATTATTTCCTCTTTCGACCAAGTCCTAGATTCAGGTAACAAATCCTCCCCACCCCCACCCCTTTCTTCCTTGTTTGAACCAAGTAGTACTAGATTTGAGTGCATGAACTAGTTTTACCTCTTAAGCGTAAAAAGTTAGGTGGTTTTGAACAGCCGATCGATCTTATCTATGAGGGCACGAGAAATAGTAAAAGTTACAAATGCAGCGACGTCGGGAGCTCGGAAGTAGAACAAGGCGGTTTGAAGGAAGTTATACCCGATGGTCGCGGGATGTCGCTAGGTGGGCGGCGGAGGCGGATCTGCCCCCACGACGGCGGCGAGGAAGAAGGGTCGGAGGCCCTCCCTCGCCAGCGGTGCTTGGGAGAGAACGGCAACACAGGATGATCGGGACGCGCCCAGCAGTGGGTAAGAGCCGTCACCGAGGACGACCGCGTGAACGTTGCACCTTCTCACCTTCCCCGACGGAGAGGATCCGGCTGGATCTGTGACCAGCGGTGAGCAGAGAGAGAGAGTGTGTGTGGCCACCGCTGTCGTGTTTAGATTTGGAGAGGCCGAGACAGTGTGAAGAGAGCAACATTAGCAAGCAAGCGCGGAGGCTCCTGTCTATATAGTGGAGTAGTACTTAGTTTTCTTTTGTCTACCAGAGCCGGCTTGACCTCGTCAATGACTGTCGAGAAGTCTTCATGCACGTGGCCCGGAGGCGCAGTTGTCGTCATTTTGATCTGAAGCGCCGGATTATAACATATAACACGAAAAAATGCCACATGACAAGAAATCATAACCTCACTGCCCAAAGGAGACAACATGAATCCCGACGGACAAACTAGACGAGGAACAAAGCTCAAATTAAAGATAAACTCGTAGAAAAGGGGTCCGTCGATAGATGTCCTAATTAACATAGCTGGCTTGACATAGATGGCAGCCGAGTAGTCACTATTCGTGCATATGCCCCCAATGACTAGCCCAACTCAGTTGTCGCTGTTTAACCCTCGCAGTGATCCGAAGCACATGACACATAATTTTGCGAGATGACAAGAAACCTTTTTTTAGATTTCTCACCACAACTACAGCCATGTACAACACAGCCTGCACGATATGTAGACGATAGCCAATCCAGGCGTGTCTGCTGGAGTCTGGTCACATCATGGACGAACTGATCTTCCATGTCTTGCAGGGATCGTCCAGGCACCAACGTAGTACAACACTTCTCTAGTACTATCGCTCGTCTCCCTCTTCTATTAAGTCACCAGACTTGTGGGGCCGGGGAGTGTGCCTATGGTCGGTTCTCAATTGCCGTCCCACATGTGTGTGCGAACGCAATATGACATGCGTTCCATTTGGAGAGCAGCGTGCCAGACCGAACAACCGTCTGGGGTGCGACGCGAACGCGACGGGCGTGTTGTATACTTCGTAGATGTGTACCGCTGTTTTCTAGACGCTTTACTCCATGGCGCAGGCGCAGTCCATGGATACAAAATTATTATACTGTATACTATTTAAAAGTCGAGGGCGGGGCTTTACCTGCCCGGTAGGCGGCGGGACAGTTCCGCCTAGTCGGTTCGACAGAGACGCGAGAAGACGAGGGAGTAGGCTGCTGCAAACGTAGGGCTGTGTCATTTGACAGCGAGTTACTGCTGGACAGGTGGGGCCCCGTGATTTGACTTGCCATTATCATTTTAACTGCGGTGCTACGACCGACGTGAGTCTCCCGATTCCTGACCACCTCCATACAGGTGCCTCTCCTAATGCTCCACCATGTAGTAGAGGCTGGCTCTTGCATGAGAGCCCACTTCTCCACTTTTTCCTTGCCTCTCTTTCCTCCACATATGCAAAAATGCCATGTAAACCGCACTATAATGGCCCTGTTTGGATCCATGAGTTAGAGTTAGTTTAGGTTAGTTTGGACTCAACTAACCCAAAAATATCCAAACAAGAGGGTTAGTTTGGGTTAAATGCATCTAACCCATTCAAAAAATCTAACCCACCCAAGAGGTGCTTATTTGGGTTAGTTCTTCTCAGGATCACTAAAAAACATGTTTTTCTCCCACTCCCTCGAAGCTTCTCGTCCTCTCCCTCCATCCCTCTCGCACCGTCCGTGAAGGCGCCTCGCTGTATCCCCGCTCCATCTAACCCTACCATCCAAACACCTCTTTGGCTAGAGTTAGTTCACGGTTAGTTCATGGTTAGAATCTAACTCTAACCTCTAACTGAGTTAGAGTATCCAAACAGGTCCATTGTACTTACTTGCTCCTACAGGTGCTTAAGCTTGCCACATAGGCATAAAGTCTGATGTGGCAAGTTAATCAAGAAGAGAGAGACTAGTTTGGTGACCCAAGGAAGAAACGGTGCTAAGCGCGTGTACCTAGGTGAAAAGACAATTTTGAGTCTATAGCTAATTAAATGAAGCAAACTTAGCAACACCATTTCATTGGAAGAGGTCACTCCTTGGCAAATGCAATAAATACTAGTACTCCCTGTGTCCCATTATATAAGAACGTTTTTTACACTACACTAGCTAGTGTCAAAAACGTTCTTATATTATGGGACTAAGGAGTCTGAAGAAAGAGATAGAGAGGAGTAAAAATACACTTATAGCCAACCTTATAGCCAACCTTGTTGTAGTATGAGTGACTAAGTGATGACTATGTATGACATGCCAACATCGATAGCCTAACGCACGTGTTAAATCTCCAAGGGCGCGATCGCGAAAGCGACGATGTGGTCGTGGTAGGCGTGACCATGATACGGGCTGCTGGCAGCCCTTGGATCTGAGATCAAACGGTCGCATGCTAAGTTGTTGAAATTTTTAAGAATAACCCTCCAGGATAGGATATTCACCCATAGGTCTAGAATCACGCCATGCAACCGTTCGATCTCAGATCCAAGGGCTCTCGGAAGCCCGTATCACGGGAGAATGGAAAGCCACTACCCTGCCGTTCGCACGCTGGCAGTTTGCTCCTACTCGTCGCCGCACGTCCTTTAATACTACGGCGGTTCGCTCCTAGTCGCCCTGTCCATTCACATTACGACAGTTCCACTAATCCTAACCCTCCTCCCAAATCCATGGCGTCCCAAATCTCCCCGATCGGCGGTGATTACAAGGTTAGAACCATCACCGGCGATGAGTTTGATGTGATCTACACCTGTACTTCCGCGACGGTGAAAGGATGCCTTTCTCGCTTCAGACGCATGTTCGAAGACTCAGATGATGAGTGGGTCACTGGGCTAGATGTTGAGTACACCACAGTCGTGGGACGAGAGAAGGATCTAAAGGACGAAGAGAGGAAGAAGCCCGCCGTGATCCAGGTTTGCGTGCATGACTTATGCTTGGTCTACCACATATGCCATGCCGACGTTGAGTGCCAGGATTTTAAGGACTTCCTCGAGAGCAACCTAGTCAAATTCATTACTATAGACTTTGGTAATGACAAAGAAGTCCTGCGTCGGATAGGCCTCGTTGTAGGCAACACCTTCGACCTCCAAAAGAATCGGCTGGTGTCCTCTCGTCAGCCTTCAATGCTGACCCTGGCAGGAGCCATGGTTCATCCTTCGTATGGTAAACTAGAGAAACCTCCATACACGTTTCATCGTCATGCATGGCAGCGGAATGTACTAGATATAGACCACATCCAGTATGCTTCAATGGATGGCTACCTTTGTTTCAATATCTACAAGGGTTGGATGAAGAGCAACAGCCAAGTTGGCGGTTCAAGCAAAGAAGTATCGGCCAAGAGGAAGAGGGACAAGGACGAAGTCAAGGACGTGGACGAGGACTCCGAGTAAGGTGGCAGTGTCGTTGCTCATGGTGGTTCTAATGCAGTGTCTACCGGAATAGTTGCAAAGTTTAATTTCAGGTGTGCTTAATTTAATTTGAGGGTGTGTTGTCTTGAGCCCCAGCAGAACTATGTTATGTTTCTTCTTGTTACTTTAACTCTTGATAAGTACATAATAGTATTTCTTACATTTCATCTTTTAGTTGGTATAGTACTACCACTCATTTCTTCACATTATATCGTAAAATATATATGGCCAAAATCATATAGCCAGCAGTTTAGTTGTCAAAGAATTTCAGGGTGCTTAGTTTTGTCAAAGAATTCTGGGGTGCTTAGTTTTATTTGAGGGTGGGTTGTGCTGGACACCATTATTGTGACTAGCCTTTTAATAGTACTATATGCATAATTTGGCGACAGCGCTCTCTATATGTACCACCTTTTTTAATTTCAAGTTTTGCTCCATGGCGCAATCCATCGATACTACTGTTGTGCAAAAGTATACATTTTTTAAAAGGCTAGAGGGCGAGGCAGTCTAGCTTGGTCGGTTTCACGAGAGGCGAGGGCCTTTGTGATTTGACGGTTCATTACTACTGGAAGGCGGGGCCTTGTGATTTGACTGCTCATATAAATGCGCCGACGACCTGATCGAGGAGGAGCAAAGAACCGTGCGGTATACTCAAGTTTTCCACTCGAGTAGTACTGCGACGGAGGAGCACGAAACACGGCAGCCCAGTGCCATATGGCGATAAAAAATGATCTAATTTGCTAGTCATCTCATTGTTAGCATTGTTCTATTCATTCCCTCAAAAATCAAAAACCATTGTTATATTCATGCCTCGCAGAGAACGTGACACGTGCGGCGAAACACCCAAAGCAAAAGATGAAACACAACAGCAAAAGAAGAAGGAAGATTATCACCCCAAATGATCTAATTCGCCGTGGAGTCATAACTGCTTCTTCATCGCCTCCACGACCTCCATCTCCTTGCGCGTCTCCTCCGCCATCTTCTTCATTCTGTCCATGACGCGGGATTTCTCGACGCGAGCCTTCATCATCTGTTCCACGGCCGCATTACGTACCTTGATAGCAGTCGGGTGCTCGATGCGGAGCTTCGCCAACTCCTCCTTCTGTTCCATGACAAGGGCCTCCAGTATCTTCATCGAGGAACTACTATTCTCATGCAGCTTCTTCCAGCCGGTGTTCTTCTCCTTCAACAGGTCGATCTCGTGGCAGAGCTTCGCCTTGTCCTCCTGAAGTTGCAGGATTTCGCCGGTCGCCTTCTTCTCCAAGGCAATGCTCTTCTTCAGCAGCATCACCAAGCCGTCGGTCAACTCCCCCTGCTGACTGAGCAGCGGGCATGTCGTCGAGTCCTTCAGCAAATCCGTCAAGCCTTGGATGAACTCCTTCTGCTTATTGAGGTGCTTATTGAGCTAACCGGGCATGCCGTCCACGGATAAAGACTCCAGCTCCGCCGGCTCGACATGTTCGCCTCCGCGGCTAGGGCGCTCCTGGGAGCCATCGCCTGCCCGTGAGAGATCTTTCGAGGTCTCTGCGTGGTGGCGAGCCCTCTTTTTTTTCTGCAGCCTTGGTTGCCGCTCCCTTGTTACGAGTAGTTCTCGACCTAGAGCTCTGCTCACCGGCCATGGCAATGACGGACGAAGAAGAAGCACTTATGAGGAGGAAAGGTAGAGTAATTTTCGGTTAGGTAGTTTCCCTTTTTATAACCTAAGTACTAGCACTAGTAGTACTAATACCTGCATAGTGGGAACACGTTCAGGTTTGGTACGTACTAGTAGGTGTGAGCAGGCTTTCGAATGTGATGGGAACAAGGTAAATATTAATTGATGGTTTTGGTTTCGAGGCCCGAAACGGCTCCCGATGAGTTTAGCGGAACATAAATTTCAAGTACTACACTGCTCAAATGCATAAATATTATATTACTGTCAAAAATTGGCACAAAATACGAAGGAGACCAATGGAAGTACTACTAGCAACCCACGATTTAACTACTCGCATGCGCGCAGTGGAGTAATAATGTCTTTCTTCCGCCCTCACGTCCACTCAATTTGCATGCGCTGTATTAATTGACCATCAATGAAGTGAACGACTTTACACGCGTCAAATTATCACATGGGGTGGATCTTGGTACAAAATTGCGTCCGCCCGTGTACCCGCGTGTGCATGCGAGGGAATGAGTGCGTGCGTGGCGTGCGTGCACATCTTCGCTTCGTGCATGTACCGCCAGTATGGCTCAGGGAGGACGAGTACATTCTTCTGGAACCAGCAGCACGTCACTGTGATCAATCCACACAAGGAGGTCGCGACAACGCCTCCACATGTGCCACGTGGCTTCATGAACTATAAGAGAGACACTGTGTAGCGTGCCATTGGTATTCTAATTTACGTTTTTTGCACATACTCGAAGTACTAGTAAGGTACACGTGCATTGCACGCATCCGATTTTGCAACCAAATTATGAATAAATACCACACTATAGCATGTAAGCTCTGAGTCATATATGTGTGATGTAGCCCTTCGTTTAATTCTTATAGTTCATCTCATTCAAAATCAATTTGTTTTTATAAAAAAGCTAAGAACGCGTGAATAGGAAAAACATGGGATTATAGTGGAATGTCGTCTTGAATCCTACAGGATTGTACAAGTGTTTTATTATGCATAGAAAAAACGCAGAATTCTTTCAAAGAGGTTTGAGTGGATGGGATGTTTCCTATGAAATCTAGTGCAAATGAATCATATGGAAAAATTCCTATGGTTTACAATCCTACGAATCAAACAACCAAGATAGGAAAAATTCCTAATGATTAGAATCCTCCAAAATTCCTTTGAGAATCCTTTGAATCAAAGAAGCCCTTTATCTATTTTATGATTCATGGAATTGTGCATTGTAAAGCATAAAGTAAAAACAAATAATGGCAATTCAACTAGAAAAAAAGTTTGGGCAGTTATGATACGGAAGATTCTAGAACAAAAGAGAACCACCGTTGTTTTGAGGTTTGTGCATTATGCTTAAGTTCAACCATGGAGTCTGCTAGATTGTACATGTGGCAAAATCCGGTGGGGGCTAGAAGATGGTGCGAGGGGCGAGTGGAGGAGACTATGAAGGAATGCACAAGTGCGAGATCGATATTTAGAGAGAGGGGCGAACACGTGCTGTTGTTGTACGCAGATGGCGGAGCCATGAAAAATAAATGAGCTAGGGGCCAAGCATTGCTAATCCTTACGAGGAGGGTCAATTCATGAAATTAAACCTTTTTAGCAGCAATTGTCTAATGATCACATTCATATTAGCCTCGATATATAGTGATGTTAGGAGGGGGCAGGGCCCTTACTGCCCTGTCTTCGCCATTGTGCACGCGTCTGAGAGATGAAGCGGAAGGCATGGATGATGAGAGGGGGACGTTGGATATATAATTAATGTGGGTGTATTAGCTATTTATGTTAATCCTATATAGAGAGGTATAGATTGATCGATGTGGACGTGGGAAAGAGGGTGAGACCTCACTGGATATATCGATTGATCGGTTTGTGTGGAAAACTATGAAAGACCTAGCTATATACACACATACATAGAGGAACATCGATCGTTGCGCATGCATGCGTGAGAGATAAAGAATGCCCGGTATGATGGAGAGGGGGATGTGTGTGGGTGTGTGCCTTCATGGGAGACCGACCTGAAGAAAAAGATTGCATGCGTGCGATAGATAATGCCGACTGGTAGTGTGTGTGCATGCATGCACGAGAGAAAGTTAGTGGTACAATTATAAAGAGAAGACTACTGTGTGGGTGTAAAAGAATAGGTGAGGTCATAATCAATGTAAAGTTGAATTCAAATATTTGAATAAGAGATCCCGATGTTTGAAACCCATGCATGCATGAATATAACGGAGATCTGCGCGGTGTGGTTTGGAAACGAGCATGTTGTAATGTATAAACATTGAACAAGGTCAGACTGATTTGAATTTGAGATACCGATGGCAGACATCATTTGCCCACGTCGCATCCGTGCATGGACACACTATTCTAATTGGAGATGATGGGCGGCTTTCGCATTACATATCTATATCTATACCCCTATATATATTATATTATATATTTTTATTGTGTGCGGGTAACTTTAACTTTGAAAGATGGTCGTTGGATGAGGCGAATCCGATGGTCCAAAGATGGAAAATTTGAGCACTATTGGCCGTTGGATATCATCTAGATTCCACCAGATTTCGCCACATGTATAATCTAGAAGACTCCATGGTTGAACTTAAGCATAATGCACAAACATCAAAACACAAGCACTTCTTATTTGTTCTAGAATCTTCCATATCAGAATTGCCCAAATGTTTTTCTACATGATTTGCCATTATTTGTTTTTACTTTATGTCTTACAACGCACAATTCCATGAATCTTAAAATAGATTAGCTTTCTTATAAAAACTAGATGATTTTGAATGAAATGAACTATAATAATTAAACGAACATCTACATCATGCATATATGACTCAAAGCTTGCATGCTATAATGTGGTATTTATTCAGAATTTGGTTGCCAAATCTCATGCGTGCAATGCACGTGTACCTTACTCTAGTCTAAATGGTGTTTGTGTTTGTGTTATGCGTGTTGAGGTGCAAATTATCTTTTTTTGGGTACACGTTAAGCTTGTTCTTCCGAAATTTCAAGTCGCGCCTTGTTATGCTGAAAATTGAAGCTAGCGTCTCTGTCTATCGTGCTGCGAAACTCCCGCCTCTTCAACCCGCGCCTTGTTAGCCCGAGATATTTAAGATATATCTTTGTCTCGTTGTGCTCCGACAACTCCCTCCATCTCAACCCGCGCCTTGCTATTCAAAAATTACAACACGCGCGAAAACTCCCACCTCCTGTGAAATCCCGACATGCAAAATGCCCGTGGTACCCCTGAACCGAAAGAACCGCCTCAAATCGGTGGGGGGTACTTTCGTAACTTACCCCACATTTCAGACAAGCGCGTCTCTAAGCCATGGTTCCCCACTGCCATCCCATCCGCCCACCCATTCATACACCGAGGCCGCGAAAACCCGCGACGAAACCCCACACCCTGCTCCGTCCGCCACCCAGCCGGAGCCTCTTCCCCGACGACATCGTCCACAACAACACCTCGACGTCCCTCATCCACCGTACCGGATGAGGATCCGTCGTCGATCTCATCGTCCCGCCGTCCACCTCCAAGGAGCTGCCTCGATGTTCCCCTCGTATTTCGCACCATCTCCATTCCCACACCGCCATCTTCACCTGCACCACCGGAAGAGCATCATCATCACCGTTTCCTCGGATGAAGCTGTGGCCTAATCGGCGCCACCAAATAGGTTGTACACTAATCACCGCATTTTCTTCTTGATTTGATCTCACGGTGCTGCCGGCGCTCGGTCGCGAGCCGACACGGCGCGGCTCCATCCACGGCGGCGTCGCCGGCCACTTCCTCCACGGCGTCGCTCCCTCAGTGGCGACGTCCACATCAGTAGAAGTTGTTGCTGCTTTAGCTCTCGCTCGCACTGTTGCTCTGCTCTTGCTCTCGGTCCCCTGCCTGGTCTGCTCTTGCTATTGCTCTTGCTCGCGCTGCTGCTCTCGCTCTTGCTCTTGCTTGCGATGATGCTCGATTGGCTACACTTCATCGACCGAATCGACTTTTGGGTCGATTGATTTTCAAGGGTGGGCTCGCTGGGTGAAGGAAGAACCAGCCGCAGCAGGGAGGGGGCTCGACGGAGAGGTACCCCACTATCTATCTTAGGGTTCAGGATGGGGGCGGTGGTCGCCGGCGGTGGCGGGGCGTTGGCGGGCGGTGGCGTGGGGATCGCGGAGAAAAGCTCGCACGTGGGGGCCTAGAGGGATGGCCGGGGCGGCGGTGGACCGGCGGTGGGGAGTGTTTTTGGGGCGGGCGGGGCGGCGCACCACCAGCCGCGGGCGGCGGGGAGCTGCTGTTTGGCCGGTGGTGGCTGGCGGCTCAAGGGGGTGGAGGTTGAAGATGAACCTCAGGCCCTTGATTTCGTATCCAACAGCTGCAAAATCGACTGACTAGAGAAGAAAAAGTCAGTCGACCGACGTGTAGCCTCACCTTGCTAGTGCGTTCAGTTTCGATAGCAAAATTCAGTTTCGACAGCAAAATTCAGTTTCGACAGTTAGGTTTAGTTTCGACAGTTAAGTTCAGTTTCGACAGTTAAGTTCAGTTTCGACAGTTAAGTTCAGAGATGAGCGGCTGATGTATTTTACATCTAGCACTTTGTGGTTATGTATTTTACATCATGTATTGGAGATGCTATTAGAATTCCACTCAGGTTAACGTTATTCGTTGTCTCTCTTGTCCTGCTTCAGCCTCGGCGTCGTACAACTCACCGGAGCTGCTCCAACGACGAAACCCTCCATCACAGCGGAGCAGTACCTCGCACTCCATCTCCAGACGCCTAAGATCTTCTTCCCCTCCTCCGACAGCAAAGTCAGCCGGAGCATCCTCACCGGCCAACCCAATCACGCTGAGATCGACATGGCTTCGCCAAAGAGGTTGTACACTTGTTGCATCTCTTTTTTACTCTACATGTTATATATATTGTCCATTGAGCACTCGTAGTAACGGGAAATACGATTATTTTATCCTACTATATGACAAGCAGTGAGGTACCAGGCAACTTAGCTATCCGTGATGGACTCTCTTGAACGCCATCATTATTTATCTCTGCACGTTTGAGTTGTGCATTTGTCGATGGGCCTGGGAGTTGAGCTAGTATGGCAGTGGCCTGGGTCCAAAGTAATAGAAGTAGCACAAAACATTTTTTTAGTGTAGGATTTTCCTTGCTCAAGCCTGCCTACTAGAATCGCCAGTGCTTGAAAGGAAAAGTGAATGAAAAACATAGGAATTGGAAAGTTTCCTATGGTACTACTTTTCATGAATTTGGTGCAAAGGAATGGAGCAAAGGAAAACTGTAGGATTTGTTCCTTTAGTGTCTCCTTGAAAGAAAAACCGTAGGAATTCTAATTTCCACTTCTCCTCCTTTTCATATTCCTATTCATCAAGCACAAGACTAAGAGATAGTAGCATAATAGCATTATAACCGTACATTTTCTTGTGGTTTGACTTAATCTCACCATGCTTTTTTGCATCCTGTGATCTTCCAATTGTTGTGAATCAAACACCCAGATTGGCAGAAAATCCTGTGTTTTAAATTCTCTATTTTGCACGTGCATTCCTATCCTATTCATGTCTATTTCCTATCCCTGCATTGTTAGAATCCTCAAATTCAAACAAGCCCTTACTCAATTACTTCTGTTACAGATATATGTCAAAGAAAACCTTGTGTGGTTTGTCCTGCTCCTGCGGCGTTGTGTTCCACCCCAGCTCAGCTGCTCCAACGACGGAAGGGTTCACCACAGCAGGGATCCGCTCTCCAGACTGTCTTTCGCCGCCTCAGATCTTCTTCCCCGCCACCGGCAGCCACGACAACTGCATTACCATCATCAACTGAGCAGATGACCTTGAGGACTACACGGGTCCGCAAGAGAGGTTGCACTCTTCCGTTTCTTCTTACGTTATGCGTCGCTTAATATGATGACATGCAACATTATCGTTGTGTTCACCTATTAGACTCCGAGTCAGGTCCAAACTAATGCTGAAACTTGAGTTTTTAAATGGTTGTGGGGTACATATTCGGGCAGCAATCAGTACTATCTGTCTACTATCTGGTTAATCTCCGGTGTCTACTATGAGCTTCATGTTGGGTGCAAAGAAACATTAAGGAGCCATTATCTGTATTTTTTAACTATAGCTATTATCTGCCTGCTATCATTGGTTTTGGGTCTATCCACAGTTTGCTACCATCACTCTGGATTTGTGCATGCACTCCTTACATAATCTCACTATGTTTTATTCCTATGCATGCCAGTTATTGTACACAATGGAACTGATCATGTAGAGCAAAAGAGACGAGCCTTGCATGGCAATAAAATTTCATGCAGACGTCGTTCCATGGTGGGCGCAAAGGCAGCCCCCTCCACCCATTTCAGATCGTAATCAAGAGGAAGATAACTGTTTTGAGGGGGATTCAGAAGGAGAAGACCACTCCTATTTACCCCATGAGGTCTTCGCCTAACTTGGCATCTTGATGTTGGTAATATCATGCATATGGTGCCTTGCATTACTTATCGTATACATTAAAGATGTCATCTGCTTAGTTTAGACATGCTTTGTGTCAATGCCATCTGTTTAGTTTCTTTATCGTATATGTGAATCATGCAATGCCATCTTGTCTAGCCAGGCATCATATATGTGAATTTTGCAATGCCACCCTGGTTAGCTAGTCATCTTATATGTGAATTATATCATGCCATCATTTTTTATTATGTGATAAATTTGTCAACAATTTTTGTACATTCAATTACTCTTCCTGTGCATCAGCCATTCGGCACGGTCATGGAAAAATCTGGAGTGGAAACAAGGTCTTCAAAGCAGAGAATGCTATCTGACGAAGCGCATGTCTTGCTGGTTACCGATAGCTCCTCAGAGGAGGATTCAGAGACAGATGACCAGTCATATTTCCCCCCTGAGGTGAATGCCCTAACTTGGCAGGGTTATGTTACTCATATCGTGCGTATGGTATCTTGCATTGCTATGTCATTTGCTTAGTTTAGACATGCTTTGTCTGAATGCCACTTGTTTAGTGTCTAATTACCTTATATGTGAATTATGCAATGCCATCTTGTTGCAAGACATTATATATGTGAATTATGCAATGTTATCTTGTTGGAAGGCATTATGTATGTGAATTATGCAATGACATGCTATTTAGGCAAGCGTCATATATGTGAATTATATCATGTCGTCCTTTTTTTGTATTTCTCATTGCTTTTGTCGACAATGTTTGTATATTCAACTGCTCTTCCTGTGCATCAACCATTTGGATGGAGAAATCTGGAGTGAAAACAAGGTCTTCAGAGCAGACAATGCTACCTACTGAAGCAGATATCTTGCTGGTTACAGATAGCTTTTTAGAGGAGGATTCAGAGGCAGATGACCAGTCCTATTATCCCCCTGAGGTGTATGCTCAAACTTGGCAGGGTTATATTACTCATATAATGCATATGTTGTATTGCAATGCTTAGTTTTTACATCATATACACAATATTGAATGCCATCTCCTTAGTTGACACATCATATATGCAATTGCCCTCTGCTCACTTCCTTAGTATATAAATCATATATTTGAATTATGTCATGCCATGATGTTTACATAGACAACATGTATCTGAATTATGGCATGCCAACCCATTTTCTAAAGACATAATATAGTTATATCATCTCATCCTGTTTACATAGTCATCATATTTTAAATTATGTCATTCTATCCGTGAATTATATCATGCCATCATGTTTCCATCGACGACATTTTTGTGATTTATGGCATGCCAACCACTTTAATAGACACATCGTATAGTTATATCATGCCATCCTTTTTACATAGTCATCATATTTTGAAGTATGTCATTCTATACTGTTTAGTTAGCCATCATACATGTGAAATTGTGTCATGCCATCCTATTTAATTAGCCATCATATATGTGAAATTATGTCCTGCTATTCTGTTTGCTTAGACAACATAAATGTGAATTATTTCATGCCCTATTTTCTTCCCTACTATCCATTGCACCTGTCTATCTTACAATGTCCGTAAATTCAATTACTTTTCTTGTTTATCAGCCATTTCAATTGGAGGGAGTGATGGCAGTATCTGTGGGAGTAAAAACACGGTCTTCAGAAAAGATCGTGCTACCTGTCGATGCAGACAGAACCGCAGTTGTACTTGCCCAAGAATCAGCCCCACCACACATAACCCACACTCATGCAGATTGTACCCCTACCCAGTTGGACAGAGAACCAGCTACACCCCTTCTAACCCCAACCCCAGCAGATAGACACCCAGTTCTCGTTGACACAGCACCGTCTCCACCACAGAGCACCCAAACACGAGCAGTTAGTAAGGCAACTGCAGTGCCCAAATCATGAGGACCACCACTCCAACCCAAGTCAACACTTAAAGCGTAAGAAGAATTGTTCTCGTGTCAGGTTCCATAGCTATGGTTCATACTACTTTGCTCTTGCATCATCTGTATTATCGATACCAACCAATTTCAAATTTGAAGGATGCAATTGAAACTCCAATGGCGCAATGTATGTTTTAAACTTGTTTCTTCAATGTGTTTGGCTGTTTGCTGTTGTAACTTGCTCTATGTTGATTTCAGTTTCAATTGAATAAACAATTATGTTCTCATGCCATGCACATTACAAGTGTTGTTATTGTTGTGTAGTTTCCCACACTTATATTCTGTCTATGCTGCTTTGTCTTAAATAGATATGATTCGAACTGTATCTATCTTGATTTGGCAACATAAACTAGAATGATATAGACCATACAGTGACCATACTACATAGATATATGTTTGTTTCATGCTGTTATCCCGTCCACCTTACTACTGAACTGGTTTACCAAAATGAGTTTCATATACTACATTGTAAACCTGAGATGTGTTTGTTTGTTTCTCTTTTAGAACACGGATAAAATATTGGAGAAGAGTACCCTGTTATGCAATGGTAAAGGAAGTAATGCAGATAAGGTTCAAGATAGTGAGACATCCCTGTTGGTCTCCAAGAAAGCTGATAAAAACTATATTGAGGACACTGAGACAACCCCAAAGTCCTGTCTTGATGTAGTGTTCGAGTTACTGGCTACCACTCGCTGCACCAGCTCTTGAACTCATTGCTGAATCAGTTCGCTTCTTGAGTCTCAACTTCAAGTTGAAAGACATCGATCGAGATGTTATGCGACAGAAGTCAAGGACCGAGGAAGTCCATGCAGAATTCAGATGCATACTTTCGGTGCAATGACAAGTTACTGGAGGACTTAAGCGCCAAACAAGAGAAAGTTAATAAGCTTGCTAAGCATCTTGCCAGCATTATGGGTACCTGGATATTGTTTCTTGAGCTCTTCAAGTGGTTTCATTCTGGACTTGTTTTGTCTGGCGTTTATATGTCTTTGTGTTCCCTATATTTGCACTTGTGGCGAACTTTGATGCCCAGTGGATGTAATATGTGTAATAGCCGTGATAGCCTAGTGTAAGTTGCTTGCTTATTTATTTCCTTGTTGTCTTGTTTATTTGTTTGCTTGTAGTAAGTGCAGTTCTTTTTCTGCGGTTTGCTAGTGGCTACAATAACCTATTTTTTAAAACTAGGCCACAATAACCATGGGCTAATATTTATCAGTAGTGACTTTGGACCTACGGGCCATAGAAACATGGGCCTTCTACGGGCCGATAAACAATGGGCCTTCTATGGGCCGAGAAACAATGGGCCTTCTACGGGCCAGATCATCAATGGGCCTTATACGGGCAAGATGATCGACACAAACATGGGCCAATAACAGGCCGCATTATGGCCGTAAACGCGCTAGAGTTGGAATCGTCCGTTCATGGGCTGACCATAACGGGCCATCGTTAATAGGTCGTATTTCATGACGCTATGAAAACGGCCCAACGTGTTTACGGACCACAAACGGGCCGGCTGTAACCACGGGCTGAATTTGGCCCATAAGCAGAAAATGACAGTAATGGGCCGTAAGTAAACGAATGCTGGAAATGAGCCCAAGAATAAATGGGCTCTGAGAAGGCCGAAAGATAACATGGGCTGGAGACGGCCCAAAGGAATAACGGGCCCTTAATGGGTATAAAGTGATACACTGTTCATTACGGGCCAGTTTCACCACGGGCCATTAATGGGTGTAAAGTAATACACTGTTCATAATGGGTCAATTTCACCACGGGTCGTTAATAGGCCAAGAGTTACATAGGGCCTCATATGGGCCGAAAGACGTCATAGGCCATACATGGGCCAGAAGTGAAAACGGGCTAGAATCATATTGGGTGGCCCAGATGACGCTACTGGGCCTAATTCGGATAGGGCGTAACGGGCCTTGGGTTAGCGGGCTGTAAATGGGCTATATGCGAACAGGCCGTTAACAGGCTTTACATGGGCCGGCCCGCCACCTTTTGACCAAGTCAAACGGGCCGGCCTTGTCACAAGAATGGGCCTTTGTTGGGTCGTGCCACATGTCGACGTATCATAGGCGCCTTTTGTCCAATGAGTGGATGACATCTGTCCCAACGGTGAGCCGACACGTGTTTCCTCCAGCCAATGATGATTTTACACATGGAAAATCCCCATTGGTCGGGGCTGTTAACGGGTTATTGGATCCAAAACCCGACTCGGTAGCTTAACGGTGTTCCGTTACGGTGGATGCCACGTTTCGGTCACCCTTGATGAAAGCACTTCTGTGACGCGCGATTTATCATCATGGAAGTGGACACTTCCGTGATGATAATTTTGGTAATGTCATGGAACACTTCTACGACAGCACATGTATGACTATCTTGATTCTGTCATAAATTTGTCATGGATGTACACGCATGACAAAAAACGCGACCTACTATGACAAACACGTGTCATCACGAAAGTGTATTTTTTTTGTAGTGTCATTTAGTATTGTGCTATTGCTTTCTTCATGACTTATACATGTTCCTATGACTATGAGATTATGCAACTCCAGTTTACCGGAGGAACACTTTGTGTGCTACCAAACGTCACAACGAATCGGGTGATTATAAAGGTGCTCTCTGGTGTCTCCGAAGGTACTTGTTGGGTTGGCGTATTTCGAGATTAGGATTTGTCACTCCGATTGTCGGAAAGGTATCTCTGGGCCCACTCAGTAATGCACATCACTATAAGCCTTGCAAGCATTGTAACTAATGAGTTAGTTGCGGGATGATCTATTACGGAACGAGTAAAGAGACTTGCCAGTAACGAGATTGAACTACGTATTGAGATACCGACGATCAAATATCGGGCAAGTAACATACCGATGACAAAGGGAACAACGTATGTTGTTACGTGGTTTAACCGATAAAGATCTTCATAGAATATGTGGGAGCCAATATGAGCATCCAGGTTCCGCTATTGGTTATTGATCGGAGACGTGTCTCGGTCATGTCTACATTGTTCTCGAACCCGTAGGGTCCGCACACTTAAAGTTCGATGACGGTCATATTATGAGTTTATGTGTTTTGTTGTACCGAAGGTAGTTCGGAGTCCCGGATGAGACCGGGGACATGACGAGGAGTCTCAAAATGGTCGAGACATAAATATCAATATATTGGATGACTATATTCGGACATCAGAAAGGTTCCGAGTGATTCGGGTATTTTTTGGAGTACCGGAGAGTTACGGGAATTCGACGGGGAGTATATGGGCCTTATTGGGCTTTAGGGGAAAGAGAGAGGAGAGACTGGGCGCCCCCCAAGGCCTAGTCTGAATTGGACTAGGGGGAGGGGCTACGCCCCCTTCTTCCTTCTCTTCTCTCTCCCCTTTCCTTGACTCCTACTCCTACTACTTGGAAGGGGGGATCCTACTCCCGGTGGGAGTAGGACTCCTCCTAGGGAGCGCCATAGAGAGGGCCGGCCCTCCCCCTCCTCCACTCCTTTATATGCGGGGAGGGGGCACCCCTTGGAGACACAACAATTGATCTGTTGATCTTTTAGCCGTGTGCGGTGCCCCCCTTCACCATAGTCCAACTCGATAATACGGTAGCGGTGCTTAGGCGAAGCCCTGCGTCAGTAGAACATCATCATCGTCACCACGCCGTCGTGCTGGCAAAACTCTCCCTCAACACTCGGCTGGATCAGAGTTCGAGGGACGTCATCGGGCTGAACGTGTGCTGAACTCGGAGGTGCCGTGCGTTCGGTACTTGATCGGTCGGATCGTGAAGACGTACGACTACATCAACCGCGTTGTGCTAATGCTTCCTCTTTCGGTCTATGAGGGTACGTGGACAACACTCTCCCCTCTCGTTGCTATGCATCACCATGATCTTGCGTGTGCGTAGGAATTTTTTTGAAATTACTACGTTCCCCAACATCTATACCATCACACAGAGCAAACAATCATGTGGATTTGCGTAGTCCTTCCTCTGGATGCGTCGATGTTGGAGACACCTTCTCGTCCTACAGGTCTCTCTCTCTCTCTCTCTCTCTCTCTCTCTCTCTCTCTCTCTCTCTCTCTCTCTCACACACACAACTGCTCACGTATCTTGGACTGGATTAAGAAATTAAATGTAAGATGTGCTTTTGAATCTGCAGTGTTTTAGGTGTGTAGGTATCTACATCTTTTTGGATATTCATGACTTAAAGCATGAATATAAATCTACGGTGTCTCGAGCTGTTGGTTTTTTAGTATTATTCTGGCCATAGTTTTATTCTGGTGATTAATGTTTATAGTTTACTGTCAACTACTTCTACTAATGGCTTATATTTTTATATAGATTGTGACCATAACTATGAATTTTATGGGAGACAACTCACTAGATAAATATAATGGATTCGGGTGGTGGATTTAGTAGCTTTTGAAATGGGCCTTGCTCTGGTTTCTCCTTCCATTACAACATGGTGTTGTAGTCTGCATGCCATTGTGTAAGGCACTGATGGTCTCCTGAGGTGAGATAGATAGTGCTATTTTGGCCTCGCATGATCATAGTTATAGGAGTCCGACTGGTTCTGAAATTGGCTAATAAGCAAGGCTTAACTGCAGATGGTCATCCTTTTCCACGGCTCTTTAGTACCATAACCGAGCACTATTCATTGCGGCAGAACCAAATATGGCGAGGCGCTCTTGTGCGGGCAGGTAATTTCGATGTCATAAGTTCTGCTACTGCTGATTTCTTGTTGCTAGAAATGTGTCATAATGTGTTGTCACAACACACTGCTTGATGCATTGTCTAGAGTAGTACACACTATTGGGACCATATTTTTAGTCATTTAGTCTAAGCAGCAGTTCAAAATTCAGTCTAAGTCCGTCTCAAACGGTTGGGTTTGCGATGACTAGGTTGCTAGCACAGCCTCGTGGATGCAATGCTCCTCTGGTTTCTTCCTATCTCACCAATTGATTCGTTTGGGCTAAGAAAATGTACTCTCTTTCGATCTGTGATGCCATCACTTTCTTCTATGAAGTAGTGATTCTTACATGGTTTCCATACGTCAAATTGTGCCTTATGTGACCTTTTGCTTTATTGTAGTATTAATTAATGTAAGATGCAGATCTTTTGAAATATCAAGGATTGTGTGATGCTTGATTAGGCCTCAAACCTTTATCTTGCCAAATTTCTGTACATATGGCGACGTCTCCGTCCTTTTCTACTTCTAGGATATGATGTTGGTTCTGAAATTCTGATCATATATTTATGAAGTTCTATTTTTCTTCTTCAGCTCATGTCTCTATCCTTATCCAAATAACTGGTTCTTCTTATTTTGTCGACCAGGTACTTCATAGCAGCGCTGTGGACAGCATCACCATAACCACATTGATGGTCCAAGCCCCAGCTCACAACATCCTTTTTTTAGTTGGGCTGTGAGCACCTCAACAACTCAACATCAGCTATACTTGATGTAGCTACCTATAGTCTTTCTATAATCTATTTTGGTCTTTAGGTGCGCCATCACTTCAACCACTCAAGATCATATACACCATGATTTTAGCAATGAGTTATTTATGTTAATCGTTGCTTATGCTTCTTATTACTTAGTGATAAAGTGTGTCATGTACTCTTCCTCTCAATCATCAATTTGCTCCCAGTTATCCATGTTTATGTACATGCCTTCTGTCTCTGGTCTACTGGGCATTATGCTGGTTTTCTCTAAGCTTGAAATTTATGTAGCCTATATATCTGCACAAAGGGATCAAGAACTATATGTGAGCTACTCATTATAGTTGTCCTCGATATTAACTCTTGTGCATGTTTGCTTCTAAACCAATCATCTTCTCTCTACTAAATGTATGTGAAATTGTGGTTTGGAGTTCTGATTTCTGGATATTAACTCTTGCAGGGTGTGTGAGAACATATCCATTGTTCTCTGCAGCAACAAGGTTTCTCTGAAGAATAGGCAGGTTAAAGCCAAGAGCAACTACAACTTCGAGAGGCCATTCATGTACGTACCTTGCAGGGAAGCTGGCTGGTAATTGTCTCCCTCCCCGTTGCTTTCATTTGCCTGTGACCTCACATCATATATGCACTTCAGGTTTAGTGTTCTGTTCAATAACTGAATGGATTACTGATTTGCCTTTGATGCAACTTGTGCAGGCACAAAGCTGAGCCTGCGGTGCGGCTACTGCCTGATGAGGGTGACAATCTGATCGAGTATATCAATCATGAGTTTTATCATCCTTTGAGCCAAATCTTCACGCCTTTTTTCTTTTATTTGGTTATACTGTGTAATTAGGAATCAATAATAAAAGTAGATGGTACAAAGTTGTGCTCCCTAGATTTTTTTCCATTGGTCTTGCTAAGCAAGTTAATGTATATCTTCATTTATATAGCATCTCCAGTGTTCCATTATGTTCAGCTATGTTTGTTTATTTGGTCCCTTAGTTACTTCATGGGCCCTCTTGGGTGCCACCGAATATATTTTTATATTTTTGTATACCTTTGCTTAGGGTCCTACGCTTCATGTACGCTTTTCTATATATTTTTAAAATTTTCATCTGCATGAAAGTGATACATATATGTGATGATTACTGACTTGACCTGTGTTGGGATTACTCCTACAGCAATCGATATCCAGTATAGCGAGTTCTGGGACAGGGGGTGGAGTAGCGACGATGGGGAGGAGCCATGCGATGACCTCGATGCTTACTGTTGCTGCCACAAGCATTGTGTCTGAAAAAGAAGGTACTAACTAAACTATACTAATATTCCTAGCTTCGCAAATATTGGATGAGTAGACCGGGCAACTCAGGCCGCCCTGAACAACCATACATCATGATGTGTTGTTTGGACATGTGAGTTCAATTGATTGCCTGCAAGCGAACCATCTCTATACAAAACTAAACCTTTTATTATTTGCGTGGCACCAGTTTATCTATGTTCTTTTTAGTTTCTTATGTTCGCTGCTCAGACCTTATGCAATATGATCCAAATTAATGTTTGGAGGATGCATGATCTTGATATATTGTTGATGGCCAATGATGGCGACCATTTCTGTGTAACCCCTTACTTTAAAATTATGCACCTTCGTCACTTACTTTGGATATGTTGTCATTTCTTACAAACAACTTCTCTTTCTGTATATTTGAATTTATTGTTCTTGGATGATGAAGGTTTGTGATCTTGGGCTTTCAAAAGTGAAGTGTCAGACCCTCATATCTGGTGGTGTAAGGGGAACGCTTCCATGGATGGCCCCAGAACTTCTGAATGGAAGTATCAGCTTGGTCACTACAAAGGTCTGCTAATCCCTTCATGCTGCTTTCGTGTCTAAATTTAGATAGCCATATCCAGGTTTACGTATAACTTGCACACAAATGCTGAAATGTTTCCCTGAGGTTGATGTCTTCTCCTTTGGGATTGTTCTATGGGAACTCCTCACAGGACAAGAACCATATGCAGAATTGCATTATGGCATTA
This sequence comes from Aegilops longissima, assembly GCA_021605205.1. Classification (NCBI taxonomy): domain Eukaryota; kingdom Viridiplantae; phylum Streptophyta; class Magnoliopsida; order Poales; family Poaceae; genus Aegilops; species Aegilops longissima. The sequence continues at coordinate 218,471,501 of CM038678.1, forward strand.
CCATTGGTGGGTACAAATCAACCATTAGTGTGATACCACCGTAATATAAATTATATGTGCAGTTTATACAACACTTCACGATAAATAGTCAGGCATATGTTTTCGACTTTGAGTTCCGATTTGAGTTACATATTTCAAATTACCATGATACGCTATGTTTTGTTTGTATATTGTTCTTACGGAAACATTGACAGTACTACTATTGCCACATTAGAGTGGAAGACAGGTATGACTTTACCTCCCATGTTGGTCCTCGGTTTGATTTATTCTTAGTGAGCCATGTGAGATTTATAGTGAGTCACATATTTATCAATGTTATTTTGGTATCATCAAATTACTTACCTACCATTTTTTCTTTCGCAACTCTGTATCTTTTTGTTTATACATTTAGAAATGTTGGCTTGGGTCTGTAAGATGCATAGATTACAACACTATCAAATTTTTTTAGTTGTATAATGGCCTCTTGCAGTTTACACGCATTTACTTTTCTCATGTTTGGTTTTGATGCTTCTCTTTTTAAGCCGACCGGTGCTTATAAACAAGTTTCATGACCGAGTATGTCATGTTAGTAAGCGCAATGCCAAATATAAAATAAAATCACAAGAATTGAAAGGGAAATTCTTATAACAAAAATCAGATGGATACATTAGAACTAAAATGGAAAAACGCAACTTCAAATTAGGTTTGAAAGAATAGCAACAGACCCAGACATGGCTAGCCAAAATAGGTTCACTTACCAGCAAAAAACTATGCTTTTCTTTGCCAAATCGGCCAGAGAGATGATCTTGATTGATCAATATGGTAGCATACACATTTCCCAGTTTATGCTTCCATGACTTGGTACAAGGAATGATTGTTGCTATTCCCTGCCATATGGTCCTTGCTTACTATTTTATTTCCATGGTTTGTTGTTTGTCATCTAAAAATGTATTCTAATGGATACATTATGAGAGTCTTTTAATTTGTATCGAATTAAGCTGCTTGGTTCGTGATTTGTCTTTGTGTGTCCGGAATTTGTTTATGAATGCCCAACCTAACAAAGTATATCCATCGGCAGGTCCTCACAATACCACATGCAAGGAGTAAGCCAACAAGGCTATCGGACGGGCCTAGCTATCTATATATATGGTCTAATATTATAACATAGTACTAGGTAGTTATCTAAACGATCTTATATTTCTTGACAGAGGAACAGTATTAGCACTCCACCTTGCTTTTGATATCTTTGATCTTTGTACTGTTTTCGTTGTCCTGGAGAGGCACTATGTGTTGCTTTTGTTATAAATCTCTCTCTCTCTCTCTCTCTCTCTCTCTCTCTCTCTCTCTCTCTTTCTCTTTGATGCAATGCATGGCTATTTGTATGATGCATGGATAGAAGAGATTAAGGATGAGCACTAAAGTGTGTTCTCATTTTGCTATGATGTTCATTGCTTTAAAGTTATTGTGTGCTGCAATTCTTCATTGCTTTTGGTATGATGTTCCAAACTTGCGCATGTTTCCCTTTCATCATGTCAATTTATCAAATTTGAAGCATGACCTATTGTGTTGGATGGTCGCCGGGTTGGATATGACCGCACCCGGCAGGGGTGCGGGTGCGGCAAGCTGCACTTTCCATGTAGTAAGAAGTGACAAGACCCTAATCTTGGGGATGCCCAAGGCACCCCAAGGTAATATTCAAGGAAGATCCAAGCAACTAAGCTTGGGGATGCCCCGGAAGGCATCATCTCTTTCGTCTCCAACATTATCGGTAACCTCACTTGGAGCTATGTTTTAATTCGTCACATGATATGTGTTTTGCTTGGAGCATCAATTTATTTTGTTAGAATTTGCTTGTTGTTATTTAGAATAATGTTTTGCATCTTTTATTTAAATAAAAGTGGCATTGATAGCCTTTGCTATGCTTATTTTACAAGTCTACATGTTGTTGTTTGAAAACAGAAAGTTTACCGATGTTGCAAAAATTCCCTAGAAAAGTCAGAATGTGATAAAATGTTGAAATTTTTTGCAGAATAAGCTCTGATAAATTTTATACAGTGTGGTATATTTTCATAACTTTTGGAGTTAGGGAAGTATTGATACTCTTGCATCTTTTACAGACTGTACTATTTTGGTAGATTGCTGTTATGTTTGCATTGTTTGCATATGTTTGCTTGTTTACTGATTCTATTTGAGGATAGGAATATTAAATATGCAGAGGCATTTAGTATGCAATGTTGAATAATAATTTTAGTGATTTTCTACGGTAGAGAATGATAAGGTTTTTGCATTTGTTTATACTTACTTATCTCACGATTTCTTGTTGAGTTTTGTGTTGATGAAGCTTTTGAGATTTAGGAAAACCGTGATATGAGAAAAATTAAGGAGACAGAAAAGCTCAAGCTTGGGGATTCCCAAGGCATCCCAAGATAATATTTCAAGAAGTGTCAAGCATTTATCTTGGGGATTCCCCTGTAGGCATCCCACCTTTCTTCTTCAACAATTATCGGTTAGTATTGGTTGGGCCTAAGTTTTTGCTTCTTCACTTGAAGTGTGCTATTCTTGGAATTGGATTTTATTTTGTTTTGCTTGCTGTTTTAATAAAGTACTTAGATCTGAAAGTTTTAAAATAAAATAGAGTCCTCAAATAGTTTCCAGGGAGGCTAAGTAAGCGGCATTCACTTCCCATCAACGAAGCTCTTTTCTATGGAATTGCTCTAGTGCTTCACTTATATCTTTTTGAGCATGGTGTGCTTTCGTATTTTTGAAGAAATTCTCTCTTGCTTTACTTAAATTAATTTGAGAGAAAGAAATATTATGCTCATGATCTTCACTTATATTTGTTTGAGCTTATCAAAAGCAACACCTGAAAATTAAGTTCCAAAGTGATAGATATCCAAGAAGGATATAATAAAAACTTTCATGAAGATCATTGGACAAAATAAACTTGATTCCTTGTAATAGTTTTGAGATATGATGACGTGATATGTTAGTCATGTTGATGAGTAATTATGCTTTAGTAAGAATATTGGTGTTAAGGTTTGTGATTCCCTATGCAAGCACGAAAGTCAATAGTTGTGCAATGAAATTACATCCTACTTGTGGTGCATTATTCGGTGTTAATTACGCTTAATTCTCGCTTATGAGATTATTCGTTTCTTGGTTGGTCGCTTCGCAATCTTTTGCTAGCCTTCATTTTGCACTAAGTATGATCACTACTTGTGCATCCAAAATCCTTTAAAACAGTTTTGCCACATGAGTCCACTATACCTACCTATATGCGGTATTCTTTTGCCGTTATAAATTTCAAAATAATGGCCATCTCTAATTTTCAAAATAAATTTCTCTTTTATGTACTCGTACCGCTCGCGAGGCGGTGAGGGGTGGCCATTATTTTCCATGCTAGATGTGTTATTCTCGCGATGAGTGTTTGTTCACTTGTCATTGCACGAGAGTTAGGCAAAGGTATTAGGGATGCCCAGTCCCAAAATGAAAAATTAATTTACTTTATGTTGTGAAATAATAAATTCCTTGGAAAGTGTTGGTATGGAGGGCACCCGTGGATACGGTTAACCATGGAAAGTGAAAGTATGGTGAAAAAAAGAATAAACTTTATTTTCTGTTTGGAGCCGCCTATGATATATCTAGCATGGAAAGTGTTGGGAGCTCTAAGTCGTTTTCGTTGGTGGGAAAATTATGCCTCTCAAAATATTTTTTATCTCTCAATTTTTGCTTTGAGCTCTGGCACCTCTACAAATCCCTACTTCCCTCGCGAAGGGCCTTTCTTTTACTTTATGCAATTTTTAATTTTAATTTGAGTCTCCATCTTATCTTATAAAGCACCAACCAGGAGGCACTACGATCGTACTTGAGCATTGGGTGTAGCTAATATGCGAGTGTGTTTCATGAATGAATCAATGATTGAGCATGATGGGCTCGGGATCACTTATTTTAGCATTGATATTTTGAAATACATGGTTACTTGTTGGTATGCTTGAGTATTAAAGTCCTCATGTCAAAACTAGACTATTTATTTGAAACATATAAAAGTCCAAATGTCCATGCTACAAAAGAAAAGATTTTATGATGAATATGATAGGTAGCATTCCACAACAAAAATTCCATTTTCAATTGCTACTTTATCGTGATAAGTTTTATGAGAAAGAGTTGCTGTTATGATGCTAGGAAAAGTGATTGATATTATCATTTTTTTTAGAGTACGCCAAAGGCGTACCGTATTTTTATAGAAGGGGAGAAAATGTTTTACAAGAATCCACGTTGTGACTAGAAAGCCTACACGGATACTCCGACTCCGAAAGGAAAGAAAAGCCTACTCTCTCTTGAAACGATCTAAACCCTTAACTCCTATACCCGCCTTCTTCCAAAGCTTGATCTCCTTGTGAATGAGCTGAACGAGGTTAGTGTCCGAGCACACTTGGTCATTTCGGTTGGACACTCGAGCGTTCCTCTGCTTCCGAAGGTGCCACACGGTCAAGATGACGAGCGAATCAAAACCTCTCTTGAGCTTTCCATGGAAGGACTTCCGAGCCTTGTCCCACTAGTCCATGAATGTATCCTCAGTGTTTGGGATTTGGATGTTGATTATAAGCAACTAGAAGCAGCCACTCCAAACTTGCCTCGCGTAAACGCATCTAGCGAGGATATGATCTGTTGTGTCCTCCTCTTGGAAGCAAGTATAGCATGCCGAAGTCGTGTCTTGGGGTCCATGTCTCGCAGGTCGGTCCGAAGTCCATAGCCGGTACTAAGAGGCAAGCCATGCAAAAAATTTGAACTTGAGAGGCGCCCTACTGCTCCAGATGCATTGAGCGGCGGCGAACCTTGTCATGCCCTGACACATCATCTTGTAGGTGGATTTGGTGCTATATGAACCCGTGGCACTCCAGGGCCAGTAGAAGACGTCATCCTCCGAAACATTCCTTTGGATCATCGCCAAGGCTTGTTGCAAGTGTATGAGTTGCATGTGAGCCGTGAAGGATAGTTCTCCCGTGATGTCATGGACCCAAGATCCCTCGAAAAGCGCATCCCGGACCGTTCTCTTTCCCTTTATATGCTTGTCCACCATGCCGACGAGCAAAGGGGCGGTATCTTTCGCTGCAAACCCATGAATCCATCTGTCAGTCCAGAAGAATACTTTGTTGCCCTCTCCAACCTTGATGTGGACCAGGCTGTTGAACACCGCCTTGGCCTCCTTGTCCACCATGAAGTGCAACCCTTACCAGGGCTGAGAGGGCTCTGTCCTTCTGAGTCACTCCCAACAAACGCGCATGGCCAGGCCTTGGGTCCTTAGATTCTTGACTCCCAGACCTCTGAACTGCTTTGGTCTGCAGATGGTGTGCCATGCAACCAGGCACTGCCCACCGTTGACCTCCTCTTTCCCGGCCCAGAAGAAAGCACGCATCCATTTGTCCACTTCTTCCAGAACCCATTGTGGCGCTTTCATGATGAGCAAGTGATGTTTGGGACGGGCCGCGATGACGCTGTTAACGAGCACAAGTCTCCCGGGTCTCTGAATCAGTCCATGTTGCCAAGCGGGGATGAAGTTTTTGAGCTGATCAAGCATTAGCTGCCACTGAGCTTTGGTGAGCTTGTGGATGCTGAGTTGCAGCCTTAGGTATTTGCAAGGGAACTGCTCAATTTGGCAGTTGAACAACTGCTGCACTCTCTCTGAATCCCCCTGCTGTCCCTGGATCAAAGTTGCTGAAGTTTTGCGATAATTCACTCGAAGGCCGGAAGCATGTCCAAAGACATGTAAAACTTCTTTGATGCAGATGAGATCTGGCTCCGTAGGGCGCACGAAAAGGGCGACATCATCGGTGAAGAGAGATAGCCTTTGAATTGCCATCACACCGTTGAAGGAGGACAAGACTCAGACTGCAACAACCTTACAGATCAGGCCCGAGAGGACATCCATCGCCATGACAAAGAGGAGCGGGGAGCTAGGGTCTCCCTGGCGCAACCCGCGAGCATGGTCGAACCTCAAACCTTGGTTTCCGTTGACAATGACTCTCGATGACGCATCCTGCAGCAGGATCGCAACCCACTTTCTGAAGTTACTGCCAAACCCCTTAACTCTCAGAACTTCAAACAAGAAAGGCCATGAAATGGTGTCGGACGCCCGCGATATATCAAGCTTCAGAAAGACGGATGGCGTCTTGCGGGCATGCATCTTCCTTGCCATTTGCTTGACCAAGAGAAAGTTGTCGTGTAGGCTTCTCCCACGTATGAAAGCGGACTGGTTCATGTTGACAACCTCTGGTAATCTTCTTCTCATTCTGTTGGCCATTATTTTGGAAAAGATCTTGCCGAAACTATGTGGCAGGCTGATCGGGCGATAATCCCCCACCTCCTCCGCGTCGCTACGCTTGGGGATGAGCACCATCAGAGCTCTATTGAGTTTCGCAAAGCCTCGACCATCTCCCACGTACAGCTTCAGGATGCCGGCCATGATGTCGCCCTTGATGATAGACTAGGCCCTTTGGTAGAAAGCTCCAGTGAATCCGTCCGGACCCGGCACACGGTCTGGCGGCAACTCCTTGATCACCTTCCAAACCTCTTCTTCGGTGAAGATTTCCTCTAACTCTTGAAGATCAGTAGTGTGCATACCAAGGGCATCCAAGTCAAGCATGAAATCTCTCACCTGGTCTCTCCCCAAAAGCTCCTCAAAGGAAGAAGTGAATGCATCCGCTAAGCAGGCTTGATCAGTGTGCACCTCGTCTCCTACCTTGATTCGCGGAATGAAGTTTTTTGCTCTCCTTCCGTTAGCGAAAGCTTGGAACAACTTCGTGTTAGCATCATCCTCCTTAACCCATCTCATTCTGGAGCGCTGGCGTTCGATGGTCCGCTCAAGAGAGGCCATGCCCGACAACACCAGTTTGAGAGTACGACGCAACCAAAGCTCCTGGTCAGTGAGAATGCGCTCTTGCTGAGCCCTGTCGAATTTGCAAATCATGTAGGTTGCCACTTCCAGGAGTAACTTGATGTTCCCGGTCGTTCTCTGTCTCCAACCCTGTAAGAACTCTGCAACATTTCTAAAGAGTGCGTCGAGTCTCTTGAAGGGGTCCACAATCGAGTCACTACAGACCCATGCCTCTCTTATCGCGTCCTCAAACCCTTCGAGCTTGAGCCAGTAATTCTCGAAGCGAAATCTCTTCTTGGGACAGCAAAATGTCGCCGTGTTCAGGTGAAGTGGTGCATGATCAGATACTCCCGAGGATAGCGCTTGCAAGAGACAGTCAGGATACTCCAGATCCCAATCGACAGAGACCAGGTCCCGATCGATCTTGGTCAAGGTGGGGGCATCTCTCTCGTTCGACCAGGTGAATCTCCTCCCACGCATGTAAACCTCTTTGAGTTCATTGTTGTCTATAAAACTGTGGAACTTGTTCATCATGCTCCTATTGAGATTTGAGTTGCTCTTTTCTGAGGCATGTAAGATCATGTTAAAATCCCCAAGAATCATCCACGGCCCTGGCCGGATCAAACGAGCGGCGTGAAGCTCCTCCAGAAACGCAGTTTTCCGGGTGCTTCCTTGCGGTCCATATACCGCGGAGATCCACCAGGATGCCCCTTGTCTCATATGAACTCGTCCCGAGATGAAAACCGTATTCGCATGAATGTGGTCGATGTAAATGCAGGTCGAATCCCAGGTGATGAGAACTCCTCCTCTTGTATCTACGGCAAGCAAGTAAGCGAAGCCGTCAAAAGACGGCCCAAGGCATTGCAGCACGGTGTAGTGATCAATGACTTCCATCTTAGTTTCTTGCATTCAAACTACATTCACTCTCACAGTGGCGACAAACGCCCTCACGACATCTCTCTTCATTGGGTTGTTTAAGCCTCTCGCGTTCCAACACAATATCGACGGGCTAAAATCCATGGAATATTAGCAACACCTCGCTCTGACCACCGCTCTGCGCTAATGAACTCCCCAGATCGTCGAGCTTGCCAATCCAAGGTCTCCACCAATTGGCATGGTCTTCCCAAAGAGTGAGGCGATAACTCGGATGTTCTGCTCTCTCAGTGCAAGTCGAACAACCCTTTAAGATCCTCCACCATCTGCTCATCCACCTATAAATCGTGTGGCGCCAAGCCGAGCGCGCGAAGCAGAACATTCTCTACTGGGGTGGCCTTCGACGAGCCCGCTCCCCCAGCCCTTTTCGTGGCTCTAGTGGTGCGCCTCGGTGTGAACGGCTCTATGTATGGTCTAAGCATGGAGGCTTGCACCTCCTTGAGCAGGGGAGGCGCCAACTTCTTGACAATGTTGACACAGAACGTCTTGAGCTTGCAGTAGGCGATTGCTTCCGAAGGCGTCATTCCATCCAGGACAGCAAAATCCTCGTTGGGCGGATCCGGACACATCGCGGCAACCATCCCACTTTGCATGTCTCCATTAATCACAATTAGATCTGTGCAAGGCATGCACGTAGTCTCCTCCACGTGAACAGGAGTTGCATGGCGCGGAATCTTCTCTCTGGACCTCGTGCTTCGTGTTGATCTCGCAATGATTGGCAATCTCAGCCTGGTTGGGCGGGACAGGCACCTGATCCGAGGTGGCCCGGGCGTAGTCCATAAGTGGTGCCTCCCCACCATCCTGTGTCCCCCCGACCGCTGGCACGCCGACCGCCCCGACATGACTCGTGGGCCCGATAGACAGCAACACAGTAGTGGGATCTGATCCTCTAGGTGGGACCCCAGAAGCCTCTTGCTCCCTTGAAGCAGCGTGACTGCGTGTGGGGGAGACCCGAGGAAGGGGCGGACCCTCCAGTCTGCGCAAGATGATGGGGCTGCGCGGTGGGGCCCCAACGTCCTCCCACCTGCAGACTCTCTGAGCGCGTCCCACCCGGCGTCCCAATCATTGCAAGCACGGGTGGCCGCGCCTCACGATTTGAAATATCCTCTCTCGATCCTTTCATTGGTCTAGATGGCATGGTCAAGCGGTCAAAAGCGGAGTGCCGGAATGCGATTCTCTCCTTTACATTCTGTGGCATTCCAGCTGACGCAACCCACAATATGGGCTCCATGGGCGGCAGTGCCCATGCCGCGGTCGCCAGCGCCGCTGCCGGAGACTCCCCCGCGCCACCGCGCCTCTGAGAGAAACCAGCATCAGCACCACCACGCAGATCCCTGGTGCCGAACTGCCATCAAGAACAGAGGGGCGCACCTCCCGCGCCACTACCGCTACCGCCGCCCTCGGGACTGGGGAGGCCACTCTGCCCGCTGTCGGAGGACGCCGCTACAGTCCACGGCGGCTCCATGAACTCTCCAAAATCCCTGACCTCGTCAATGTGTTTCAACACCTTGTATTGCAGCATTGTGGGCTCGAACAATGGCGCCACCAGACCTGGCTCAGGAACAGCCAGCCACCGGAGAGTCGGAATGCTATCGTAGCTCACCGTCCAAGCAGTGAGCCTGAATGCAGAAAGGTCTCTCTTTGAGCACATTTCTGGAGCAATTGTGTCCACCATACATGCCGAACCCAACAGATCCTCAACGGTCTCCCTCTCCCAAGCATGAGGAGGAATGCCCTCTAGCACCAATGAAACTCTATGGCTAAGGATGGAGTGCACAGCCTGCGCTTGCCCCGTCCACTTTCTGAAGAATAGCTTGACCCCACGGTGCTTGAGCGGCGGCAGCCTAGAGCTCACTCTATTCCTAATCTCAGCGCTGGCGAAGACGACAAGGAAATTCTCAGGCCTAAAACATTGAACTGATACCCATTGTGACTGAATGTCGAGCTTCTCCTCCAGGGCCTGAAGCACGAACTCTGGCTCAACGTCGTGGCATGCTCCAGCCACATAGGCCACCATGGCGAACCTCAGCCTCTGTTCCAGATCCGCCATAGACCGGCCACGCCTCAGCACACAGAGCTCCCCCGGGTCCGGCCTCTCCTCCAGATCAGCATCCCGTTGGGGTCCGGACGGCGAGAGGCGAGGCCACACTGGCGCGCTTTCCCTGTCGGGCGATGGGAGGCGAGGCCACTCCGGCGCGCTTTCCCTGCCGGATCTGGGAGGAGGCGGCGGGGGAGTATGGGATCTGCCGAGCGAGGCCCTCTCTCTCAGCACGAGTTGCTCACGATGCGCCACCTTGGCCAAAGCCCGCCGCCGCAGCTCATCCTCCGATGAGGGGCTACGCGGCCGCTTGCACTCCTTGGAAGGGTGCCCCTCTTGACCGCACCTGAAGCAGACCATGGGGTTGGTGCAGTCGTTCTTGAAGTGCCCCTCCTTAAGGCACCGGAAGCACTTGCCATCCATGTCCGGCGAGATCTCCCGCCGTGCAGGAGCTGGAGCGCCACGAGGAGCGCCCTCTCTCTCAGCTTGCCGCCGGCGCCAAAGCTCGCACCTTGAAGGCCTTGGCAGAACGAACGGTGCCTCAGGACGGGGAGCGCCCTCCGCCTCCATGGACGCAGCCCCTGTGGAGGCCGCCGCGCCCGAGCTCGCGGAGAGCCCGAGACCAGAGACCACCGGATGCTCCGAGCTCCTAGGGAACGCTGGCGAGACCGAGGCCGGGCTGTCAGCCATGCTCCCGCAGGACCGCCGCACAAGAGAAGGGGAGGGGGCCGCTGGGGTCGGAGTGACCGTCGGTGGGAGGAGGTGGACGCCGGCGCCGGAGTGGCGCACTGTGGGCGGCGGGAGGGGAGTGGGAGCAGGTGGGTGTCACCATCATCCGATGCATTGATATTATCATTGATCAAGCTTATGCACTTTGCTAGCATTCACACTTCATAAATTATTTCTTTTATCATTTACCTACTCGAGGACGAGTAGGAATTAAGCTTGGGGATGCTGATACGTCTCCAGTGTATCTATAATTTATGAAGTATTCATGCCATGTTTACAACAATTTTATATGGTTTTGGTATGATTTGCATGGAACTAACTGAAGGAAATATGCCCTAGAGGCAATAATAAAGTTGTTATTTATATTTCCTTATATCATGATAAATGTTTATTATTCATGCTAGCATTGTATTAACCGGAAACTTAGTACATGTGTAAATACATAGACAAACAGAGTGTCACTAGTATGCCTCTATTTGACTAGCTCGTTGAATCAAAGATGGTTAAGTTTCCTAGCCATAGACATGAGTTGTCATTTGATTAATGGGATCACATCATTAGAGAATGATGTGATTGACTTGATCCATTCCGTTAGCTTAGCACTTAATCGTTTAGTATATTGCTATTGTTTTCTTCATGACTTATAGATGTTCCTATGACTATGAGATTATGCAACTCCCGAATACCGGAAGAACACTTAGTGTGCTACCTAACATCACAACGTAACTGGGTGATTATAAAGGTGCTCTACAGGTGTCTCCGATGGTACTTGTTGAGTTGGCATAGATCGAGATTAGGATTTGTCACTCCGATTGTTGGAGAGGTATCTCTGGGCCCTCTCGGTAATGCACATCACTATAAGCCTTGCAAGCAATGTGACTAATGAGTTAGTTTCGGGATGATGCATTACAGAACGAGTAAAGAGACTTGCCGGTAACGAGATTGAACTAGGTATTGAGATACCAATGATCGAATCTCGGGCAAGTAACATACCGATGACAAAGGGAACAACGTATATCGTTATGCGGTTTGACCGATAAAGATCTTCGTAGAATATGTGGGAGCCAATATGAACATCCAGGTTCCGCTATTGGTTATTGATCGGAGATGAGTTTCGGTCATGTCTACATAGTTCTCGAACCCGTAGGGTCCGCACGCTTAACGTCCGATGATGATTGGTATTATGAGTTTATGTGTTTTGATGTACCGAAGATAGTTCAAAGTCCAGGATGTGATCACGGACATGACGAGGAGTCTCGAAAGGTCAAGACATAAAGATTGATATATTGGATGACTATATTCGGACACCGGATGAGTTCCGGGGGTCACCGGATAATTATCGGAGTGTCGGGGGGTTATCGGAACCCCCGGGGGGACTAATGGGCCAACATGGGCCTTGTGTGAGAGAGAGGAGGGGGCCATAGGGTTGCCCCCCCCTCCTTGAGGAGTCCGAATTGGAAAAGGAGGGGGCGGCGCTCCCTCTTTCCCTCCCTCTCTCCATCTCCTTCCTTCCCCCTTCCTCCTCCTAGTTGGACTAGGAAAGGGGGAGTCCTACTCCTACTAGGAGGAGGACTCCTCCCCTCCTTGGCGCGCCCCAAGGGCCGACCGGTCTCCCCCTTGCTCCTTTATATACGGGGTCAGGGAGCACTCTAGAACACAACAACAGACATTGTCTTAGCCGTGTGTGGTGCCCCCCTCCACCATAATCCACCTCGGTCATATCGTTGCAGTGCTTAGGCGAAGCCCTGTGCCGGTAGCTTCGTCATCACCATCATCACGCCGTCGTGTTGACGAAGCTCTCCCTCGACACTTAGCTAGATCGAGAGTTCGTGGGACATCACTGAGCTGAACGTGTGCAGATCATGAAGGTGTTGTACTTCCGGTACTAGGATCGGTCGGATCGTGAAGACGTATGACTACATCAACCATGTAGTCATAACGCTTCCGCTTTCGGTCTAAGAGGTTACGTAGACAACACTCTCCCCTCTCGTTGCTATGCATTGTCAGGAGCCCGACCCTAAGTCACACCAATCTAGCATGTAACACATCATATCACTTTGCGGCCTCACGCACGGTATTCCCACGGGTGCCACCTTACCTGGCCCGGAACCGTTTGCGCCTTTTGGCTCATGTATATGATAGTGTCGCTAGCATCCATATGACAGAGAACCCGGGCCGACATGACTAGTCATGAATCCAAAGTGGCACTAACTTACAGGGACAGGCATACATGACCCAGCAAATAATGTGTCGGTTATCAGCAAGTGAATCCGGGCTGTAGCAGCTGGGCTAACAGTACTCTGGAGAATTCGGGCTGTAGCATGCTAACAGGACTCCGGTAGACACTGCGTGACATTTCCCCGAAGGGACAGACACGGTAACGAAGAAGTACACATGCCGGCCAGCCTAAGTGTTCCGGAGCAGTAGCAAGCTACCATGCCTGAGTGGAAGCACTAGGAGACATTTCCCGGTAAGAGAGGCTACCAAGAATAAACAACTAGGTTGTCGGATCCCACACATGCCAAGCATTTCAATAACATACACACAATATGCTCGATATGTGCAAATACAACATGGCATCACAACAAAACATTACGACTCAAAGTATTTATTCATTAGGCTCCAAGGAGCCAGATATTACAAACATGGGTCTCATGACCTAGCATTCAAGTCATACAAGAAATAAGCACATGTGGAAGCTTAAATTGTCTGAGTACACACAACTACAGATGAAAAGGCTGAGAAGCCTGACTATCTACAAGACCCTCCAAAGGTTACAAGATCATAGCTGAGGTAACAAGCTAAACGTCGAAGTCCACGCGGAACTACTAGTGAGACTGAAGTCTCTCTGCAAAAACATAAATTAAGCAAACGTGAGTACAAAGGTACCCAGCAAGACTTACATCAAAACTAGCTACATATGCATCAGTATCAACAAAAGGGGTGGTGGAGTTTAACTGCAGCAAGCCAGCTTTGACTCAGTGGCTAACCTAAACTACAACTGCAAGTAACTCTTTTGAGGTGGCGCACACGAGTCCACATATTCACCATAACAATACACCACTATGGATCCGCTCTCGTCTCCCTACGGAAAGGCCATCCACAACACTCACGCTTATCTTGCGCATTTTAGAGTATCCACTTTCACTTGTCTATGAACTGTACAGGCAACCCAGAAGTCCTTTACCGCGGACACGGCTATTCGAATAGATGATGTTAACCCTGCAGGGGTGTACTTCTTCACACACACTCTCGCCACTTACCACCATGTACACGTCGTGTATCTCGGCAACCTTCAAGTGGAAGCCTGGCGAGGGAGTCGGCCACGACCTGACTAACCATGCAAGTCTCTAGTCCAGGTTTATCGCCTATTCGGGTTCCATCCGCAAGGAGATCCGGCCGGGGTGTCGCTCACGACCCCAAACTATGTGAGCAGGGTTCCCAAGCCCACCAAACGGGCCATGCTTGGTATATCTGGCCATGGTGCCTAGTCTGTCCCAAGCCCACCTATACCGGGTGCCACTTCGTAGACTACTAACACTACCTACAAACACCAGAAACTAGTTGCAACTCCTGGACAGAGATCAGGTTGATTAATAAGTCGAGAGAGCTTGGAGTGCCCGGAGCCCAATGTGTGGGAGTAGCTGTTCATGGATCACAAACATAGAACTCAGTTCCTGAGGACGGTTTCAATGAGACAACCCACCTTGTACTCCTACATGGCCTCTCACCGCTACCTTTACCAAAACGTGTTCACACACTTAGCTCTCAATAGTAGGACATGTTCACAACTTTCCAATTCATCCCTGATGAATCAGACCTGACACAACTCTAAGCAATAGCAGGCATGAAAAACAAGCATGAATGAGTAGGCACATCAGGGCTCAAACAACTCCTACTCATGCTAGTGGGTTTCATCTATTTACTGTGGCAATGACAGGTCATGCAGAGGAAAAGGGTTCAACTACCGTAGCATGTAACAGTTGAATCGTTGTTGTCCTAATGCAGTAAAAGAGAGCAGGAGCGAGAGAGTGGGATTGTATAAGAATGAACAAGGGAGGTTCTGCTTGCCTAGCACTTCTGAAGATAATATAGTTCTTCATCGGTGTCATCAAACTTATCGTCGGAACCACGTCTACTGAGGGGGAACAAACACCGGCAACAGAGAAAGAACACAATCAATGCAACGCAACAATATGATGCATGATAATGACATGGCAATATGTTGTGATTTGAGCTAATGCAACTAGCAATGATTTAAATGAAGTTGGTTTGAACCAAAGGTTCAAATTCAAACTCCATATGTGATTATTTAAATGCCAACATTTGATTTGACCTGATCAGCAGGCATAAGTTGCTCAAGCATGCATGGAAATAGCATAAATAGATAGATTGGATTTTTCTGATAATTTTTCATGTATAATTTATTTCATTTGGAGTTATAGATTCATTTCTATGAATTTTTGAAGTTTTGGATATTTTCTGAAATTTCCTGGTTTATTTTAAAACCAGAAAATCATTACTGCGTCAGCATGACATCATGCTGACGTCAGGAGGCCAATGGCGCCAGCCCAGGTCAAACCTGACCAGTGGGGTCCACTGGTCAGTTACCTCGCGTTATCAGTGTCACGGACAGGTGGGTCCGGTCAACGGCCACGTCAGCACGCCAACTCGGACTTGTGGGGCCACTGTTATTAGTTAAAACTAATCAGAAACTAAACTATGGTTAATTAAGGGCATGGGGCCATATGTAAGTGGGTCAGGGGGTTAATTAGCAGGGTCATTAGTGGCTAATGATGGGCCACGTCGACATCGCCGGAGTTCGGCCGGCGGCGACCAAAACCGACGACGGAGACGCTGCGGGAAGGCGCTAAAGGGGGACAGTTTCGAGCGCGGTTTGCAGCTATGGGTTGCTCGCAATGTGCCGCAACCAATGGCGCCATCCGTTAGTCGCGGGGTGGCCGGATATGTTGACGGCGTCGAGTTCCGTGTCGTCGGGAGTTCGGACCTTGACGGAAACGACGCTACGGGGCGTCTCCGGGTGAGCTGGTGCTGTCTGCGGGTTCCTGGGGGCGCGGTGAGGACGAAAATGTGCTCAGACGCGACGTTTGTGGGCTCTAGCCATGACGGCGACATGGCCGGCGGCGAGCAAGCTTTCGGCCTCGACGGCACTAGCACTAGAGGACGTGCGGGGCGATGGGAAAAAAGGTGAACGGCAGAGGAGCTCACAGCAGACTCGCTGAGCAGGCCAGTGGGCTCGGGGAGGCGCTGAAGACGGTGAATCAGAGTCAGCAATCGGCGGCGCCCGAGGTTGGAGACGATGACGTGGAGGCGATGCAGAGCTTCCCGGCTCGCGTGGCTCGGCAGGAAGGACGGGGGCTTCACGGTGGTTCTTCTGGAAGCAACTACGAGGCGAGGGGTTGGCGGTGGACGCGGCAACAGCGGGCGGCCGCGACGAGCTCCGCTCGGGTGCATGCGGGGAGAGAGAAAAGGAGGGGGGAGGAGCGAGGAGAGTGAGAGAAGGGTCGGGGGGTCACGTGGAATCGTCCAGAGCTGTCCAGGCGCAAAGCAGCAGGTGGAGGTGGTCGGGCAGCGTGCGCGGGCGCCGGCCACGCAGCCCGATCCTCTGGCGTGAGCTGGAAGAAGACAAGGGAGAGAGATGGGCTGGGCCAACAGTGTTGGGCCAACACTCTGCAGGCCAGGTAAGTGGCTTAGGTACTCTCCTTTTCCTTTCTTTCTGTTTGTGTTTTATCTGATGTCTATTTTCGATTTAGTAGGAATACTAAACCAATTTATTTACTTCTATAAATTATTGTATATGGACTAGTGGTATTATTCTAGAGCCCCACAATAATTTCCAAAATTATTGGACATGTATTTATTTTATAACATAAATAAAGACAATTCAAATACATTATGATTTAACTCAAAGGCCCAAAATAAATATTTTTAAGCCTCCAAAAAATATTGGTTTGAATTTTATTCTTGCCAATATTTTTCAAGGTTTAACAGGAACATTTTCTTGGGCTTCTTTGATGAGATTTTAATGTTGATTATTTCTGAACTTGTTTCTAAGGGTTTCAACTAACCTCAAGTCAACTTTCAGAAAATAGACATGATGCAAGATGCTCACTCATGTAATTGATTACAACCAACATTCTAGGGATGTGACAATTCACCCCCACTAAACAAGAATCTCGTCCTAAGATTCAAGACGTGAGGTAAGAAGACAGAGGGACACAACCTAATAACATGATTTCCAAGATCCAATTGTCCTTCTCGAAGATGTTGATTCATTGCTTCATATTGATCTTTGACGTCTTTGCTTTCGAGATCTTCATCCAACACAATGATGACAGGAAGAAGCTCTACAAGAATTGATCTTCTTGAAGATCGAGCAACTCAAGATCAACTCATGGAGTGAGACATAAGAACACCTCTTGAGTTGAGACAGAAAACGCACGTAGGGAGGGGTTGATAGGAACAGATGACAAAGGTTCAATTTTGTAGGCAACAATTCCACGCTCGGTCACAACGTAGTGAGGAGTTAATTGCCATGATTCCATAACGGGACACCTAGAAGAGGTGACTCGTAGAATTATTCCCTTAAGTGGCAAAAAGAATTACTTTTGATACAAAGATCATTGAAACTCTTTATACCAGCCTAAGGCAATCACAAACGATCGTGTGAAGGAGCTTGAAGAAATGGCATACTCATACTAGAATGGATGATGTGGACTACATTGTTGAAGACAACGCAATGGATGACTTTTGCTTAACATCAGAAATGGATGGGACCCATGGTAGAACCACTTTTGAAGATGATCCTGAACAGCTGTCACATCCCTAGTTCTGGTGTTGCCTAGTGTTTGCATCTTGTTGCATCATGTTTAAACTCTATTTAAATTGAAATGGGGATTGATCAAACCCTAGCATCAGAAAGTTTTCAACTAGGTTCAAATAAAAATCATTTTCAATGAATCCAAAATGCCCTTTGAAAATGTTCATGATTTTTTTGATAAAGGTGAAAACCTCTGCCAACAATGATGGACATATTTTTAGGTCATCCTGGATTTTTGATTTAAATCATATGTATTTGATTTGGGGCATTTAAATTCTATAAATAAGTTTAAATGCTTCAAAAATTCTAAAACAAATGAGGGCCTCGAGATAACTCAGTTGCTGCCCACAAATATTTTCAGGATTTTGGAAACGTTTTGGTATTTTTAGTAAAGCCACAGAGTTGCGTAAAAATAGAAAACATAAATAAAAGAGAGAGAGAGAGAGAGAGAGAGAGAGAGAGAGAGCAAACTCACCGAACTTACCTCAGCCTACTGCTGCTCGCATCGCTTGCGGCCCAGTTGTGGCCCACCCCCACTGTGCCCTCCACCGTCTTCAACCTCCTCGCCGGTGGGGGGGAGGGCGTAGTGTTCCAGCGTGCGTGCACGCCACGGCCACCTCCTGCTTCCACCGACAACTGGCGCCCAGACGGCGCCACGACACCCCCATCTTCCCCCCTCTCTGGTTCCTCCCTCTCCCCAGCGCTCACGCCCACAGCCACCAGCGAGCCCGTCGCCGCTGATCGCCATAGCCGCAGCCATCGCCTCCCTCCCGCCTCTCCGACGCGTCCCGAGGATCCGCCTGCCGCTTTCGTCCTCCTCGCCGAGCCACGCATCGCCGGGAGCTCTACTTCGCCATCAATGCTGTCGTCTTCAACCTCTCGGTCACCGAGATCGCCGGCGCCCGTTCGTCGTCTCCGACGCGTCCCCGAGCCCACTGAGACCTCCTCCGGCTTCGCTGTGAGCTCCTCTTCCTCTTCCCCTAGTCCCCGTGCTCGTTCTCGTGCCGTAGCTGTCGTCCCCGCAAGCACCGAGCTCCGGCCATCGCCATGGCCGGCGAACCTCGCGCCCCAGAGCTCTTCCACTCGCTCCAGTAGCTCCTGCGTGCTCTCTAGGTCCCCAGGGTCCCGACGCGCTCCTCTGCTCTCTGGCTAACGCGCTGCAGCCACCGCGCCGTGCTGACCCGAGCTCCGGCCGCCGCCGCGAGCTCCGCTCCGGCGAGCTCCGACCTCCCCAGCTCCTCCCACCTGCTTCCCTGGATGCGGACGACGACGGGCTACGCCCCGGTGGTCTCCACGCGTCCAGCCGCTGCTCGTAGTGCATGTCCGGCGAGTCGCCGCCGCGTTGTTGGTCGCCGCCGGCCAAAACTCCGGCGGGCTGACATGGATGCTTAGTTAGGTGCTAATCACCGCTCAACTAACTCTCTAGACACTGACAGTGGGCCCTGCTGCCTAATTAAACCGCTAGTTAGATTTAAGTTAGATTAATTAACAAAACCAGCGGACCCACGCGTCAGGGTTGACTTGCTGACGTGGCCGTTGACGACCCACCGTTCGTGACTCTACGCAGCCTTTGGGTCATCGATTAGTGGACCCCATGGTCAGGTTTGACTGGACCAGCTGCTGTTGACTTGACGACGTCACTCGACGCATAATCTCGGCGCAATTAATCATTTACTGGATTTATTCTTATTCAGGAAATTCCAG
Organism: Aegilops longissima; assembly: GCA_021605205.1. Lineage (NCBI taxonomy): Eukaryota > Viridiplantae > Streptophyta > Magnoliopsida > Poales > Poaceae > Aegilops > Aegilops longissima. Next base: position 218,490,599 of record CM038678.1, read on the forward strand.
AAATTAGTATAAACTTCTAAAATTCATAGAAAATCAACCGTAACTCCAAATCAAATAATTTATATATGAAAAATGATCAGAAATATCCAATCTATCCATCTGTACCATTTCCATGCATGTTAGAACAACTTATGGCTACTGTCTAGGACAAATGAAATGAATGGCATTTAAATAACTACATGTGGAGTTTGAATTTGAATCTTGTATTCAAACCAACTTCATTTAAATCATAGCTAGATGCATTAGCTCAAATCACAGCATATTGCCATGTCATGATCATGCATCATATTGTGGCATTGCATTGATTGTGTTCTTTCTCAGTTGCCGGTGTTTGTCCCCTCTCGATAGACGTGGTTTCGATGATGAGTCCGATGACACCGATGAAGAGCTATATTATCTTCAGAAGTGCCAGGCAAGAAAAACCCCCTTGTTCATTTCGATATAATCCCACTCTCTCGCCCCTGCTCTATTTTACTGCATTAGGACAACAACGACTCATGTGTTACTTGCTGCGGTAGCTGAACCCCTTTATCCTCTGCATGACCTGTCATTCCAGAGTAATTAGATGAAACCCACTAGCGTGAGTAGGAGTTGTTTGAGCCTTGTTGTGCCTACTCATTCATGCTTGTTTGTCATGCCTGCTACTGCTTAGAGTTGAGTCATGTCTGATTCATCGGGAATGAATTGGAATGGTGTGTGAACATGTCCTACTATGTGTGAGCTAAGTGTGTGAACACGATTTGGTAAAGGTAGCGGTGAGAGGCCATGTAGGAGTACATGGTGGGTTGTCTCATTGTAGCCGTCCTCAGGAACTGAGTTCTGTGTTTGTGATCCATGAACAGCTACTACCACACATTGGGTTTCGGTAACTCGACCCCTCTCGACTTATTAGTCAACATGATCTCTGTCCAGGAGTTGCAACTAGTTTCTGGTGTTTGTAGGTAGTGTTAGTAGTCTACCAAGTGGCACCCAGTGCAGGTGGGCTTGGGATGACTAGGCACCGTGGCGGGTATGCCAAGCGCCGCCCGCTTGGTGGGCTTGGAACCCAGACACATCGCTTGGGGTCGTGAGCGACACCTCAGCCGGATCTCCTCCCGGATGGAACCCGAATAGGTGATAAACCTGGATGAGAGACTTGTGTGGTTAGTCGGTCGTGGCCGACTCCCTCGCCCGGCTTCCGCTTGAAGGTTGCCGAGGTACATGACGATGTGTAGGCGATAAGTGGCGAGAGCGTGTGAAGAAGTACACCCCTGCGGGGTTATCATTATCTATTGAATAGCCGGATTCCTCGGATATGGAAACTTGGACCCTTGCATAGTTCATAGACAAGTGAAAGTGGATACTCTAAAATGCGCAAGATAAGCGTGAGTGCTATGGATGGCGTTCTCGTAGGGAGACGGAGCGGATCCATAGTGGTGTATTGATATGGTGGATATGTGGACTCGTCTGCGCCACCTCAAAAGAGTTACTTGCAATGTAGTTTAGGATAGCCACCGAGTCAAAGCTGGCTTGCTGCAATCGAACTCCACCACCCCTTTTGATAATGATGCATATGTAGTTAGTTCGATGTAAGTCTTGCTGAGTACGCTTGTACTCACGCTTGCTTATTTTATGTTTTGCGAGAGACGTCGGCCTCGCTAGTAGTTCCGCTTGGACTTGACGCTTAGCTTGTTACCTCAGCTACGATCTTGTGCCCTCGGCAGATCGGTAGATAGTCGGGCTTCTCAGCCTTTTTCATTTGTAGATGTCTGTACTCGGACATGTTAAGCTTCCGCTTGTGCTTTGACTTGTATGTTTCTAAGTGTTGGGTCATGAGACCCATGTTTGTAATATCTCGCTCCTCGAGCCTAATGAATAAATATTTGAGTCGAGAGTTATGTTGTGATGCCATGTTGTATTTACACATGTTGAGCATATTGTGTGTATGTTTGAAATGCTTGGTATGTGTAGGATCCGACAATCTAGTTGTTTATCCTTGGCAGCCTCTCATATGGGGAAATGTAGTCTAGTGCTTCTGAGCGATAGTAGTCCACTACAGCCCGGTTCACCGGAGTCCTGCTAGCCCAAAGACTACTTGCTTTGGACACTTGGTGGCGGCATGTGTTTCACTTCGTTCCTATATACATCCTTCGGGAAATGTCACGCGGTGACATCCGAGTCCTGCCTAGCTGCTACAGCCGGGTTGCGGAGTCCTGTTAGCCAGTGCTACAGCCCGGATTCACACTCTCTGTGACCGACATGCTCGATGTGATTCATGTATGCCTGTCCCCATGGGTTAGTGCCGCTTTGGGTTCACGACTAGCCATGTCGGCCCGGTTCTCTGTCATATGGATGCTAGCGACACTATCATATCGTGAGCCAAAAGGCTAAACGGTCCCGGCCATGGTAAGGCGACACCGTGGGAATACCGTGCGTGAGGCCGCAAAGTGATATGAGGTGTTACCGGCTAGATTGATGTGACTTGGAATCGGGTCCTAACAGCGTTGGTATCGAGCTCGATGCTGAGGGTTTACCAAGCCAAACCGGTCGAAGTTGAGCCTAGAAATGCTTTAGTTATGTAAGGGAATTGATTGTGGAAGGAACGTAAGGCTCTTTTACTCCTTATACCTCATGGCCTTCTCGATCCGAAAGTCATCCTCTTCTCTTCTACGGGGTTTAAGAACTAGGCTTCTCATCTATCTATCAGGATGACGTGTTACTAATCCATAGACCTTTAAGATTGTTGGATTTAAATCCCAGTTCAGTCCCTACTATTTCTGTATGTTAACTGTTGATCTCGGAACCTTGATATTGTGATGTTGAGTGGTTATGCCACCATTTTTGCAGGATGTCTCAAATCATTTCGAGCATTTACAGCCGTTATGCTGTCCGAGTCATCCCAGGTTTCTAAACTATCTGATGCATTTGCAAATCCCTTCCTTCCGTTCCTGATGTCCTTTTGGGCCAGATTAAGCACACTAATCGGTGAGTTGAGGTACCCTTTGCCTCGACATATATGTTGGATTTAGTATTATGACCCTAGGCGTTTTAGGGAGTGATCTAGTAATCTAGCCATGTTTTGTGTTCCCAGTGTGATGATTCTGGCCATCATTCTCGATAGCATCCCGTGATGCCACTTAGTAGTAGGTATTCTATTCCTGGGTTCTTGAACCCGAGATTCACACTACCTACCTCATGTTGATAGTGTTGCTAGTTCCTTCAGGATATTAGTAACCTTTGCGATAGTCTTCGAGGTCCGTGGTACATCATTCTTCTAAATACCATGAACCCTTCTTGGCAGAAGTTCCTTGAACCAAGAGATCATGACAGGAGTGCTCTTGATGGGTTCTCCATTCTATTTTGCGACTCTGCCAGTTCAACCTCTCTGCATGGGTTATCCGGAAGAAACCTGTTGAACTTGATTCGACATACTAACCTATGCATCCACAACTCAGAAAGTTATATGCTCCTCGAGTTGTTCCTCCTTAGTTGTATTCCGATCCCCGTCTATTAGTTGGTAATCAGGAGTAGTTGTGCATTCATGTTATCGATGCCTATTACTCATGTGGTCTGTCAAGCCATTCTATTTCGGATTGACTAGGAGAAACAAACTCCAGTACCTCATTCATATCCAGGATTGGGTCAAAGCAGTTGTATTCCGCAGATCAAAATGCCAATTTAGCTTTTGTTCTGTTCTACCCTGAAGTATTACCCACTTTATGTCAGGAACGTCATGAGAATTGCACCTTCTCTTATGGATTCTGGACGCAGTGATACTTCTCTCCATCATTGTTCATTCCTCGGTCCCGAGTTGTTGTAACCGGAATGCCGACAAGTGAATTGTGATGTGTGAAATCAATACTCCGAGCAACTCGTTGCTTGGTAGTTAATGGGCAATATCCTCATTCTTAGCGTGTTGGTTATTAAATCATCATCCTAAGATTGATCGTGCTACCTAGTCCTTATTTCTGGTGCACACTTCGATTGATGAGTTAGGATCTTGTCAAGTCCTCACTCATTTGATCATATCGTCTTGCCCTTAAAAGCAAGATTGTTCTCGAGCTTAGTAACATACCGGTGGTTCGTGACTTTCCAAATATCTTCTTGGAAGTGTTACCGGGTTGTTTCCTGACTGTTATGTTGAGCTCGTGATCAAGTTGGTTTCTTGTGAACCACCCTTTCTCCAAGAATTTGTGTTGGATATCCCTGAGCTAGTTGGTTAAGCTAGACAACAACTTGGAGAGTTGGAAGATAAAAGCTTGCCTAACTTAGTTCGTTCCAAAGGGATATTCTTGTGTAGTGTGTGTTGAAGAAAGATGATATCTTCATCGATTGGTCCGTGTGATCAGTTGCTGGACCTATTGTCTTATCAATCCTTTGATTTGAGTGTGGGCTATCGTCAAATCAAATCAGTACCAACGATGTTCGTAGTGTTGTCTTACTCGTGGTTGATCCCTCGAGCATACACCATTATATCTTTTGGGTCTGACCAATGCTATTACCGTGTTCACATAATGGTGGAAGACCAGTGATATGGAAATTCCGATGAGTTGTTGTTGAGCCCATCAGCAGCATTTTTTCTCCCCCATGAGTCATGTTGAACATCAACCTAGTGTTGGAAACTTTTATAAGCATTATCTTCATGTCCCATTCGTGAAGAATATGTTGGATGAAATAAGTGACTTTCTCTGATTCACGTGCATCTGGTGCAAGTTGCCGCCGTGAGTTCGTGAAAGATTGCTTTTGTTCCCCCTGGTACCATCCAAGTCAGTCATGCATGTGCGAAGTATGCTATGGTTTGACAGGCTCGCAACCTTCACTCCATATGTATCCCTAGCACACCAAGCCACTAACTGATTTGTTCCAGAGAAGGAGTTTCTTTTAAGAGCTAACCCGGGCTTAATTAAGAACTTCGTTATCCGCGATGATGGTTCCCAACCAGAACTCGGTAGTGTTTTATCATAAGACTACCATGTGGTCATGCTTGTCTAGGACAGTGTGTTCACAGGTTTGTAGCGGAACCAGCTCATATTTTGGAGCCTGCTATTGTAGTTCATCCCCCGAGAATCTCGCAACGTCATCTCGTCGATTTGTGTTGCAAACTTTCATTTTTCTTTCCAGACCCGATTAGTCTGGATTATCCTGACACCAACCAGATCTGAGTCTCGGGCAGTTATGATGGTTGGAACATTTCTCAAGAACTATAATATTGGTCTCTTTGTAACCCGGTAAAGTGGATGTTGGCCAACACACCCAACCGGAAGACCTATTATTGCAGTATCTTGTTTGAGGAAGTTGGCCACCTCCGCATAAGGACTTCGTTGGATTTACTCCTTAGTTGTTCCTTATGGATTTTCTTTTGTGCTCCCGAAGTCCGACCTTTTACTTGATGTTCTAGATACCAAACCATGTAAATGGGTTACGCTAGCACATCAAGGAGAGCATTAGAAGCGGAGTGCAAAATGTCTCTCGGTCGATCATCCAGATTTTACTTCCTTGGCTCCGCTAAGGTAAAATCTGAGAAGGTGTTACCTTCCTTTGCATCTGCATTGTCCACCATTATTCATCATGGTAGTATGTTGTGTTGCCAGGATCCTTGACACGGATGTTGGTAAAACCTTGATGAATATGGAGATGCTCAAGTTCTTGAGAGCACGCGCAAGAAAAATCATCCATTGCGTTGTCTTCGTCAAGGTAGTCCACATCATCCATTCTAGTCTGAGTATGCCATTTCTTCGAGCTCTTTCAATCAATCAATTGTAAATTAAGCTGGTATGAAGAGTTTCAATGATCTATGGATCAAAATTAATTATTTTTTCCACTTAAGGGAACATTCCAACGAGTCACCTTTCTCGAGGTGCCCCGTTACGGGATCATGGTAAATATTTCCTCGCCACCATGACACCATCCACCATCTTACTAAGCGTGGAATTGTGGCCAACCAATCAAACCCTGTCGTTGATCTTCCATCCCTCTCGATGTGTTTCGTGTCTCAGCTCGAGAGATGTTTCAATGTCTCACTGGATGAGTGATCCTGAGTTGTTCGATCTTCGAGAAGATCGATCGTTCTGGAGTTTTCCCTCTCCTCTCATTGTCATGTTAGTTGGAGTTCTCAGAGTAAGACATCGAGACAAACATGGTGATCGTGTCAACGTTCTTATGAAGTGCAACCTGGATCGTGAAGACCGTGTTACCTTGTGCCCCCTCTGACTTCATACCTCACGACTCGAATCTCGGGACGAGATTCTTGTTTAGTGGGGGCGAGTTGTCACATCCCTAGTTCTGGTGTTGCCTAGTGTTTGCATCTTGTTGCATCATGTTTAAATTCTATTTAAATTTAAATGGGGATTGATCAAACCCTAGCATCAGAAAGTTTTCAACTAGGTTCAAATAAAAATCATTTTCAATGAATCCAAAATGCCCTTTGAAAATGTTCATGATTTTTTTGATAAAGGTGAAAACCTCTGCCAACAATGATGGACATATTTTTAGGTCATCCTGGATTTTTGATTTAAATCATATGTATTTGATTTGGGGCATTTAAATTCTATAAATAAGTTTAAATGCTTCAAAAAATTCTAAAAACAAATGAGGGCCTCTGAGATAACTCAGTTGCTGCCCACAAATATTTTCAGGATTTTTGGAAAAGTTTTAGTATTTTTAGTAAAGCCACAGAGTTGCAGAAAAATAGAAAACATAAATAAAAGAGAGAGAGAGAGAGAGAGAGAGAGAGAGAGAGAGAGAGAGAGCAAACTCACCTGAACTTACCTCAGCCTACCTGCGCGGCCTGCTACTGTGGCCGGCCCAGCTGTGGCCCAGCCCACCAGGCCCTCTACCGTCTTCAACCTCCTGCCAGTGGGCAGGAGGGCGTGTGTTCCCCGCGCGCGTGCACGCGCCACGGCCACCTCCTGCTTCCACCGATGCCCTGGGCGCCCCAGACGGCGCCACGACAACCCCTGCATCTCCCCCCCCCCTCTCTGGTTCCTCCCTCTCCCCCCAGCGCTCGCGTCCGCAGCCACCCGAGCGAGCCCGTCGCCGCCCGATCGCCATAGCCGCAGCCATCGCCTCCCTCCCGCCTCTCCGACGCGCCCGTGGATCCGCCTCGTCGCCTTCGTCCTCCTCGCCGAGCCACGACGCCGGGAGCTCTACCGTTATCATTGCCGTCGTCTTCAACCTCTCGGTCACCGAGATCGCGGCACCGTTAAATCGCCTCCGACAAGCGTCCCGAGCCCACTGAGACCTCCTCCGGGTTCGCTGTGAGCTCCTCTTCCTCTTCCCCTAGTCCTCGTGCTCGTTCTCGTGCCGTAGCTTCCGTCCCCGCAAGCACCGAGCTCCGGCCATCGCCATGGCGGTGAACTCGCGCCTCTGAGCTCTTCCGCCGCTCCGGTAGCTCCTGCGTGCTCTCCAGTCCCTGTGGTCCCGCGCGCCTCTCGCTCTCTCAGCTAACGCGCTGCAGCGATGCGCGCCCGTCTTGACCCGAAGCTCCGGCCGCCGCCGAAGCTCCGCTCCGCGAAGCTCCGACCTCCCAGCTCCTCCCACTGCTTCCTCGATGCGACGACGACGGCTACGCCCGGTGGTCTCCGCCCGGCCCGCCGCTGCTCAGAAGCGCAAGTCCGCGAAGTCGCCGCCGCGTTGTTGGTCGCCGCCGGCCAAAACTCCGGCGGGCTGACATGGATGCTTAGTTAGGTGCTAATCACCGCTCAACTAACTCTCTAGACACTGACAGTGGGCCCTGCTGCCTAATTAAGCCGCTAGTTAGATTTAAGTTAGATTAATTGACAAAACCAGCAGACTCCAGCGTCGTGGCTGACTTGCCGACGTGGCCGCTGACTGACCCCACACATGCGTGACTCACGCAGCTTTGGATCAGCGACTAGTGGACCCCATCTGGTCAGGTTTGACTGGACCAGCTGCTGTTGACTTGACGACGCCACTCGACTTAATGTCGGCGCAATTAATCATTTATGGATTTATTCTTATTCAGGAAATTCCAGAAATTAGTATAAACTTCAAAAATTCATAGAAAATCAACCGTAACTCCAAATCAAAAATTTATATATGAAAAATGATCAGAAAAATCCAATCTATCCATCTGTACCATTTTCATGCATGTTAGAGCAACTTATGGCTACTGTCTAGGACAAATGAAGTAAATGGCATTTAAATAACTACATGTGGAGTTTGAATTTGAATCTTGTATTCAAACCAACTTCATTTAAATCATAGCTAGATGCATTAGCTCAAATCACAGCATATTGCCATGTCATGATCATGCATCATATTGTGGCATTGCATTGATTGTGTTCTTTCTCAGTTGCCGGTGTTTGTCCCCTCTCGATAGACGTGGTTTCGATGATGAGTCCGATGACACCGATGAAGAGCTATATTATCTTTAGAAGTGCCAGGCAAGCAAAACCCCCTTGTTCATTTCGATATAATCCCACTCTCTCGCCCCTGCTCTATTTTACTGCATTAGGACAACAACGACTCATGTGTTACTTGCTGCGGTAGCTGAACCCCTTTATCCTCTGCATGACCTGTCATTCCAGAGTAATTAGATGAAACCCACTAGCGTGAGTAGGAGTTGTTTGAGCCTTGTTGTGCCTACTCATTCATGCTTGTTTGTCATGCCTGCCTTTGCTTAGAGTTGAGTCGGTCCGATTCATCGGGAATGAATTGGAATGGTGTGTGAACATGTCCTACTATGTGTGAGCTAAGTGTGTGAACACGATTTGGTAAAGGTAGCGGTGAGAGGCCATGTAGGAGTACATGGTGGGTTGTCTCATTGCAGCCGTCCTCGTGAACTGAGTTCGTGTTTGTGATCCATGAACAGTTACTACCACACATTGGGTTCCGTAACTCGACCCCTCTCGACTTATTAATCAACATGATCTCTGTCCGGGAGTTGCAACTAGTTTCGGTGTTTGTAGGTAGTGTTAGTAGTCTACCAAGTGGCACCAGTGCATGTGGGCTTGGGACAGACTAGGCACCGTGGCGGGTATGCCAAGCGCCGCCCGCTTGGTGGGCTTGGAACCTCACACATCGTTTGGGGCCGTGGCGACACCCCGGCCGGATCTCCTTGCGTATGGAACCCGAATAGGCGATAAACCTGGACGAGAGACTTGTGTGGTTAGTCGGTCGTGGCCGACTCCTCGCCCGCTTCGCTTCAAGGTTGCCGAGGTACATGACATGTCTGAGGCGATAAGTGGCGAGAGCGTGTGAAGAAGTACACCCTGCGGGGTTATCATTATCTATTGAATAGCCGGATTCCTCGGATATGGAAACTTGGACCCCTTGCATAGTTCATAGACAAGTGAAAGTGGATACTCTAAAATGCGCAAGATAAGCGTGAGTGCTATGGATGGCGTTCTCGTAGGGAGACGGGGGCGGATCCATAGTGGTGTATTGATATGGTGGATATGTGGAATCGTGTGCGCCACCTCAAAAGAGTTACTTGCAGTCATAGTTTAGGATAGCCACCGAGTCAAAGCTGGCTTGCTGCAGTCGAACTCCACCACCCCCTTTTGATAATGATGCATATGTAGTTAGTTCTGATGTAAGTCTTGCTGAGTACGTTTGTACTCACGTTTGCTTACTTTATGTTTTGCAGAGAGACGTCAGTCTCGCTAGTAGTTCCGCTTGGACTTGACGCTTAGCTTGTTACCTCAGCTACGATCTTGTGCCCTCGGCAGATCGGTAGATAGTCGGGCTTCTCAGCCTTTTTCATTTGTAGATGTCGTACTCGGACATGTTAAGCTTCCGCTTGTGCTTTGACTTGTATGCTCACGAGTGTTGGGTCATGAGACCCATGTTTGTAATATCTCGCTCCTGAGCCTAATGAATAAATATTTGAGTCGTAGAGTTATGTTGTGATGCCATGTTGTATTTACACATATTGAGCATATTGTGTGTATGTTTGAAATGCTTGGTATGTGTAGGATCCGACAATCTAGTTGTTTATCCTTGGCAGCCTCTCATATGGGGAAATGTAGTCTAGTGCTTCTGGCGATAGTAGTCCGCTACAGCCCGGTTCACGGAGTCCTCGCTAGCCCAAAGACTACTGCTTTGGACACTTGGTGGCGGCATGTGTTTCACTTCGTTCCTATGTCTCCCTTCGGGAAATGTCACGCTGTGACATCCGGAGTCCCGCTTAGCTGCTACAGCCGGGTTACCGAGTCCTCATAGCCAGTGCTACAGCCCGGATTCACACGCTGTCGACCGACATGCTCGATGTGATTCATGTATGCCTGTCCCCATGGGTTAGTGCCGCTTTGGGTTCACGACTAGCCATGTCGGCCCAGGTTCTCTGTCATATGGATGCTAGCGACACTATCATATACGTGAGCCAAAAGGCTCAAACGGTCCCGGGCCATGGTAAGGCGACACCCGTGGGAATACCGTGCGTGAGGCCGCAAAGTGATATGAGGTGTTACCGACTAGATCGACGTGACTTGGAATCGGGGTCCTGACAACAGCAATTACTAAGAGGGCGGCCTATGGAAAATTGGCACCATGGAGGTGCAAGCTGGGAACAAAATGCAAATGTTGGGAATGTTCCAACCATCATATCTGCCTGAGATTCATATCTGGTTAGTAATAGGATACTGCAGACTCAACATGTCTGCAAAGAAGAGTTGCAACACAAATTGATGAGATGACCTTGCGAGATTCCCGGGAGATGAACTACGATAGCAAGCTCCAAAACATGAGCTGGTTCTGCTACACACATGCGAACACGTTGTCCCAGACAAGCATGACCACATAGTATTCTTACAGCAAAACACTACCAAGTTCTGGTTGGGAACCATAATTAATGATATCGAAGTCTCCGCGCGGAAGTCCAAAGGATTAACACTTTAGAACAGACTCCTTTATACTGAAAAAATCAATCAGTGGCTTGGAGTGCTAGGGATACATATAGAATGAAGGTTGCAAGTCTCCAAACCATAGGATACTTCGCACATATGCATGACTAACTTGGGAAGGTTCTGAAGGAAGCAAAACAAGCTTTCTCAAATTCACGGCGGCAACTTGCATCGAATGCACGTGAATTAGAGGAAGTCTCTTCTTTCATCCGAACATATACCTCGTGAACGGAACACAAAGGCATTGCTTACAAAGTTTCCAACACTAGATTTGATGTTCAACGCAAATCATGGAGATGATAATTATGTTGCCGATGGGCTCAACAACAATTCATCCAGGTTTCCATATAAATGGAGTTCCACGACTAAGTGAACACGGTGATAACATTGGTCAGACCAAAAGATGTAATGGTGTATGCTCGAGGGATCAACCACGAGTAAGACAACATTACGAACATCATTGGTTCTAATTTGACTTGACGATAGCCCACAATCAAGTCAAAGTATTGACAAGACAGTAGATCCAACAATTGATCACAAGCATCAATCAATGACGATATCATCTTTCTTCAACACACACACACACACAAAAGATATCCCTTTGGAATGAACTAAGTTAGGCAAGCTTTTATCTTCCAACTCTCCAAGTTGTTGTTTAACTTAACCAACTAGCCCAGGGGTATCCAACAAATATTCTTGGAGAAGAGGTGGTTTATAAGAAAACCAAATTGACCACGATCTCAACATAACGGTCAGGGAACAACCTGGTGGTACTTCCGAGAAGATATTAGGAAAATCAAGAACCACCGATATGTTATTGAACTCGAGAACAATCTTGCTTTTCAGGGCAAGACGATATGATCAAAAGAGCGAGAGATTGACACAATTCTAACTCATTGATCAGAGAGTGCACCAGGAAATATGGACTAGGTAGCACGATCATTCTTAGGATGATGACTCAATAACTAGCACACTAAGAATGAGAGTATTGTCCATTAACTACCAAGCAACATGGTTGCTAGGAGTATTGATTTCACACATCACAGTTTATTGGTCGGCATTCTGGTTACAATAACACAGAAACCAAGGAATGAACAATGATAGTGAGAAGTATCGTTGCGGTAAGAATTCATAAGAGGTGGTGCAATTCCTATGATATTCTTGACAAAAGAGGTAATACTCCAGGGTAGAACAGACCAAAAGCTGGATTTCATTTTGATCTGTGGAATACAACTACTTTGACCCAATCCTCGAAATGGACAAGGTACCGGAGTTTGTTTCTCCTAGTCATTCTAAATAGAATGGCTTGACAGACCACAAGAATAATAGGCATTGATAAGACGAATGCACAACTATTCTTGACCAACAATTGATAGACTAGGGTCGGATAGCTGAGGAGGGTCAACTCAAGGAACATATAACTTTCTGAGTTGTGGATCATAGATTAGTATGTCGAACCAAGTTCAATAGGTTTCTTCCGGACAATCCATGCGGAGAGGTAGAATTGGCAGCGTCACAATATAGAATGGAGAACTCATTAAGAGCACTCTTGTTGTGATCTTTTAGTTCAAGAACTTCTGCCATAAGTAGTTCATGGTATTTGGAAGAAGGAAATACCACGGACCTCGAGGACTATCGCAAAGGTTACTAACATCCTAAAGGAACTAGCAAACACTATCAACAGGAAGTGGGTAGAGTGATTCTTGGGTTCAAGAACCCAGAAATAGAATACCTACATACTAAATAACATCACGGGATGCTTTCGAAAATGGTGGCCAGAATTATCACACTGGGGATATAAAGCATTGCTAGATTAGTGGGTGGTTCTCTAGGATGCCCAGGGTCATAATACTAGCTCCAACATATATGTCAAGGCAATGGAGTACCTCAAAAGACCGTTTAGTGTGCTTAATCTGGCCCAAAAGGGCATCGGAAACGGGAAGAAGGGATTTGCAAATGCATCAGACTATTTAGAAACCTAGGATGACTCGGACAGCATAACAGCTGTAAATGCTCAAAAAGATTTGAGACATCCTGCAAAATGGTGGCATAACCACTCAACATCACAATATCAAGGTTCTGAGACCAACTGTTAGCACACAGAAGTAGTAGAAACTGAACTGATACTTGAAACTATAAATCCTATAAGTCTACGGATTAGTAACACGTGATCCTGATAGAAAGATGAGAAGCCAAGTTCTTAATCCCCGTAGAAGAGAAAAGGATGACTCAGATCAGAAGGGCATTAGGTAAAGGAGTAAAAAGAGCCTGACGTTCCCTTCCACAATCAATTCCCTTATATAACTAAAGCATTTCTAGACTCGACTTCGACCAGTTTGGTTTGGTAATCCTACAGGCAGTCAGGCTCTGATACCAAACCTGTTAGGACCCCGATCCTAAGTCACACCGATCTAGCATGTAACACATCATATCACTTTGCGGCCTCACGCAAGGTATTCCCACGGGTGCCACCTTACCTGGCCCGGGACCGTTTGCGCCTTTTGGCTCACATATATGATAGTGTCACTAGAATCCATTTGATGGAGAACCCGGGTGGACATGACTAGTCGTGAATCCAAAGTGGCACAAACTTACAGGGGCAGGCATACATGACCGAGCAACGAACGTGTCGGTCATCAGCGAGTGAATCCGGGCTGTAGCAGCTGGGCTAACAGTACTCCGGAGGATCCGGGCTGTAGCAGGCTAACAGGACTCCGGTAGACACCGCGTGGCATTTCCCCGAAGGGACTGACACAAGAACGAAGAAGGACACATGCCGGCCAGCCTAAGTGTTCCGGAGCAGTAGCAAGCTACCATGGCTCAGTGGAAGCACTAGGAAACATTTCCCGGTAAGAGAGGCTACCAAGAATAAACAACTAGGTTGTCGGATCCCACACATGCCAAGCATTTCAATATCATACACACAATATGCTCGATATATGCAAATACAACATGACATCACAACAAAACACTACGACTCAAAGTATTTATTGATTAGGCTCTAAGGAGCCAGATATTACAAACATGGCTCTCATGACCCAGCATTCAAGTCATACAAGCAATAAGCACATGTGGAAGCTTAACTTGTCTGAGTACAGACAACTATAAATGAAAAGGCTGAGAAGCCTGACTATCTACAATACCCTCCAAAGGGTACAAGATCGTAGCTGAGGTAACAAGCTAAACGTCGAAGTCCACGCGGAACTACTAGTGAGACTGAAGTCTCTCTGCAAAAACATAAATTAAGAAAACGTGAGTACAAAGGTACCCAGCAAGACTTACATCAGAACTACATACATATGCATCAGTATCAACAAAAGGGGTGGTGGAGTTTAACTGCAGCAAGCCAGCTTTGACTCAGTGGCTAACCTGAAATACGACTGCCAGTAACTCTTTTGAGGTGGCGCACACGAGTCCACATATTCACCATAACAATACACCACCATGGATCCGCTACCGTCTCCCTACGGAAACGCCATCCATAGTACTCACGCTTATCTTGCGCATTTTAGAGTATCCACTTTCACTTGTCTATGAATTGTACAGGTAACCCAGAAGTCCTTACCGCGGACACGGCTATTCAAATAGATGATGTTAACCCTGTAGGGTTGTACTTCTTCACACACGCTCTCACCACTTACCACCATGTACACGTTGTGTATCTCGGCAACTTTCAAGTGGAAGCCTGGCAAGGGAGTCGCCCACGACGTGACTAACCACGCAAGTCTCTAGTCCAGGTTTATTGCCTATTCGGGTTCCATCCGCAAGGAGATCCGGCCGAGGTGTCGCTCACGGCCCCAAACGATGTGAGCAGGGTTCCCAAGCCCACCAAAAGGGTGACGCTTGATATACCCGTCCACGGTGCCTAGTCTGTCCCAAGCCCACCTGCAAAGGGTGCCACTTGGTAGACTACTAACACTACCTACAAACACCAAAAACTAGTTGCAACTCCTGGACAGAGATCAGGTTGATTAATAAGTCGAGAGAGCTTGGAGTGCCCGGAGCCCAATGTGTGGTAGTAGTTGTTCATGGGTCGCAAACTCAGAACTCAGTTCCTGAGGACGGTTTCAATGAGACAACCCACCATGTACTCCTACATGGCCTCTCACCGCTACCTTTACCAGATCGTGTTCACACACTTAGCTCTCAATAGTAGGACATGTTCACAACTTTCCAATTCATCCCCGATGAATCAGACCTGACACAACTCTAAGCAATAGCATGCTTGACAACAAGCATGAATGAGTAGTCACATCAGGGCTCAAACAACTCCTACTCATGCTAGTGGGTTTCATATATTTACTGTGGCAATGACAAGTCATGCAGAGGAAAAGGGTTCAACTACCGCAGCATGTAACAGTTGAATCGTTGTTGTCCTAATGCAGTAAAAGAGAGCAGAAGCGAGAGAGTGGGATTGTATCAGAATGAACAAGGGGGGTTCTGCTTGCCTGGCACTTCTGAAGATAATATAGTTCTTCATCAATGTCATCGGACTCATCGTCGGAACCACATCTACTGAGGGGGAACAAACACCGGCAATAGTAAAGAAAACAATCAATGCAACAATATGATGCATGATAATGACATGGCAATATGTTGTGATTTGAGCTAATGCAACTAGCAATGATTTAAATTAAGTTGGTTTGAACCAAAGGTTCAAATTCAAACTCCATATGTGATTATTTAAATGCCAACATTTGATTTGACCTGATCAGCAGGCATAAGTTACTCAAGCATGCGTGGAAATAGCATAAATAGATAGATTGGATTTTTCTAATAATTTTTCATATATAATTTATTTCATTTGGAGTTATAGATTAATTTCTATGAATTTTTGAAGTTTTGGATATTTTCTGAAATTTCCTGGATTATTTTAAAACTGGAAAATCATTACTGCATCAGCATGACATCATGCTGACGTCAGCAGGTCAACAGAGCGAGCCCAAGTCAAACCTGACCAGTGGGGTCCACTGGTCAGTTACCTGGCGTCATCAGTGTCACGGACAGGTGGGTCCGGTCAACGGCCACGTCAGCACGTCAACTCTGACTTGTGGGGCCACTGTTATTAGTTAAAACTAATCAGAAACTAAACTATGGTTAATTAAGGGCATGGGGCCCATATGTAAGTGGGTCAGGGGTTAATTAGCAGGGTCATTAGTGGCTAATGATGGGCCACGTCAACATCGCCGGAGTTCGGCCGGCGGCGACCAAAACCGGCGACGGAGACGCTGCAGGAAGGCGCCACAGGGGACGGTTTCGAGCGCGTTTTGCAGCTATGGGTTGCTGGCAGTGCGCTGCAACCAATAGTGCCATCAGTTAGTCGCAGGGTGGCCAGATACGTTGACGATGTCGAGTTCCTCGGCGGCCGGAGTTCAGACCTTGACGAAAACGACGCTACAGGGCGTCTCCGGGCGAGCTGGTGGTGTCTGCGGGTTCCTGGGGGCGCCGTGAGGACGAAAACATGCTCAGACGCGACGTGTGTGGGCTCTAGCCACGGCGGCGAGCAAGCTTTCGGCCTCGACGGCACTAGTGCTAGAGGACGTACGGGGCGACGGGAAAAAGGCGAACGACAGAGGAGGTCATAGCGGACTCGCTGAGCAGGCCAAAGGGCTCGGGGAGGCGCTGAAGACGGCAAATCAGAGTCGGCAATCGGCGGCGCCCGAGGTTGAAGACGATGGCGTGGAGGCGA
The DNA here is from genome assembly GCA_021605205.1 of Aegilops longissima. Classification (NCBI taxonomy): domain Eukaryota; kingdom Viridiplantae; phylum Streptophyta; class Magnoliopsida; order Poales; family Poaceae; genus Aegilops; species Aegilops longissima. Next base: position 218,507,132 of record CM038678.1, read on the forward strand.
TGCAGAGCTTCCCGGCTCGCGTGGCTCGGCAGGAAGGACGAGGGCTTCCCGACGCGGCAACAGCGGGCGTCGGCGTCGAGCTCCGCTCGAGCATGTGTGGGGAGAGATCAGAGGAGGGGGAAGGAGCGAGGAGAGTGAGAGAAGGGTCGGGGGGTCGCATGGCATCGTCCAGAGCCGTCCAGGGCGAGCAGGCAGGCTGGAGGTGGCCGGCAGGCGAACGAGAGATGGGATGGGCCAATAGTGTTTGGCCAACACAGTGTAGGCCAGGTAAATGGCTCTGGTACTCTCCTTTTCCCTTCTTTCTGTTTTTGTTTTATCTGCTGTTTGTTTTTGATTTAGTAGGAATACTAAACCAATTTATTTACTTCTGTAAATTATTGTATATAAACTAGTGGTATTATCCCAGAGCCCCACAATAATTTCCAAAATTATTGGACATGTATTTCTTTTATAACAGAAATAAAGCCAATTCAAATACATTATGATTTAACTCAAAGGCCCAAAATAAATATTTTTAAGCCTCCAAAAAATATTGGTTTGAATTTTATTCTTGCCAATGTTTTTCAAGGTTTAACATGATCATTTTCTTGGGCTTCTTTGATGAGATTTTAATGTTGATTATTTCTGAACTTGTTTCCAAGGGTTTCAACTAACCCAATTCAACTTTCAGAAAATAGACATGATGCAAGATACTCACTCATGTAACTGATTACAACCAACATTCTAGGGATGTGACAACTCACTTGCATCACCATGATCTTGCGTGTGCGTACGATTTTTTTTTTAAATTACTACGTTCCCCAACAGTGGCATCCGAGCCAGGTTTATGCATAGATGTTATATGCACGAGTAGAACACAAGTGAGTTGTGGGCGATAATAGTCATACTGCTTACCAGCATGTCATACTTTGATTCGGCGGTATTGTTGGATGAAGCGGCCCAGACCGACATTACGCGTAAGCTTACGCGAGACTGGTTCTACCGACGTGCTCCGCACACAAGTGGCTGGCAGGTGTCAGTTTCTCCAACTTTAGTTGAATCGAGTGTGGCTACACCCGGTCCTTGTTGAAGGTTAAAATAGCACATACTTGATGAAAAATCGTTGTGGTTTTGATGCGTAGGTAAGAATGGTTCTTGCTCAGCCCGTAGCAGCCACGTAAAACTTGCAACAACAAAGTAGAGGACGTCTAACTTGTTTTTGCAAGGCATGTTGTGATGTGATATGGTCAAGACATGATGCTAAATTTTATTGTATGAGATGATCATGTTTTGTAACGGTGTTATCGGCAACTGGCAAGAGCCATATGGTTTTCGCTTTATTGTATGAAATGCAATCGCCATGTAATGGCTTTACTTTATCACTAAGCGGTAGCGATAGTCGTAGAAGCAATAGTTGGTGAGATGACAACGATGCTACGATGGAGATCAAGGTGTCGCGCCGGTGACGATGGTGATCATGACGGTGCTTTGGAGATGGAGATCAAAGGTACAAGATGATGATGGCCATATCATATCACTTATATTGATTGCATGTGATGTTTATCCTTTATGCATCTTATTTTTATTAGTTCGACGGTAGCATTATAAGATGATCTCTCACTAAATGTCAAGGTATAAGTGTTCTCCCTGAGTATGCACCGTTGCGAAAGTTCGTCGTGCCGAGACACCACGTGATGATCAAGTGTGATAAGCTCTACATTCACATACAACGGGTGCATGCCAGTTTTGCACACGCAAAATACTCGGGTTAAACTTGACGAGCCTAGCATATGCAGATATGGCTTTGGAACACTGAGACCGAAAGGTCGAGCGTGAATCATATAGTAGATATGATCAACATAGTGATGTTCAACATTGAAAACTACTCCATCTCACGTGATGATCGGACATGGTTTAGTTGATTTGGATCACGTGATCACTTAGATGATTAGAGGGATGTCTATTTGAGTGGGAATTCTTAAGTAATTTGATTAATTGAACTTTAATTTATCATGAACTTAGTAACTGATAGTATTTTGCATGTCTATGTTGTTGTAGATAGATGGCCCATGCTATTGTTTCGTTGAATTTTAATGCGTTCCTAGAGAAAGCTAATTTGAAAGATGATGGTAGCAACTACACTGACTGGGTCCGTAACTTGAGGATTATCCTCATTGCTGAACAGAAGAATTACGTCCTGGAAGCACCGTTAGGTACCAAACCCGCTGCAGGAGCAACGCCAGAGGTTATGAACGTCTGGCAGAGCAAAGCTGATGACTACTCGATAGTTCAGTGTGCCATGCTTTACGGCTTAGAACGGGACTTCAACGATGTTTTGAACGTCATGGAGCATATGAGATGTTCCAGGAGTTGAAGTTAATATTTCAAGCAAATGCCCCGATTGAGAGATATGCAGTCTCCAATAAGTTCTACAGCTGCAAATGGAGCAGAATAGTCCTATCAGTGAGCATATACTCAAAATGCCTGGGTATAACAATCACTTGATTCAACTGGGAGTTAATCTTCTTGATGATAGTGTCATTGACAAAATTCTTCAATCACTGCCACCAAGCTACAAGAGCTTCGTGATGAACTATAATATGCAAGGGATGGATAAGACGATTCCTGAGCTCTTTGCAATGCTAAAGGCTGCGGAAGTAGAAATCAAGAAAGAGCATCAAGTGTTGATGGTCACCAAGACCACCATTTTCAAGAAAACGGGTAAAGGGAAGAAGGGGAACTTCAAGAAGAACAGCAAGCAAGTTGCTGCTCAAGTGAAGAAGCCCAAGTCTGGACCTAAGCCTGAGATTGAGTGCTTCTACTGCAAAGGGACTGGTCACTGGAAGCGGGACTACCCCAAGTATTTGGCGGATAGCAAGGTGAACAAAGGTATATGTGATATACATGTTATTGATGTGTACCTTACTAATGCTCGCAGTAGTACCTGGGTATTTGATACTGGTTCTGTTGCTAATATTTGCAACTCAAAATAGGGACTATTGATTAAGCGAAGATTGGCTAAGGACGAGGTGACGATGCGCGTGGGAAATGGTTCCAAAGTCGATGTGATCATAGTCGGCACGCTACCTCTACATCTACCTTTGGGATTAGTTTTAGACCTGAATAATTGTTATTTGGTGCCATCGTTAAGCATGAACATTATATCTCGATCTTGTTTGACACGAGAAGGTAATTCATTTAAATCACAGAATAATGGTTGTTCTATTTATATGAGTAATATCTTTTATGGCCATGCACCCTTGAAGAGTGGTCTATTTATTATATCAGGATCAACAGAGAATTCATAATCCTTATCGGGAACACAGATAGGTGAAGCAGCAAAAGCAGGGCCAGGCCTCATTTTATCTCTAAGAGATTCTTTACTCCATTTAATTAATAGCCTCTTGAGTTCATGGCTATCTCTGCAAGCTAAAATAGCTGCAGAAGCTTCCATATCAAAAACATAACCCTCAGGAATAACATGCCTATCTTCATCATCACTTTCATCAATATAATCAGATTCAATAATTTCTTTCTCTCTAGCCCTAGCAATTTGTTCATCAAGAAATTCAGTAAGTGGCACAAGAGTATCGTGCATAGAAGTAGTTTCATCATAAGTATCATGCATAATGTAGTGGCATCATCAATAACATGCGACATATCGTAAGCTAATAGCGTAAGCAGGTTTAGGTGTCGCAAGCTTACTCATAATAGAAGGTGAATCAAGTGCAGAGCTATATGGCAGTTCCTTACCTCCCCTCGTAGTTGAGGGATAAATTATTGTCTTAGCATCTTTCAAGTTCTTCATAGTGTCCAGCAGATATAAATCCCAAGTGACTCAAAGAATAGAGCTATGCTCCCCGGCAACGGCGCCAGAAATTAGTCTTGATAACCCACAAGTATAGGGGATCGCAGCAGCTTTCGAGGGTAGAGTATTCAACCCAAATTTATTGATTCGACATAAGGGGAGCCAAAGAATATTCTCAAGTATTAGCAACTGAGTTGTCAATTCAGCCACACCTGGATAACTTAGTATCTGCAGCAAAGTATTTAGTAGCAAAGTAATATGATAGTAGTGGTAATGGTAACTGTTGGGGATATAACTATTTGTGTAAGCCGCCCAGGAGGGGCCGGGTTACACAAGGAGGACTCATCAAGATGAAGCCCAAAGCCAAGCATGAAGATGGCGGTTTAATAAAGGGGCCGAGGGCCACAGGAGGCTTAAGTCCCATGGTGATAATCCGCCATGTTAACATTACTTGTATTATAAGGTAGAATTAACTAGTCACCGAGTCGGACACTGTTTATGAGCCAGCCGGGACTCTGTAGGCCGCAGGGCGTCTACCCGTGTATATAAGGGGACGACCCGCTGGCGGCTTAGGGAAAGAAACAACTCATCGACAGCCGGGCATAGCGTATCTCGCTCCCTGGTCATTGAAACATCAAGCAATACCAACCCAACTAGACGTAGGCCTTACTTTCACCGTAAGGGGCCGAACTAGTATAAAATCTTTCGTGTCCTTTGTCCCGATTAACCCCTTTAAGCTTCCTAGTTGAGATGGCTCCACGACCAAGTCCTTGCAAGAGGACATCTGCCGTGACAAAACCACGACAGTTGGCGCCCACCATGGGGCCAGCGCACGGTGGATTTGAGTTCTTGAAGGGTAGCTTCGAAGGGCTCAAGGGATACGCAGTGGGCCGGATGACCAAGAGTCGTTGCGGCAAGATCTACATCGACAACGAAGGCTGGGGCCCTGACGCCGACTCAATTGAGTACGGGTGCCGGGTCCCCTTCGGCCGAATCCATGTCTTCATCGGCCGGATTGGTGAGCCAGGCCCTGAGCCGGACAACTGCATCGACCTCGTCGAGACGGCTCAGCGCGCGAGACCCGCCCGAGTTCACCCCGGCATGAAGCGTGCCTTCGTGGGCTGCATCCACGGAGAGGAACTTTCTAAAGGATCTGAAGATGGTGGTGAGACGGTCGTCCTCTCTGACGGTGATTCGTCCGCTGGTTCAACAGATTCACTGTATCAAGTACAGGAGGGCATGCTTGGGGGCTGTTCCGACGGTTCTAGTATTCTGGACTCCTATGAGCCACCAAGCTGGGCTGGAGTCTTCATGGCTGGTACTCAATCCGGTCAAAACTCAACGGCTGCAACAGCAATAACGTCCGGGTCAGGAGCGGCCGGGGAAGGAGGCTGACGGTGTCCTGGACTAGGGGGTACTCACCACGTCGTCCCCCAATCGGTTAGATTGGGCCAAGGACCCCCAAGGCCGCATACTCATGGGCCAGTCCGGACAAGTGCCGCATACAAGGAAGATTCCACAAGAATTGGCGATCAAGACAAGGACTCCTCCCCACCGGCGTATTCGGCTAGGACTCTTGTTATCCTAGGCCTCTGGTGCATTATATAAACCAGGGCCAGGCTAGTTGACATATATACAATGTACAACAATCATACCATAGGCTAGCTTCTAGGGTTTAGCCTCCTTGATCTCGTGGTCGATGCACTCTTGTAAACATCCACAATATCAATATCAATCGAGCAGGACGTAGGGTTTTACCTCCATCAAGAGGGCCCGAACCTGGGCAAAACATCGTGTCCCTTGTCTCCTGTTACCATCCGCCTAGACGCACAGTTCGGGACCTGCTACCCGAGATCCGCCGGTTTTGACACCGACATTGGTGCTTTCATTGAGAGCTCCTCTGTGTTCGCAAAAGGTCGATGGCTCGCTGCGCAGATCAAGCTGCGACTTCGCATCTTCGTCACCAGCTCGATTGGTCACCTTGGTTCGACTAAGGATCGCGCGCCTATCTCCGATCGTCATGTTCGGATGAGGGCCTTTGTCAACATCAACTCTGATCTCTATCAAGATCTTGGAGGAATCATCCAGGAGCCCGGGACTCAACGCCAACATTGCCCTCGGGCATCAGATTTTTTCGGACAGCGGACTTGTGTCCGCCGCCACCGCCTCTTCAAGCGTCGCTTTAACGATTGCTTCGGTGGAATTGTGCAGAATTGAATCTACAACAACCCTGGAAAATTTCATCGAGTTCCGATGGAGGAATCTCTGGCAATCTCCGATATACCGGAGCCGCATTGAATCTGGACGAGAATCCGGACGAGTTTAGGGCATGGTTTCCAGCTTCTAGCTCGGACTTCCTTTGGAAGATCCAACCGTTGATCGGCTGCGGAATTCCTATATCTACCACCCCTTAAAATTTCAGCTCGATCCGACCGTCCAAACTCCGGGAACCTTCCGATTAGTGCATCACTTTTCAGATATGTTTTCTGGGCGAAAACGAATCCGACCCGAGTTCATCTTTTTATGAACGGGATTTGGACATCCTTTTGAAGGAAGTTTTGTACGGGGTATTGTGTTTTGTTCCCGAACACATCCCACTAACTTTAAGATCTTTTGAACATGATCTTCAACATCATGCTGGTGTCAAACCAGTCCGGCAATATTGCTCCACGGCTGCCGACCTGCGCTAGACACGTCGTCACTTTGTTGAGCCGAGCTCAACTTCTCCGGATCATCATCTCGGCAAGCCGAACAAGAGTCCGACATCGCGAAGGATAAATCATCACCAACATCGCCGCCCCACGGATTACACGGAGCGGGCATACCGGCATCGCCGCACGGTCGCTTCATCAAGCCGGCATCGACCACGTCACGACCTGCATCGACAGGGCCGCACTATTGCTTCTTCAAGCTGGTGTCCATCACGCCGACCTACTTCGACATCTCGGCTGGACCGGGGGCTTCGACATCTCTTCATCAACCTACTCCGGATACTTCGGCGTCACTAGCCGACCAGGCAATGGGTGCGCGGATCGGGTCCCAATTTCGGGAATCACCTTCCTTCGGATTGCTACAACAAATAAACTAGGTGCTATTAATCCTAGTATTTCTTTTTGCTTGTTTGGGTTAATTTTTCCCAAGAAATTGGTTTGTCCATTGTATGTACACAGGTCTATCAAATGGTGGTCGCATTATCGACGGTCGCATGATGGTTCGGTCAGTTTTCGTACATAGTCCGGCGAACGCTGCATCCGGAACTCGAACCGACCTGTGAATTCAGGCCTTGCCATGCCTTTACCGCATCACGCCGCCGCCCTGCATCGACATTGACTTCGGCGCCAGGCCATATTTCTTTTATTACTCACATTGCATAAATCATTTATTATGCAACGATTTTTTTATTACTATTATCTCTAGTTTGCACTATTTTTTGTGCATAGGAAAATGACCCAGCCGGACTATATCCTTTGACGTCGCCTCGGCTGGACGGGGGGGCTTCGTCAACACTTCATTACCCCATGCCGGGGACTTCGCATCACTCGCTGTCCTGCATTGACGTGCTATTTCACCATTTCACAAATGTCGAGCTCTTCGCTCCGCCACCTCGGGACCGGCTTGGGGGATGGAACCTTGTCCCGCATCAAGCTCGGACCGCATCGTCAATACCGAACACATTAACCAGCTAAGTTGCCTTCATGCTCAAAGTTTTAAATTTCTAACTTGTGTTCGGTTCGACCAAGCATTATACTTTTTGGAAAAAGTTGCTTGTAAAAATTTTCCTTGTCGAAACTTTGTTCACACACTTGACGCGCTACCCGCTACCATTATTACACGGGGCTTCTTTAATGAAGCTTATTAATTCGCTTTATGCCCAACACATGTGTCACACTTCCGCATGTACCTTTTATTCACCATTATATGCATCGATATGACTTAAGTTTTGGCCAAGCTGGGTTGCTCGGCTCTGTGCTTACCCCTACGCTCCCGATTGTTCGGCTAGGTGGTAAAGGAGCACCTCTGCGATTGTTCTTGCCGGGTCACCGGATGTGTACCTCGATCGGGTGAAGTCGAAGCTAGCGTTCTTAAGGGAATACTCGGTCGGTGAACTAAAAGATGATTTCTTACCTATTTATTTACCTGCCCCCAGGTGTTTTTCTGCTCTTTTCGCAGTCCGGACATGCACTTTAGGGCGTGCCTCCCAGGGAAAGGAACCCCTAACGGAACTATTCTCCCTGGAAGATGTTTCTTACTAACCATGTAATATAACATAACTAGTTGGGCACTTGTCTGATAAAGCACTAATGGCCCCTACGCCTGGTCTCCACGCATGCCCCGGTTTTTATAACCGCGAGGGTATTCGGACACACTCCGGACTATTGGGTCCAGAGGTTGAAGCGAAAAGGTCCGCTACGACAAACGATCTACAATCCGGCTAGAAGGCATTCTACATGTCACCTTACATTATATAGTCAACTTTTACCCAAGTCACTTGGGGGCTCTTATGTTTATTTGAGCCGTCTCATACTAAGTGTTTTTCTTCTTAGTCGTTGCAAAGTTTTTATTATTTATCACTCCTTTTCTCGACACGAGTGTGCGGTCACTAGCCGAGGAGCCTAATTTCTCTCTCAAAACCGCTAGAGTTTAGTTTTCTAAACTTGCCTAATCCGTAGGCCGACCCGCTTGAAGTCTTGAGATAGGATGTGTCATGTTAAAGCACGGCAGAAGCACCTTTTCTTTTCTAAAGTCCAATTTTCGGATTGGCACCGAACACTTGATCTTGTTCGGACGTCATGTTTTTACTGACGTTTTTTGGTTTTCCAAGCTTTTGGCACTTTTAACTATTTGTGCGTTTTCAGCACAAGTCTCGCAGTGCAACACCGGACACCTCTAGAGATTCGGCAAAAACATTCTCGGATATTGCTATATATGCATCAGTTTCGAATTGTGTCTTCGGTCAATAGTTGGGTTGCCGGCCCCGGCTTGCCTCCTACGTTCCGCTTTGTTCGGCTAGGTGTGCAAAGGAGAACCATCGCGATTGTGCTTCCAGCTCGCATGGTCAAGCACCTCGATGGAGAAAGCCAAAACCGACTGTCACAATAGGTGTAAACTGGTCAGCGATCCGATGACTATATTAAATGACGGGCCATTCATAACATTGGTCAAGTGTTTCGGCTTGACCTCGATTGTCGCCAAACACTACGGGGCTAGTAATCGCCTCCCAAACTAAATCCTCAATATTTTGCTCTTACATTGAGCTGAGGTTTCATGATCATGCTTAGCATGACAACCCAAAGTAAGAAACCGATAGCGGGACTCTTTTCTTTGGAAGACATTTCTTCTGCTAAACAGTAATATAACATATCTCTCTGCGTACCTTTGTTTATAAAGCCGTATGGCCAGATTGCCTTGTTTGTTGTAAATCTTTGCCTCATAAAGGCTTTATAAAGTAGGATTAAACACTCCTCGCCATGGCCGAGGAGGTTGAAGCCGATGGTCGGTCAACAAAGTTTTGTACAATGCGGATCCGAGCATTAATGACGAAAGTACTTGGATACATAGAGTCATTACACATAATTTGTGATTTTACTATGGATATCGATCCTTAATTCGCCTCCGTGCCCGCATTAAGGCTCGGGGCTACTGGGCTTCGGGCTTATTATTTACAAATATTAAAGGGGCACATCGATCCCCTGATCTGGTGTTGCCACCCGACCAGTGTCTTGGGGGCTACTGCATTGCTTGTTCTATGTAGAAAATCTTAAGTGCAATACAGTTTCCGAGGAGATTTTTTGATCCTCAGGTTGGTCGGCCGCACCCAACCTGAGTCTCGAGGTCTGAGCACGCCGCTTTTTGTGTCCCGAAGTATTCTGCCGAGCTAGGACTTGATCCTCAGACCGATTTTGCAAATCAACCTGAGTCTCAGCAGCTACGGTGATCAGCGGTCTTATGTGATCCTTCATGGGCATCTTGGGTTTTAGACCGATACACACCTTGAGGGCTACTGGCTATGTATCTCGGCAGAGAATAAATTGCACCAATCAACAATATTGACAAAAATCGGCCCATATTCGGGGTGGTGCACCACCTCGGAAGCAGTCCGGCATAAAGCTCGGGCGCTAGTGGCTGCCTCCATAAAGGGCATTTCCGGCATTAAGCTCGGCTAAACTCCTTCAAACTTCTTTGAACCAAGGTGATTTATGACACCTCGGATACAGTCCGGCGTTGGAGCTCGGATACATAGTCCGGCGTTGGAGCTCGGATACAGTCCGCGTTGGAGCTCGGATACATAGTCCGCGTTGGAGCTCGGATACTGATCCGGCGAGGAGCTCGGATACATAGTCCGCGTTAGAGCTGGAAGCAGTCCGACATTGGTGCTCGGCTGCAAAGATACCTCGAATGCAGTCCGCGTTGGAGCTCGGACGAAGAGGACGCCGCCGGGAACAACTTCAAACCCGAGGTGTGGCATAAAAATAACAAGGCATTGATAAAGGCCGGAAACTTAAAGGGGCTCCTCGGATATCCGACGTGTAAACTCGCCGAATGCATTTCGGCGATCCTCAAGATCGAAGATGAATATTTGTTGAACCAGTTTTCAAGACCGGCAACCAAAGATGAAGAACAGTTCGGAAGAATCGAGGAGCGTCCCTAACTTGAAGACCGGTTCAGGGGCTACGACGGTGTCTGGACTAGGGGTACTCACCACGCCGCCCCCAATCGGTTAGATTGGGCCGAGGACCCCTGGCCGCATACTCATGGGCCAGTCCCGACAAGTGCCGCATACAAGGAAGATTCCACAAGACTTGGCGATCAAGACAAGGACTCCTCCCCACCGGCGTATTCGGCTAGGACTCTTGTTATCCTAGGCCTCTGGTGCATTATATAAACCAGGGCCAGGCTAGTCGACATATATACAATGTTCAACAATCATACCATAGGCTAGCTTCTAGGGTTTAGCCTCCTTGATCTCGTGGTAGATGCACTCTTGTAAACATCCACAATATCAATATCAATCGAGCAGGACGTAGGGTTTTACCTCCATCAAGAGGGCCTGAACCTGGGTAAAACATTGTGTCCCTTGTCTCCTGTTACCATCCGCCTAGACGCACAGTTCGGGACCCCCTACCCGAGATCCGCCGGTTTTGACACCGACAGAGGCCCATGCGCCCGCCGGCTCAGGTGCTGATGGATCTCATGGATAAGCTGACAGCCCTGTTAGCCGCCACTGTTATTCCTGCAAATCAAGATGAGCATAACGCGGAGGTGGAAAAGGTGCGTGAGGAGATAGCTTGGGCCAAGGAGGCCTTGGCATCTGAGGACACCAGGTTAGCTACAGAACGGGCGGCTTTGGATGCACGGGCGCAGCAACTCCAATCCGAGGCTTTCCAGCTTAATATGAGCGAACGCATCTAATGAGGTGATGAGAAGGAGGCACCAGAAAACTCAATCCCGTTTGCCTCCGGTTTACGAACCTCGGAACCTTTTCACTACACCCGGTGCCGGTCCTAGCAACCCGCCCGAAGCCAATCAGTTTATGACAACCAGAGCGGGAGGACCGGCTCAGCCTCGAGAGATGGCACCTCCTCATGGGAGTATGGCCCCGCCCCGCTATGTACCAATACCACCGGGTCATTTTTCCAATCCCATGGAGAACTTAATCGCAGCGTCGGTAGCTGCTTGGCGGCTCTCCTAGTGGATGGTGATGATCCGACAAAGTGGAGACCAAGGATCGAGACCTCGCCTGCACAGCCTTGGCTCAGCAAGAGACTTATTCCTACAGCCGGGGCAAGATTCATTCAACTCCTCCACCTTGGTTAGCTCCGACTCGTCCAAACCGGAGTCCGAGTTATAGCAGGCACATGGAGTCAGAAGCTTTGTCAAGCAACGCCCAGCGCCATAACCAACCCGGTGGATACAACCCGGTGCAGGACCGGGTGCGACAGGAGGACCAGTAGGTGGCTCAACTAGCGGCTCAGCAGGTGGCTCAGCAGGCTTTTCCGGATTATCCGACGACCTCTGTTGAGGCGGGAGTAGCCACCAGGACAGGTGGTGTTCCTTGTTTAGTGCCGGCTTTGCGCAATGTGCGTCTGCCCAAAGACTTCAACGGACCCCGAAAGGTACCGAATTACACGGCCGACTTGCAGCCCGGAGCGTGGATCGAGAGTTATGAGATGGCCATGGAGTTGTTGGAGGTGAGCGACGCTGCAATGGCTAAGTACTTCACCATGATGCTGGATGGAACGGCCCAGTCTTGGTTAAAAGGTTTACCGGCCAATTCCATCAGTTCATGGGCGAAGCTGAAGGCCCGATTCATCTAGAACTTCAAATACACTTGCAAGCAATCTATGTTGATTGTGGACTTGACGAATTGTAAGCAAGAGGAGGGTGAATCCACGACTCATTGGGTGCGCCGGGTTAAGGAGATAATACATTCGTCTGAGAAGATGGATGCCGGCTCTATAGTCCTCATGTTGGAGAAGAACTGCCGCTTTGTGCCGCTGAGACAGAAACTGGGGCGCCTTAAGCGTGATTGCAATGATATGGGTACGCTAATGGCAGCTTTGTCAAATACGCCGACTCTGATAGACCAAGGATCCCGCGTCTGATGAGGAAAGGAAAGGGAAGGGAAAGAAGAACGGAAATGGAAAGGGCCAGCAGCATAACCCGACAAATCAAGTAGGTAATAAGCGTAAAGCAGATGGTAACCCGGAGTTCGTGGCCAACGCACAGGGTAACAATCAGAGACGCAAGGGAAAGCCGCCCCGGTCTGGTGGGTCAGGCCCATCTCTGGAACAGTTACTCAATGAGCCCTGTCCGAGACACGGCACCCGGGAGAGGCCATCCACTCATTTATGGAAGGATTGCGCGATCATGAAGGCTTTCAAGAATTCCAACATGTTTGATGGCAATCACGGATCGGGCGGCGGCTCAGGAGCCGGCGACTTTCATGGCCCGGGCGGCGGTTCAAGTTCCGGCTTTCAAGGAAATCAAGGCGGTTATAATCAACAACGACCGGGTCAAGGGGACAGCAGCAGCAGTCAAAGTTATCAAAGCCACCAAGCGGTGAATGGTGGGCGTTTCATGTGTTCACCACTAATTTGTGCAAACGTGACCAGAAGGTTCATAAGAGGGCCGTGAATTCTGTTGAGCCGGCAGTTCCCCGTTATTTGAGGTGGTCAGAACAGCCCATTGTATGGAGCAGGGAAGATCACCCCCTCCGGGTTGATAATCCGGGTTAGTTGGCCTTGGTGGTAGCACCTCAGGTTGGTGGATATAAATTCACTAAGGTACTCATGGACGGAGGAAGCAGCATCAATATTCTCTATTATGAGACCTTTCGTCGCATGGGGTTGACTGATAAGGACTTGAGGACGTCTAACACTGTCTTTCATGGAGTGGTGCCTGGTAAGTCGGCGTACCCAGTGGGCAAGATTGAACTGGAAGTGGCCTTTGGAGATGAGTATGATTCTAGAGCTGAGAAATTAACTTTTGAGGTGGTCAAGATCAAGAGTCCATATCATGCTCTGTTTGGTCGGCTGGCTTATGCCAAGTTCATGGCACGGCCTTGTTATGTTTATGTACAGCTTAAGATGCCGGGTCACAAGGGCACCATCACTGTGGATGGAAGTCGAAAGGTAGCCCTGGAATGTGAGGAGGGCGACGCGGCTTATGCTGAGTCTGTTTGTGCAGCAGAGGAGCTGAAGTTTTATCAAGACAATGTTGACCCGGCGGATATGATCTCTCTAAAGAAGCCAACCATCGAGCATGACCCGTCCATGAAGTTTAAGTCAGCTGATGAAACCAAGCTTGTTGACTTCACTCCAGGCGATTCGTCTAAGCAGCGCAGTATCAGTGCCAATTTAGATCCTAAATAGGAAAGCACGCTCATCGAGTTCATCCGTGAGAATCGGGACATCTTTGCATGGAAACCTTCTGACATGTCGGGTGTACCGAGAGAACTCGCTGAGCACACTCTCAATATTGATCCGAAGTATAAGCCGGTCAGGCAGTTTCTTCGACGGTTCAACGAAGAGAGACGGAAAGCTATTGGAGAGGAAGTCGCCCGGCTCTTAGCGGCCGGGTTTATTGTGGAGGTTTTTCACCCGGAGTGGTTGGCTAACCCGGTGCTTGTGCTCACGAAGAACGGCACCTGGCGGATGTGTGTGGATTACACGGACTTAAATAAGGCTTGTCCGGCTGATCCCTTTGCTCTCCCCCGTATTGATCAAATCATTGATGCTACGGCGGGTTGTGAGCGTTTGAGCTTTTTGGATGCTTACTCTGGTTATCATCAGATCAAAATGGCAGTTAAGGACCAAGAGAAGACGGTGTTCATCACTCCATTCGGAGCCTTCTGCTATGTATCTATGACGTTTGGGCTCAAGAGTGCCCAGGCGACTTATCAGCGGTGTGTACAGAACTGTCTCCACGATCAGATTGGGCGCAATGTTCATGCTTATGTGGATGACATCGTGGTGAAGTCCAGAGAGAAGGAAACTTTGATATCTGATTTGAAGGAAACCTTTGATAATCTCCGGGTTTATAAGATGATGCTTAACCCGACCAAGTGTGTATTTGGTGTACCTGCAGGCAAACTTTTGGGATTTCTGGTCTCAAACAGGGGCATTGAAGCTAACCCGGAGAAGATCAAGGCGATTACCTCTTTGGCTAAACCGGCGTGCATCAACGATGCTCAGCGAATGGCGGGTCGTCTTGCTGCTTTAAGCCGGTTAGGTGGGAAGGCCCTACCGCTGTATCAGATGATGAAGAAAACGGACACTTTTGGCTGGAGTGATGCTGCTAATACTGCCTTTGAAGACTTAAAGAGGCAGTTGTCTGAGCCGCTGGTCCTTGCAGCTCCCATTGATAAAGAGCCATTGCTGTTATATGTGGCTGCTAACTCGCGAGCTGTCAGTGTTGCCATTATGGTGGAGCGTAAGGAGGCTGGCAAGGAGCATCCGGTTCAGCGGTCGGTTTATTACATCAGTGAGGTGCTCATAGAGTCCAAGCAAAGGTATCCGCATTGGCATAAGCTTGTTTACGGAGTGTTTATGGCAAGCGGAAGTGAAGCGAAGATTTCCAAGGTCATCCTATAAGCGTGGTAAGTTCGCCCCTTGGGAGACATCATCCGTAACAGGAAGCCACAGGACGAGTCGCCAAGTGGGCCATTGAGCTTGGGCCTCACGGTTTGAAGCACATGCCACGTACCGCTATTAAGTCCCAAGCCTTGGTGGACTTTATCAATGATTGGATAGAGTTACAGGCACCTGAGGAGAAACCAGATAACACATATTGGACTATTCACTTTGATGGGTCCAGGCAGTTGGAAGGCTCGGGGGCTGGAGTCATTTTAACTTCCCCCCAAGGTGACAAATTTTGTTATGTGCTCCGGCTTATGTTTCCTTGTACTAACAATGCAGCTGAGTATGAGGCCTTACTCCATGGTATCAGGATGGCCAAAGAGATGAATTTGAGCCGGGTAAGGTGTTTGGGTGACTCAGATCTTGTGGCTCAACAGGTGTCAGGCAAGTGGGATTCCAAGGATCCCCTTATGGCGGCTTACCGTCGTGAAGTTGATGTTGTGGCTGGACACTTCAAAGGTTATCAAGTAGAGCACATTGATCGAAGGAAGAATGAGGCGGCTGATGCCTTGAGCCGGCTGGGATCTCAGCGTAAGCCGGTGCCGCCTAACACCTTTCTCGATGTTTTGCATAATCCTTCTGTCAAGATACCTACAGAGGAAGAACTAGCGATTGCTGCACCTGAGGCACAGCTGGTGGCAGCCCTGCACATCATCCCGGATTGGACAGTGTCGTATTTCGCCTACATGACCCGGGGAGAGTTGCCTGAGGATGAGGCTTTGGCGAGACAAATCATCAGGCGATCCAAATCTATGACGATTGTTCATGGCGAGTTACATCACCGCAGTGTTACTGGGGCGTTTCAATGTTGTGTGTCGCCTGCGGAGGGTCAGGAGATACTTCGTGAGATCCATGAAGGAGACTATGGTCATCATGCCGGCTCAAAATATCTTGTTGCCAAAGCTTTCCGTCATGGTTTCTATTGGCTGACGGCTCATGCTGACGCGGAGGATCTGGTTAGCAAATGTGACGGATGTCAAAAATTCTCACGACAAGCTCATGTGCCGGCTCAAGAGTTGAGGATGATTCCAATTACTTGGCCGTTCGCAGTCTGGGGGCTTGACATGGTTGGACCTTTCAAGAGGTCTAAGGATAAAAAGACACACCTCCTAGTGGCAGTGGATAAGTTTACAAAGTGGGTTGAGGCAGAGCCGGTCAGTAAGTGTGATGCAGCCACGGTGGTTCAGTTCATGAAAAAGGTGATCTTTCGCTTTGGTTTTCCACACAAAGATCATAAGCGATAATGGCACAAATCTCTCCAAAGGTGCCATGGAAGAGTTCTGTCAACGAGAACATGTCCGGCTTGATGTTTCGGCTGTTGCTCATCCTCAATACAATGGTCAAGCAGAGAGAGCTAATCAGGAGATCCTGAAGGGTATTAAACCCCGGCTCTTAGTCCCCTTATAGTGAACTCCGAGTTGTTGGGTGGAGGAACTACCCTCTGTACTGTGGAGCATCAACACTACGCCTAACAGATCTACAGGTTATATACCTCTCTTCATGTTGTACGGAGCAGAGGCAGTCCTGCCAAGTGACATCCGGCATGACTCACCCCGTGTGGCGGCTTACGTTGAGGTGGATAACGAAAAATCTCGTTAGGATGCACTTGATTTATTGGACAAGGAGCGAGACTTGGCAATAGCCCGCTCGACGATTTACCAGCAAGACCTGCGCCGCTATCACAGCCGCCCGGTTAGAAGCAGAGCCTTTCAGGAAGGCGACTTAGTGCTCTGGCTCATCCAGGATCAGTCTGATATGCACAAGCTATCCCCTCCTTGGGAAGGACCCTTTGTGGTCAGCAAGAATCTGAACAACGGGTCATACTACCTCATCGATGTTCGAGAGCACAAAGATTCACGTAAGTCGGAGGAAGAGACCCGCCAGCCGTGGAACATCGCTCATCTTCGGCCTTATTATACCTGAGCCGCCGGCTCTTAATATGTATATATTTTTGAAGATGTATATATACTATAAAGCAATAAAGCAGGACCTCTGTCCTTTTCATCCTCAAAGGTTTATATGTCTTTTTTATCAGGTGGTGGAAACAACCAACAGGGAGCGGATCATATCTGAATCCGGCTTTCCCTTTGGTCCATCTTATGATCATATCTGAATCTTGCCATGATCACTTGGGGGCTTCCTGTTCAAACATAGGTAGTATTCGAACCAAAGAGAACATAGCTGTCGATACCCACTTGATCGGCATACTGCCAAACCCACTTGGGGGCTTCTTGATCATATCTGAATCATAGCTTAACCCCTTTGGGCCTGACGTGGATCGTATTCGAATCTGCGTAATTAAACAACTCTTATGGTCACTTGGGGGCTTCCTGTTCAAACATAGGTCGTATTCGAACCAAAGAGAACATAGCTGTCGATACCCACTTGATCGGCATCGCCAAAGCCACTGGGGGCTATATGATTGTATCCGAATCTTAGGTTAATCCCTTTGGAACGGTTCACTAATCGTATTCGAATCAGAGGCCTTTGAAATTAAGTTTATTATTCATTATACTTTATAAGTGTAAATGTTATTAAGGGCCAGGTGAACATTATATGTGCCAACTTTCAGGAGTTAAATTCACTCTCTGATTTGGGTCACATAAGCCGGCGAGAATACCAAATAAGATCGCAGGTATGCTATTGTGATCATAATCATAAACCGGCCTTGATATGATGTTTTGGTTCATACCCCGGGTTATCAATATTTTATGTGACTCCGGATGCGATAAGTCACCAAGGGAATTCTGTTTGTCTTATATGCAGGATAAGGCAAGCGAGTTTTTAACATCAAGGAAAGATCAACATAAGCTGGAAGTATATAGCGATGGTGGCTTACGAAAGTATTAAGCGCCACAAACATGCGCGAAGGCATGACAAAAATTGAGATGTTTTTTTACCCTATTACAAGACTCCCCGAGTCTGAATAATGAAGCATTGTTTTCACAAAGTCATCAAAGCCTGGCGGTTCACTCCTTTGGTGGGCTTGAAGATTCCGGGTTATCCTTCTCTGCCTCTCATCGCTGCCCTGTCTCGAAGGTTGACGAGGCCACCAATGCCGCTTAAGGCTTCAAACTCAGCTTCATCATCTATTAAACCGGCTGGGTCAACTTCAGGGCAAAGGTGTGCTTACGAGTTGGAGGGATCAGGCTGACGTCATCATAGTGAGGTGTTGGAATTCTCCGGTTCTCGCTGTCATAGCCCGGCTGATACTTGGTAAGGTCAATGTCGTTCCCAATGATAGTAGCAACAGGACTTACGACTTTCACACAAGTCGTAAAGTCTGTCTCGTCGAATAAAGAGGCGTCTTCCTTCAAGCTGGGATATCCAAGAGCAATGTCTGCCAGGTCTAATTCTGGAAGCAACGCCTTGGCCCGGCTCAAAGCGGCTATAGCCCCGGTTCTGGCAGATGCCCGTCTTAGCTCTTGGATCCGCTGGGGTAGCACGGCAAGCCGCTTTAGCACATCTTGCATGAGATGGGGAACGTCATTTGATAAAGCCACAACGGCCAAAGCATCGCTAGACCCGTGTCTGATTGCTCCACCAGAGTGTAAACCGCCTTCAGCTTGATCAACATGTTCTGCTTGAGGTTCGTGCTCCTGGGGCCTGCGTTCGTAAACCTAAAAGTGAGCCGGAGATGACAATTAAAATACTCATCAAAGGAAGGATTGCAATATTCAAGGTTATATATAGTAACTTACCAAAGATTGCTGAGACCATTTGAGATATCTGGTGCTTTAAGCCGGACAGCTCGGCTGTTGCTTCTACAAGTGAAGTTTCTGCTGTCGCGGCCTGGGTCACTAGTGAGGCCTTCTCATCAGCCCAGATTTTCTTCTTCGCGTCAAAATTCTTCTTCAACTTCTCTTGTTCAGAGACGCTGAATTCAAATTTGGAGTTGGCCTTTTGAAGTTCAAGTTCTTGAGCTGCCAGGCGGCTCTTCAGGTCAGCAATCTCCGACTCAAATTGACTTGTGGTGGCCTGCATTGATGCCGGATTATTGTCAGAATCATGGTAAGATATCATTAATTCCCAAGCACTTTGCAAGCAAAGGTACTTAACACTTGGGGGCTAATGTATGCTGAAGAAATTTAACGTACAATGCCGGTTCATGGAAATTAAGTCCCAAGCACTTTGCAAGCAAAGATACTTGACACTTGGGGGCTAATGTGTATTGCAAATTCAAGGTATCATGTTACAACCAGGTTAAATATCTTCTTTGTAAACCGGACAAAGCAGTGTTAGACAGGTTTTCTAAGTCTACAACATATTTATTCATAAGCAATAGACTTGGGGGCTGTTACAGTAAGTATGGTTAAGAAAAGTAACATAAGTTGTACCTCACATTTTTGCTGTATTTGCTTCACCATATTAACTTCTAGGTCACGGCTGCTATGTACTTGATTGATATAGCCAGAAACTATATCTCCAATACTTGAATGAGTATAGTCAGCAATATCTAGCTTGGCCTTCCGGTGTTCTAGAAGCTCCTCCTTGGCAGAGCACTTGGCCAAGACAGTGGGCTGCCCCGGCTCAACAAATTGAGTCTTCAGAATCTCAATTTCAGGATCAATTGTCTTGGCCGGGCTAGGAGCTTCCTGGTTATCAGAGCTGTTGAGAGTATCTTCGGCGGGTGGATCAAAGGCTGGTACTGGAATGTCAGAGGCTAGTTCAGGCGGCGGCTGATAGGTAGAACTGTCGGGAGCGGCTGTGCCAAGCTCCGGTTCAGTCACGACCGGGTCTTGGGACAGCTTGCTCTTTTTTGCCCTCTTACTGGTTTTCACTTGTACGCTGTGGATAAAGGCAGAAGGATGAGTACAAAAGCAAGAGTAAAGTAAAGCATAAGGTAAACAAAATTATATTACCCAGGGGCAGTCTTGAAAGCCGGCATGTTTGATTGCATAGACTCGCCGGAGGAAGGAGAGGTATCCTGATAATTGGAGTCAAATGGATTGAGAGGTTGACGAATTAAGCCCGCCAAAGGGTAAACAGAACATAAATCGGAGATAACCTCAGCCCGACGCTTCCTGGTTACGTCAGGTAAGCCGGAGGAGAGCTCTATATCCTTGCTGGTCTGGGTCTGCCTCCGGCTTTCAAATTGTTGTTGCTTCAAAAGAAATTGAGGATCTTGGTAAGCCAAAGGATGTGAAAATCTTACTTTCCGGGTTACTCTTCGAATTTTCTGACGCGGCAGGGGCTCGGAGTCGGAGGAGATTATAGTTACCTCTTCCTCGACGGCTTGGCTGTTCCCCGTATCCTCCTGAAAAGATTTAAGGTCAGCAAGATGATGATACAGAGTCAAGGGAGTTAAAAGTTACCTCTTCTTCTTCATCATCGGTATCGTCAAGTTTCAACAGGTCTGAAGCGCTTGGCTTCCTCTTCTTCGAAGTTACAGTCTTGGCGGCTTTCCTTTTGGCTCTTTTCGCCGCTCTGGTGGCCGCCTCATGGTTATACTTGACCTTCCATAAGTTATCATCGGCCTGTGAAAAATGATAAGGGTTTATGAGTAAAGCAAGGTGTAATATAGTAAAGAGTATTCATGGAGATTGATGGCTTACTGCAGGGCCCGGGTTCTTCTTGCAGAAAGGAAGTAAGCCAAAGGCATTACTAGTCACCGTGCCCTCTTTCAGCAACGTCTAAGTCGTAGCCTCTACCACATCATCTAGTAAGTCGTCGGGACTATGACGCAGTGGGTCATTCTTCTCGCCAGAGTAAGTGCACATTAAGCCGGGGCGGCGGCTTAACGGAATCACTCGCCAAGCGACCCAGACTCAAACCAGGTCAATGCCATCCAAGCTGTTTCCCAAAAGAGCTTTGATCTTGCTAATGGTGGGAGCAAGTGGCAGACGTTCAACAGCAGTCAGTTTATCTCGCAGCGAGTGGTTGGATTCAAGGCGCAAGACGCGGAAGCCGGGTAGAGAATTTTCGTCAGCCGGAGAAGTATCCTGGCAGTAGAACCACGCCGATTCCAACTTTGGATGACTCGACGATTCAGCATAAGGAAAAGGCGATCTCTCCGTCGTTGAATTGAGATGCCACCAAGTTCGAGATCGGGCCCGTTGCTGCGTTAGATTCTGCGGTTTAAGTAAAACAGTTCTCTGAATAAAAGTAAACTGGGTTCTTCCCCAAGGTACACCTCGCAGAAGACTTGGAAGTCGCAAATATTTGACACGGAATTGGGCCCGATGTCTTGAGGTCTGAGGTCGAAGAAATGTAAAACATCCCCGAAGAATTTTGAACCGGGTGGAGCAAAGCCCCGGTTCATGTGATCAGTAAACACGATCACCTCCCCTTCCTTGGGTTGAGGCCTCTCCTCTAACGGATTAGGAGCACGATAAGACATGACCTCTCTCTCTCGGGCAGGTGGCCAGATTTCACGAAGTCAGACAAAGTGCTTTTTGTAACAGTGGATTTGACCCAGTTGCAGGTCACGGGAGCTTTGGGAGCCTTGGGTGCCATTGTATAAATTGACACCTATGACAAAATAAGAGTCCCCGGTTCAATATAACCCGGAACAAAGCATTTTAAGTTTATTCAAAATGGCGGCTTAAGAAGGGGCCTAATGACATATGTGTAACTATGCAGTAATATTTAAACTGTTACAGGTATCAAAGGCACTTAAATTTTCTTAAGTCGCAGAGCAAGCAAGACTGACAACCGGTGTTGTCTTAAACCGGTCGAATGGGATACCATGGTTAAAAAGATTCAACAGATGCAGTTTTTGGCTAAGTATGGAACAAACAGGTTTCACAATTTACAGATATTATTTTGGAACAAATGGTCGCTCTGAAAAGAAAATTTTATAGACCTAAAAACCAGTGCAGAGAAGTTCATACACTCGAAGGAGGCCTTTAAATAAGGAAAAGGAGATCTGTTTCTATTCGAGACGGGTGCGGAACAGCCACCACAGTAGTTCTAATTATCTAAAGATCAAAAAGGAGCACTGGAGGGGAAAATTATCAAGGGTCTGCTACGGGCGGCGATGAACACCAACGAACTCAGGAGGCCATAATGCAGATCTAAAAGCAGGGAAAGAAAAGAACTCACGGATGCAGAGCTGTTGCAGGGGTCCGTCGCGTTTCTCTGGTGAAGTCAGGTTGATGCAGCGGCCTGAGTTGGACAAGACGAGGAGATCTGCGGCGGCGGCGGCGGAGCTCGAGCGGCAGAGAAACAGTGCGAGGAGGAAGACGACCGAAGAAGGAGAATGGGAAAGACCTAGGTCGCATTCATTTATAAGGGAAAGCTGACTGAGACGACGCGAGAAACGAGGAGGCCAACATCATTATCCAGCGGCCCCGACGCCTTGGTTTTCGGAATGGTCAGTAAAGGCAAAAGATCCGTTGGAGGATATGACGGAATAAAATATGAATTTAATTGAAGATGACATCACGGCGGGTTAAACCGGATCCAGAGGATGACGTTACGGCGGGTTAAAACCTTTGAACAGACAGAAGATTGAAGGTTTATTTTTAAGGTATTTTAAGATTGACATGAACATGTTCAAATTAATCTGGGGCCTAATGTTGGGGATATAACTATTTGTGTAAGCCGCCCAGGAGGGGCCGGGTTACACAAGGAGGACTCATCAAGATGAAGCCCAAAGCCAAGCATGAAGATGGCGGTTCAATAAAGGGGCCAAGGGCCACAGGCGGCTTAAGGCCCATGGTGATAAACCGCCATGTTAACATTACTTGTATCATAAGGTAGAATTAACTAGTCTCCGAGCGGACATCGCTTATGAGCGGCCGGGACTCAGAGAGCCCTGTATGTCTACGGTGTATATAAGGGGACGACCCGCTGGCGGCTTAGGGCAAGAAACAACTCATCGAGAGCCGGGCATAGCGTATCTCGCTCCCTGATCATCGAAACATCAAGCAATACCAACCCAACTAGACGTAGGCCTTACCTTCACCATAAGGGGCCGAACTAGTATAAAACCTCTCGTGTCCTTTGTCCCGATTAACCCCTTTAAGCTTCCTAGTTGCGATGGCTCCACGACTAAGTCCTTGCAAGAGGACATCTGCCGTGACAAAACCACGACAATAACCAAAGAGTAATGAAAGCAAAAGTAATATTTTTGGTGTTTTGTAGTGATTGTAATAGTAGCAACGGGAAAGTAAATAAGCGTAAACCAGTATATGGAAAGCTCGTAGGCATTGGATCGGTGATGGATAATTATGCTGGGTGCGGTTCATCATGTAACAGTCATAACATAGGGTGACACAGAACTAGCTCCAATTCATCAATGTAATGTAGGCATGTATTCCGAATATAGTCATACGTGCTTATGGAAAAGAACTTGCATGACATTTTTGTCCTACCGTCCCGTGGCAGCGGGTCCTAATGGAAACTAAGGGATATTAAGGCCTCCTTTTAATAGAGAACCGAACAAAGCATTAGCACATAGTGAATACATGAACTCCTCAAACTATGGTCATCACCGGGAGTGGTCCTGATTATTGTCACTTCGGGGTTGCCGGATCATAACACATAGTAGGTGACTATAGACTTGCAAGATAGGATCAAGAACTCACATATATTCATGAAAACATAATAGGTTCAGATCTGAAATCATGGCACTCGGGCCCCAGTTGCAAGCATTAAGCATAGCAAAGTCATAGCAACATCAATCTCAGAACATAGTGGATACTAGGGATCACACCCTAACAAAACTAACTCGATTACATGATAGATCCCATCCAACCCATCAGCATCCAGCAAGCCTACGATGGAATTACTCACGCACGGCAGTGAGCATCATGAAATTGGTGATGGAGGATGGTTGACGATGACGACGACAATGAATCCCCCTCTCCGGAGCCCCGAATGGACTCCAGATCAGCCCTCCCGAGAGGTTTTAGGGCTTGGTGGCGGCTTCGTATCGTAAAACGCGATGATTTCTTCTCCTCTATTTTTTTCTCCCCGAAAGCAAATATATAGAGTCAGAGTTGGCGTCGGAGGAGCTCCAGGGGGCCCATGAGGTAGGGGGCGCGCCCTAGGGGGAGCGCCCCCCACCCTCGTGGACAGGGTGTGGGCCCCCTGGTCTTCATCTTTGGCGAGGATTTTCTATTATTTTTAACTAGATGTTCCGTGGAGTATCAGGTCATTCCGAGAACTTTTGTTTTCTGTACATAAACAACATCATGGCAATTCTGCTGAAAACAGCGTCAGTCCGGGTTAGTTACATTCAAATCATGCAAGTTAGTGTCCAAAACAAGGGCAAAAGTGTTTGGAAAAGTAGATACGACAGAGACGTATCAACTCCCCCAAGCTTAAACCATTGCTTGTCCTCAAGCAATTCAGTTGAAAAACTGAAAGTGATAAAGAAAAACTTTTACAAACTCTGTTCGCTCTTGTTGTTGTAAATATGTCAAGCCAGCATTCAAGTTTTCAGCAAATATTATAACTAACCACATTTGCAATAATTCTCAGGTCTCACGTTTACTCATATCAATAGCATAACCAACTAGCGAGCGATAATAATAAATCTTGGATGACAACACTTTCTCAAAACAATCATAATATGATATAACAAGATGGTATCTCGCTAGCCCTTTCTGAGACCGCAAAACATAAATGCAGAGCACCTTTAAAGATCAAGGACTGACTGGACATTGTAATTCATGGTAAAAGAGATCCAATCATAGTCATACCCAATATAGATTAACAGTAATGAATGCAAATAACAGCTGCGCTCTCCAGCTAATGCTTTTAATAAGAGGGTGATGACTCAACATATAAGTAAATGGATAGGCCCTTCGCAGAGGGAAGCAGGGACTTGTAGAGGTGCCAGAGCTCGGTTTTGAAATAGAGATAAATAATATTTTGAGCGGCATACTTTCATTGTCAACATAGCAACTAAGAGATGGCGATATCTTCCATGCTACACACATTATAGGCGGTTCCCAAACAGAATGGTAAAGTTTATACTCCCCCTCCACCAACAAGCATCAATCCATGACTTGCTAGAAACAACGAGTGTCTCCAACTAGCAATAGGTCCCGGGGGAGTTTTGTTTGCAATTATTTTGATTTAGTTTGCATAAAGCATGGGACTGGGCATCCCGGTGACCAGCCATTTTCTCGAGAGTGAGGAGCGGAGTCCACTCCTCTTGAGAATAACCCGCCTAACATGGAAGATAAGGGCAGCCATAGTTGATACATGAGCTATTCGAGCATACAAAACAGAATGTTTGTTTGAAGGTTTAGAGGTTGGCACATACAAATTTACTTGGAACGGCAGGTAGATACCGCATATAGGAAGCTATAGTGGACTCATATGGAATAACTTTAGGGTTTAAGGGATTGGATGCACAAGCAGTATTCCCGCTTAGTACAAGTGAAGGCTAGCAAAAGACTGGGAAGCGACCAACTAGAGAGCGACAACAGCCATGAACATGCATTAAAATTAATAAACATTGGATGCAAGCATGAGTAGGATATAATCCACCATGAACATAAATATCGTGAAGGTTATTGTTGATTTGTTTCAACTACATGTGTGAACATGTGCCAAGTCAAGTCACTTAAATCATTCAAAGGAGGATACCACCCCATCATACCACATCACAACCATTTTAATAGCATGTTGGCATGCAAGGTAAACCATTATAACTCATAGCTAATCAAGCATGGCATAAGCAACTATGATCTCTAATTGTCATTGCAAACATGTTTATTCATAATAAGCTGAATCAAGAACGATGAACTCATCATATTTACAAAAACAAGAGAGGTCGAGTTCATACCAGTTTTTCTCATGTCAGTCAGTCCATCATATATCATCATGAATGCCTTTCACTTACACGACCGAACGATGTGAATAATAATAAGAGTGTACGTGCATTGGATTAAGCTGGAATCTGCGAGCATTCAATAAACAGGAGAAGACAAGGCAATATGGGCTCTTGGTTAAATCAACAATAATGCATATAAGAGCCACTTCAACAATTTAATCATGGTCTTCTCCTATCGCCCCCCAAAGAAAAGAAAAGAAATAAAACTATTTACATGGGAAAGCTCCCAACAAGCAAAAGAAGAACGGGGAATATTTTTGGGTTTTTCTTTTTAGTTATTACTACTACAACAAGAAAAGTAAACTACTACTAATTTTTCGTTTTTCTTAAGGTTTAACAAACACACAAGAAGAAAGCAGAAAAAGAAAATAAACTAGCATGGATATTCAGTGAAAGAGTATGAGCACCGACATCTAGCAATGAGGGTGTGACAACATAAATGTAATGTCGGTGGGAAATACGTACTCCCCCAAGCTTAGGCTTTTGGCCTAACTTGGTTCATGGCCAGGCATGGCCTGGTGGATACCCGTAGGTGTAGCTGGGGTCGTACTGAGATGCAGCGACTATCGCCGCCTGAGCTGCAGCTTGCCGTCGTGCTGCCTCTGCTCTCCTCTCGTACTCATGCCTCCTCACTAGTAATAGTATATCTTCCTTTTGTCTGAGAATCAAAGAAGGCAGGAGCAGGGAGAGTAATATGGACAACATGCCGTTTGTTAAAGATTAGTCGATATAAGAGAGGTGGTTCATTCCTCTCGACAAACTGGTGGGAGGCCATAGAATTAAAATCTAAATAAGCAGGGGGCAACTCCATATCACCCTCACAAATGTCCACCTCAAGAAAATTAGCTAAGCGGGTTGCATAAATTCCTCCAAAGAAATCTCCATTATATCTATTATGATGCAACCTACGAGCTACAATGGCCCCCATATGATAAGATTGATTTCCTAACACATCACTCCTGAGAATGCTAAGGTCAGGGACACACATGTGACATGCTTCATCCTTAGCATTTATGCACCTACCTATGAAGAGAGAAAAATAATGTATAGCAGGAAAGTGAATGCTCCCTATGGTAGCTTGTGTTATATCTCTAGATTCCCCTACAGTTATACCAGCAAGAAAGTCTCTAAATTCAGATTTACGGGGATCAATAGTACTACCCCATTGTGGAAGTTTGCAAGCTCAAGAACATGGTCACCTATGCAGCACAAATTTGCAACGGATAAAGCACTAGAACAAAAACTAATTGGACCAATGGAGGAGTCACACACCAAGGAACAATCTCCCCAAGCAGTTTTGCGAGAGGTGCTTTGAGGAAGGAGATCGAAAATCGCAGCAAAGTGAGCTAGAACTTGTGCTTGAGCTGGTTATTCGTGTTTGTGGGAGGAAGAAGAAGATGATGGGTGCAGGAATAAGTGGAGGAGGGCCACTGTAGGCCCACGAGGCAGGGGGGCACGCCCTGGGGGGTAGGGCGCGATCTCCACCCTCATGGCCAGGTGGCAGCTCCCCCCGCGGTGCTTTCAGTACCATAAATCCTCAGATATTCCTGAAAAAATCATATTAAATTGGCATGGCATTTGGAGGACTTTTATTTTCGGGATATTTTTATATTGCATGGATAAATCAAGAAACAGACAGAAAAAATACTGTTTTTACTTCATTTCAACTAAATAACAGAAAGTATAAAGAGGGTACAGGAGTTTGTGCTTCTAGTTTCATCCGTCTCATGCTCATCAAAAGGAATCCACTAACAAGGTTGATCAAGTCTTGTTAACAAACTCATTCCGAATAACATGGAACCGGAGAAATTTAGAATAACACTATGTTACCTCAACGGGGATATGCACATCCCCAATAATAAAAATATCATATTTCTTCTTGACAATAGGAAGAGGAAATTCAAAACCTCCAAAAATAATCGATGGAATTTTTCCAATAGAGTTGATACTATGAACCTGAGGTTGTTTCCTTGGAAAGTGTACCGTATGCTCATTACCATTAACATGAAAAGTGACATTGCCTTTGTTGCAATCAATAACAGCCCCTGCAGTATTCAAAAAAGGTCTTCCAAGAATAATAGACATACTATCGTCCTCGGGAATATCAAGAATAACGAAGTCCGTTAAAATAGTAACGTTTGCAACCACTACATGCACATCCTCACAAATACCGACAAGTATAGCAGTTGATTTATCAGCCATTTGCAAAGATATTTCAGTAGGTGTCAACTTATTCAAGTCAAGTCTATGATATAAAGAGAGAGGCATAACACTAACACCGGCTCCAAGATCACATAAAGCAGTTTTAACATAATTTCTTTTAATGGAGCATGGTATAGTGGGTACTCCTGGGTCTCCAAGTTTCTTTGGTATTCCACCCTTAAAAGTATAATTAGCAAGAATGGTGGAAATTTCAGCTTCCGGTATCTTTCTTTTATTGGTTACAATATCTTTCATATACTTAGCATAAGGATTCATTTTGAGCATATCAGTTAATTGCATACGTAAAAAGATAGGTCTAATCATTTCAGCAAAGCGCTCAAAATCCTCATCATCCTTTTTCTTGGATGGTTTGGGAGGAAAAGGCATGGGTTTATGAACCCATGGTTCTCTTTCTTTACCATGTTTCCTAGCAACAAAGTCTCTCTTATCATTACGTTGATTCTTTTATTGTGGGTTATCAAGATCAACAGCAGGTTCAATTTCTACGTCATTGTCATTACTAGGTTGAGCATCATCATGAACATCATCACTAACATTTTCATTAGGTTCATGTTCATTACCAGATTGTGTTTCAGCATCAGACATAGATATATCATTTGGATTATCAGGTGGTTCAGCAATAGGTTCACTAGAAGTTTGCAAAGTCCTATCATTTTTCTTTTTCTTCCTTTTAGAAGAACTAGGTATATCAATATTATTTCTCTGAGAATCTTGCTCAATTCTCTTAGGGTGGCCTTCAGGATACAAAGGTTCCTGAGTCATTCTACCAGTTCTAGTAGCCACTCTAACAGCATAATCATTTTTCTTACTATTCATTTCATCGAGCAACTCTTTTTGAGCCTTAAGTACTTGTTCTGCTTGAGTGGTAACCATAGAAGCATGTTTGCTAACAAGTTTTAGTTCACATATAATATTAGCCATATAGTCACCCAAGTGTTTAATCATATAAGTATTTTGTTTTAATTGTCTACCAAAATAAGCATTGAAATCTTCTTGCTTAAACATAAAGTCATCAAACTCATCCAAGCACTGACTAGCAATTTTAGTAGGAGGGACTTCAGCTTTATCATATCTATAGAGAGAATTTACCTTTACTACCTGTGTCGGGTTATCAAGCTCAGGAGGTTCTTCAATAGGTAATGGGTCAAGATCATATGTTTCTTTAACAGGCGGTAAATTAAGACCATGTATTTCTTCAATAGGAGGTAAATTCTTAACATCTTCAGCTTTAATACCTTTTTCTTTCATAGATTTCTTTGCCTCTTGCATATCTTCGGGACTGAGAAATGGAACACCTGTCTTCTTCGGAGTTGGTTTAAGAATAGGCTCAGTAATTGGATCAGTAATTGGCTCGGGGGCTGGCTCAGGAGGTGCCCAATTATTTTCATTTGTCAACATATTATTCAATAAAATTTCACCATCATCCGGTGTTCTTTCCCTGAAAAGAGAACCAGCACAACTATCCAGGTAATCTCTGGAAGCATCGGTTAGTCCATTATAAAAGATATCAAGTATTTCATTTTTCTTAAGAGGATGATTAGGCAAAGCATTAAGTAACTTGAGAAGCCAAAGCTTGTGGGAGACTCTCTTCTTCAATTTGCACAAAGTTGTATATTTCCTTTAAAGCGGCTTGTTTCTTATGAGCAGGGAAATATTTAGCAGAGAAGTAATAAATCATATCCTGGGGACTACGCACACAACCAGGATCAAGACAATTAAACCGTATCTTAGCATCACCCTTTAATGAGAACGGAACAGTTTCAGATTCAAAACCATGGAAAGAATCAGATTCAACCAAAGTAATTATATCAGGATCAACAGAGAATTCATAATCCTTATCGGGAACACAGATAGGTGAAGTAGCAAAAGCAGGGTCAGGCCTCATTTTATCTCTAAGAGATTCTTTACTCCATTTAATTAATATCCTCTTGAGTTCATGGCTATCTCTGCAAGCTAAAATAGCTGCAGAAGCTTCCATATAAAAAACATAACCCTCAGGAATAACAGGCCTATCTTCATCATCACTTTCATCAATATAATCATATTCAATAATTTCTTTCTCCCTAGCCCTAGCAATTTGTTCATCAAGAAATTCACTAAGTGGCAAAGTAGTATCAGGCATAGAAGTAGTTTCATCATAAGTATCATGCATAGCAGAAGTGGCATCATCAATAACATGCGACATATCGGAACGAATAGGAGAAGAAGGTTTAGGTGTCGCAAGCTTACCCATAACAGAAGGTGAATCAAGTGTAGAGCTAGATGGCAGTTCCTTACCTCCCCTCGTAGTTGATTTATAAATTGTTGTCTTAGCGTCTTTGAAGTTCTTCATAGTGTCCAGCAGATATAAATCCCAAGTGACTCAAAGAATAGAGCTATGCTCCCCGGCAACAGCGCCAGAAATTAGTCTTGATAACCCACAAGTATAGGGGATCGCAACAGCTTTCGAGGGTAGAGTATTCAACCCAAATTATTGATTCGACACAAGGGGAGCCAAAGAATATTCTCAAGTATTAGCAACTGAGTTGTCAATTCAGCCACACCTGGATAACTTAGTATCTGCAGCAAAGTATTTAGTAGCAAAGTAATATGATAGTAATGGTAACGGTAAGAAAAGAGTAATGAAAGCAAAAGTAATATTTTTGGTGTTTTGTAGTGATTGTAACAAGAGTAACGGGAAAGTACATAAGCGTAATCCAGTATATGGAAAGCTCGAGGCATTGGATCGGTGATGGATAATTATGCGGATGCGGTTCTTCATGTAATATCATAACATAGGGTGACACAGAACTAGCTCCAATTCATCAATGTAATGTAGGCATGTATTCCGAATATAGTCATACGTGCTTATGGAAAAGAACTTGCATGACATCTTTTGTCCTACCCTCCCGTGGCAGCGGGGTCCTAATGGAAACTAAGGGATATTAAGGCCTCCTTTTAATAGAGAACCGGAACAAAGCATTAGCACATAGTGAATACATGAACTCCTCAAACTATGGTCATCACCGGGAGTGGTCCCGATTATTGTCACTTCGGGGTTGCCGGATCATAACACATAGACACATAGTAGGTGACTATAGACTTGCAAGATAGGATCAAGAACTCACATATATTCATGAAAACATAATAGGTTCAGATCTGAAATCATGGCACTCGGGCCCTAGTGACAAGCATTAAGCATAGCAAAGTCCTAGCAACATCAATCTCAGAACATACTGGATACTAGGGATGAAATCCTAACAAAATTAACTCGATTACATGATAGATCTCATCCAACCTATCACCGTCCAGCAAGCCTACGATGGAATTACTCACGCACGGCGGTGAGCATCATGAAATTGGTGATGGAGGATGGTTGATGATGATGACGGCATCGAATCCCCCTCTCCGGAGGATGGTTTTGTAGCTCTCTGTGCTCCCTAGCAAGAACACAATATAATCAGACAAGCAGCAGTAGGAGTATTATCTCTCCGGAGAGCTCCGAAGCTGGGTAAACTGCTTGTGTGCATCGCCTCGATCTGCTCTTCGTGCAATCTCCGCCCCCCATCAACCAAAAGGGACTCGGTCCGCCGGTCCCATAGGTGTTCGTGGGTTACGACCAGCTTCCCCAACATCTTTGGCGCGCCAGGTAGGGGGTGCGTCGAGGCTGTGTGAACCTGATCCGGCGTTCACACGAGCAACATCTTCATCATCTTCATCAACATGCCACCAAAGAAGAAGGCTTCGGCGGAAGCAGAGCCGTCCGCGTCAAACCCACCACCACTGGAGCTGACGAGTTGTGGGGAAGACGCTGGCGGAGGAACGGGCGTCGTCGAGGGAGCCCACGACGCTGCCAAGTCCAAGGACAAGGCGGCGCAGACCTCGGCGTTCGGATACGTACCGCGTCCATCTCAGGAGGCGCGAGACCGACAGCGTCATGGTGCTCGCAGCGCCATACGTTCGTTGGGCCAAGATCGAGCTGGTGGATCCAGAGACGCTCAAGAGCAGCTCGCGCGCTAACAGGGTGGTGCGAGCGGGGCGCGGTCGCCTGGACGGGATACTGCTCCTTCTAACGTATTTAGAAGTCCGAGCATATCCCGCTCCTCGCACCGTTCGCCATTGCCGCCCACCACTCAAGCGGAAGCTTTGGCGCGGGCTCAACTGCTCCTGGATTACCCTCCAACGGCTGACAAGGTCGACGAATGGAGGGCCACCATTCAAAGTCTCATCGGCTTTGCCAACGGCGACGTTCCGCGGCAACCAAGCACATCGCTGCCGCGGCGAGACGACAAGGCACGAGCCGGTGGCGACGAGACCTGCGGGGGTGCAACCACCATGCACTCTCCATCCCGAAGGCCAAGATCGCCGACTCGTCGGATCCACCTCGACAGCGACTCCACCGCGTCGTCGGATCCACGAGCTCGTCGCGACCAGCGCCAAGTTCTTCAGGAACGGCAACAAGAAGACGCTCGAACTCGCATCGAGCGCCGAAGAGAAGCGCGACGTCAATCAGACCAGCGCGCTGGGCCCGCTGTCGACATGCAAGCGCCAGGGGAACCAGGTGACTTGTCGTACGCGGTAGGTTGCCCTGCGTTCACTCGTGAGCTGCGGCAAGTCCAGTGGCCCGACAAGAAAAATTTCAAGCCAGACGTGCCAGAAAAGTATGATGGCAGGACGCATCCATCAGAGTTCCTCAGCATCTACACCATCGCGGTGCAAGCTGCAGGGGGACGAGACGACAAGATCCTCACCAACTACTTCCCGCTGGTACTCAAGCCAAATGTCAGATCTTGGCTCATGCACTTGCCGGACAGCTCCATATCCTCTTGGGCAGATCTATGCCATCAGTTTGTCGGCGCCTTCACAGGCGGCCACAAACCTCATGGCCAAGAAAGCGACCTTCATCTGCTCGCCCAGAAGGAAGGAGAGTCTCTGCGCAAGTTCATCCAGAGATTCAGCCGTGTGCACTACAACATCCCAGATGTCCACCCTGCCGCGGTAATCAGCGCGTTTCATCAAAACGTGCGGAACCGCAGGATGAGAGAAGAGATGGCGATGTGCAAAGTCAAGGACGTCACTGAGCTGTATGCCTTGGCCGACAAGTGTGCACGTGCTGAGGAAGGGAGGAGACTCCCAAGAGAGAATACAGAAGCAGGATCTGATAGTGAGGAGACCGCCCCGGCAAGGAAGAGTCGGCGGCGGAACAATCGAAAGAAGAAAGGCAAGGACAGATCTGCGCAGGATTGCGAGAAAATGCAGAAAAGGATGGTGCAGCGCCCAGTCTACTTTGTCAGTTCCCTTCTGCAGGGGGCTAGGTCAAGGTACTCTGGTGTGCAGAAATTGCTTTTCGGCCTCCTCATGGCCTCGAAAGCTGCGCCATTACTTCCAAGCACATGAGATAACGATGCGTCACTCGCTTTCCATGAAGAGGATACTGCAAAATCCGAAGCAACAGGCAGGATTGTTGAGTGGGCCTTTGGAACTGTCAAGCTTTGGCCTCAAGTTTGAAATTACTTCAACTATCCAAAGCGAGCATTGGCAAAGTTCATAGCGAGAATGGATGCCAACGCAAGATGAAGAAATTCGAGACGAGCATCCCGTCAAGGAGGCAAGTAAAGAGTGGCTGATGTACTTTGACGGTGCCTTTTTCGCTGCAAGGCGCCCATCTTGCATCGCTTGTCGCGCCCACCGGAGAGCACCTCAAGTACATAGTCCGAATGCACTTTCCCAAGGAGCAAGCAACAAATAATACTGCAGAGTATGAAGGCTTGCTTGCCGGTCTCAGGATAGCAGTGGACCTTGGGATCAGGAAGCTCATTGTCAGGGGTGACTCGCAGCTTGTCGTCCGCCAAGTAAATAAAGATTATCAGAGTCCGTTGATGGAAGCCTACGTCGATGAAGTGAGAAAGCTAGAAGAACACTTTGAAGGCCTGCAAATGGAACATGTTCCAAGAGCTCGTAATGATATTGTCGATGGCTTTGTCAAAGTGCGCCGACTTAAGTTACACTGTGGAACCAGGAATTTTTGTGCTCAAGCTGACTCAACCAACTGTAACGCCATCAACTGGACAGAACAAGAAGAGGAAGTTGATTACTGGTGACTACTTCCCGGCCGAGCTCCCCGAAGCCGCCGCCGCAAAGGTCCCCAAGATCAACACCAAGAGTGCTGAGGAGCAGTCTGCTCCGACAAGCCCCAGGGTTTGTTTCGTTGAAGCGACGCCCCGACAAGTTTTGCTCGGCAAGCTTGCCGGGAACATCGAGCTCCGGCTGAGCCGCAGGTTCTTGCCGAGAAGCGGATGTTCCCAGCAGCAGCAGATGTGCCTTTAGTCCTTGTTGTCGAGCCACAAGCTCCAAAGATGGGCACAAAGAGATTGTCCATTTCCTTGAGACAGAGAACTTCCCAAGAGCAAGAAGAAGCGAGAGAGTAGCCCAGCAGTCAAGTATGTATCGGTTTTGTCGACAACACGCTGTATGCGTAAGAAGACTCAACGGTGTGAAATTGAAGTGTATTCACCGGGAAGATGGACAGAAGCTGTTGGCAGAGATACATGGAGGCATATGTGGTCACCACATTGGCACAAGAGCACTTGCCGGCAAAGCTTTCCGGCAAGGTTTCTTCTGGCCGACAGCCCTCCAGGATGCAACTGCACAAGTAACCAAGTGTGAAGCGTGCCAGTTCCATTCCAAGCAGATACACCAGCCAGCTCAAGCTCTCCAGACGATCCCTTTATCTGGCCATTTTTGATCACGGGGGCTCGACATCCTCGGCCCCTTTCCCCGAGCTGTCGTGGGCTTTGAGTACTTGTACGTCGCAATCGACAAGTTCACAAAGTGGCCGGAAGTGGAAGCAGTGAGGAAGGTGATAGCACAATCAGCAGTCAAGTTCTTCAGGTCAATTGTTTGCCGTTTTGGGATTCCTAACAGGATCATCACCGACAACGACACACAATTCACGAGCCGCACCTTCATGCAGTACGTCCAAGATCTTGGCGCCAAGGTCTGCCTTGCTTCTGTTGCTCACCCAAGGAGCAACGGTCAAGCAGAAAGGGAAAACGCTGAAGTGTTGCGAGGACTCAAGACCAGAACTTTCGACAGGCTGCACAAGTGCGGAAGAAACTGGATTGAGGAGCTGCTGGTGGTTCTTTGGTCGATCAGGACGACGCCAAATCGAGCCACTGGCCAGACACCTTTCGCTCTAGTCTATGGAGCAGAGGCAGTTCTCCCCACGGAACTCGTATACGGGTCACCTCGAGTACTCGCTTATGATGAGCTTGAGCAAGAGCAGCTGCGACAAGATGACGTGCTGCTCCTTGAGGAGGACCGTCTTCGAGGCCGCAGACGAGCTGCTCGTTACCCAAAGCAAGCTTTGCGCCGCTACCATAGCCGCAAAGTTAGTGCCGAAGTTTCGAGGAAGGCGACCTTGTTCTTGGTAGCGTTCAATCCGCCAAGAATTCCAACAAGTTGACACCAAAGTGGGAAGGTCCTTATCGGGTGAAACGAGTCACTAGGCTGGCGCTGTCATTTGAGACCGAAGATGGCATTCCGTGAGCAACTCTGGAACATTGAGCATCTTCATAAGTTTTACCCATAGAAGTATGATTGTCGGAACCTGTTCCGGCAACCACCTTTTGTACAAGTCTTGCCGATGTTGCATGTAATCCTTTGTACAAAGACGGGCGCAGACCCCGTGCATCAGTAAAACTCATGTGTTGCGCACAACTTGTCAAATACATGCTTCCATAATCCTTTTTTGCATGTGTTATCTAACATTTTGTGCAGCATCCACACCCGGTAAGCAATAACGAGCCACAAGGCTCCATAACTTTATTTTCTCTTCTTTCTTTTTCTCAAAGAAAGAAAGGTTCATCCACCCACAAGTTAGCCCGGGGGAGAAGGAGAAGATAATGGTGTGGGCCACCAAGCGTCGCTCGAGGATGTATCGCCTTGCCGGGAAGCAAACGACAGAAAAGCTAAGTTGCCAAAGTTTGAGCAATCAGTTTTTAAATTATTTTTAAGTTATCTTCCTCGAACGATAGTACTTTGTATGGAAAACCTGTGCGCGGAGGAACCAACTCGTAGCTAGTTTGCGCCCTTACTTTGTTTCGAGTCCGCTCAACAACTTAAGTGAGCTGCAACTAGTTGCGACAAGGTTGCTTGTCGGAGGCGGCACCGCCAGCAAGCTGCTGACGTTCCGCACTCAGCGCTCGCGGCAAAGGTGCCCGCGCCGACAAGTTTCCCTGAAAGCGTAGGGCACAAACATACAAAGGAAGGAATCGAATAAAGGAAATAACATTGCAATCCTTGCCTAAGATAGAGTATATTACAAAAGTAGCTTGTCGCAGATCTAATAGATTGTTCTCCTAAACATGATCAGCAGCGACAAGGGAAAGATAAAACGGGCGGCCTAGTCTACGCGGTCGCCATCGACCCTCTTGACCCCGCTCACCCTGTCCACAATGGGTGCGATAAGGGCCTTGAGCGCTTCAACGTCGCGATCGGCGGCAAGAACTTGAGGACGCGAAGCTAACGCTGGATTGCGGAAGGCCACCTTCATCGGCACCTTCGAAGAGCCCTCGCACAGGTTTGGCGCGACTAAATCGGCCAGCTGCTTTGGGATCTCTTCCGGAGCCGCTGAGAGCCGCCACCACGCCCTTGAAGAACAGGCTGAGCTTGGCGCTGGGTTGGAGATGCTCATCGGTGGAGTACCGAGATCCACCATCCCAGCTCCATCGGCTCCTTGTCAATGGCGGCGGCTGTATTTACAAGACCCTCGGTCCAGTGCATCACGTTCTCTCTGAAGGTGTTATGGGCGGTCGTGGCATTCGCTAGCAGCTCCTCGTTGGCCTTGATTTTCTCCAACAGACCCGCTTCCCGCTCCTTGGCGCCGTCCAGCGTCTCCATCAAGGTGGTCAGCTTCAGCTCAAGATCTGCCTTGGAGTCCTTGGCGGCGTCGAGCTCTTTGATCCTCTCAGTGAGACGGCCCTGCAACTCGCCAAGAGTGTAGGCGTCCTTCTCGCGCTCGTGCTTCAGCGCAGCAAGCTCCTTGCCGCTCTTCTGAAGGTTGGCCTCCAATTGCGTCACCTTCGTCTCCAACTCCTTTTTGGCGGCCTCGGCAGCTGCGGCAGCGTCTTTTGCTTCCTTGAGAGCTCCGCCAAGTGATTGCTCACGCGCGGCAAGCTCTTCCTCATAGCTGTCAAGGTTGATCTTCCGCGCCATTTCGCCTTCTTGCTTGAGATAGCTTCTCGCCGGCAAGCCTTTGTTGCTCCTCGACCTCAGCCTTCTCAAGGATGAAGGCTGTGCGCTCTTCAATGAAGTCGCCCCGCTCTTCGCCACGTCCCGAGAGCTTCTTGGTTGGCGCACGGAGCTCTTCTGGCGCTTCTCCATGTCGCTCCTGCCCTCGCGACAAGTGCTTCCGGGACTCCAGCTTGGCTTGTCGGCGCGGTAGAGCGACAACAGCTTCTTCAAGAGCTGCTCCTCCTCGACTTCGCCTTGCTGCTGCTGCTTGGCGCGTCAACCAGCGACAGCCCAGCGGAGGCGAGCAGCTCTTCGTCAAAGGTCTCCCCTTGACCGGCGCCTGGGCTTGCGCCCGGGGAGCTTGATGAAGACGCCGTCGCCGGCTTTCAGATAGGCGCCGGGCTGGGGCTCTTCGGAGCCTGACGCTGCATCGGTGGCTGAGGGATCGCGGTCGGTGCAGCGCCTGGCGCTCCTGCGGCCTCAGGGTCGTCAGTACGATCGCCAGACCCCTCGCCAGCCTTTGCGGCGGCAGCCTTGGCGGCCTCCTCGCCGGCGGACTCATCGGCGCCAGCCTCTTCCTCCATGGTGGCGGCGTCGTCAGTGTTGCCGTGCGCGGCCTCCTCGCCGGTGACCTCAGTTTCCATCGGCTCTCCGGCAGATGGATCTGACGATCAGAAAAAGAAAGAACAGTCAAGCAAATGTTCGAAAAGAAGAACAGAAGAAAAAAGAACCCAAGGGAAATTGTCACGCAAGAAGATTACCTGCGATGGGATCTGCAGCCATGGTCTCGACCACCGGAGGATCACTGGTGATGTCCCTTGGCGGAGAAGTCTCCCTTGTCGGAGAATCATCCCTTGCCGGAGAGCGCTCCCTTGGCGGCGTAGTTGAAGCAGACGGAATTTCGGGAGCGACTTCCGGGCCCTCCTGATGAGGCTGCTCTGCTCCTACACAAATCAACAAGTCAGATATCAGTAAAGAAGGAGCACCCATGCACACCTAACTGTAAGAAATAAACCAAATACTTACGCTGGGGGCTGTGCTGGGGGCTGCTCTGAGGAAGGGTTGCCGGGTCCGGCAAGGGGGTCTCAGACGCGCCTCCTGTCGCCACGGGGGGATCGTCTTCGATGACAACCACTGGGGTCTTGGCTCTCTTCGACGCTCTCTGAGCCAGCGTCCTAAAAAAGGAAAGAGTTGAGAATGAAGCAAATCAGATACAAGACAAAGCAGCAAATTGAAGAATTACAAGTAACAGCGACAAGATCTTACTCTTCTTCTTCCTCGGAGCTGAGCGGAGAAGTCAATTCAGTCCGCCTCCGGTGCGGCGATTTGGAAGAGTAGGCTCCCTCGGGCGCTTAGCGGGTGCAGGGGCCGTGGTCCCGAAGGCCCGCTCCGTTGTTGTGGCGGCGTGAGGCGCTCAGCAGCAGTGCTTGCCGCGGTGGAAGCGCTGCCATGGCGCGATGGCTGTTGGCCCGTCTGCCGCCCCCACCACTTCCCGGTCTTATGGGGCGCCTTCTTGGTGGAGCTGTGGGCTCCTCCGCGGCAAGCTACCTAAAGGTGGGGGAGGCGCCCCGGCAGCTCGTTCGGCTCGGCTTGAGCTCGGCCTACTCCTCCGCGCCGGCAAGCTCCTCTCGTCGGCAAGGCTTGCCGCCTCTGCTGCCTCCGCCTCCTCCACGGTGAACCCGAATTCACCGGCGGCGGCAGCTGCCGCCTCCTCCGGCCTGGTGGCGCGCTGCAGCTTCGGCGTCGGTGGTGTCGCGGGTGAGCCACTTCGCTCGTCGGGCGGATCGGCACTTCTTCCAGTTGTCGAAGAACTGCTGCAGCGTCATCGGCGGGCTCTTGCCAAGTTGGAGCGATCCCATGGGAATCACACAGCGGCATCATTGCGCGGATGCGGTCGGCGAAGAGTTGTTGCACAAAGGCGACCCCCTTGGCAACATGAACCACTCGGGGTGATCTGGGTCGTGCTTGAACAGCTCAAGACATCGCATCCAGCTCCAAGACGGTGAAATTCCAGTTGAGGCCCGGGCGCAACCTCATGATGTCCGCCGCATTTTGGAACTCCCAAGTAGGCCTCCTCCTCTTTTGCAAGGGAGCGATGCAGCGGCGAAGGAAATCTGCGCCAACGGCGCCTACAGTGAGTCCGGCATGCCTGAGGTGCAAGATCCGGGTCACAGCAATCTTCAACCTAGCATCCTCCGGCGCCAAGTTGCTCCAATCGTTGCCGCGCACTATGGGAGTTTGGCGCTGGGCAGTGAAGGGCTGCGGGTTCTCCTCGATGATCCAACACCAATCGGCTCTCCACTCCTCCCACTTGCTGCGGAGCTCTCCTTCCAGATATGCTTCTTTCTTGCCGATCCTGGAGATCCAAGCAATCCCTCCGGCAAGTGGCTCTCCTCTCTCAACGCGGGGCATGAAGAAGTGGCGGAAGAGGGCTACGTTTGGGTGGACTCCGACAAAGTTTTCGCAAAGGTGTGCGAAAACCGCCATGGTCAGGACAGCATTGGGGGTGAAATCAAGGAGGCGAAGCCCGTAGGTGTTCATGATATCGCAAAAGAATTCAGAAAAGGGCGGGCAGAGCCCGCAATAGAAGAAGAGCGCGAAGAAGGGTGCGCGAAACCAACTCGATGTGGCGGCATAGATTACCCTCGTCTTGGCGGATGCGCGCGTCTCCGTCGACCGGAAGAGGTAGTATCCTCCCTCGGCTCCTTTGCGTCGATTTGGGGTCGAAGGTGGCCCGCTCCTTCGCAGCACCGTGAGCAGCTGCGCCTCGGCCGATTCCGCCCTTCCCTTGTCGACTTCCGGAGCCATGGTGGAGGTGGTGGAGGAGGCCGACGGCATTGATGGCGTTGGTGGCAATCGAGGCGGGCGTCGCTCTCTTGACTCGAGAAGAAGGGAGGAGCGGCGGTGGTTTTGAGATGTGACAGCAATGGCGAGGTGGGCGACCTGCCCTGTTTCCCCTGTTTATAAGGAGGAGAGGGGGGACGTTCGCTTTTCAATTAAAGAAATCCCCACGATCTCTCCCACGACGCCACGT
Source organism: Aegilops longissima (assembly GCA_021605205.1). Classification (NCBI taxonomy): domain Eukaryota; kingdom Viridiplantae; phylum Streptophyta; class Magnoliopsida; order Poales; family Poaceae; genus Aegilops; species Aegilops longissima. The sequence goes on from CM038678.1 coordinate 218,547,319, forward strand.
TAGTAGCGTGCTGTTAAATGGGGGACGTGGTGGGTCCGGGCGAAGTAACGGCGTGATCTGGGCGCTCGTGCCCGTGCCTTTGTTTTGGGCCTGGCCCAACAGCGCTCGGCACCGTGTGTGGCCCAGTCTGGGGCTCCGGTCGGTGTACTAGAGTAGGGGTACCCTAGTATCCCGAACTCGTATCTGGGCGATTCAGACACCCATGGCGGGGCTGCCTAGTGACCGCCAAGATCTTCCGTGGTTCCTTTGGAGCCATTCAAGAACAAAGTATTTAAGCCAAGAAGACAAGGACCCGGCAAGAGGAGCCTGCCGGGAAGGCCACTCAAGGCACGCAGAAGACAAGACCCGGCAAGAGGAGCTTGCGAAGGCTTGGTGGCGACAAGCTCCAGCGACAAGGATTCAGCCGCGGCAAGGTGCTTGTCGCGGCAGGCAACCTCTCTTCATCTCCGATCCAGCTCATCCACCAATGTGTCGCCATGGGGCCATTCCAGGCGTGCGTGTCAAGAGGCTGTGAAGCCAGCGGAGAGCAGCGTGATGGCGGCTGACAGGGGTGCCATCGTGGCGGCGGTGGCGCCCTGACGGTCCCTTTACGCCTTTGTTTAGGCGACATGGACGGTCATTTAATGCTTTTGTCCCTTGCCGTCAGAGTTAGGTAGAATACACTGTACAAAGTAGCTGTACCAACCGCAACTCATTTTCCCCATTTGGCCCTTGTTTACGTTGCCACCTGTGGTGACCCCTTTAGCCTATAAAAGGAGGCCCATGCGCAACGTAGAGGGGGTTCGGCTGGTTCGACTCATTCGAGACTAGAGACACTCAAGCTAGGTTTTGTAGCTCTCTGTGCTCCCTAGCAAGAACACAATATAATCAGACAAGCAGCAGTAGGAGTATTATCTCTCCGGAGAGTTCCGAAGCTGGGTAAACTGCTCGTGTGCATCGCCTCGATCTGCTCTTCGTGCAATCTCCGCCCCCACCGAACCAAAGGGACTCGGTCCGCCGGTCCCATAGGTGTTCGTGGGTTATGATCAGCTTCCCCGACAGGCTTCATAGGATACCCAAAGGAGACTGTTGGGTACACCTTCTATCGCAGATCTGAAGGCAAGACATTCGTTGATAAGAATGGATCCTTTCTAGAGAAGGAGTTTCTCTTGAAAGAAGTGAGTGGGAGGAAAGTAGAACTTGATGAGGTAACTGTACCTGCTCCCTTATTGGAAAGTAGTTCATCACAGAAATCTGTTCATGTGACTCCTACACCAATTAGTGAGGAAATTAATGATGCTGATCCTGTAACTTCAGATCAAGTTACTACCGAACCTCATAGGTCAACCAGAGTAAGATCCGCACCAGAGTGGTACGGTAATACTATTCTGGAAGTCATGTTACTTGACCATGATGAACCTACGAACTATGAGGAAGCAATGATAAGCCCAGATTCCGCGAAATGGCTTGAGGCCATGAAATCTGGGATAGGATTCATGTATGAGAACAAAGTGTGGACTTTGGTTGACTTGCCTGATGATCGGCAAGCCATCGAGAACAAATGGATCTTCAAGAAGAAAACTGACACTGACGGTAATGTTACTGTCTACAATGCTCGACTTGTTGCGGAAGGTTTTCAACAAGTTCAAGGAGTTGACTACGATGAGACATTCTCACCGTAGCGATGCTTAAGTCCGTCTGAATCATGTTAGCAATTGCTGCATTTTATGATTATGAAATTTGGCAAATGGATGTAAAGACTGCATTCCTGAATGGATTTCTGGAAGAAGAGTTGTATATGATGCAACCTGAAGGTTTTATCGATCCAAAGGATACTAACAAAGTGTGCAAGCTCCAGCGATCCATTTATGGACTCGTGCAAGCATCTCGGAGTTGGAACAAACGTTTTGATAGTGTGATCAAAGCATATGGTTTTATACAGACTTTTGGAGAAGCCTGTATTTACAAGAAAGTGAGTGGGAGCTCTGTAGCATTTCTAATATTATATGTGGATGACATATTCTTGATTGGAAATATGTAGAATTTCTGGATAGCATAAAAGGATAGTTGAATTTTAGTTTTTCAATGAAAGACCTCGGTGAAGCTTCTTATATATTGGGCATTAAGATCTATAGAGATAGATCAAGACGCTTAATTGAACTTTCACAGAGCACATACCTTGACAAAGTTTTGAAGAAGTTAAAAATGGATCAAGCAAAGAAAGGGTTCTTGCCTGTGTTACAAGGTGTGAAGTTGAGTCAGACTCAATGCCCGACCACTGCAGAAGATAGAGAGAAAATGAAAGTCATTCCTTATGCTTCAGCCATAGGTTCTATCATGTATGCAATGCTGTGTACCAGACCTGATGTGTGCCTTGCTATTAGTTTAGCAGGAAGGTACCAAAGTAATCCAAGAGTGGATCACTGGACATCGGTCAAGAACATCCTGAAATACCTGAAAAAGGACTAAGGATATGTTTCTCGTTTATGGAGGTGACAAAGAGCTCGTCGTAAATGGTTACGTCGATGCAAGCTTTGACACTGATCCGGATGACTCTAAGTCACAAACCAGATACGTATTTATATTGAATGGTGGAGCTGTCAGTTGGTGCAGTTCTAAGCAAAGCGTCGTCGCGGTATCTACGTGTGAAGAGGAGTACATAGCTGCTTCGTAAGCAGCAAATGAAGGAGTTCATATCCAATCTAGGTGTCATACCTAGTGCATCGGGTCCAATGAAAATCTTTTGTGACAATACTGGTGCAATTGCCTTGGCAAAGGAATCCAGATTTCACAAGAGAACCAAGCACATCAAGAGACACTTCAATTCCATCCGCGATCAAGTCAAGGAGGGAGACATAGAGATTTTCAAAGTACATACGGATCTGAATGTTGCAGACCCATTGACTAAGCCTCTCTCACGAGCAAAACATGATCAGCACCAAGACTCCATGGGTGTTAGAATCATTACTGTGTAATCTAGATTATTGACTCTAGTGTAAGTGGGAGACTGAAGGAAATATGCCCTAGAGGCAATAATAAAGTTGTTATTTATATTTCCTTATATAATGATAAATGTTTATTATTCATGCTAGAATTGTATTAACCGAAAACATAGTACATGTGTGAATACATAGACAAACAGAGTGTCACTAGTATGCCTCTACTTGACTAGCTCGTTGAATCAAAGATGGTTAAGTTCCTAGCCATAGACATGAGTTGTCATTTGATTAACGGGATCACATCATTAGAGAATGATGTTATTGACTTGACCCATTCCGTTAGCTCAACACTTGATCGTTTTGTATATTGCTATTTCTTTCTTCATGACTTATACATGTTCCTATGACTATGAGATTATGCAACTCCTGAATACCGGAGGAACACTTAGTGTGCTACCAAACGTCACAACGTAACTGGGTGATTATAAAGGTGCTCTACATATGTCTCCGATGGTACTTGTTGAGTTGGCATAGATCGAGATTAGGATTTGTCACTCCGATTGTCGGAGAGGTATCTCTGGGCCCTCTTGGTAATGCACATCACTATAAGCCTTGCAAGCAATGTGACTAATGAGTTAGTTGCAGGATGATGCATTACGGAACGAGTAAAGAGACTTGCCGGTAACGAGATTGAACTAGGTATTGAGATACCGACGACCGAATCTCAGGCAAGTAACATACCGATGACAAAGGGAACAACGTATATCATTATGCGGTTTGACCGATAACGATCTTCGTAGAATATATGGGAGCCAATATGAACATCCAGTTTCCGCTATTGGTTATTGACCAAAGATGAGTTTTGGTCATGTCTACATATTTCTCGAACCCGCAGGGTCCGCACGCTTAACGTTCGATGACGATCGATATTATGATTTTATGTGTTTTGATGTACCGAAGATAGTTCGGAGTCCCGGATGTGATCACGGACATGACGAGGAGTCTCGAAATGGTCGAGACATAAAGATTGATATATTGGATGACTATATTCGAACACCGGATGAGTTCCGGGGGTCACCGAATAATTATCAGAGTGCCGGGGGGTTATCGGAACCCCGGGGGGGACTAATGGGCCAACATGGGCCTTGTGAGAGAGAGAGAGGAGGGGGCCATAGGGCTGGCCGCCCCCCCCCTTGAGGAGTCCGAATTGGACAAGGAGGGGGCGGCGCCCCCTCTTTCCCTCTCTCTCTCCCTCTCTTTCCTTCCCCCTTCCTCCTCCTAGTTGGACTAGGAAAGGGGGAGTGTAAGTGCATCTAGTGCCCCTTAGTGATTTTGGTGTATTGAAGACTTACAGGTTAAGGGACTAATGAGTTTATGAGTGTACACAGGTCTATAAGTCTATGCTGAGTTTGATATTTACAGAGAAAGTCGACCCCTAAAAATGAAGTTGTTCACTTGAAGACTTTGGAATTCTGAAGACTTTCTGAAGATTTTGATAGTGAAGAAATTGGTGTGACCTTGAAGACTTGGTATTCATGCGAGGAACATGAAGCGTGAAGACTTCTGTTTTCGTAGCTTCATTTTCTCTTTCTTGAGTTATAGGAAATACCGTACTGTTAAAGGGGGTCGAGGAAATACTAAGGAAAATTTTCCATGTGATGCTCAACTCAAAATCCTACACCTACCAATCCTTGAGTGAAACCATTGAAATCTCATACTGATTCAGTCAATTTCTTGATGATGAGACGAAGTTCTTCAGTCACGAGGAATTTGTTCGACCGAGAGTTAGGAATTCGCCATCACGGATTGCATACGATGAGGAACATGATAGCCCTGAGGAATTTGAGCCTAAAATTCCGATCGTTGCTGTGCTACGCGCCAGCTGTCCCAAAATATCTACCCACCTAACGGTAATATCATTGAAGGGCATTTATGTCTTATCATGTCGGGCTGCTCCCTAGGCTATAAATAGCTACCCCCTACAACCTCTAGCCGGTTGGCTGCTCCGAGAGAAACTGACACTTGTCATTTGAGAGCATCCCATCCTCCGAGGACTTTGAGCGAAAATCATCAAGTGAGGAAACCCAAACCCAAAGTGATTGAGCATCACTGAAGAGATTGATCCTGCGTGGATCCGACGCTTGTTACCTTTGAAGACTGTGCTTCTTCCAAATGGTTAGGCGTCATGGTCTAGAGCATCCAAGAGGAAATTGTGGATCGCCGAGTGACCGAGTTTGTGAAGGTTTGGAAGTCACATGAAGACTTACCACGAGTGATTGGGCGAGGTCTGTGTGACCTTAGCTCAAGGAGAATACGGTGAGGACTGTGTGTCTGAGACTGTGTGTCCTAAGGTTTAAATACCTAGCCGCTCCAACCAGACGTACAACTGAGACAGCAGTTGGAACTGGTCTACCAAATCATTGTCTTCACCAAGCTTACTGGTTCTATTTCCTCAACTCTTTCATTTCCTCATAACTTTGTTGTGTGGTTGTTCATATCTTTTTGAAGACTTTGACTGAAGACTTTCTCAATTTTCTCAGCTCAATTTCTTCAGTCTGTTTGTCTTTATCCTATGTTATCTTGTGTTTACGCTTTCTGTACTCTGTGCTTGTCTTCATCTCATCATGATGACCATGCTTGTGTTCCGTTTTGTTTAAATCTGGATACTTATTCCGCTGCAAGTAGTTCTTCGCTTAGGAATTTCCTCACACTGAAATTCCTCAGTGAAGAATTCATAAAAATCGCCTATTCACCCCCCCCCCCTCTAGTCGATATAACGCACTTTCAATTGGTATCAGAGAAAGGTACTCCCTTGTTCTGTGTGATTTTGGTTTAACCTCCTGGAGTTTTAGTTATGTCAACCATAGGTATGATCAAGGTCTCGGCTGGGTGTCCTACCTTCGATGGGACGGACTACCCCTACTGGAAGAATAAGATGCGAATGCATCTTGAGGCAATTGATAACGATCTCTGGTATGTTGTGGAAAATGGTGTTCCCTCTGTCACACCTTCTGTGAATGCTGCTGATGTGAAGAGATTCAAACAACTCGATTCTCAAGCGAAGAACATCATATGTGGCCACCTGAGCAAAAGGCAGTATGGAAGAGTGAGTGCTTTGGAAACTGCTAAGCTTATCTAGGATGGGCTGTCCAAAGTGAATGAAGGAGTCTCAACTCAACGTGACTCTCGAGTTGACGTTCTTCGCAATCTCTTCAACCGCTCCAAAAGACTCGACAATGAAAATGTTCAACAAACCTTCGATCGCCTCACTAACATCTCAAATGAGCTTCAAGGACTTGGTGCCACTGACATCACTGACCATGAAGTGGTGAAGAAATTGCTGAGATCGCTTGATTCCTCATTTGATACTCTGGCACTGATGATACAAGAATGTGGAGATTACAAGTCACTTGATCCCGCTGATATCCTCGAGAGGCTAAACACTCATGAGTTCCAGCTTGCTGAGAAGAGAGATCTCTATGGTTCGAGCTATGGAAAATCACGTGCCCTGGAGGACAAGGCTGTCTCTGAATGTGAAGGTGAAGATTCTGGTAGTAGCCTTGGTGATCCTGAAGAACTGAGCAAGGAGCTAGCACTGCTCATGAGTTCCTCGAGAGGCTAAACACTCATGAGTTCCAGCTTGCTGAGAAGAGAGACCTCTATGGTTCGAGCTATGGCAAATCACATGCCCTGGAGGCCAAGGCTGTCTCTGAATGTGAAGGTGAAGATTCTGGTAGTAGCCTTGGTGATCCTGAAGAACTGAGCAAGGACCTAGCACTGCTCATGAAGAAATTCCAGAAGTTCTCTAGACGTGGTCGTTTTGGAAGTCCTCAAGAAGCAATGATTCCTCATCCAATGACTATAAGAAGAGGCTATGCCACAAATGCAAGAAACCAGGTCACTACATTCAAGATTGTCCTCAGTGGGAAAAGGAATCAAAGAAGAAGAAATACAAGGATTACAGTTCTGATGACTCAAAGAAGAAGAAGAAATCTTCAAAGTCTTCATCATCAAAATCCTCGAAGTCTTCATGTCACAAGAAGAGCAGCTCCAAGAAGGCTCGGGCATTCATTGGCAAGGAAATGGACTCTGAGGCCGAATCTGAGGAACATGAGGAAGAGGAGGTATCTGAGGAGTCCGAGTCTGGTGTGGTGAGCCTAGTGATAACCCACAAGTATAGGGATCGCAACAGCTTTCGAGGGTAGAGTATTCAACCCAAATTTATTGATTCGACACAAGGGGAGCCAAAGAATATTCTCAAGTATTAGCAACTGAGTTGTCAATTCAGCCACACCTGGATAACTTAGTGTCTGCAGCAAAGTATTTAGTAGCAAAGTAATATGATAGTAGTGATAACGGTAACAAAATAGTAATGAAAGCAAAAGTAATATTTTTGGTGTTTTGTAGTGATTGTAACAGTAGCAACGGGAAAGTAAATAAGCGTAAACCAGTATATGGAAAGCTCGTAGGCATTGGATCGGTGATGCATAATTATGCCGGATGCGGTCCATCATGTAACAGTCATAACATAGGGTGACACATAACTAGCTCCAATTCATCAATGTAATGTAGGCATGTATTCCGAATATAGTCATACGTGCTTATGGAAAAGAACTTGCATGACATCTTTTGTCCTACTTCGTGGCAGCGGGTCCTAATGGAAACTAAGGGATATTAAGGCCTCCTTTTAATAGAGAACTGGAACAAAGCATTAGCACATAGTGAATACATGAACTCCTCAAACTATGGTCATCACCGGGAGTGGTCCCGATTATTGTCACTTCGGGGTTGCCGGATCATAACACATAGTAGGTGACTATAGACTTGCAAGATAGGATCAAGAACTCACATATATTCATGAAAATATAATAGGTTCAGATCTGAAATCATGGCACTCGGTCCCTAGTGACAAGCATTAAGCATAGCAAAGTCTTAGCAACATAAATCTCAGAACATAGTGGATACTAGGGATCAAACCCTGATACGTCTCCAACGTATCTATAATTTATGAAGTATTCATGCTATTATACTATCCTTCTAGGATGTTTTATATGCATTTATATGACATTTTATATGATTTTTGGGACTAACCTATTAACCTAGAGCCCAGTGCTAGTTTCTGTTTTCTCCTTGTTTTAGAGTATCGCAGAAAAGGAAAACTAAACGGAGTCAATTGACGTGCCACTTGACGGAGATCATTTTGGACTAGAAGAAGCCCACGAGTACAAGAAGGCAGAGAAGAGTCGGGCTGCCCACGAGGGTGGGGGCGCCCACCCCTAAGGCGCGCCCCTACCTCGTGGACAGCCGGAGACCCCCTGACGTGAAATCAACGCAAAACTCTTCTATATATACTCAAACTTCCGGAAAGAAACCTAGATCGGAAGTTCCGCCGCCGCAAGCCTCTGAAGCCACGAGAAGTCAATCTAGGCCCTCTCGGCACCTGCGGGGGGCCATCATCATCGGTGGCCATGGAGGAGTATCCCGGAGGGGCCATCATCACCATGAAGGCCAAGGACCAGAGGGTGGAGGCCATGGAGGAGGAAGCACAAGGGGTAGAACCTCTCCTCCTCTCTTCTGGTAGCGCCGGAGTGCCATCGGGAGGGGAATCATCGCCACGGCGATCGTCTTCATCAACATCACCATCCTCATCTCTTTTACGTGGTCCACTCTCCCGCAACCCGCTGTAATCCCTACTTGAACATGGTGCTACATATTATGATCCAATGATGTGTTGCCATCCTATGATGTTTTGAGTAGATATCTTTTGTCTTTGGGTTGATTGATGATCTAGATTGGTATGTGTCGTGGAATTGTCATGGCAGATGTCCTCTTGCAAGGACTTAGTCGTGGAGCCATCGCAACTAGGAAGCTTAAAGGGGTTAATGGGACAAGGGACACGGGAGAGGTTTTATACTAGTTCGGCCCCTTACGATGAAGGTAAAGCCTACGTCTAGTTGGGTTGGTATTGCTAGGGTTTCGATGACCAGGGAGCGAGATACGCTATGCCCGGCTCTCGAATTGATGTTACCTGCCCTAAGCCGCCAGCGGGTCGTCCCCTTATATATACGGGTTGACGCCCTGCGACCTACAGAGTCCCGGCCGGCTCATAAACAGTGTCCGGCTCGGTGACTAGTTAATTCTGCCTTATGATACAAGTCATACCATTACAGCGGTTTACCACTACGGGCCTTGGGTCGCCTGTGGTCTTTAGACCCTTTATTGAACCGCCATCTTCATGCTTGATCTTGGGCTTCATATGACAATCCTCTTTGCGTAACCCGGCCCCTCCTGGGCGGCTTACACAAATATTTATATCCCCAACATTAGGCCCCAGATTGATTTGAACCGGTTCATGTCAATCTTAAAATACCTTGAGAAAAAAGCCTTTTGTCTTCTGTCTGTGCAAAGGTTATAACCCGCCATGACGTCATCTTCTGGATCCGTGATAACCCGCCGTGATGTCATCTTCCATTTAATTCCTATTTTATTCTGTCATATCTTTAACGGATCTTTATCTTTACTGACCATTGCAAAAACCGAGGCGTCGGAATTGTTGGATAATGATGCCTGGACTCCTTGTTTCTCGCGCCTTCCCTGTCAGCCCTTCCTTATAAATAGGCTTGACCTAGGTCTTTTCCATTCTCCCCCTTCAGTCGTCTTCTTTCTCTCGCCCTTCCTCTGTTGCTCGAGCTCCGCCGTCGCCGCCGCCGTAGCAGAGCACCGTCGACCTTGGCCGCTGCATCGTCCTGACTTGACCAGAAAAACGCGACGAATCTCCGCAGCAACTCTGCACCTGTAAGTCTCTTCCTTCCTGTACCTCAGATCCGCATTAAAGCTTTCAATTTCCTCGGTGTTCTTCGCTGTTCGTCAGGGACCCTTCATAGATTTCATCACCACCGCCGTTTCTTGATCTTAAGATGGTACAAAACCGATGTGGTAGCTATTTCACACCCATTTCGACTGCAGATAGATTCCTTTTCTCTGTACAGAGGCCTTGTTTAGAACTGATGAACTTATCTGTACTAGTTTTAGGTCTAGAATATTTTCTTTCCTGTACACATGTTTGATCCAAAATAATATCTGCCATCTGTGAAACTTGTTTGTGCGATACTTAGGCAAAATCTGTTTCTGTCAGATCTATTTAGCCACAACAACTCTCACCGCCGGCTTATAAAAAGACAATACTGAATCACAGCCTTGCCAACTCCTAGCGGTTTAAAATAACTTAACTGCTTTTGATATTCATAGCGGCTTAACTGACCAGATATAGTTAGTCATATGTCATTAGGCCCCTTTGTAAGCCGCCTTCTTGAATAGAATTTAAAATGTTCTCATCCGGGTTAAACTGAGCTGGAAAAATATTATTTTGTCATAGGCTTCCATCTGCATTATGGCACCCAAGGCTCCCAAAGCTCCTGTGACCTGTAACTGGGTCAAGTCCATCATTACGGAAAGCACATTGTCTGGTTTCCTGAAGACTAGCTATCTGCCCAAGAAAGAGGTCATGTCTTATCGTGCTCCTAACCCGTCAGAAGAAAAACCTCAACCCAAGGAGGGGGAAGTGATCGTTTTTACTGATCATATGAGCCGGGGCTTTTCTCCGCCCGGCTCAAAATTCTTCAGGGATGTCTTGCACTTTTTTGACCTTAGACCTCAAGATATCGGGCCCAATTCTGTATCAAACATCTACAATTTCCAAGTCTTTTGCGAAGTGTACCTTGGAGAAGAACCCAACATATTACTATTCAGAGAGTTATTTTACTTAAATTGCCAGAATGAGCGCACCAATGGGCCCAGCCTGGAACTTGGTGGTATCTCCATTCAACGACGGAGGGACTGCCTTTTCCCATATGCTGAACCGCCAAGCCACCCTAAGGATTGGAACCAGACTTGGTTCTATTGCCAGCACACTTCTCCGGCTGATGAGAACCCACTGCCCGGCTTTCGCGCTCTGCGCCTTGAATCCAACCACCCGCTGTCGGACAAGTTCTCTGCTGTTGAACGTCCACCACTCGCCCCCACCATAAAGAAAATCAAGGCTCTTTTGGGGAACGGCTTAGATGGCGTTGATTTAGTCCGAGTCTGGATCTCCTGGCGGGTGATTCCGTTAAGCCGCCGCCCCGGCTTAATGTGCACTTACTCAGGCGAAAAGGACGACCTGCTCCGTCATTGTCCTGATGACTTACCTGATGATATGGTTTGTTGAAAGAGGGCTCAGTGGTCAGTAATGCCTTCAGCTTACTTCCATTCTGCAAGAATAACCCGGCTCCTGCAGTAAGTTATCAACCTCAACAATTATACCCTTATTGTGGAATGCCTTGCTTTTACTCATAGCCCTTTATCATTATTCACAGGCAAATGACAATTTCTGGAAGGTCAAATATGACCATGAGGCTGCCAAACAAGCCAGAGCGGCCAAGAGAGCCGAGAGGAAAGCCGCAAAAACAGGAACTCGAAGGAAGAAGAAACCAAGTACTTCAGATTTATTTAAACTGGATGAGACCTCTGACGATGAAGAAGAGGTAATCCTTAACTCCCCTGACTCCTTTACCATTGTTTTATTGACATTAATTCCTTTCAGGAGGACACGGGAAACAGCCAAGCAGTTGAGGAAGAGGTAACTATAATTTCCTCCGACTCCGAGCCTTTGCCGAGGCAGAAAGTCCGAAGACTGACCCGGAAAGTAAGTTCACATCCTTTAGCTTACCAAGATCTTCAATTTCTTTTGAAGCGACAGACTCATGAGAGCCGGAGGTAGACCCGGACCAGCAAAGATGATGAACTCTCCTCCGGCTTACCTGATGTAACGAGGAAGCGCCGTGCTGAGGTTATCTCCGATTTACGCTCTTCTTTACCTTTGGCGGGTTCCATTCGTCAACCCCTCAATTCATCTGAATCAAACTATCAGGATACTTCACCTACCTCCGGAGAATCCATGCAATCCAACATGCTGGCTTTCAAGACTGCTCCAGGCTAATGTCAACTTATTTATCTTTATGCTTATCTTACTCATATTTTTGTACTAACCCTTCTGATTTGCACACAGCGTACAAGTGAAGCCCAGCAAAAGGGCGAAGAAAAATAAGCCGGCCAAAGAGCCGGTCGTGACTGACCGGAGCTCGGAAAAACCGCTCCTGACACCTCCGCACATGAGCCGCCGCCTGAGCCGGCCCATGATATTCCAGCCCCAACTTCTGATCCGCCTGCCGAACAAGCCCTTGACGGTTCTGACAATCCAGAGATTCCTAGTCCTGCCAAGGCAGATGATCCGGAAGTCGAGATCCTTAAGTACCAGTTTGTTGAACCGGGATGGCCCACTGTACTTGCCAAGTGCTCTGCCAAGGAGGAACTTTTGGAGCGCCGAAAGGCCAAGCTGGACGTCACTGATTACACTCATTTGAGCATTGGAGAGATTGTCTCTGGCTACATAAATCAAGTGCACAGCAGCCGTGACCTGGAAATTGACATGGTGAAATAGATACATCAAAATCCGAGGTATAATTTTTGTTGCTTTTCCTTATTCATACTTACTGTACCAGCCCCCAAGTCTATGGCTTATAAGAAAATATGTTGTAGACTTAGAATCTGCTTAGCACTGCTTGTCAGACGCCCGGCTTATTTTGTAACACTCGAAGACCGGCTTTAAAACAAGATATTTAAACGGTGTAGTATAATATTTTGAACTTGCAATATGCATTAGCCCCCAAGTGCCAAGTATCTTTGCTTGCAAAGTGCTTGGGACTTAATTTCCATGAACCACCGTAGTAATTTAGAGTTCTTCAGCATACATTAGCCCCCAAGTGTCAAGTATCTTTGCTGGCAAAGTGCTTGGGACTTAATGTTGTATTTCAATAATGCTGACGGTAACCCGGTGTTGATATAGGCCGCCATAAGTCAATTTGAGTCGGAGATTGCTGACTTGAAAAATCGCTTGGAAGCTCAAGAGACTGAAATCCAAAAGGCCAACTCCAAATTTGAGTTCAGTGTATCTGAACAAGAGAAATTGAAGAAAAGCTTTGAAGCAGATAAGAGAGTATGGGCTGATGAAAAGGCCTCCTTGATCACCCAGGCAGAGAAAGCTGAAGCGGCTCTCGCAGACACAACGACTGAGTTAACCGGCTTAAAACGCCATATATCTCAGATGGTCTCAGCAATCTTTGGTAAGCTATTCTGCAAGGGTTAAATACTGCAAATCTTTTCCTGACAAGTATCTTATTTGTCCCCTCCGGCTCTCCTGATGTTTGTTAAAGTAGACCCCAGGAGCTCAAATCTTAACCAGAGCATGTTGATCAAGTTCAAGGCGGTTTATACCCTGGTAGAACAACTTTACACCGGGTCACAACATGCTTTGGCCGTTGTGGCTTTGTCAAATGAGGTTCCTCATCTCCTGGCTGACGTGCTAAGGTGGCTCGCTATGCTACCTCAACGGGTCCAAGAGCTAAGGCGGGCGTTTGCAAGAGCCGGAGCCATAGCCACATTGAGCCGGGCCAAGGCGTAGCTACCAGAACTAGACTCGGCCGACATCGCCCTTGGATATCCAAGCCTGAAGGAGGACGGCACCTTATTTGACGAGAAGGATTTCACCGCCTGCATGAAGGAAATACGCCCTGTGGCCACTCTTATTGGGAATGACACTGACCTTACCAAGTACCAGCCGGGTTATGACAGCCAGAATCAGAGACTCCCAACGCCACACTATGATGCAGAAAGCTATCCCTCCAATTCGTAAGCATACCTTCGCCCCTGAAGTCGATCCTGCCAGGTTAATTGATGATGAAGCTGAATTTGAAGCTATGAGTGGCATTGACTAGTCATCATCAACCTTCCAGGACAGGGCAGCCGACGGAGGAGCGGAGAAGGATAATCCAGAAGCTTCGGGCCAACAAAATGAGTGAACCATCAGGCCTCGTATGTTTATGCTTTGTAGAAAACAATGCATCATTATCTAGACTCGGGGAGTCTTGTAATAAGGTAGAAAAACACTTGATTTTGTCGTGCCTTCGCGCACGTTCAAGGCGCTCAATACTTTCTTAAGCCGCCATCATTATATGCTTCTGGTTTATACCGATCTTCTGCTTTCTTCGTGCTGAAAAAATTCGCTTGCATTGCCCTGTGTATAGAACAATGTAGCGACCCGACCCAAAAACGGTCAAGTCTCTGTGTAGCTGTACCATCCCAAGATCATGCTGGCACACACAGTACATTGACGAAAAGATTCAAAGTTCAATCACACCTGAATTTATTACGGTTCTCATATCGAGTCTTCATTACAATAGAATAAATTGGCGAAGGCCAACTCATGAGAAATAAACTAAATAAAGCTGCGGAGCGTGAGAGCGAAATAGCGAGTCCATCCGACTCCATAGGGCAATCGCCAAGCGTGGATCGTAGCCTCACTCTGATCGAAATACTCCTCTCGCAACATAAGGCGTTGCAGCCGTGTAGGTCAGCATTTTGAATATGCCGGCAAGTCATGAAGAGAGAATAACAATAAAAATTACTAACACTATATGCAATTTGGCTGTGGGGCTCTAAGTTTCATGGTTTTGCGAAAAAGCCAGTTTTTCCCTACAACAATGGACTTGTTTGCAAATACTACAAAATGTTGGTAGTTATTGAGATGGTTCCGCCAACCAATGTCTCATTCCCAATTATTAAAATAATCCCCTCAATTAATTTATTAAGTTCGGTGTTGAGATATCCAAAATACTCCAAGTTCCAGAGGCTCAAATTGTCCGTAACCGGGGACACGGCTAACCGATTAGATCTTCACTCTGCAGAGGTTTGTGCACTTTACCCGCAAGAATCGTTCCCTCCTTTAAGTCTTCGCACTTCGTGGTGTTTGAAGACGGGACGAACGAAACAGGGTCTTCCGAAGAGTTCCTCTGGCCACTGCCGGTACCCATCCAATCCTACCGTTCTTCTACATCTCGTAGCACCGTCCGGCCAGAGTCACACCTAGGGTCGACCAAGCCAGAGCCCATGATGGCTTGCAGCTGTACAGGTAAGCTTCCGGTCAATGGGGTATCCATCCGTCTCTTCATGGCTGGGTGAAGCTTTCCGCAAGATGTCATGGTGCTTCTCCATGCATCCCGCCAACCGCTGGTTTTCTCCGGGTGCCCGTCAGCAAATCCTCCACCCAAGAGTGAATTTTGAAGTCCATCTTGAGCTTGAAGTCATGGGGTTGTCATCATCTTGACTCTCACATCTCCCTTATGATTCACTCAACCAACCCGTCTCTGAGCATAGCAAAATAAACTACTTAGTCCCGGCCATGGCAACAAGGGAATTGGTTTCATCCTACCTCATGATACTACTCAAGAACATAACTTAAAAATTCTCCTACTGCATGCATGGTGGGGAGGTATAGTTTCTAATGCAATAAAATCATAGGCATTGTAAAAGAAAACATGGTCAAATGACTTGCCTTGCTGACGATCTTCGAAAGCTAGGGACTCGTGATAGCAAGTTTCGCACTCCAGAAATTCTACCGAAGCAAACAACAATCATATAAGCATAAGAGCATACAATCAATTAACATAACAGCATGCTAACATAACACACAAAACAATTGAACCAAAACCCAAAGAAAACTCGAAGAAATCCAAGCCAATGTTTTCACCACATCAAACAACAACTAAGAAATAGTTTTACACAACCAAATTTTTCTTAACAGAACTTAAGCATGGGTTTTGCTATCTAACAGAAGGGAAAACATCATGCAAACTAGGAGCAAAAAGAATCACATCAAAAGCTATTATAGAACTCCTATTATG
Organism: Aegilops longissima; assembly: GCA_021605205.1. Lineage (NCBI taxonomy): Eukaryota > Viridiplantae > Streptophyta > Magnoliopsida > Poales > Poaceae > Aegilops > Aegilops longissima. The sequence goes on from CM038678.1 coordinate 218,563,013, forward strand.
CCTATAACAATCCTAGCAAGAAAAATAAAATAAAAATTCTATTTATTGTAAATAAAAGTTCATGTTCTAAAACTACAGAAACTAATCTAAAATAAACTATGACCTAGGTAAAATAAAATTATTTGCTAAATAAAACAATAGGAAAACAGTAGCTAGTTAAATAAATAAGAACCACATGATTTTGATTAAAACTATTTTTTATTAAATCTAAAATGCCCAAATAAGTTACTACAGTTAGGCAAGGTCAAAACAAAGTAGTGACAAAAGAATCACTAAAATAGAATTGTCCTAACTCATTTTATAGCAGAATTACTAATCTGTCTAAAACTAAAATAAAACAATTTCTAATAATTTAAACATGGCCAAACATATTTTCTACAGAAACTACAATAAATTTTCAAACTAACAAAAAAGAATCAACTAAAAATATTAAGTAACCTAAAAGATATGGATTTTACAAAACTGAAACTATTCTGTTAAAAACAGAAACGAAAAAAATAACTAAAAGGAAAACTGGCGCTAATGGGCCTATCTAACGCTCGGGCGTCAAATAACTAAAACGCGCCCGAGAGAATAAACCGATTCGGGCCGGTCTAACTAAACCTAAATAAAAACCGAAACAAAACCGGGTTTTTAAAATAAAACATACCCCTTCGGGTGATCTAATCTAGCGCGTAGATTTTAGATCGGACGGTGGCGGGGGTTTCCGGCGGCTTACCACGGTGGCGACGACGGCGACGGATGATGGCGGCTCTGGCGGCGACGGGCTGGTGGCTCTGGTGGTCCGGGCGACGGCGGAGGCGTCGGCGAGTCTTGGACGGGCGAGGGAGCTCGGGGTGGAGTCGGTGGAGTTCGGGGTCGGAGGCAGCGGTGGGGCGGCAATGGCGGCAGGGGCACTCGGGTTCCATGAGCGATTGAGGCGAGGAGAGGTTTTGAACGGCGAGGGGCGGAGCAGGCGAGGGGGTATTTATAGGGGGCGGCTTGGAGGAGGCGGATCGGGAGGCGATCCGGGATCCCAGGATTCGGCGGCGGCGGTTGTGCTAGCGTGGAGTGGCGTGGGCGAGGGAAAGGAGAGGTGGGGCCAGCGTCGTGAGGGAGGGAGAGGGTGGCGACAGGCCACCGAGGGGAGGGGTTTTGGTGGTGGCTCGGCGTGGGCGGCTCGGGGTTGGCTGGGCTGGGCTGGCCATTGGTGGGCTATATTGTCGGCGCTGGCTGGGCAGTTAGCTGGTATTTGGCGCTGGGGGTTCTCTCTTTCCTTTTTTTGAATTAGGAGAGGGAAAATATATATAATATATATATATATCTTTATATAGGACATATATATATCAAAATGCTCAGGGGAATTTATCCTACAATTTGAACATTTTTCCAGGGGCAAAACTCAAACTTTAAAAAAACATTTTCTAAAAATCCCAAATAAAATCAGATTCGAATTCAAACTTTTTGGCAACATTTTTCATCTGACATTTTTGGAGTGTCATGTTTACTCCTCTCATACTTTATCTCAAGTATTTGTCAGGCATTGTTTGAAATAAATTTCAACTGCCAATTCAAATTCAAATTTCATCAACTCAAAATCTTCTGAAACTTCAAATGCCACTCAATTTCAAACAATATGCATAGATGCTTAGCTATAATTGTAAAACATTCCAAATGGGAAATTTGGGATGTTACAAACCTACCCACCTTAAGATGAATCTCGCCCTCGAGATTGGGTTGGCTAACAAATAGGTGCGGGTGGTCTCGGCGGAGGTCTTCTTCTCGCTCCCGGTGGCTTCCTCCTCGGAATGATGACTCCACAAGACACCTTGCAAAACTTGATGATCTTGCTGCGGGTGACTCTGTTCATGATCTCGAGAATTTGGACGGGTTTCTCCTCATAAGTCAGATCTTTGTCGAGCTGTATGGCCTCTAGGGCCTTTGTGTCTCTCAAGGGAATATCGGCCATGTCGGCATGGCATTTCTTGGTGAGAAACATGGAAGACATCATGAACTCGGACAATCCTTCCGCAATTCCAACTTGTAAGCAACTTCTCCACGACGTTCGAGGATTTTGTAGGGGCCAATGAACCGGGTGCTAACTTTCCTTTAACACGAACCTCTTGATTCCACGAAGTGGGACACACGAAGATATGCCGGTCTCCCGCTTCGTAAGTTACTTCCTTGCGTTCTTGTCGGCATAACTCTTACGCCGATTGGGCTACCTTGAGTCTATCTCGAATCAGCTTGACTTTCTCTTGGAATCTCGATAAGATCGGGACCGAAAAGTTTTCGATCTCCACACCATCCCACAACAATGGTGTTTCGCACCTCCTTCCGTATAGAGCTTGAAGGGGCCATCTTGATGGTGCGATAAGCTGTTATATTACGAGAATTCGCGTATGGCAAATTATCATCCCAGCTAGACCCATAGTCTAGCGCACAAGCTCTCAACATGTCCTCCGGGATCTGGTTGACTCTCTCGGTCATCCATCTGTCTGCGGATGAAAAGCTGTCTTGAACTCCAGCCTCGTACCCAAAGTTTCATGCAACCGATTCCAAAACTTTGAGGTAAATTGTGTTCCTCTATCGACACGATACTCCTCGGAACTCCATGCGGACATACGATCCTGGTCATGTATATCTTGGCTAACTTAGCGCTGGTATAGGTAGTCTTCACGGAATGAAATGAGCTACCTTGGTCAATCGATCAACCACTACCCGGATGGAATCATAACCTGAGCGGGTCTGGGTAATCCTGTGATAAAATCCATTCCAAGTTTTTCCCATTTCCACTCGGGAATCGGCAAAGGTTGAAGTAACCCTGCTGGCTTCGATGTTCCGCCTTTACTCGTTGGCAAACATCGCATCTCGCTACGTACTCGGCAATATCCTTCTTCATACCGCCCACGAAACTTTCCTTCAAATCCAGATACATCTTGGTGTTACGGGGTGAATCGAGTACGATGAATCATGAGCCTCTGAAGAATTAGCTTCTGAGTTCGGGATCATTGGGTACATAAATCGATCCTCGAACCATATAGCTCCGTATTCATCCTTACGGAACCCTTTAGCTTTTCCTTCATTCATCTTCTGCTTTATCTCATCAATTTCCTTGTCCGTCTTCTGGGCTTCACGACTTCTTTCGGCCAAAGTTGACTGAACTTCCAGAGTTGCAACATATCCTCTCGGAACTATCTCCAGTCGAAGATCTATGAGGTCATCGACTAACTCCTGGGGTAATCCTCCCGCTATAAGAGTATTCACATAACTCTTACGGCTCAAAGCATCAGCTACAACATTAGCCTTTCCTGGGTGGTAATGCAATTTCATGTCATAGTCCTTGATTAGCTCCAGCCATCTCCTCTGCCGAGGTTCAACTCTTCTGCGTGAAAATATATTTCAAGCTCTTATGATCTGTGTAAACATCACAACGGTTTCCGATGAGGAAATGTCTCCAGTCTTGAGTGCATGCACTCTGCTGCTAACTCCAAATCATGTGTGGCATAATTCATCTCGTGTGGTCGTAGCTGTGCGGAGGTATAAGCTACAACTTTCCTTCTGCATAAGTACTCCTCCGAGTCCCACGACGAGAAGCGTCACAATATACCGTAATCCTTGTGTATGTCCGCAAAATCAGCACCGGGCTGTAACCAAACGTTTTCAATTCACGAAACTGGCTTCACAATCCTCGGTCCAAATGTACTTGGCGTCCTTCTTCAACAGCTCAGTCATGGGCTTGGCAATCTTGAGAAATTCTCAATAAACCTCCGATAATATCCTGCGAGTCCGAGAAAACTGCGGATCTCCTTGATTGAGGTGGGCGACGCCAATCGGTGGTGATACAACCTTGGCGGGTCAACTGCTATTCCTTCTCTGAAATAACATGTCCGAGGAATCCGACTTCCTTCACCAAAATTCACATTTGCTGAACTTGGCATACAACCGATGTTCTCGGAGTTTCTTGAACTAGGCGCAAATGTTCCTTATGCTCTTCCTCGCTCTTGGAGAAAATCAGTATATCATCGATGAACACCACGACAAACTTGTCCAGATATTCCATAAATACCTTGTTCATCAAATTCATGAAGTATGCAGGGGCATTAGTCAATCTGAATGACATGACGGTATACTCATATAAACCATACCTGGTGGTGAATGTTGTTTTGGGTATATCCTTTTCACGGATCTTCAACTAATGATACCCTGATCGAAGATCGATCTTGGAGAATACCTTGGCTCCTACTAGCTGATCAAATAGATCATTAATCATCGGCAGAGGGTACTTGTTCTTGATGGTCACGTCGTTCAACGAACGATAATCCTAACCATTCTCGGGTTCCATCCTTCTTCTCTACCAAAAGAACTGGGGCTCCCCAAGGTGACGAGCTTGGCCGAATATATCCCTTCTCCAAGAGTTCATTAATTTGATTCTTGATCTCTTTCAAATCGTTCGGGGCATCCGATAGGGTCTCTTGGATATTGGGGCTGTGGGCAATAACTCAATCAGAAATTCAATGTCTCGTCCGATGGCATTCTGGTAATTCCTCCGAAACACATCGGGAAAATCTTGCACCTCGGCACTTCCTCTGAACAACTCCGTGAGGGAATGCACTGATTCTTCGTCGGGATACGTGCGGATACATACTTGATCCTCTTCGCTCCGGAGTGGTGAGCGAGAATCGACTTCTTGGGCACGATCTATGTTTCCTTCAAACTTGTCAACCAATCCATGCCTAGGATTACATCCAAGGTGCGGGTTTCCAATACTATGAGGTCTGTGGGAAATTTATGGTTTCCGATGTTGAGGTTGCATGACAGCCTAAGCCCGCCATCATTTCTCCTCTGCTGAACCGGCGTGAAGAGGGCTTCTAAGGGTTCTAGTGGGCAACCCGTACTTTTCCACAACTACCCTTGATATGAATGAATCGTTGCACCGAATCAAAGAGTACCAATAATGGATTTGAATTTAATAAAACTTACCAACCACGATGTCGGCTGATCATAGGCGTCCTCCACGTCAATGTGGTTCACCGAGCATGAGGAAAAGGGTTGGGCTTCTTTGCTGAGCTTCCATTGCCGTTTCCATTCCTCTGCTTGGCCTCTGGGCGTCGGTGGCATAGTGCCTGTTTTACGGCACTTGAAGCAGTGATGTGACTCAGATCCTTCGGCGAGGCGGGGGCGATCTGGTTGCCATTGCCGTTTCCATTGCCTGTCTTGTTGTCCTGGTTGCGATTGTTCCCATTTCCTCCATGGTTATGTCCTCCATGATTATGTCCTCCATTGGTGTGATGGGTATGCCCTCCCGAGTATGGGGCATAACGGGGCTTCTGCTGAGCTCCAGAGTTGTACTTCCCTTGGCCATACTTCCGCTTGCGGCTATCAATCTGCTGCTGCTTGCCTTCAAGTATGGTGGCCTTGTCTACCAGCTCCTGGTAGTTGTTGAAGGTAGCCACCATTAGCTGCATTCCCAGCTCGTCATTGAGTCCTTCGAGAAACTTTTCCTGCTTTGCGGCATCTGTTGCCACATCATCCGGGGCATAGCGAGCTAACTTGCTGAACTCATCCACGTCTTGCCCCACGATGACGGTTCCCTGGCGTAAGTTGCGGAACTCACGCTTCTTGGACTCATGGCTCCGGTGAGACATGGCGGTCTGAAAGCTTCTTTGGAACTGATCCCACGTGATGGTGGCGATGGGATAAGTGGCGGTGTAGTTCTCCCACCAAGAGGCTGCAGGTCCATCAAGCTGATGTGCGCAAAGCGCACCTTCTCTGCATATGTGCATCCAGCAGTGGCTAACTCCTTCCTACCTTGCGGAGCCAATCGCCGCCACAATCGGCTCGGTCTGCTAGAGAACACCTGGCGGATTCAGCCTTAGGAAGCGGGTCAAGTTGTCAGCAGGGGTGGTGGCGGTGGATTGTTGTTGTTGTTGTTCAGTTACGGATGAGCATCTCGCATGAGGGCATTCTGCTGCTGGATCAGCTGGGTGAGCTCCGCGGAAAGTTGAGACCGGGTCACGTCTCGAGGCATCTGGTGTTTTGGAGTGGATGAGAAAATTAGAATAGAACAAGGGTCTAATGAGAAAATATCACTACCCATATGAATGCACAATCATAATCACACCAATCATTTATTCAATCATCTCAAACATGGTTCAATCTCGGATTACAAATTTCACGACTAATCGAAAATAACGGCCTAACTGATCGACGGAAAAAATAAAATAACATGGCGGTCGACTAAATGTCTTCATCAATTATCCTTGCGTCCTCTGGTGCGGCGTCCTCCGGTGTGGCGTCCTCTGATGCGGCGCCTCCTCTTGCGGCTTTCTTCGGTGGAGCTCTCTTCATAATCCTGATCATTGCTCACGAGGGGTCCGTCATCTCCACTCGGAAAAAGGTCTTCTCCCAAGTCCATCTTTTCCTCTAATGCGGAAACATCCATCTTCAGCTTGTCGACTCTCTCCATGAAATCCTTGATTTCTTCTTCATGGTCAAGGAAGCCTGGGTGTGCTTTCTCCTCCGTTCGATTCACGGAACAACAGCCTCTGTGTACCTTTGAGTTCTGGAGTCTGGATCTCCCATTTCCTGAGGAGACACTCCAAGTCTTGGACATATGAGAGAATGGAGTCGTCCTCCACGGTATGGATGATATCTCCATTCCTAGCTCTGCGAGAAATCATGGCGAGGTCTGATGGGTCGAGCTCGGCCCTGTACTCTTCTCGGAGATGTCCAAGTGCACGATAAATCGCCATGTCTCTTCCGAGGATCCAATTGAAATCGGTAAACTCAAAGTCAATGGGCTTTGAATGTCCTCTGAAGGTCCTCCCTGGAATGTGCACCTCAATCCTGTAGCGGGTATCCGTCGGAAGTGCATTGGTAGGCTTCCCGGTGATTGAGGGCAGAGCAATCTTCAGCTTCTTCACGATCTGGACCAGCTTCTTGCCGAGAGGCATCGTCTCTTCTGGCTGGCAAAACTCCGGTAGCAAAACTGGGGTGAACTCGGCGGCCATCTAGAATGTTGAAAATCGGAGAGAAGTCAGAAATGAACAGGGGAGAATTACGGAATGATAAGGACATAAAATAAATAGTCTCTTCCTATGGCTTTCCGATCCTAGGGGTTACATCCTACGGTCAGCGTGTGCTCTGATAGCATCTCTGTAGCGACCCGACCCAAAAACGGTCAAGTCTCTGTGTAGCTGTACCATCCCAAGATCATGCTGGCACACACAGTACATTGATGAAAAGATTCAAAGTTCAATCACACCTGAATTTATTACACGGTTCTCATATCGAGTCTTTATTACAATAGAATAAATTCGGCCGAAGGCCAACTCATGAGAAATAAACTAAATAAAGCTGCGGAAGCGTAGACGAAATAGCGAGTCCATCCGACTCCATAGGGCAATCACCAAGCGTGGATCGTAGCCTCACTCCTGATCGAAATACTCCTCTGCAACATAAGACGTTGCAGCCATGTAGGTCAGCATTTTGAATATGCCGGCAAGTCATGAAGAGATAATAACAATGAAAAATTACTAACACTATATGCAATTTGGCTGTGGGGCTCTAAGTTTCATGGTTTTGCGAAAAAGCCAGTTTTTCCCTACAACAATGGACTTGTTTGCAAATACTACAAAATGTTGGTAGTTATTGAGATGGTTCCGCCAACCAATGTCTCATTCCCAATTATTAAAATAACCCCCTCAATTAATTTATTAAGTTCGGTGTTGAGATATCCAAAATACTCCAAGTTCCAGAGGCTCAAATTGTCCGTAACCGGGGACACGGCTAACCGATTAGATCTTCATTCTGCAGAGGTTTGTGCACTTTACCCGCAAGAATCGTTCCCTCCTTTAAGTCTTCGCACTTCACGGTGTTTGAAGGCGGACGAACGAAACAGGGTCTTCGAAGAGTTCCTCCGCCACTGCGGTACCCATCCAATCCTACCGTTCTTCTACATCTCGTAGCACCGTCCGCCGAGTCACACCTAGGGTCGACCAAGCGAGCCCATGATGGCTTGCGGCTGCAGGTAAGCTTCGGTCAATGGGGTATCCATCCGTCTCTTCGTGGCTGGGTGAAGCTTTCCGCAAGATGTTATGGCGCTTCTCCATGCATCCCGGCCAACCGCTGGTTTTCTCCAGGGTGCCCGTCAACCGTCCTCCACCCAGTAGTGAATTTTGAAGTCCATCTTGAGCTTGAAGTCATGGGGTTGTCATCATCTTGACTCTCACATCTCCTTATGATTCACTCAACCAACCCGTCTCGAGCATAGCAAAATAAACTACTTCGTCCCGGGCCATGGCAACAAGGGGAATTGGTTTCATCCTACCTCATGATACTACTCAAGAACATAACTTAAAAATTCTCCTACTGCATGCATGGTGGGGAGGTATAGTTTCTAATGCAATAAAATCATAGGCATTGTAAAAGAAAACATGGTCAAATGACTTGCCTTGCTGACGATCTTCGAAAGCTAGGGACTCGTGATAGCAAGCTTCGCACTCCGGAAATTCTACCGAAGCAAACAACAATCATATAAGCATAAGAGCATACAATCAATTAACATAACAGCATGCTAACATAACACACAAAACAATTGAACCAAAACCCAAAGAAAACTCGAAGAAATCCAAGCCAATGTTTTCACCACATCAAACAACAACTAAGAAATAGTTTTACACAACCAAATTTTTCTTAACAGAACTTAAGCATGGGTTTTGCTATCTAACAGAAGGGAAAACATCATGCAAACTAGGAGCAAAAAGAATCACATCAAAAGCTATTATAGAACTCCTATTATGCCTATAACAATCCTAGCAAGAAAAAATAAAATAAAAATTCTATTTATTGTAAATAAAAGTTCATGTTCTAAAACTACAGAAACTAATCTAAAATAAACTATGACCTAGGTAAAATAAAATTATTTGCTAAATAAAACAATAGGAAAACAGTAGCTAGTTAAATAAATAAGAACCACATGATTTTGATTAAAACTATTTTTTATTAAATCTAAAATGCCCAAATAAGTTCCTACGGTTAGGCAAGGTCAAAACAAAGTAGTGACAAAAGAATCACTAAAATAGAATTGTCCTAACTCATTTTATAGCAGAATTACTAATCTGTCTAAAACTAAAATAAAACAATTTCTAATAATTTAAACATGGCCAAACATATTTTCTACAGAAACTACAATAAATTTGCAAACTAACAAAAAAAGAATCAACTAAAAATATTAAGTAACCTAAAAGATATGGATTTTACAAAACTGAAACTATTCTGTTAAAAACAGAAACGAAAAAATAACTAAAAGGAAAACTGGCGCTAATGGGCCTATCTAACGCTCGGGCGTCAAAAAACTAAAACGCGCCCGAGAGAATAAACCGATTCGGGCCGGTCTAACTAAACCTAAATAAAAACCGAAACTAAACCGGGTTTTTAAAATAAAACATACCCCTTCGGGTGATCTAATCTAGCGCGTAGATTTTAGATCGGACGGTGGCGGGGGTTTCCGGCGGCTTACCACGGTGGCGACGACGGCGACGGATGACGGCGGCTCTGGCGGCGACGGCGCGGTGGCTCCGGTGGTCCGGGTGTGGCGGAGGCGTCAGGGAGTCTTGACGGGCGGGGAGCTCGGGGTGGAGTCGGTGGAGTTCGGGGGGGCTCGGAGGCGAGCGGTGGGGCGGCAATGGCGGCAAGGGCACTCGGGTTCCCGCGAGCGATTGAGGCGAGGGGAGAGGTTTTTGGCGAGGGGCGGAGCAGGCGAGGGGGTATTTATAGGGGGACCGGCTTGGAGGAGGGGGCGGATCGGGGGAGGCGATCCCGGGATCCCCGGGATTCCGGCGGCGGCGGCGGTTGTGCTAGCGTGGAGTGGCGTGGGCGAGGGGAAAGGGAGAGGTGGGGCCAGCGCGTCGGTGAGGGAGGGAGGGTGGCGACAGGCCACCGAGGGGAGGGGTTTGGTGCGGCGGCTCGGGCGTGGGCGGCTCGGGGTTAGCTAGGCTGGGCTGGCCATTGGTGGGCTGTCGTGTTGGCTGGTGGGCAGTTAGCTGGTGGCGCTGGGGGTTCTCTCTTTCCTTTTTTTTTGAATTAGGGAGAGGGGGAAAATATGTATATAATATATATATATCTTTATATAGGACATATATATATCAAAATGATCAGGGGAATTTATCCTACAATTTGAACATTTTTCCAAGGGCAAAACTCAAACTTAAAAAAAAACATTTCTAAAAATCCCAAATAAAATCAGATTTGAATTCAAAATTTTTGGCAACATTTTTCATCTGACATTTTTGGAGTGTCATGTTTACTCCTCTCATACTTTATCTCAAGTATTTGTTAGGCATTGTTTGAAATAAATTTCAACTGCCAATTCAAATTCAAATTTCATCAACTCAAAATCTTCTGAAACTTCAAATGCCACTCAATTTCAAACAATATGCATAGATGCTTAGCTATAATTGTAAAACATTCCAAATGGGAAATTTGGGATGTTACAAACAAACACAAGTCCCTTGGCGGCTTACCGCATAGGGGGTCATATAATGTATTGATAACCCGGAGTGTGAACCAAAAAATCATGTAAAGGCCGGTTCTCAATTATATCTTTGAGACATAGTCGTAACAGCATACTTGTGATCATTTGGTGATCTTGCCGGCTTATGTGACCCGCACAATGAGGGTAAGCTTTTAATCCTAAAACTTGGCACATATGATGGTTGCTATGCACTAACAACCATATTTGATAAATATTAAACCGGTGAAACAAAAAAACACCCCATAAATGCTTTCAAAATGATCTCAAAAGAGTAAAATAATTGTGATTGCAAAGTGTTACGAGAAATATACAAAATTTCAAAGGTTTCTGATTCGAATACGATCAGGAAACCGTTCCAAAGGGGTTAAGCTAAGATTCGGATACGATCATATAGCCCCCAGTGGCTTTGGCGATGCCGATCAAGTGGGTATCGACAGCTATGTTATCTTTGGTTCGAATACGACCTATGTTTGAACAGGAAGCCCCCAAGTGACCATAAGAGTTGTTTAATGACGCTGATTCGAATACGATCCACGTCAGACCCAAAGGGGTTAAGCTATGATTCAGATATGATCAAGAAGCCCCCTAGTGGGTTTGGCAGTACGCCGATCAAGAGGGTATAGACAGCTATGTTCTCTTTGGTTCGAATACGACCTATGTTTGAACAGGAAGCCCCCAAGTGATCATGGCCAGATTCAGATATGATCATAAGCCGTACCAACGGGAAAGCCTGATTCAAATATGATCCATTCCCTATTGGTTGTTGCAACAACATAATAAGAAAGACATGTGAACATTTGAGGATGAAAAGGACGGAGGTCCTGCTTTATTGCTTTGCATAATATATACATCTCAAAATATGTACATCCTGAGAGCCGGTGGCTCAAGTATAGTAAGGCTGAAGATGAGCGATATTCCACGGCCGGCGGGTCTCCTCCTCCGACTTACGTGAGTCTTTGCGCTCTCGAACATCGATGAGGTAATATGACCCGTTGTTCCGGTTCTTGCTGACCACAAAGGGTCCTTCCCAAGGGGGGGATATCTTGTGCATATCAGAATCATCCTGGATGAGCCGGAGCACTAAATCACCTTCCTGAAAGGTTCTGGATCTAACTCGGTGGTTGTGGTAGCGGCGCAGGTCTTGCTGGTAAATCACCGAGCGGGCTATTGCCAAGTCTCGCTCTTCATCCAACAAATCAAGTGCATCCTGACGAGCTTGTTCATTATCATCTTCAACGTAAGCCGCCACTCGGGGCGAGTCATGACGGATATCACTTGGCAGGACCGCCTCTGCTCCGTAAACCATGAAGAAAGGTGTATAACCCGTAGACCTATTAGGTGTAGTGTTGATGCTCCAAACCACAGAGGGTAATTCCTCCACCCAACAACCCAGCATCCGTTGTAAGGGGACCAAGAGCCGGGGCTTTATAACTTTCAAGATCTCCTGATTGGCTCTTTCTTCTTGACGATTGGATTGAGGATGGGCTACTACCGAAACATCAAGCCGGATATGCTCTCATTGACAGAACTCTTCCATCGCACCTTTGGAGAGATTAGTGCCATTATCAGTTATGATGTTGTGTGGAATACCAAAACCAAAGATCACCTTTTTCATGAACTGAACCGTCGTGGCTGCATCACACTTACTGACCGGCTCTGCCTCCACCCACTTTGTAAATTTATCCACTGCCACCAGGTTGTGTGTCTTTTTATCCTTAGACCTTTTGAAAGGCCCGACCATATCAAGCCCCCAGACTGCAAACGGCCAAGTAATTGGAATCATCCTCAACTCTTGAGCCGGCACATGAGCTCGTTGATGTCTACTACACAACCTTCTTCTTGTAGACGTTGTTGGGCCTGCAAGTGCACAGGTTTGTAGGACAGTAGCAAATTTCCCTCAAGTGGATGACCTAAGGTTTATCAATCCGTGGGAGGCGTAGGATGAAGATGGTCTCTCTCAAGCAACCCTGCAACCAAATAACAAAGAGTCTCTTGTGTCCCCAACACACCCAATACAATGGTAAATTGTATAGGTGCACTAGTTCGGCGAAGAGATGGTGATACAAGTGCAATATGGATGGTAGATATAGGTTTTTGTAGTCTGAAATAATAAAAACAGCAAGGTAACAAGTGGTAAAAGTGAGCGTAAACGGTATTGCAATGATAGGAAACAAGGCCGAGGGTTCATACTTTCACTAGTGCAAGTTCTCTCAACAATAATAACATAGATAGATCATATAACAATCCCTCAACATGCAACAAAGAGTCACTCCAAAGCCACTAATAGCGGAGAACAAACGTAGAGATTATGGTAGGGTACTAAACCACCTCAAAGTTATTCTTTCGGATCGATCTATAAAAGAGTTCGTACTAGAATAACACCTTAAGACACAAATCAACCAAAACCCTAATGTCACCTAGATACTCCATTGTCACCTCAAGTATCCGTGGGCATGATTATACGATATCCATCACACAATCTCAGATTCATCCAACCAACATAAAAGTACTTCAAAGAGTGCCCCAAAGTTTCTACCGGAGAGTCAAGAACGTGTGCCAACCCCTATGCATAGGTTCCCAATGTCACGAAACCCGCAAGTTGATCACCAAGACATACATCAAGTGTTCTCATAAAAGACTCAATCTGATAAGATAACTTCAAAAGCGGAAACTCAATTCATCACAAGAGAGTAGAGGGGGAGAAACATCATAAGATCCAACTACAATAGCAAAGCTCGGGATACATCAAGATCGTGCCATAGAGGGAACACGAGAGAGAACACGAGAGAGAGAGAGAGAGAGAGAGAGAGAGAGAGAGAGATCAAACACATAGCTACTGGTACATACCCTCAGCCCCGAGGGTGAACTACTCCCTCCTCGTCATGGAGAGCGCCGGGATGATGAAGATGGCCACCGGTGATGGATCCCCCCTCCGGCAGGGTACCGGAAAGGGGCCCCGATTGGTTTTTGGTTGCTCTGGAGGCTTGCGGCGGCGGAACTCCCGATCTATCTTCTGTTCGGAAGTTTTAGGGTGCGAGGTATATATGGGTGAAAGGAGTGCGTCAATGGAGCTACGGGGCCCCACGAGGCGGGGGCGCGCTTAGGGGTGGCGCGCCCCCACCCTCGTGAGCACCTCCGTATCTTCTGATGTGGGGTCCAAGTCCATCAGGTGGGTTTCCTTCCAAAATAACTTCTCCAGTTGATTTCGTTCCGTTTTGACTCCGTCTGATATTCCTTTTCCTCGAAACACTGAAATAGGCATAAAACAACAAATCTGGGCTGGGCCTCCGGTTAATAGGTTAGTCCCAAAAATAATATAAAAGTGGATAATAAAGCCCAATATTTCCTAAAACAGTAGATAATATAGCATGGAGCAATCAAAATTATAGATACGTTGGAGCGTATCGGGCATCTAAGCTTAATTCACCTTTCGTCCTCGAGTAGGTAAATGATAAAAGATAATTTTGATGTGGAATACTACTTGGCATAATTTCAACGTAAATCTTCTTAATTGTGGTATGAATATTCAGATCCATAAGATTCAAGACAAAAGTTCATATTGACATAAAAATAATAATACTTCAAACATACTAATCAAAGTAATCATGTCTTCTCAAAATAGCATGGCAAAAGAAAGTTCATCCCTACATAATCATATAGTTAGGCTATACTTCATTTTCGTCACACAAAGATGTTCCCAACTTCTATACCCCCGATGACAAGCCAAGCAATTGTTCCATACTTCAATAATCTCAAACTTTTTCAACCTTCACGCAATACATGAGCGTGAGCCATGGATATAGCACTATGGGTGGAATAGAATATGATGATGGGGATTGTGTGGAGAAGACAAAAAAGGAGAAAGTCTCACCTCAATGAGGCTAATCAATGAGATATGGAGATGCCCATCGATTGATGTTAATGCAAGGAGTAGGGATTGCCATGCAACAGATGCACTAGAGCTATAAATTTATGAAAGCTCAACAAAAGAAACTAAGTGGGTGTGCATCCAACTTGCTTGCTCACGAAGACCTAGGGCACTTGAGGAGGCCCATTGTTGTAATATACAAGCCAAGTTCTATAATGAAAAATTCCCACTAGTATATGGAAGTGACAACATATGAAACTCTCTATATGAAAAACATGGTGCTACTTTGAAGCACAATATATGAGACTCACTATATGAAGAACATGGTGCTACTTTGAAGCACAAGTGTGGAAAAAAGGATAGTAGCATTGCCCCTTTTTATTTTTTTATTTTCTTATTTTTTTATTTTTTTGGGCCTTCTTTTATTTTATTTTTGGCCTTTCTCTTTTTTTTGGGACAATGCTCTATTAAATGATGATCATCACACTTGTATTTATTTACAACTCAATGATTACAACTCGATACTAGAACATAGTATGAATCTATATGAATGCCTCCGGCGGTGTACCGGGATGGTGCAATGAATCAAGAGTGACATGTATGAAAAATAATGCATGGTGGTTTTGCCACAAATACGATGTCAACTACATGATCATGCAATGGCAATATGACAAAAGTAAAGTATGTCATGATGATGATGAACGGAATGGTGGAAAGTTGCATGGCAATATATCTCGGAATGGCTATGGAAATGCCATAATAGGTAGGTATGGTGGCTGTTTTGAGGAAGATATAAGGAGGTTTATGTGTGATAGAGCGTATCATATTGTCAGGACCCCGATTCCAAGTCACATCGATCTAGCTGGTAACACCTCATATCGCTTATGGCCTCACGACAGTATTCCCACGGTGTCGCCTTACCATGGCCGGGACCGTTTAGCCTTTTGGCTCACGTATATGATAGTGTCGCTAGCATCCATATGACAGAGAACCGGGCCGACATGGCTAGTCGTGAACCCAAAGCGGCGCTAACCCATGGGGACAGGCATACATGAATCACATCGAGCATGTCGGTCATCAACGTATGAATTCGGCTGTAGCACTGGGCTAACAGGACTCCGATATCCCGGCTGTAGCAGGCTAGGCAGGACTCGAATGTCACGCGTGACATTTCCTGAAGGACATACATAGGAACGAAGTGAAACACATGCCGCCAGTCAAGTGTCCAAGCAGTAGTCTTTGGGCTAGCAGGACTCCGGTGAACTGGGCATAGCGGACTACTATCGCTCGGGAAGCACTAGACTACATTTCCCCATATGAGAGGCTGCCAAGGATAAACAACTAGATTGTCGGATCCCACACATACCAAGCATTTCAAACATACACACAATATGCTCAATATGTGTAGATACAACATGGCATCACAACATAACTCTCGACTCAAATATTTATTCATTAGGCTCCGAGGAGCGAGATATTACAAACATGGGTCTCATGACCCAACACACGAGCATACAAGCAACAAGCACAAGCGGAAGCTTAACATGTCGAAATCGAGACATCTACAAATGAAAAAGGCTGAGAAGCCCGACTATCTACCAGATCCTGTCGAGGGCACAAGATCGTAGCTGAGGTAACAAGCTAAACGTCGAAGCCCAAGCGAAACTACTAGCGAGACTGTCGTCTCTCTGCAAAACATAAAATAAGCAAACGTGAGTACAAACGTACTCAGCAAGACTTACATCAGAACTAACTACATATGCATCATTATCAACAAAGGGGGTGGTGGAGTTTGACTGCAGCAAGCCAGCTTTGACTCGGTGGCTAACCTGAACTACGACTGCAAGTAACTCTTTTGAGGTGGCGCACACAAGTCCACATATTCACCATATCAATACACCACTATGGACCCGCTCCCGTCTCCCTACGAGAACGCCATCCATAGCACTCACGATTATCTTGCGCATTTTAGAGTATCCACTTTCACTTGTCTATGAACTGATATAGGCAACCCAGAAGTCCTTCTCCGCGGGCACGGCTATTCGAATAGATCATATTAACCCTGCAGGGGTGTACTTCTTCACACACGCTCTCACCACTTATCGCCGTTTACACGACATGTACTCGGCAACCTTCAAGCGGAAGCCCAGCGAGGGTGTCGGCCACGGCCTACCTAAACACTCAAGTCCCTAGTCCATGTTTATCGCCTATTCGGGTTCCATCCGCAGGGAGTCCAGCTGAGGTTTCCACTAACGGCCCCGAACGATGTGTGCAGGGTTCCCGAGATACCAAACGGGCATTCAAGACACCGGCCACGGTGTATCTACGCATCATAGCCCACCCCTAGGGTCAGCGCCACGCACGGCCTCCAACACATATCCTACAAACACGAAACTAGTTGCAACTCACGGACAGAGGACAAGGGTGGTTAAGAAGCCGAGAGAGTCAATTAAGGATCCCAATGTGTGGTAGTAACTGTTCCATGGATCACAAACACGAACTCAGTTCACGAGGGCGGCTTCAATGAGACAACCCACCATGTACTCCTACATGGCCTCTCACCGCTACCTTTACCAAATCGTGTTCACACGCTTAGCTCACACACAGTAGGACATGTTCACACACCTCCGATTCATTCCCGATGAATCAGACCTGACTCAACTCTAAGCAGTAGCAGGCATGACAAACAAGCATGAATGAGTAGGCACAACAAGGCTCAAACAACTCCTACTCATGCTAGTGGGTTTCATCTAATTACTGTGGAATGACAGGTCATGCAGAGGATAAAGGGGTTCAGCTACCGCAGCAAGTAACACATGAGTCGTTGTTGTCCTAATGCAGTAAAATAGAGCATGAGCGAGAGAGTGGGATTATATCGGAATGAACAAGGGGGTTTTGCTTGCCTGGCACTTCTCAAGATAATATAGTTCTTCATCGGTGTCATCGAACAATCGCCGGAACCACGTCTATCGAGAGGGGACAAACACCGGCAAACAAGGAAGAACATAATCAATGCAATGCACAATATGATGCATGATCATGACATGGCAACATGCTGGTGTTTTGAGCTAATGCAGCAGCAAGTCATTTTGATTGAAGTGAAATTCAAAACTATGTCAAATCCCAACTCCAAAACTATTATCAAAGTTGCCCTATTCATGTTTCATCCTAAACAGTGAAGTTAACTTGATCAAACATGCATGAAAATAGCACAGATGGATAGATTGGATTTTTCTGATAATTTTTCATATATAAATTATTTCAATCTGAGCTACGATTGAATTACTACGAATTTTAGAAGTTTAGGATATTTTCTGGAATTTCCTGAATTAAAATAAATCCAGAAAATGTATTACTGCGTCAGCATTGCGTCACTATGACGTCAGCGGGTCAAATGCGGCGGTCCAGGTCAAACCCTGAACTGTGGGTCCCGCGTGTCAGTGTAATTAGCCTAACTAGTTTTTAGTTAGTACTAACCCCAATTTAATTAGAGAACGGGCCCCACCTGTCATAGACCCAGGGGAGGTCAAATCCCCAGGTCAACCGGGGCTAATCCACCGGCGGTCAAGGCGGTCAACCCGCCGGCGTTTAGCCGCCGGCGAGGTCAGATAGGGCGGCGCGACTCGGAAACGCCGCCTGAGGCACGGCTCGACGAGCGGTTTGCATCACGGCTTCTTTGGCGCGCGCGCATCCAGTGATGGCGGCGGCTGGAGCTGGGGTGGCCGGAGCTCACCGGAACCTTGCTCGCGGCGGCTGCCGGAGCTCGGGCTCGAGCGGGCGCGATGCTGCGGTGCACTAGAGGAGAAACCGAAGGCGCTGCGGGCTCTGGGAGGCGGCGAACATGGTGGCCTTCAGCGCAGCTGAGGTGGCCTCAGCCACGGCGGCGCCATGGCGGCGGCGGGAGCTTCGGGCTTCTTGAATCAGCGTCTGGTGAGGAATAGGCCACGGGTGAGGGGAAGGTGACGGGAGCTCACGGTAGCGTCGATGGAGTGCTCGACAGCTCGGGGAAGGCGTCGGGGTCGATGGAGCGACGGTGGCGATCTCCGGTGACCGTCGGTGATGATGACGATGATGGCGACGCTTTGGGACTTCCGGTCGCGTGAGATGAGACGGGGAGGACGAGGGCGGCACGGCGGAGCTCGGGGACGCATTGGAGAGGCGAGGTGGTGGCTGGTGGCTGCGGTGTTTGCGGCGGCGCGCTCCGCTCGTTCGGGCGGCCGTGGAAGAAAGGCAGAGGAGGAAAGAGCGCTCGAGGGAGAGGGAGGAGAGGTGCAGGGGGTCCAGGGGGAGTGCGTGGCGTTGCGGGAGGCGTCCAGCGCAAGCAGGCCGGCTGGAGGTGGCCTCAGCAGCGTGCGTCTGTAGCGTCACACCCCCCGCCCTTGGCGAGGAGGTTGAAGACGGTGCGGTGGCTGGCTGGGCCGCTGGGCTGGCCCTGGTGGGCTGACTCTGGTGGGCTGACGCTGGTGGCCGCACAGGTAAGTCCAGGTGAGCTCTTTCTCTCTCTCCTTTTTCTAATTATTTCAGTTTTCTATTATTCTGTAAATTTTAGGGCTTTATTTAAAATACCAAAACAAACCCAAAAATCAAGGAACTGCTCATGGATACTGTTTAGAATATTACCAACAACAAACATTTTAGTTCATGATTATTTGGACATTTAAAATATTTTATAGCATTTAAATGCCCAAATGCAAATAGAGTATGATTTAATCCAGAGCCCAAATATGTCATGGAAAATGTGCATCACCTCCGAGTTCTTGTTTCCAGCATTTTCCAAGAATGATGAACATTTTGGGAAGCCATTTGGATTTTCTGGAAATATTTTGGTTGAACCTAGTGAATTCGTTTAATGCTAGGGTTTAGGCAATCCCCATTTCAAGTTTCTGAGAAAATTAAACATGATGACATGAATGCGTTAATGCAACTAATGACAAACAAATTCTAGGGCTGTGACACATATCACGGGGTTTGGATGCACCGGCGAAGTTTGCACCAACTCTCAAGGTGAGAAAGGGCAATGCACGACACCTAAGAGGCTAGCAATGGAGGAAAGATAAAAGTGTGTATAATCCATGGACTCAACATTAGTCAAAAGAACTCATATACTTATTCCAAATATTTAGAAGTCATCAAAAACCAAGTACTACGCGCATGCTCCTAGGGGGATAGATTGGTAGGAAAAGACCATCGCTCGTCCCCGACCGCCACTCATAAGGATGCACAAGCCAGGTACACTTCATGTTTCAAATTTGTTACACAACTTTAACCATACGTGCATGCTACGGGACTTGCAAACTTCAACACAAGTATTTCTCAAATTCACAATTATCAACTAGCACGACTTTAACATCACTACCTCCATATCTCAAAAGAATTATCAAGTATCAAACTTCTCATAGTATTCAACACACTCATAAGAATTCTTACAAATCTTGTATGCTTAGCATATTATGATTATTTAAGCAAATTACCATGCTATTTAAGACTCTCAAAATAATATAAGTGAAGCATGAGAGTTCATCTATTTCTTCAAAATAAAACTACCACCATGCTCTAAAATATATAAGTGAAGCACTAGAGCAAATGACAAACTACTCCGAAAGATATAAGTGAAGATCAATGAGTAGTCGAATAATTATACAACTATGTGAAGACTATCCCATTTAATAATTTCAGATCTTGATACTTTATCCAAACAGCAAGCAAATCTAAATAAAACTACATTGCAAGGATAGCACAACTTAAGTGAAGAAGCAAAAACTTAGGTTCAACCGATACTAACCGATAGTTGTTGAAGAAGAAAGGTGGGATGCCTACCGGGGCATCCCCAAGCTTAGATGCTTGAGATTTATTGAAATACTATCTTGGGGTGCCTTGGGCATCCCAATCTTGAACTTTTATGTCTTCTTAATTCCTCTCATATCATGGTTTCTCTTTTTATCAAAAGCTTCATTCACAACAAACTCAACAAGAACTCGTGAGATAGGTTAGTATAAACCAATGCAAAACCTTATCATTTCCTACTGTAACAAATCATTAAAATTATTATTCAACATTGCATAATAAATGCCTCTGCATATTTAATACTCCTATTCTCAAATAGAATCATTAAACAAGCAAACATATGCAAACAATGCAAACATAACAGCAATCTGCCAAAACAGTATAGTCTGTGAAGAATGAAAGATTCATCATACTTCCCTATCCAAAAATTATGAGCTAAAATTCCCACTGTAATAAATTAATCAGAGCTCAATATGCAAAAAGATTCAACATTATACCACTCTCTAACTTTTCTAGAGAATTTTTGCAACAACGGTAAACTTTCTGTTTTCAAACAGGAACATGTATACTAGCAAAATAAGCATGGCAAAGGCTATCCTTGACTTTTTATTGAAACTAAAGATGAAAAACATTATTATAAATAACATCAAGCAAAGCTAAAGAAAATAAAATGACGCTCCAAGCAAAACACATATCATGTGGTGAATAAAAATATAGCTCCAAGTAAAGTTACCGATGAACGAAGACGAAAGAGGGGATGCCTTCCGGGGCATCCCCAAGCTTAGGCTCTTGGTTATCCTTGAATATTACCTTGGGGTGCCTTGGGAATCCCCAAGCTTAGGCTCTTGCCACTCCTTATTCCATAGTCCATCGAATCTTTACCCAAAACTTGAAAACTTCACAACACAAAACTTAACAGAAAACTCGTGAGCTCCGTTAGAGAAAGAAAACAAAACACCACTTCAAGGTACTGTAATGAACTCACTATTTATATATAATGGTGTTAAACCTACTGTATTCCAACTTCTCTATGGTTTATAAAATATTTTACTAGCCATAGAGTCATCAAAATAAGCAAACAACACAGGAAAAACAGAATCTGTCAAAAACAGAACAGTCTGTAGTAATCTGAAACTAACGCAAACTTCTGGAACTCCAAAAATTCTAAAATAACTTGGTGGACCTGAGGAATTTGTATAGTAATGATCTGAAAAAAGAATCAACTAAATATCACTCTCCAGTAAAAAGTTGAAGCTAATCTCGTGAGCGCTAAAGTTTTTGTTTTTTACAGAATGATCATAAAGACTTCACCCAAGTCTTCCCAAAGGTTCTACTTGGCAAAAACACTAATTAAAACACAAAACAACATCTAAACAGAAGCTAGATGGATTGTTTATTCCTAAACAGAACCAAAAAGCAAGGAACTAAAATAAAATTGGGTTGCCTCCCAACAAGGCTAACGTTTAACGCCCCTAGCTAGGCATGATGATTTCAATGATGCTCACATAAAAGATAATAATTGAAACATAAAGAGAGCATCATGAAGAATATGACTAGCAAATTTAAGTCTAACCCACTTCCTATGCATAGGGATTTTGTGAGCAAACAACTTATGGGAACAATAATCAACTAGCATAGGAAGGTAAAACAAGCATAACTTCAAGATTTTAAGCACATAGAGAGGAAACTTGATATTATTGCAATTCCTACAAGCATATGTTCCTCCCTCATAATAATTTTCAGTAGCATCATGAACGAATTCAACAATATAACCAGCACCTAAAACATTCTTTTCAAGATCTACTAGCATAGAAAATTTACTACTCTCCACATAAGCAAAATTCTTCTCATGAACAATAGTGGGAGCAAACTTAACAGAATAACTATCATGTGATTGAGAATTAAGATCAAGATGACAAGTTTCATGGTTATCATTATTCTTTAAAGCATACGTGTCATCCAATAATCATCATAGATAGGAGGCATGCTTTCATCATAGTAAATTTGCTCGTCAAAGCTTGGGGGACAAAAAATGTCATCTTCATCAAACATAGCTTCCCCAAGCTTGTGGCTTCGCATATCATTAGCATTATGGATATTCAAGGAATTCATACTAACAACATTGCAATCATGCTCATCATTCACATATTTTATGCCAAGAATTCTATGTAATTCTTCTTCTAGTACTTGAGCACAATTTTCCTTCCCATCATACTCACGAAAGATATTAAAGAGATATTAAAACTCAATTCCATTTTTTTGTAATTTTCTTTTATAGACTGACTAGTGCTAAAACAAGAAACAAAAAGATTCGATTGCAAGATCTAAAGATATACCTTCACTTACCTAGCCTCCCCGGCAACGGCGCCAGAAAAGAGCTTGATGTCTACTACGTAACCTTCTCCTTGTAGACGTTGTTGGGCCTGCAAGTGCACAGGTTTGTAGGACAGTAGCAAATTTCCCTCAAGTGGATGACCTAAGGTTTATCAATCCGTGGGAAGCGTAGGACAAAGATGGTCTCTCTCAAGCAACCCTGCAACCAAATAACAAAGAGTCTCTTGTGTCCCCAACACACAAAATACAATGGTAAATTGTATAGGTGCACTAGTTCGGCGAAGAGATGGTGATACAAGTGCAATATGGATGGTAGATATAGGTTTTTGTAATCTGAAATAATAAAAACAGCAAGGTAACAAGTGGTAAAAGTGAGCGTAAAACGGTATTGCAATGATAGGAAACAAGGCCTAGGCTTCATACTTTCACTAGTGCAAGTTCTCTCAACAATAATAACATAGATAGATCATATAACAATCCCTCAACATGCAACAAAGAGTCACTCCAAAGCCACTAATAGTGGAGAACAAACGTAGAGATTATGGTAGGATACGAAACCACCTCAAAGGTATTCTTTCGGATCGATCTATAAAAAGAGTTCGTACTAGAATAACACCTTAAGATACAAATCAACCAAAACCCTAATGTCACCTAGATACTCCATTGTCACCTCAAGTATCCGTGGGCATGATTATACGATATGCATCACACAATCTCAGATTCATCCAACCAACATAAAAGTACTTCAAAGAGTGCCCCAAAGTTTCTACCGGAGAGTCAAGAACGTGTGCCAACCCCTATGCATAGGTCCCCAATGTCAGGAAACCCGCAAGTTGATCACCAAGACACACATCAAGTGTTCTCATAAAAGACTCAATCCGATAAGATAACTTCAAAAGGGGAAACTCAATTCATCACAAGAGAGTATAGGGGGAGAAACATCATTAGATCCAACTACAATAGCAAAGCTCGGGATACATCAAGATCGTGCCATAGAGGGAACACGAGAGAGAACACGAGAGAGAGAGATCAAACACATAGCTACTAGTACATACCCTCAGCCCCGAGGATGAACTACTCCTCCTCGTCATGGAGAGCGCGGGATGATGAAGATGGCCACGGTGATGGATCCCCCCCTTGAGGTAGGAAAGGGGTCCCGATTGGTTTTAGTGGCTCTGGAGGCTTGCGGCGCGGAACTCCGATCTATCTTCTGTTACGGAAGATTTAGGAGTGCGAGGTATATATGGGTGAAAGGATGCGTCGGTGGGGGCCCACGAGGGGGCGCGCCGGGGGTGGGCGCGCCCCACCCTCGTGAGCACCTCCGTATCTTCGACGTGGGGTCCAAGTCCATCGGTGGGGTTCCTTCCAAAATAACTTCTCTAGTTGATTTCGTTCGTTTGACTCGTCGATATTCCTTTTCCTCAAACACCTGAAATAGGCATAAAACAACCAAATCTGGGCTGGGCCTCCGGTTAATTGGTTAGTCCAAAAATAATAGAAAAGTGGATAATAAAGCCCAATATTGCCTAAAACAGTAGATAAAGTAGCATGGAGCAATCAAAAATTATAGATACGTTGGAGACGTATCAGCAACCTCTGCTTCCCTCTGCGAAGGGCCTATCTTTTATTATTATCTTCTACCTTATGCAAGAGTCATGGTGATCTTCACCTTTCCTTTTTTACATTTTATCCTTTGGCAAGCACAGGGTGTTGGAAATATCCTGATATATATATCTAATTGGATGTAAGTTAGCATGAGCTATTATTGTTGACATTACCCTTGAGGTAAAAGGTTGGGAGGCGAAAATATAAGCCCCTATCTTTCTCTGTGTCCGATTAAAACTCCATAACCACAAGTATTGCGTGAGTGTTAGCAATTGTGAAAGACTAAATCATAGTTGAGTATGTGGATTTTGCTAAATCAAGGCTCTGACATAGGCTCTTCCTACAAAAAAGATGTATTGCAATTGTTTGATGACTGAGAATATTGTTTGTTAGTTTTCAAGAAAGTTTATGATCTATACTTTAAACATGTGACTTGCTTGTTACTTGATCATGAAAAGTTTTATGAGATGAGCTATTGTTATGACATATAATGATGCTAGAAAAGTGATTGGAATTATCATTGATTAAACTTAAGCACTTGCTAGCATTCACACTTTATAAATTATTTCTTTTATCATTTACCTACTCGAGGACGAGCAGGAATTAAGCTTGGGGATGCTGATACGTCTCCAACGTATCTATAATTTATGAAGTATTCATGCTATTATACTATCCTTCTAGGATGTTTTATATGCATTTATATGACATTTTATATGATTTTTGGGACTAACCTATTAACCTAGAGCCCATGCAGTTTACATTTTCTCCTTGTTTTAGAGTATCGCAGAAAAGGAAAAACTAAACGGAGTCCAATTGACGTGCCACTTGACGGAGATCATTTTTGGACCAGAAGAAGCCCACGGAGTACAAGAAGCAGGCTAGAAGAGTCCTGGGCTGCCCACGAGGGTGGGGGGCGCGCCCACCCCCCTAGGCCGCGCCCCCTACCTCGTGGACAGCCCGGAGACCCCCCTGACGTGAAATCAACAAAGAACTTTTCTATATATACTCAAACTTCCATAAAGTAACCTAGATCAGAAGTTCCACCGCCGCAAGCCTCTGTAGCCACGAGAAGTCAATCTAGGTCCTCTCCGGCACCCTGCCGGAGGGGGCCATCATCACCGGTGGCCATGGAGGAGTATCTCGGAGGGGCCATCATCACCATGAAGGCCAAGGACCAGAGGGTGGAGGCCATGGAGGAGGAAGCACAAGGGGGAGAACCTCTCCTCCTCTCTTCTGGTGGCACCGGAGTGCCATCAGGAGGGGAATCATCGCCACGGTGATCGTCTTCATCAACATCACCATCCTCATCTCTTTTACGCGGTCCACTCTCCCGCAACCCGCTGTAATACCTACTTGAACATGGTGCTTTATGCCACATATTATGATCCAATGATGTGTTGCCATCCTATGATGTTTTGAGTAGATATCTTTTGTCTTTGGGTTGATTCATGGTCTAGATTGGTATGAGTTGTATGTTTTACTTTGGTGCTATCCTATGGTGCCCTCCGTGTCGCGCAAGCGTGAGGGATTCCCGCTGTAGGGTGTTGCAATACGTTCACGATTCGCTTATAGTGGCTTGGTGAGTGACTGAAACACAAACCCGAGTAAGAGGGATTGTTGCGTATGGGAATAAAGAGGAATTGATGCTTTAATGCCATGGTTGGGTTTTACCTTAATGATCTTTAGTAGTTGCGGATGCTTTCTAGAGTTCCAATCATAAGTGCATATGATCCAAGTAGAGAAGGTATGTTAGCTTATGCCTCTCCCTCATATGAAACTGCAATAGTGATTACCGGTCTTGTTAACAATTTTCTAGGACAATTCCATACACCGATCCACCATTATTCCACACTTGCTATTTATAATACTAAGTAATATATTCTAACTTTATGATAACAGCACCTACTTTTATATTTTAGCTCTCTGATTTCATGCAAAGTTATCCTTTTCATACCAACAACGTTGTTTTATTTCCCGTTTCTAGTTGGAAGGAAACATTCGGGGCACGTAGAGTCGTATCAACGGCAGATAGGACTTGAGAGAATATTGATCTTACCTTTAGCTCCTTATGGGTTCGACACTCCATACTTATCACCTCCACCTTTGGAAAGTGCTACGATGATTCCTTGCACTTGGGGATTATCAAACCCTAACAAAACTAACTCGATTACATGATAGATCTCATCCAACCCATCACCGTCCAGCAAGCCTACGATGGAATTACTCACGCACGGCGGTGAGCATCATGAAATTGGTGATGGAGGATGGTTGATGATGACGACGGCGACGAATCCCCCTCTCCGGAGCCCCGAACGGACTCCAGATCAGCCCTCCCAAGAGGTTTTAAGGCTTGGCGGCGGCTCCGTGTCGTAAAACGCGATGATTTCTTCTCCTTTATTTTTTTCTCCCCGAAAGCAAATATATAGAGTCAGAGTTGGAGTCGGAGGAGCTCCAGGGAGCCCATGAGGTAGGGGCGCGCCCTAGGGGGGGGCGCTGTAACATCCCAAATTTTCAATTTGGAATGTTATACATAGGTCATCCATGCATATCATATTTTATTGCATCTTCGTTCCGCAATCCTCGAAATCCTAAGCAACTCAAGGACCCTCGGAGAGAGTTGGGGATTTTCCGGTTTTCATATTTGACTTTTATCAAATAGCGAAAACGAGGATTTCTGATTTTAATAATTTTTCTCTCCGAAAAATATTTCCTGTAAAAATATATGAGAGAAGATAATATGACTTCTTCAAAGAAATTGAAATATTGAAGGAAAAATGTTAAAATCATTTGTTGGGTTTTATTTGATTTTTATTTGGATTTTATTTGCATTAGAAAAATTGCACGTTTTCAAAATTGCATTTTAGGGCCAAGAAAATGTTCATCTTGTTCTCAATATTTCATTTAGACGGTGAAAATTTGTTTTGGCATTTTTAGATTTTTATTTTATTTTATAGGGTTTATTTTCTGTCGGTGGAATATTTAAAAAAACTTCCCGAGCACGACTGAGCACCGCCTCCCCGTCCCATGCCGCCGCCGGACTCGGAGAGTCCGAGCCGCCGCCGCCGCCCGACCCCTCCCAAGTCGAGCCGCCGCCGCCCTCCCCCCCTTTAAATATCACCCGGGCCCCACAGAGCCCCAAGTCGCCCGCCATGCGCCCTCGCCTACCCCCGCCTTGCCAGCACTGGCCGAGCCGCCCAGCGCCACCGAGCCACCGCCGCCCATAAGCCCGCCGACCGAGCCCCGCCTCGCCAGAGTTGCCTCGTCGGAGGTATCCGCCGGATCCGCCGCTGGTTTTTTTTAAATCGTTTGGTTTTTTTAGAAAACCCTAGTTTTTGTTTTTTTTTCTAAATAGATCGGTTTTGTTTCTTGGTTTATTTATTTAGCGAGCGTTCGCTCATTCGTTCGTTTTAACAAACGCGTTCTTTGTTTAGATCCAGATAACGAACGTTTGTTCGTTAGTCTGTTCGTCAGTTTTTCTTTTTCTCAGATTTATTCCGCGATTTTTCTGATCGCCATTTCAGATCCGATCTTAGTTTCTGTTTATCTTTTCGCTCGTTAGTCGGAATCAGGCGATTCAAGTGCCTAGATCTTCGTCTCGAGACCCTCTTTCCGTTTAAACAACTTAAACAAGATTTTGATACTGTAAAATTTGACCTTAGTTCAGATTAGTAAACGGATCTTGTTTCTTTCGCCGTTTGAGTTTCGTTGCTTCGTTTGGTTTGATTCTTTTTGCGAACCAGAGTTCTTAAGTTGAACTTTTTGGTCAATCTCTTTTATTTGAGTTTTGCTTGTGCATCTTTGCTTGTTGCTTATGTATGTTATTGTTTGCTTGCGATTGAATTCCCGGAGTGCGAAGCGTGTTACTACGAGTCTCTAGGATTCGCGGATCGTCTGCAAGGCAAGTAACACTTTGATCATACTCTTTTCATACCCTGTTTTTATGCATTAGCTCAATCCTCAAACATTGCATGTTTAGGATGTCATTAACTTGTGGGTTGGGAAGTAGTAGTTGAGGTAGAACCTATTGCCTATTCTATCGTCAAACCCTTGGGAGTTACTTCTACGTGTTGCTTATATTGCTATGCTATGCTCGAGGCGTGGTTGGGTTTGAGTGAATCCATGACAGATGTGAGATTGTTAATTAATGGTTTAATTTAAGGTGGCAACTTTAATACACATCTGGGTGGATTGAGGCACCTGGGGAACCCAGTGTTGTTTGTTTTATTTTTGGAAATCCCGGGGTACCCGTGTGATCTTCCTATGGACCACCACCCAGACTCAAAGGGAACTGAGATTATTCATGCTAGAAACTTCCGTGTGCAGCCACAAGCTACTATGGGCTCTAGCATAGTTGAGTAAGTTACGTGAAGCTCTTGAAGAGGTAGATCAGCATGTAGTGGGTTTTGTAGGTTTGGTATGGTCTACCCGGAGTAAAGAGTTAATGTTTCTGAAAAACTGTGTCTCGGTCATCCGTTTCTCAAACACCATGTAGTGCGAGAAATCAACGAAGCCGATCGAGTCTTGTGGGGAAAAGTGCGCAAACCTCTGCAGAGTGTACAATCTAATCATGGTTAGCCGTGTCCCCGGCTATGGACAATTTTGAGTATCTAGTACTTGAGTTATCACATGTATCTCATCGCTCTTAATTAATATTGTTGGGTTGTTAATTACTTTAATTGGGATTGAGTTGGGGTTATACCTTCTCAATGTTTCAACCACCATGATAGTTAAATTAAAATCTATTCCTTTGTTCTAGGGAAAAATTGGCTTTTCGCAAAACTATAACCATAGAGCTTTCCACCAGCCAAATATCCATGTAGTGATAGCATTATTCTGTTCTTGCTCTATTGTTTTATATTGCCAGCATATTCCATGTGCTGACCCGTTCTCGGGCTGCAACGTATTATGTTGCAGACTTTTCATACGAGGAGTAAGGTTCGATAGGTCGTTGTCGTGCAGCTCGGCTATGCCGTTGGAGTTGATGGACTCACTTTATCTTCCAAGCCTTCCGCTGTTATCGCATTAGATGGCCTTAAGCCATATTTTTGTAATAAGTTCTCTTTTGAGACATTCGATGTAATAAGTGTGTGATTGCTACTCTGTTATAAATCCTTCGAGTCTTGTGTGTGTCAAGACTCTTGATCCGAGGATGACTTTGAAACACGAGACTTGACCATCTGAGGTCGGTCGCTACAAGATGGTATCAGAGCACACGCTGAGTGTAGGACATGACCACTAAGATAAACCATAGGTCACTCTTCTCTACTCAGTTCTGACTCCTCTCCATTTTTCCACTCTTTAGGATGACGGAGATGAAGAACAAGTTTGCACAACCGGATGAAGACACACCCTTTGGACGCCACTTGAAGGAAGTCACTAGGTACTTGAACATTGGAATACCAAGCTTCACCGGGACGTACAACGCTACCTTACCAGAAGAGGAGCGCTGGATGATTCAAGTACAAGTTCCAGGAAGGACGTTCTCGCCAACCTCTAAGCCCATAGAATTTTCTTTCGAAGCACCCACCTGGAGCCTAGGCAAGAGCATGGCAGCTCACATTACCATGGGACGCATTGGAGAAGTCTACAACAGGGAGCTTAAGGACACCATCTATCAAATATGTGGGCACCGAGACGAGCAATGGGAAGTAATCAGCACCAATAAGGATAGATCCATTGCAGCTTTCATCCAGGAGCTAAACCAGCACATTCGACGTCAGGAGAACCAGATGTGCACAGACATGATGGAGTTGAAGAAGGCGAAGACCGGGATCATCGAGCTGGAAGAAGAACTTAAGTTTACACGCGATGGATATGAGGAGGAAATCAAGACACTACTGGAGAAGAACGACGACCTAGTTAATAAGATCGGAGTATTCATGGCAGGACCAGCACTGGAAGAAGAAGACGATGACCCCACTTGCCCAGACAACTACATCATCATCGACGACACTGATTCCGACCCAAGTGATGATGACTACGAAGACGAAGCCGGAGCATACATCATGGATTCTTCCACCGATCAAAATTTCTAGATGACCACCATATATTAGTAGTATTTTCCCCATGTATCTACTATTAGTTGAGCACTTTTGCGATAGTTCTAGACCGTTTGTATGCCCTTGCTTGATTGATTGAGTGAAATGATTGTGTTTGCCTCATGTGAATACGGGTAGTGTTTTCCCATTAGACCTTTTTCTATTCTAATCTCTTCCCTCTAAACCCCTCAGATGCCTCCGAGACGTGACACCGGTTTTGCTTTCCCACCGGAGCTCACCCAGTTGATCCAGCAGCAGAATGCTTTGATGCAATTGCTAGTTCAGAACCAGGGCAACAACAACAACAATAACCCGCCGCCAATGGACAATTTAGCCCGTTTCACGAGGTTACTGACCGCGGTGTTTTCGAAAGAGCCGAGCCAATAGTTGCTGATGATTGGCTACGCCGTATTGGAAGGGAGTTAACCACCGCAGGATGCATAGATGCTGAGAAGGTGCGCTTTGCCGCACACCAATTGGATGGACCAGCAGCCTCATGGTGGGAGAATTACACGGCTACTTTTCCTATAGCCAACGTCACTTGGGACCAGTTTCAGCAAGCTTTTCGCACGGCCCATGTCTCAACTTGATCCATGCAGATGAAGAAGCACGAGTTTCGCAACTTACGCCAGGGGAACCGTACTGTGGCTCAGTACGTGGATGAGTTTAGCAAGTTATCACGCTATGCCCCTGATGATGTGGCCACAGATGCCGCGAAGCAGGAAAAGTTTATGGAAGGGCTGAATGATGAGATGAGCATGCAGTTGATGGTGGCAACTTTCAACAACTACCAGGAGTTGGTAGACAAGGCCCTTATGATTGAAGGGAAGCAGGAGCAGATTGAGAGCCAAAAGAGGAAGTATGTACAAGGAAGTATAATTCAGGAGCTCAACAGAAGCCCTGCTTAACCCCGAACTCGGGAGGACTTGTTCATAATCATGGAGGTCACAACCACACTGGTGGAGGATCTCATAACCACAATGGTGCTAAGAATGGGAATGGGAACAGAGTTAATAACAATCAGAACCGCTCCAATCCAGCTACACCCGCCAAAAGGGACCTAAGTCAAGTTACTTGCTTTAAGTGCGGGAAGACAGGGCACTATGCCAATGATTGCCCTGAAGGAAGGAATGGAAACGGAAATGGGAGCGCTGGGAAGAAGCCCAATCCATTCAACAAAGGACAAGTGAACCACGTTAACATGGAGGAAGTTGAAGAGCAGCCGGACGCGGTAATAGGTAAGTTTTTGGTTAAGTCATTTACCGCTCTTGTTCTTTTCGATACTAGTGCATCGTATTCATACATATCAAGGGGATTTGTGGATAAGTTTAAGCTACCAACCCAAACCCTTAGGACCCCTCTTTTAGTGAGCTCGCCTGGAGCAGAGTACATGGCTAGCCGATGGTGCAACCAGATACCCCTAACCATTGGCACACATGTTTTTCCGTCCAACCTAATAATCTTGGAGTTACAAGGATTGGATGTGATATTAGGCATGGACTGGATGTCAAACTATGGAGGAAGCATTGACTGTGCTAGTAAATCAATTTATCTTACCCCCCCCCCCCCGGAGGGGAAAAGGATTAAGTATGTATCTAGGCATGTGCCTAGGAGGAGCCAAGTGAATGCCCTCACGGGAGTTGTTCAGGAGGAAGTGCCTATAGTAAAGGATTACCCGGATGTTTTCCCAGAAGAGTTACCAGGCATGCCACCGGATCGAGACATCGAGTTTTTGATAGAGCTATTGCCAGGTAGAGAGCCAATATCCAAGAGACCTTATCGGATGCCCGCAAATGATCTGGAGGAAATTAAGAAACAGATCAAGGAGTTGTTGCAGAAAGGTTACATTCGACAGAGTTCATCACCGTGGGGAGCCCCAGTGCTTTTGGTTGAGAAGAAGGATAAATCTCTAAGAATGGTTGTTGATTATCGGGCCTTGAATGAGGTGACGATCAAGAACAAGTACCCACTGCCGATGATCAATGACTTGTTTGACCAGCTGCAAGGAGCTAAGATGTTTTCGAAGATCGATCTGCAATCGGGATATCATCAGTTGAAGATTCGAGAGAAGGATATACCAAAGACAGCATTTACCACGCGATATGGATTATACGAGTATATGGTCATGTCGTTTGGACTGACTAACGCCCCTGCCTATTTCATGAGCATGATGAACAAGGTGTTCATGGAGTACTTGGACAAGTTTGTTGTGGTGTTTATTGATGATATTATGGTATACTCGAAGAACGAAGAGGAGCACAAGGAGCAATTGCGTTTAGTTCTCGAGAAACTCAGGGAACATCAGTTATACGCCAAATTCAGCAAGTGCGAGTTTCGGTTGAAGGAAGTTGGATTTCTTGGGCATGTTATATCAGGAGAAGGTATAGCAGTAGACCCCAACAAGGTTCAGTCAGTCATTGAATGGTTGGCACCCACTTCAGTTGGCGAGATCCGCAGTTTCCTTGGACTCGCAGGATATTATCGAAGATTCATTCAGAATTTTTCCAAGATTTCTAAGACAATGACTGAATTATTGAAGAAGGATACTAAGTTTAATTGGACAGAAGATTGCGAGGCAAGTTTTCAGGAGTTGAAGAAACGTTTGACTACAGCCCCAGTGCTAACATTGCCAGATATACATAAGGAGTTTCAAGTGTATTGTGACGCCTCATGCTTGGGACTTGGATGTGTGCTTATGCAGGACGGAAAGGTTGTTTCGTATGCCTCACGACAACTGAAGCCCCATGAGTTGAACTATGCCACGCATGATTTGGAGCTAGCAGCCGTAGTGCATGCATTGAAGACCTGGAGACATTACCTTATTGGGAACCGTTGTGATGTGTACACGGATCATAAGAGTTTGAAGTACATTTTCACACACAAGGAGTTGAACCTTAGATAGAGGAGATGGTTGGAGCTTATAAAGGATTACGATATGAAGCTACACTATCATCCCGGAAAGGCCAATGTCGTAGCAGACGCTTTGAGCCGGAAGAGTTATGCCAATATCCTTGAAAGTAAGGGATTGCCGAAGGAATTAGCTGAGGATATCATGGAACTTCGGTTGGAGATTGTTCCAAGAGGTTTCATTGCAACAATGGAAGTTCAGTCTACATTGTTGGACAAGATTCGAGAAGCTCAGAAGGAGGACAAAGAGATTGCTGAGATAAAGGAGAAGATGAGCATAGGAAAGGCCAAAGGTTTTCGCGAAGATGAGCATGATACCTTATGGTTCGAGGACCGAGTATATGTGCCTAATAACCCAGACATCAGGAAGTTAATACTTCAGGAGGCTCATGACTCACCATACTCGATACACCCTGGAAACACCAAGATGTATTTGGATTTGAAAGAACGTTTCTGGTGGACTGGTATGAAGAAGGATATTGCCGAGTATGTAGCTATATGTGATGTATGTCAGAGAGTGAAGGCAGAGCATCAAAAGCCAGCAGGATTGTTACAGCCTATGTCGATACCCGAATGGAAGTGGGATAAACTTGGCATGGATTTTATAACTGGATTGCCCAGGACCAAATCAGGATATGACTCAATATGGGTAGTAGTGGATCGTTTGACCAAAGTGGCTCACTTCATCCCAGTGAAAACAACTTATACAAGTGCAAAGTTGGCCAAGATATATATGTCCAGGATCGTATGTTTGCATGGAGTTCCGAGGACCATCGTATCAGATAGAGGAACACAGTTTACTTCAAAGTTTTGGCATCAGTTACACCAGACATTGGGTACGAGATCGGAGTTCAGTACAGCATTTCACCCGCAGACGGATGGACAGACAGAGAGAGTCAACCAGATTCTGGACGATATGTTGAGAGCCTGTGCGCTAGATTATGGATCTAGTTGGGATGAAAATTTGCCTTAGGCAGAATTCTCATACAACAATAGCTACCAGGCCAGTTTGAAGATGGCACCATTTGAAGCTCTGTATGGACGCAGATGTAGAACACCGTTGATGTGGGATGAGGTAGGAGACCGACAGTTGTTTGGACCAGACCTGATCAAGGAGTCGGAGGAGAAGGTTAAACTGATCCGTGACAGACTGAAAATTGCTCAGTCCAGGCAGAAGAGTTATGCAGACTCTAAATGCAAGGAGGTAACCTATGAAATTGGAGACAGAGCATATCTGCGAGTATCACCCTTGCGAGGAGTAAAACGTTTTGGAGTTAAGGGAATATTAGCTCCGAGATTTGTAGGACCGTACCGTTTTTTGGAACGGATGGGAGAAGTTGCCTACAAGCTGGAATTACCAGAAGGACTGTCAGAAGTTCACGATGTGTTCCACGTTTCACAGCTGAAGAAGTGTCATGCTGAGATGACCGATATACCCTTAATAGATACAGTGCCCTTGGAGGCAATTCAGCTGGACAGTGATTTGACTTATGAGGAGAAGCCAGTGAAGATTCTTGACTTTGCCAGCTGAGTCACCCGCAGCAAGGTTATCAAGTTTTGCAAGGTTCAGTGGAGCCACCATACCGAGGAGGAAGCCACCTGGGAACGAGAGGATGATCTTCGCAAGGACCACCCGCACCAATTTTCTAGCCAACCCGAATCTCGAGGACGATATTCATCTTAAGGGGGGTAGGTTTGTAACATCCCAAATTTTCAATTTGGAATGTTATACATAGGTCATCCATGCATATCATATTTTATTGCATCTTCGTTCCGCAATCCTCGAAATCCTAAGCAACTCAAGGACCCTCGGAGAGAGTTGGGGATTTTCCGGTTTTCATATTTGATTTTTATCAAATAGCGAAAACGAGGATTTCTGATTTTAATAATTTTTCTCTCCGAAAAATATTTCCTGTAAAAATATATGAGAGGAGATAATATGACTTCTTCAAAACAATTGAAATATTGGAGGAAAAATGTTAAAATCATTTGTTGGGTTTTATTTGATTTTTATTTGGATTTTATTTGCATTAGAAAAATTGCACGTTTTCAAAATTGCATTTAGGGCCAAGAAAATGTTCATCTCGTTTTGAATATTTCATTTAGACGGTGAAAATTTGTTTTGGCATTTTTAGATTTTTATTTTATTTTATAGGGTTTATTTTCTGTCGGCGGAATATTTTAAAAAAAAACTTCCCGAGCCCGACTGGGTCAAAGACCAGCCGAGCCAGGCCGGCCCGCCTGCGCCACCGCCTCCCGTCCTGTCGCCGCCGGACTCGGAGAGTCCGAGCCGCCCGCCGCCGACCCCTCCCAAGTCGAGCCACGGCCGCCTCTTCCCCTTTAAATATCACCCAGGGCCCCCTAGAGCCCCAAGTCGCCGCCATGACCCTCGCTTGCCTGCCGCCGCTTGCTTGCCGCCAGCTGCCTGAGCCGCCTCAGCCAAGCCGCCTCCAAGCCCGCCGCCGAGCCCGCCGCTGGAGTTGCCTCACGGAGGTATCTGCCGGATCCGTCGCTGGTTTTTTTTAAACCGTTCGGTTTTTTTAGAAAACCCTAGTTTTCGTTTTTTTTTTCTAAATAGATCAGTTTTGTTTCCCGGTTTATTTATTTAGCGAGCGTTCGCTCGTTCGTTCGTTTTAACGAACGCGTTCTTCATTTAGATCCAGATAACGAACGTTCGTTCGTTAGTCTGTTCGTCAATTTTTCTTTTTCTCGAATTTATTCCGCGATTTTTCTGATCGCCATTTCAGATCCGATCTTAGTTTCTGTTTATCTTTTCACTCGTTAGTCGGAATCAGGCGATTCAAGCGCCTAGATCTTCGTCTCGAGACCCTCTTTCCGTTTAAACAACTTAAACAAGATTTTGATACTGTAAAATTTGACCTTAGTTCAGATTAGTAAACGGATCTTGTTTCTTTCGCCGTTTGAGTTTCGTTGCTTCGTTTGGCTTGATTCTTTTTGCGAACCAGAGTTCTTAAGTTGAACTTTCTGGTCAATCTCTTTTATTTATGTTTTGCTTGTGCATCTTTTCTTGTTTCTTATGTATGTTATTGTTTGCTTGCGATAGAATTCCCGGAGTGCGAAGTGTGTTACTACGAGTCTCTAGGATTCGCGGATCGTCAGCAAGGCAAGTAACACTTTGATCATACTCTTTTCATACCCAGTTTTTATGCATTAGCTCAATCCTCAAACATTGCATGGTTAGGATGTCATTAACTTGTGGGTTTGGAAGTAGTAGTTGAGGTAGAACCTATTGCCCTGTTACTATCAAACCCTTGGGAGTTACTTCTACG
Source organism: Aegilops longissima (assembly GCA_021605205.1). Lineage (NCBI taxonomy): Eukaryota > Viridiplantae > Streptophyta > Magnoliopsida > Poales > Poaceae > Aegilops > Aegilops longissima. Next base: position 218,599,355 of record CM038678.1, read on the forward strand.
TGTTGCTTATATTGCTATGCTATGCTCGTAGACATGGTTGGGTTTGAGTGAATCCATGACAGATGTGAGATTGTTAATTAATGGTTTAATTTAAGGTGGCAACTTTAATACACATCTGGGTGGATTGAGGCACTGGGAACCCAGTTTTGTCATTTTATTTTTGAAATCTGGGGTACCGTGTGATCTTCCTATGGACCACCACCAGGCTCAAAGGAACTGAGATTATTCATGCTAGAAACTTCCGTGTGCAGCCACAAGCTACTATGGGCTCTAGCATAGTTGATTAAGTTACATGAAGCTCTTGAAGAGGTAGATCAGCAGGTAGTGGGTTTTGTAGGTTTGGTATGGTCTACCCGGAGTAAAGAGTTAATGTTTCTAAAAGACTGTGCCTCGAACATCCATTTCTCAAACACCATGTAGTGCAAGAAATCAACGGAGGCGATCGAGTCTTGTGGGGAAAAGTGCGCAAACCTCTGCAGAGTGTACACTCTAATCATGGTTAGCCGTGTCCCCGGTTATGGACAATTTTGTGTATCTAGTACTTGAGTTATCACATGTATCTCATCACTCTTAATTAATATTGTTGGGTTGTTAATTAATTTAATTGTGATTGAGTTGGGGTTATACCTTCTCAATGTTTCAACCACCATGATAGTTAAATTAAAATCTATTCCTTTGTTGTAGGGAAAAATTGGCTTTTCACCAAACTATAACCATAGAGCTTTCCACCAGCCAAATATGCATGTAGTGATAGCATTATTCTGTTCTTGCTCTATTGTTTTATATTGCCAGCATATTCCATGTGCTGACCCGTTCTTGGGCTGCAACGTATTATGTTGCAGACTTTTCAGACGAGGAGTAAGGTTCGATAGGTCATTGCCGTGCAGCTCAGCTATGTCGTTGGAGTTGATGGACTCACTTTATCTTCCAAGCCTTCCGCTGTTATCGCATTAGATGGCCTTAAGCCATATTTTTGTAATAAGTTCTCTTTTGAGACATTCGATGTAATAAGTGTGTGATTGCTACTCGTTATAAATCCTTCGAGTCTTGTGTGTGTCGAATTCATCGATCCGTGGATGACCTTTGAAACACAGAGACTTGACCATCTGAGGTCGGGTCGCTACATGCGCCCCCCACCCTCGTGGATAGGGTGTGGGCCCGCTGGTCTTCATCTTTTGCGAGGATATTTTATTATTTTTAACTAGATGTTCCGTGGAGTTTCAGGTCATTCCGAGAACTTTTGTTTTCTGCACATAAAACAACATCATGGAAATTCTGCTGAAAACAGCGTCAGTCCGGGTTAGTTCCATTCAAATCATGCAAGTTAGAGTCCAAAACAAGGGCAAAAGTATTTGGAAAAGTAGATACGACGGAGACGAATCAACTCCCCCAAGCTTAAACCATTGCTTTTCCTCAAGCAATTCAGTTGATAAACTGAAAGAGAAATAAAAAAATTTAGAAACTCTGTTTGCTCTTGTTGTTGTAAATAGGTCAAGCCAGCATTCAAGTTTTCAGCAAATATTATAACTAACCACATTTGCAATAATTCTCAGGTCTCATGTTTACTCATATCAATAGCATAATCAACTAGTGAGCGATAATAATAAATCTCGGATGACAACACTTTCTCAAAACAATCATAATATGATATAACAGGATGGTATCTCGCTAGCCCTTTCTGAGACCGCAAAACATAAATGCAGAGCACCTTTAAAGATCAAGGACTGACTAGACATTGTAATTCATGGTAAAAGAGATCCAATCATAGTCATACCCAATATAGATTAACAGTAATGAATGCAAATAACAGCTGCGCTCTCCAGCTAGTGCTTTTAATAAGAGGGTGATGACTCAACATAAAAGTAAATGGATAGGCCCTTTGCAGAGGGAAGCGGGGATTTGAAGAGGTGCGAGAGCTTGGTTTTGAAATAGAGATAAATAATATTTTGAGCAGCATACTTTCATTGTCAACATAGCAACTAAGAGATGGCGATATCTTCCATGCTACACACATTATAGGCGGTTCCCAAACAGAATGGTAAAGTTTATACTCCCCCTCCACCAACAAGCATCAATCCATGACTTGCTCGAAACAACGAGTGTCTCCAACTAGCAAAAGGTCCTAGGGGGAGTTTTGTTTGCAATTATTTTGATTTAGTTTGCATAAAGCATGGGACTGGGCATCCCGGTGACCAGCCATTTTCTCGTGAGTGAGGAGCGGAGTCCACTCCTCTTGAGAATAACCCGCCTAACATGGAAGATAAGGGCAGCCATAGTTGATACATGAGCTATTCGAGCATACAAAACAGAATGTTTATTTGAAGGTTTAGAGGTTGGCACATACAAATTTACTTGGAACGGCAGGTAGATACCGCATATAGGAAGGTATAGTGGACTCATATGGAATAACTTTAGGGTTTAATGGATTGGATGCACAAGCAGTATTCCCGCTTAGTACAAGTGAAGGCTAGCAAAAGACAGGGAAGCGACCAACTAGAGAGCGACAACAGCCATGAACATGCATTAAAATTAATAAACATTGGATGCAAGCATGAGTAGGATATAATCCACCATGAACATAAATATAGTGAAAGCTATCGTTGATTTGTTTCAACTACATGTGTGAACATGTGCCAAGTCAAGTCACTTAAATCATTCAAAGGAGGATACCACCCCATCATACCACATCACAACCATTTTAATAGCATGTTGGCACGCAAGGTAAACCATTATAACTCATAGCTAATCAAGCATGGCATAAGCAACTATGATCTCTAATTGTCATTGCAAACATGTTTATTCATAATAAGCTGAATCAAGAATGATGAACTCATCATATTTACAAAACCAAGAGAGGTCGAGTTCATACCAGCTTTTCTCATCTCAGTCAGTCCATCATATATCATCATGATTGCCTTTCACTTGTATGACCGAACGATGTGAATAATAATAAGAGTGCACGTGCATTGGACTAAGCTGGAATCTGCGAGCATTCAATAAACAGGAGAAGACAAGGCAATATGGGCTCTTGGTTAAATTAACAATAATGCATATAAGAGCCACTTCAACAATTTAATCATGGTCTTCTCCTATCGACCCCAAAGAAAAGAGAAGAAATAAAACTATTTACACGGGAAAGCTCCCAACAAGCAAAAGAAGAACGGGAAATATTTTTGAGATTTTCTTTTTAATTATTACTACTACAGCAAGAAAAGTAAACTACTACTATTTTTTTTGGTTTTCTTAAGATTTATTAAACACACAAGAAGAAAGCAGAAAAAGAAAATAAACTAGCATGGATATTACAGTGAAAAAGTATGAGCACCGACATCTAGCAATGAGTGTGTGTGAACATAAATGTAATGTCGGTGGGAAATACGTACTCCCCCAAGCTTAGGCTTTTGGCCTAAGTTGGTTCATTGCCAGGGATGGCCTGGCGGATACCCGTAGGTGTAGCTGGGGTCATACTGAGATGCAGCGACTATCGCCGCCTGAGCTGCAGTGTGGCGTCGGGCTGCCTCTGCTCTCCTCTCGTACTCATCTGCCTCCTCTCTAGTAATAGTATATCTTCCTTTTGTGTGAGAATCAAAGAAGGCAGGAGCAGGGAGAGTAATACGGACAACATGCCGTTTGTTAAAGATTAGTCAATATAAGAGAGGTGGTTCATTCCTCTCGACAAACTGGTGGGAGGCCATAGAATTAAAATCTAAATAAGCAGGGGGCAACTCCATATCACCCTCACGAACGTCCACCTCAAGAAAATTAGCTAAGCGGGTTGCATAAATTCCTCCAAAGAAATCTCCATTATATCTATTATGATGCAACCTACGAGCTACAATGGCTCCCATATGATAAGATTGGTCTCCTAACACAGCACTCCTGAGAATGTTAAAGTCAGGGACACACATGTGACATGCTTCATCCTTAGCATTTATGCACCTACCTATGAAGAGAGCAAAATAATGTATAGCGGGAAAGTGCATGCTCCCTATGGTAGCTTGCGTTATATCTCTAGATTCCCCTACAGTTATACCAGCAAGAAAGTCTCTAAATTCAGATTTACGGGGATCAATAGTACTACCCCATTGTGGAAGTTTGCAAGCAAATGTAAAATCCTCTAAGTCCATGGTATAAGATTTGTCCTAAAGGTCAAACATGACTGAAGGGGAATTACGCGAAGATGAAAATTCAAACCTCCTCACAAATGAGCTAGTGAGTTGATGGTACTAGGGGCATTTGTCTACCTCAAAGTCCACAAGATCGGCGTTATGCAAATACGCGTTAAATTCCTCTTTGATTCCCGCTCGGTCCATAAAATTTTCTGACAGCCATTCACAGGGCCGCACTGGAGTGTCTCTTGGGGGCTCCTCATCAGCGTCACGCATTGCAAGCCTGGGACCTTGCTTCCTTGAAGAACCACCTTGGAACATCTTCCTAAGCATATTGTTTTCTCTGAAAAATTTCTGAAATTTTTAGTAACTTCAAACAAAATTGAACTAAGCTCAACAAAATTGATAGCAACTACTCCTACAAGTGCCTAGAGCCTATATCATGCATTAGAACTACTTGGAACCATATAAATTTGACATGCAAGCTCAAGAACATGGTCACCTATGCAGCACAAATTTGCAATGAATAAAGCACTAGAGCAAAAACTAATTGGACCAATGGAGGAGTCACATACCAAGGAACAATCTCCCCAAGCAGTTTTGCGAGAGGTGCTTTGAGCAAGGAGATCGAAAATCGCAACAAAGTGAGCTAGAACTCGTGCTTGAGCTGGTTATTCGTGTTTGTGGGAGGAAGAAGAAGAGGATGGGTGCAGGAATAAGTGGAGGAGGGCCACCGTGGGCCCACGAGGCAGGGGGCGCGCCCTCCACCCTCGTGGCCAGGTGGCAGCTCCCCCCGCGGTGTTTTCAGTACCATAAATCCTCAAATATTCCCGAAAAAATCATATTAAATTGCCATGGCATTTGGAGGACTTCTATTTTCAGGGTATTTTTATATTGCACGGATAAATCAGACAGAAAAATACTATTTTTACTTTATTTCAACTAAATAACATAAAGTATAAAGAGGGTACAGGAGTTTGTGCTTCTAATTTCATCCATCTCATGCTCATCAAAAGGAATCCACTAACAAGGTTGATCAAGTCTTGTTAACCAACTCATTCCGAATAACATGGAACCGGAGAAATTTTTAATAACACTATGTTACCTCAACGGGGATATGCACATCCCCAATAATAAGAATATCATATTTCTTCTTGACGGTAGGAAGAGGAAATTCAAAGCCTCAAAAAATAATCGATGGAATTTTTCCAATAGAGTTGATACTATGAACCTGAGGTTGTTTCCTCGGGAAGTGTACCATGTGCACATTACCATTAACATGAAAAGTGACATTGCCTTTGTTGCAATCAATAACAGCCCCTGCAGTATTCGAAAAAGCTCTTCCAAGAATAATAGACATACTATCGTCCTCGGGAATATCAAGAATAACAAAGTCCGTTAAAATAGTAACTTTTGCAACCACAACAGGCACATCCTCACAAATACCGACAGGTATAGCAGTTGATTTATCAGCCATTTGCAAAGATATTTCAGTAGGTGTCAACTTATTCAAATCAAGTCTATGATATAAAGAGAGAGGCATAACACTAACACTGGCTCCAAGATCACATAAAGCAGTTTTAACATAATTTCTTTTAATGGAGCATGGTATAGTGGGTACTCGTGGGTCTCCAAGTTTCTTTAGTATTCCACCCTTAAAAGTATAATTAGCAAGCATGGTGGAAACTTCAGCTTCCGGTATCTTTCTTTTATTGGTGATAATATCTTTCATATACTTAGCATAAGGATTCATTTTGAGCATATCAGTTAATCGCATACACAAAAAGATAGATCTAATCATTTCAGCAAAGCGCTCAAAATCCTCATCATCCTTTTTCTTGGATGGTTTGGGAGGAAAAGGCATGGGTTTCTGAACCGATGGTTCTCTTTCTTTACCATGTTTCCTAGCAACAAAGTCTCTCTTATCATAACGTTGATTCTTTGATTGTGGGTTATCAAGACCAACAGCAGGTTCAATTTCTACATCATTGTCATTACTAGGTTGAGCATCATCATGAACATCATCATTAACATTTTCGTTAGGTTCATGTTCATTACCAGATTCTGGTTCAGCATCAGACATAGATATATCATTTGGATTCTCAGATGGTTTAGCAATAGGTTAACTAGAAGTTTGCAAAGTCCTATAATTTTTCTTTTTCTTCCTTTTAGAAGAACTAGGTACATCAATATTATTTCTCTGAGAATCTTGCTCAATTCTCTTAGGGTGGCCTTCAGGATACAAAGGTTCCTGAGACATTCTACCAGTTCTAGTAGCCACTCTAACAGCATAATCATTTTTCTTACTATTCATTTCATCGAGAAACTCTTTTTGAGCCTTAAGTACTTGTTCTACTTGAGTGGTAACCATAGAAGCATGTTTGCTAACAAGTTTAAGTTCACCTCTAATATTAGCCATATAATCACCCAAGTGTTTAATCATATAAGCATTTTGTTTTAATTGCCTACCAAAGTAAGCATTGAAGTCTTCTTGCTTAAACATAAAGTCATCAAACTCATCCAAGCACTGACTAGCAATTTTAATAGGAGGGACTTCAGCTTTATCATATCTATAGAGAGAATTTACCTTTACTACCTGTGTCGGGTTATCAAGATCAGGAGGTTCTTCAATAGTTAATGGGTCAAGATCATATGTTTCTTCAACAGGCGGTAGATTAAGACCATGTATTTCTTCAATAGGAGGTAAATTCTTAACATCTTCAGCTTTAATACCTTTTTATTTCATAGATTTCTTTGCCCTCTTGCATATCTTCGGGACTGAGAAATAGAATACCTCTCTTCTTCGGAGTTGGTTTAGGAATGGGCTCAATAATTGGCTCTGGAGCTGGCTCAGGAGGTGCCCAATTATTTTCATTTGTCAACATATTATTCAATAGAATTTCAACTTCATCTGGTGTTCTTTCCCTGAAAAGAGAACCAGCACAACTATCTAGGTAATCTCTGGAAGCATCGGTTAGTCCATTATAAAAGATATCAAGTATTTCATTTTTCTTAAGAGGATGATCAAGCAAAGCATTAAGTAACTTGAGAAGCCTCCCCAAGCTTGTGGGAGACTCTCTTCTTCAATTTGCACAAAGTTGTGTATTTCCTTTAAAGCAGCTTGTTTCTTATGAGCAGGGAAATATTTAGCAGAGAAGTAATAAATCATATCCTGGGGACTACACACACAACCAGGATCAAGAGAATTAAACCATATCTTAGCATCACCCTTTAATGAGAACGGAAATATTTTAAGGATGTAAATGTAGCGAGATCTCTTATCATTAGTGAACAGGGTGGCTATGTCATTTAATTTAGTCAGATGTGCCACAACAGTTTCAGATTCATAACCATGGAAAGGATCAGATTCAACAAAAGTAATTATATCAGGATCAACAGAGAATTCATAATCCTTATCGGGAACACAAATAGGTGAAGTGGCAAAAGCAGGGTCAGGTTTCATTTCATCTCTAAGAGATTCTTTACTCCATTTAATTAATAGCCTCTTGAGTTCGTGGCTATCCCTGCAAGCTAAAATAGCTGCAGAAGCTTCCATATCAAAAACATAACCCTCAGGAATAACAGGCCTATCTTCATCATCACTTTCATCAATATAATCAGATTCAATAATTTCTTTCTCTCTAGCCCTAGCAATTTGTTCATCAAGAAATTCACTAAGTGGCACAGTAGTATCAGGCATAGAAATAGTTTCATCATAAGTATCATGCATAGCAGAAGTGGCATCATCAATAACATGTGACATATCAGAACGAATAGCAGAAGCAGGTTTAGGTGTTGCAAGCTTACTCATAACAGAAGGTGAATCAAGTGCAGAGCTAGATGGCAGTTCCTTACCTCCCCTCGTAGTTGAGGGATAAATTGTTGTCTTGGCGTCTTTCAAGTTCTTCATAGTGTCCAGCAGATATAAATCCCAAGTGACTCAAAGAATAGAGCTATGCTCCCCAGCAACGGCGCCAGAGATTAGTCTTGATAACCCACAAGTATAGGGGATCGCACAGCTTTCGAGGGTAGAGTATTCAACCCAAATTTATTGATTCGACACAAGGGAGCCAAAGAATATTCTCAAGTATTAGCAACTGAGTTGTCAATTCAGCCACACCTGGATAACTTAGTATCTACAGCAAAGTATTTAGTAGCAAAGTAATATGATAGTAGTGGTAACGGTAACAAAAGAGTAATGAAAGCAAAAGTAATATTTTGGTGTTTTGTAGTGATTGTAACAAGAGTAACGGAAAGTAAATAAGCGTAAACCAAGATATGGAAAGCTCGTAGGCATTGGATCGGTGATGGATAATTATGCCGGATGCGGTTAATCATGTAACAGTCATAACATAGGGTGACACAGAACTAGCTCCAATTCATCAATGTAATGTAGGCATGTATTCCGAATATAGTCATACGTGCTTATGGAAAAGAACTTGCATGACATCTTTTGTCCTACCCTCCCGTGGCAGCGGGGTCCTAATGGAAACTAAGGGATATTAAGGCCTCCTTTTAATAGAGAACCGGAACAAAGCATTAGCACATAGTGAATACATGAACTCCTCAAACTATGGTCATCACCGGGAGTGGTCCCGATTATTGTCACTTTGGGGTTGCCGAATCATAACACATAGTAGGTGACTATAGACTTGCAAGATAGGATCAAGAACTCACATATATTCATGAAAACATAATAGGTTCAGATCTGAAATCATGGCACTCGGGCCCTAGTGACAAGCATTAAGCATAGCAAAGTCATAGCAACATCAATCTCAGAACATAGTGGATACTAGGGATCAAACCTTAACAAAACTAACTCGATTACATGATAGAACTCATCCAACCCATCACCGTCCAGCAAGCCTACGATGGAATTACTCACGCACGGCGGTGAGCATCATGAAATTGGTGATGGAGGATGGTTGATGATGACGACGGCGACGAATCCCCCTCTCCGGAGCCCCGAACGGACTCTAGATCAGCCCTCCCGAGAGGTTTTAGGGCTTGGCGGCGGCTCCGTATCGTAAAACGAGATGATTTCTTCTCCTTTATTTTTTTCTCCCCGAAAGCAAATATGTAGAGTCGGAGTTGGCGTCGGAGGAGCTCCAGGGGGCCCACGAGGTAGGGGGGCGCGCCCCCACCCTCGTGGACAGGGTGTGGGCCCCCTGGTCTTCATCTTTGGTGAGGATTTTTTTATTATTTTAAACTAGATGTTCCGTGGAGTTTCAGGTCATTCCGAGAACTTCTGTTTTCTGCACATAAAACAACATCATGGCAATTCTGCTGAAAACAGCATCAGTCCGGGTTAGTTCCATTCAAATCATGCAAGTTAGAGTCCAAAACAAGGGCAAAAGTGTTTGGAAAAGTAGATATGACAGAGACGTATCACCTAGCTCTCGCTACTGCATTCGTTAGCAAGTCCATCTTCAACTCTGAAGAAAATGGCTTCACCAACAAGGCTGATGAAGGCAATGAGGACTACGCTCCCACCTATTGCTTCATGGCAAAAGGTGCCAAGGTACTCAAATACCCCTCCTCTGAATCAAGTGAGGATGAATCTGATGAAAACCTCAAGCCTAGCTATTCTAAACTTGCTAAGATTGCTGTGAAACAACAAAAGGCTTTTGAAAAGGTTCAAAACATGCTAGAAAAAAGTGATGATATGTTGGGTGAAGAAATGGATCGCACTAAAACCTTGACTGAAAATCTTCAAAGACTTCAGTCTAGGTTTGACAACCTTCAAGGTCATCATAACACTCTCTTATCTGATCATGGGAAGCTTTCTTATGAATTTCTTCAAAGAAAGCAAGATCTTGAAAAGCTAAGAGTGAGTTATGAAGATCTTCAGAAGGAGCGCAATTCACTTCTGGCTCAACAAATCAGCGCTACCCAGGAAGAATTCATTCCTCCATGTTTGAAGTGCATTGAACGAGAATCTGCTAATTCTTCACCTGAATGTTCAAATGTTACAAATTCTTCAACTGTCTCTGCTATCACTAATTCCTCATCTGAGGACAATGCTAGTATCACTGATGATGCAGGGCTGAAGGAATTGTACATGACAGGCATGTACAAAAGCCTCAAAGGGCATCAGGCTCTTTGTGATGTGCTTAAAAAGCAGATCCTGAACAGGAACCCTAGGAAAGAGGGTATTGCCTTTGAGAGGAAACTCAATGCTGATGGGACATACCGAAGCCCTGAAAGTATCCCAAAACCTCATGGGTTGCTGCAAAGGGACCTCCAGTAGATCCATCTAATCTATCTGGCTTTACATATGAATCTCCTCATTCTTCTGATGAGTCATTTGACTCCAACTATAAACTATTCAAAAATCAGAATGGTGTAGTATTTGCTATATATGTTGGCACTAACTGCAGGAACGGTTCCCCAATAAAGAAAATCTGGGTTCCCAAAAGGTTCCTTGAAAATCTTTAGGTGAATGTCATCATGACACCACCTGTGAAGAACAGGAACCCCGGATCAAATTCTTCATATGGACCAAGTTCTTCATATGGATCCAAGTCCTCATACGGACCAAATTCCTCACGTGGATCAAATTCCTCAAAAGGATCAAAGTCCTCATATGAACATCATCATGCTAACACCTCTGTTTCGCAGGGAAGAGCAAAGGGCTATGAATATGTGCATTATTCTTCAAACCATTATGTTCATAAGTCCTCGAAGAATTTCTCTGCTTATTCATATGCTTACCCTAACTCCTCTTATATGAAACAAAGTGGACTGGCTTCTATGCCACCTTTCTCATATGGAGCTCGCAGAGTGATGAACTCTTTGCCACCCCTTAAGATGTGGGTGGTGAAGAAAAAGAACTAATCTCTTATGCAGGGTCAGGCCTCCAGACGTGCTTAAACGTCGGAATAATTTGCTGGAGACCTGAAATTGCATGAAAGGACGCAGGCTAATCATGATGAAATGAATCCTCATTTCTCACGTCCTCATATCGCTTTATCTGTTCTATTGCTTGATGAAATTGATCTGATGAAATTGATGTCATATTCTTCACTAATGAAGTATATGAGTTCGTAAGCTGCACTAATTCATCTGCAGGATGATCAACCCAAAGCCAATGAGTGGGTCCTTGATAGTGGATGTACAAATCACATGACTGGTGACAAGAATCTATTGATGGATGTTCCCTTATCTCCATCGCATATGAAGCATATCATCTTCGCTGACAAAGGCAAAAGTCAGGTATTGGGTCTAGGTAAGGTTGCGATCAAGAAGGATCGACACATGGACAAAGTCATGCTTGTCGAGTCCTTAGGATACAACCTCATGTCTGTCTCAATGCTTTGTGATCTTGATATGGTTGTTATCTTTGGCAAGTATCATTGTGTTGTGGTCATGGAAGCTGACAATTCCAAAGTCTTCGAAGGCTTTAGGAGAGGAGATCTGTATATTGTTGATTTCTCTACAGGACCTCAACCAGCTGTATGTCTACTTGCAAAAGCTTCAGAAGGCTGGCTATGGCATCAACGACTTGGTCACGCCGACATGAGGAATCTGCACACGCTCGCGAAGAAGAAGCATGTCATTGGCATTGAGAATGTCAAATTCCTCAAGGATCACCTATGCGGAGCCTGTGAAGCTGGAAATATGACCAAGGCCAAACATCCAGCGAAGACTATCATGACTACCACTCGACCATTTGAATTGCTTCACATGGATCTCTTTGGTCCTAATCATTATTCAGCAGTTACAAATGATGCATCTCTATATGGCTTTGTTATTGTTGATGATTACTCTCGTTACGCATGGGTGCATATTGTCACTTACAAACATGAGGTGCAGGAAGTCTTCAAACGATTTTCCTCGAGGGCTTCAACCAACTTTGATGCGAAGATCAAGCACATCAGAAGTGACAATGGAACTGAGTTCAAGAATTCTGGTCTTGATGACTATCTTGATGAACTTGGTATTACTCATGAGTTATCTGCTCCTTATACTCCTCAGCAGAATGGCGTCGTGGAGCGCAAGAACAAGACTCTTGTTGAGATGGCTTCCACTATGCTTGATGAGTACAAGATGCCTCGTCGTTTCTGAAATGAGGCAATTGATACTGCGTGCCACATCATCAACAAGGTATATCTTCATAAATTCTTCAAGAAGACTGCTTATGAACTCCTCAATGACAAGAAACCCAATGTGAGTTATTTCAAAGTCTTCGGTGCTAAATGTTGGATTAGAGATCCCCATCACAACTCTAAATTTGCACCAAAAGCACATGAGGGTTTTATGCTTGGTTACGGAAAGGACTCGCACACCTACATATTTTTTAACAACGTCCACCACAAAGTTGTTGAAACTGTAGATGTGCGGTTCGATGAAACTAATGGCTCGCAAAGAGAGCACCTACCTTCTGTACCTGAGGAAACTATCAAGTTCAAGGCTACTGAGGATGTCATTCCTACCAAAGAATCTGTTGAAGAAATCATTCCAGAACGTGAAGAACGTCATGCTGATGCACCTGAAGAAAATGGTGCTGAAGAAAATGCTGATCAAATTCCTCAACGACAACCCGCTCATCCTCGCGTTGCAAATGAAGTTCAGATTGAGAAAATCATCAGCGACATCAACATTCCAGGTCCTCTCACACGCTCAAGAGCTTCACATTTGTCTAACTTTTGTGAGCACTTTGCTTTCGTCTCTATCACAGAGCCCACTAAGATAGATGAAGCATTTCTAGAGACTGAGTGGATTCAAGCTATGCAAGAAGGATTACATCAGTTCGAGCTCAACAACGTCTGGGAACTGGTTAATCGTCCAGATCCTCGCAAGCACAATATCATTGGCACAAAGTGGATCTACTGCAACAAGCAAGATGAAAATGGCCTTGTGGTGAGGAATAAGGCATGGCTTGTAGTTCAAGGCTACACACAGGTTGAAGGAATTCATTTCGATGAAACTTTTGCACCTGTTGCTAGACTTGAGGCTATTCACATATTACTTGCTTATGCTAACCATCATGATATCACTTTATATCAAATGGATGTGAAAAGTGCATTCCTCAATGGTAAGCTTGAGTAAGAAGTATATGTTGCTCAACCCCCAGGTTTTGAAGATCCAAAGCATCCTGACAAAGTCTTCAGACTCAATAAGGCCCTCTATGGCCTCAAGCAGGCCCCTCGGGCATGGTATGATACTTTGAAGGAATTCCTCATGAAGAAAGGCTTCAAACCCGGTTCACTTGACCCAACTCTTCTCACTAAATCTTATGATGGTGAATTGTTTGTGTGCCAAATATATGTTGATGGTATCATTTTTGGCTGTACTGACCAATGTTATAGTGATGAATTTGCCTATATGATGAGTGAAGAATATCAAATGTCTATGATGGGAGAATTGAAATTCTTGTTAGGTCTCCAAATTCGTCAACAACACAATGGCATATTCATATCTCAGGAGAAATACCTCAAGGATGTACTGAGGAAATTCGGCATGCAAGTTTGCAAAGGGGTCAAATTCCTATGCCCACAAATGGCCACCTATGCACTGATGAAAATGGTACTAACTTTGATCAAAAGGTATACCGCTCCATGATTGGCTATTTATTGTATTTATGTGCATCTAGGCCAGATATTATGCTTAGTGTTTGCATGTGTGCCCGATTTCAAGCTAAACCGAAGGAATTACACCATAAGGCTGTGAAACATATTCTTCGATATCTAGCTCACACACCAACACTTGGATTATGGTACCCCAAGGGCTCGGCTTTTGATCTCATGGGATATTCAGACTCTAACTATGCTGGTTATCGTGTGGACCGCAAGTCAACATCAGGCACATGCCATTTCCTCGGACGATCTTTGGTCTGTTGGTCCTCGAAGAAACAGAACTGTGTATCACTGTCTACTGCTGAAGCTGAGTACATTGCTGCTGGTTCTTGCTGTTCTCAATTGCTGTGGATGAAGAAAACTTTCAAGGACTACGGCGTCAACATGAAGAATGTGCCTCTCTACTGTGACAATGAGAGTGCAATCAAGATTGCTCACAACCCAGTTCAGCACTCGAAGACAAAGCACATTCAAATTCGTCATCATTTTCTTCGTGATCATGTGTGGAAGGGCGACATCTCTATTGAGCATGTACGGACTGAAGAACAGCTAGTCGATATCTTCACAAAGCCCTTGGATGAGAAGAGATTTAGCAAGTTGCGGTGTGAGCTAAATATCCTAGAATCTTCGAATGTTCTTTGAAAAGGACACTCATCCTAACACTTATGCAAAATTGATGACTTAGATGTGCCACACATGAAGAAACCTTTTTCTTCAATCAATGAAGACTAACACTATAAGTGTGAAGAAATTAATGAAGAATTTGATTCTCAGAACCCTATGACAATTCTACGCGGCGTATGAAATCATCTTTCTTATACGGTGGGTTACGCCACCACCAAAAGTTGAAAATCTTCAATTTGAGTTTTTCCTCAGTTTTTGAAATTCCCCAGTTGTTCATTTTCTTCAACTTTGCATTGTCTTCACTGTTTGTGTGTGTGTGTGTGTGTGTGTGTGTGTGTGTGTGTGTGTGTGTGTGTGAGTTTATGTCCTCTACAGCATTCACTTATTGCTATTTCTTCAAGTTGCCTTTTCTACTAATTGAATGTGGTCGGACCCTTCCCCCTCTATGCTAAACTCAACCTAGTCTATTCACAAATTCTTCATGTGTGTTCTATTTGAAACTCGTTCAAAATCTTCATTGTGTCCTTGTCAGCTGAAGAATTTGCGAACGGAACTTTAAAACTTATCTTATCTCAATTCTCGGTTGTTGCCGCCTAAACCGTTCCGCATCCCTCGATAATACTTATCTATTCACCCACGATCTCACACGATCGCCACCTCTCAGTACGTGGGTGACACATGTCAAGCGAATGAGAAGGGTCAGCGGCACATTCGTCCAATTTCTTCGGGTGAATAGTTTTTCACCTCGGCTATATATACCCCTCCCCTTCCTCACTTTGTTTTTACTCCACTCGTTCTCTCTCCCGCTCGAGCTTCTCAAACCCTAGCGCCGCCGCTACTTCCATCATCGCCGGTGAGGAATAGCTTCACTGCCTCGACCTTGTCGCCGTCGTACTCGCGCCGGCTGCGGATTTCTTCGCTCCGCCGCCGCCGTAGCTGTCTTCCTCTGCCAAGTTAGGGCGTGGAAGATCTGAGCTGACGAGCTTCACATCTACACTTCCCAGTTCGCCGTGTTCTTCATCAAGGGTAATTAAAAGTTACTTTTACTTCCCTCTTTGATTCAAATGTTTTCTACAAAATCTTCAAAGGTGTTTTATTCTTCAAATCTTCACACACTAAACACCCCACATGTCATCTGTTCTTGATCTGTTTCTCTAAGCAACATTTTTCTCCAAGATTCCTCAATTGTGTGGATTTTCGATCTGTACAACTCTGGAACCTAAGACAAAGAACGCTTAGTGAAATTCTTCAAGACTCATCTGGTCAAATTCCTCAAACTTGTTCTTTTTGAAAAACTTCTAAGAACGCATATGACCTCTCCAAATTCCTCGCAACTATACTCTGTTCACAGGTACTCATGTCCGCTACTGAATCACTAAGTTCTCATCAACTTAACTCATTTGCAGCATTCCTCGAAGAAAAGTTGCATACCTCTTCAGAAAATTCTGTTGTTCATATTCGTCAGCTGAAGAAAATAGCTGACGATAAAAAGCCACAGAAGGGAGGAAAGAGGCCTAAGGTCAATACTGCTTTCGAGATCGCTGATGACATATACAAGGATTATTGCACTCTTGATGAGGCCAAATTTGGCAAGGAGGACAAAAATCAGCGCAAGGTGCGCATTCAAAGAATAGAGAGGAGATGGGCACGGGAATGGAGGGAGTACAGGTATGTTACTCCCAAGTATATGAAGAAATTCGCTCTAAATCCTCCATGCCCAAGACCTCCATTGGCACCTAGCCAAGGAGCAGATCCCACCAGCCTCAAGTGTGGTGAGGACTATCTTGATGAATGGGCCAAGCGCCAGGCCAAGCTAGACAAAATGGCTAAGGAAGCAGTGAGGAAATTTAATGAAGACTCTGTTGCTGCTGCTACCAGTGTTGAGTCCTCTGCAAGCAAGCCAAAGAAGGCCATGGCAAAGAAGCCTGCTCATAAGCAAAGTGCTTCACTCCCAATGCCCTCACAGCCAAGTTACTCAGCAATGCCCTCACGGCCAGACTCTTCAAAGCCCTCACGGCCAACTCCTCAAGCTGCTCCAGCTCCTCCAAAGTCCTCATCTCCTCCGCCAAAGTCCTCAGCTCCTCCGACAAAATCCTCAGCACATGTGCATCTCGCCACGTGCCAAAGGACTATAGGCATCTCTATTGCCTCCGGAGCTTCTGCTAGTTCTTCAGTTGCACCAAATTCATCAACTGGCCCCTCTCTGCTGATGAAAAAGGCCACTGCTGGACGAGGCTCTCACCCAAGTCCTCACAAGAAGCAGGTCGCCTTCCAAGTGCCGTCTGATGAAGACGAAGCTGATGATGAAGAACTTGCCGAAATCATCAGAGACAGGCAGCTCAAGGCCGCTAGAGCCAAAGGCACAAATGTGCCCCTGCTTTTGGATCCAAAATTGATCCTTGATTACATTGATCTCTGGCACAAGGACCCCAACACTCCTATGCCTTTATTTCAAATTGACTCCTGGCCAAAGTCATATGCTGACTGCCTTCATACAAGAAGAAAAATGGAAATTCGAAAAGGCCAGGCAGTTAAAGAAAGCGCAGTACAAGAAGGAGCACTTCCTGAAGAAAAATGTTGTCTCTATGACAACTGAAGAACTTATCACAATTCAATCTGAGATCAAGAAACTCAGTGATGAATTTGACGTATACCGCGCTGACTGGCTTGGAGCCAAAGTCAGGTTTGTAAATTTGACTGAGAAGTTCACTTCCAATGTTGCAGCCCCAACGCAACAAGAAAATCCTCAGGCTGAGGCATCTGCTCAGCCGACTGAAGAAAATGCCAGCACCGCTGATGGCAATCAGGCTGCTGAAGAAACTCAAAGTACCAGGGCTGATGACTGCATTCCAGCCGCTAAAGAAATTACCAGGGAAACCACTAGTGTTGCGCCTGAAGAAGCTGAAGAAGTCAGGGCAATTGCATCAGTTGTGCCTGAAGTTATTGAACCAAATTCCTCTGCTCCTCCTGCACCTACCTCAACTCCGATCCTTCCGTCTGCATAAGATGTGAAGAAAACCAAGGCTGCAGAGCGTGCAGCGGTGAAGAAAAGGAAAGCATCAACTTCATTAGATTTTTCAGCTCCGAAGAAGATGAAGCCATTGAACAGCTCTTTTCAAATCAAATTGATGCTATTCCTGTCTCATCCATGCCATCAAAGGACCTTGTTCCTTTTGATGAAGAATATGTGATTCCAAGTGAATCGATGAAGAGATTCCTTCTGCGCTTCATCGAGGCAGTTGATGAAGAAATTGAAGCGGATGCAATCCCTTCAACCCCAATTGTCTCATCGCCCATGCCTCAGTTCACTGCTGAAGAGGCCGGCGTTGAGGAAAAGAGTGAAGATGAAGATGTGGACATTGGATGTACAACACCAGTGCTGAATGATGACTTTTGGGAAAGTCAACACCCCAATTCTCCTCTGTTCACACCTCTGCAACAAATTCCTCAGTCCCCAGTGACTACAATACAAATGGGATCTGAAGAACCTCTTGCAACCCCATCTGTCCATGAAGAAATTCCAGCCACTAGTGCTAATGAAAATGTTAATGAAGAAGTGAAGACCCAGGCTGTCACTGAAGAAGAACCTGAAATTCCTCAGCCTGTGGATCCTGAGATTGTGATTCCTGAGGTGGTGATGCAATTGACTGATACTCCTCAGCCCAAGCCAAAGGATCCCTTCTCGAAGAAGCATAAATTCAAGGCTGATGACTTCTTCGGCGAGCATGTTTTCTTCACTGACTACAACCCATATGACTCTGCTCATCTTAGAAGGAAGCGTTTCTGGACTGCCAGCCAAGCAAATTTTTATTCTTCACTGCTCTTCAACAAGGACAAAGTCTTCGACCACGAGCATATTCCTCACGTGGACATGGAATCACTGCCTTGCTTTATCCCAGTCCTCAGTGTGCTTCATGATGCAGGACAACTCAACTTTTGCACGGATATTTGTGATTGGAATGAAGAGCTCATTCTTCAATTCTATGCAACCCTACACATCATAGGCGAAGCTGATGATATCAACTCTTGGGTGTTGGACTGGATGACCGAAAATACACATTACAAAGCACCTTCCTCTGAATTACTTCATGCCCTGCCAATCAGTCCTCCCCTTGAAGGTGCTCGCTGTCTGTACCAAGAGCCTGAACTCACTGCTCATTACATGCAAGTGCTAATGAAGCCTCTGAAGCGCGGTCAAGCCCCAAGAACCAAATTCCTCGTGAAGTAATTACTATATGTGCCAAGAACAGTCTATCGCATTCTGACGAAGACTATGAGTCCAATCAAAGGCCACGACTCATCTGATGAGGAAATTGTTGGCATCATGAAGAATCTTCTATTCAACATCATACATGGCATTCCTGTCAATTATCACGATTTCTTCATGAGGACTCTGGCTAATCTTGCACTCTCTCCGTTTGAGTTGAAGCCTTACGCACCCTAGATTATGAGATTCCTCAGAATAAGGTCTTCACTCAACTACAAGGCTGATTTTCGAATCACCTCAGCTACTTGCCCCCAATTGAAGTCCTCAGCGGATGTTTTCCTCAATCGATGAAAAGGGCAAGGCCGCCATCGTTATTGATGAAGGCAATCGTCCATTGGATGGTCAGGCCGCAAAGCTGCATCTTATTCCACCAATGATGACTCACACTCATGATTCTCGCCGCCAATGCATCCAAGCCAAATCCTCAAGCCACAGCTCCAAGAGTGATGACCTGATCGTGAGCTTATTCTTAGTCTTCACCAGAAGGTGGATCGAAACCACAAATGGGTTAAGCATCAGTTTGGTTCTATTCTTCACAACATGACTGCTACACATAATGCAGTGAAGAAAAACCACTTCTACCTCCATGAAATCTTCGGTCGCACCTGGGCTATTCTGTCACATCTGTATGGTGAAGAAGATCTGAAGCAAATGGGTCTCAAGGAAGACTTTGACTGGTCTGCTCCTCCACCAAAGAAATTCAAGAAGGTCAAGGTTCCTTCCTTGGTGGCCAGCTCATATTCTTCATCACGCGAACCGACGAGCATGAAGACTTGGACGACACTGCGGCAGGCCCTACAACAACAAACGAGCCCAACAACGCTGGCGCTCCTCCATCAACTTGATATTCCTTAGGGGCGTTAGTCCTCATTTTTCGATCCTTTTGGTCATTCGATGACAAAGGGGGAGACATTTGAGTTAGTCTTCAAGCGGGTCTATCTATATGGGCGTTTTTTTTGCTAAGTTACAACTCTCGTTCTTCTGAGACTTTATTCGATCGAGTTGTAAACTTAAACTCTATGGTGGTCTGATACTTTTGCTGAGATTTTCTGCATGCTTATTCCTCGTTAATGTTAATGCACGCATGCTGAATTACATCACTCACCATATTTCATCATGCATTTCAAATTCTTCATACTATATGTCAAATGCGTGTATGAATTACAAGATATAGGGGGAGATCTCCATGATTCTACTCTTCAAGTGTGCATTGCTTCAAAAGCAAATTCCTCACCATGCACATCTTTAGGGGGAGTTCTTCTATATCTTGCAATCAAATTCCTCAGTATCAGTATTTACACTTCATATGTTTATCCCCATTGAAAACTTAACCTATATTCTCATCAATCACCAAAAAGGGGGAGATTGTAAGTGCATCTAGTGCCCCTTAGTGATTTTGGTGTATTGAAGACTTATAGGTTAAGGGACTAATGAGTTTATGAGTGTACACAGGTCTATAAGTCTATGAGGAGTTTGATATTTACAGAGAAAGTCGACCCCTAAAAATGAAGTTGTTCACCTGAAGACTTTGGAATTCTGAAGACTTTCTGAAGATTTGATAGTGAAGAAATTGGTGTGACCTTGAAGACTTGGTATTCATTCGAGGAACATGAAGCGTGAAGACTTTCTTTTCATAGCTTCATTTTCTCTTTCTTGAGTCATAGGAAATACCGTACTGTTAAAGGGGGTCGAGTAAATACTAAGGAAAAATTTCCATGTGATGCTCAACTCAAAATCCTACACCTACCAATCCCTTCGAGTGAAGCCATTGGAAATCTCATACAGTTCAGTCAATTTCTTCACTGACAGATACGAAGTTCTTCTGGTCGCTGAGGAATTTGTTCTGAATGAGGAGTTAGAAATTCGCAAGTGCAGATTGCCTACACAGTGAGGAACATGATAGCCCTGAGGAATTTGAGCCTAAAATTCCGACCGTTGCTGTGCTACGTGACAGCTGTCCCAAAATATCCACCCACCTAACGGTCATATCATTGAAGGGCATTTATGTCTTATCATGTCGGGCTGCTCCCTAGGCTATAAATAGCCGCCCCCTACAACCACTAGCCAGTTGGATGCTCCAAGAGAAACTGACACTTGTCATTTGAGAGCATCCCATCCTCCGAGGACTTTGAGCGAAAATCATCAAGTGAGGAAACCCAAACCCAAACACCTACAAACCCAAAGTGATTGAGCATCACTAAAGAGATTGATCCTGTGTGGATCTGATGCTTGTTACCTTTGAAGGCTGTGCTTCTTCCAAACGGTTAGGCTTCATGGTCTAGAGCATCCAAGAGGAAATTGTGGATCGCCGG
Organism: Aegilops longissima; assembly: GCA_021605205.1. Taxonomy (NCBI): domain Eukaryota; kingdom Viridiplantae; phylum Streptophyta; class Magnoliopsida; order Poales; family Poaceae; genus Aegilops; species Aegilops longissima. Next base: position 218,620,245 of record CM038678.1, read on the forward strand.
GTGACCGAGTTTGTGAAGGTTTGGAAGTCACCTGAAGACTTACCACGAGTGATTGGGCGAGGTCTGTGTGACCTTAGCTCAAGGAGAATACGGTGAGGACTGTGTGTCCGGGACTGTGTGTCCTCAAGTTTAAATACCTAGCTGCTCCAACTAGACGCATAACTGAGACAACAGCTTGGAACTGGTCTACCAAATCATTGTCTTCACCAAGCTTATCGGGTTCTATTTCCTCAACTCTTTCGCTTCCTCATAACTGTGTTGCGTGCTTGTTCATATTTGTTTGAAGACTTTGATCAAGACTTTCTCAATTTCCTCAGCTCAATTTCTTCAAGATGTTTGTCTTTATCCTGTGTTTACGCTTTTCAGACTCTGTTCTTGTCTTCATTTCATCATGATGACCATGCTTGTGTTCCGTTATGTTTACATCTGAGTACTTATTCTGCTGCAAGTAGTTCTTCGCTTAGGAATTTCCTCACCATGAAATTCCTCAGTGAAGAATTCATAAAAATCGCCTATTCACCCTCCCTCTAGTCGATATAACACACTTCGTGGAGTCCTACCCCTACTAGGAGGAGGACTCCTCCCCTCCTTTGCGTGCCCCAAGGGCCGGCCGGCCTCCCCCCTTGCTCCTTTATATACGGGGGCAGGGGGCACCCTAGAACACAACAACAGACATTGTCTTAGCCGTGTGCGGTGCCCCTCCATAGTAATCCACTCGGTCATACCATTGCAGATTTAGGAGAAGCCTGCGATGGTAGCTTCATCATCACGTCATCACGCCGTCGTGCTGACGAAGCTCTCCCTAGACACTCAGCTGGATCAAGAGTTCGTGGGACGTCACCGAGCTGAACGTGTGCAGATCGCGGAGGTGCCGTACTTTCGGTACTAGGATCGGTCGGATCGTGAAGACATACGACTACATCAACCGCGTTGTCATAAGGCTTCCGCTTTCAGTATACGAGGGTACGTAGACAACACTCTCCCCTCTCGTTGCTATGCATCACCATGATCTTGCGTGTGCGAAGGAATTTTTTTGAAATTACTACGTTCCCCAACACTAACCCGGTCTGACGTTGTTTTCAGCAGAACTACCGTGGTGTTGTTTTTTGTGCAGAAATGAAAGTTCTCCAAATGAGCTGAAACTTTTTGATGATCTTTTTGGAACAAAAGAGATCCCCGAAGCTTCGTGGGAGGGCCAAAAGAGCCACGAGGAGGGCACAACCCACCAGGGCGCGCCTGGTGGGCCTGGCTTGCCCCGGTGGGTTGTGCTCACCTCGAGGCCCATCTTAGCGTGAAACCAACGTAAAATCCTATAAATAGAGAAACCATTGAGGGTTAACCTAGATCAGAAGTTCCGCCGCCGCAGGCCTCTGTAGCCACCGAAAACCAATCTAGACCCCGTTCCGCACCCTCCCGAAGGGGGGAATCATCTCCGGTGGCCATCTTCATCATCCCGGCGGCCACCACGATGAGGAGGGAGTAGTCCACCCTCGGGCTTGAGGGTTTGTACCAGTAGCTATGTGTTTAATCTCTCTCTCTCTCTCTCTCTCTCTCTCTCTCTCTCTCTCTCTCGTGTTCTTGAGATGTCATGATCTTGATGTATCGCAAGCTTTGTTAATATAGTCGGGTCATATGGTGTTTTTCCCTCTCTATCTTGTGATGAATTGAGTTTTCCCTTTGAGATTTTGTTTTCTCGGATTGAATACTTTTATGGATTTGAGAGCACTTGATATATGTCTTGCATATGAATACTCGTGGTGACAATGGGGTATCGTATTGATTCACTTGATATATGTTTGGCACTCAACTCGCGGATTCCCGAGGTGACATTGGGGTAATCTACGCATAGGGGTTTATGCACGTTCTTGTCTTTGTTTCTCCGGTAGAAATCTGGGGGCACTCTTTGAAGTTCTTCGTGTTGGATTGAATATTATGAATCTGAATTTGCTTTGGTGTTATTTTAGTATGAACTCTTGGTTAGATCGATCGGAAAGAATAGCTTGGTGTTATTTTAGTACGAACTCTAGGATAGATTGATCGGAAATAATAGCTTTGAGGTGGTTTCGTACCCTACAAACAATTCCGTCTTATGTTCTCCGCTAGATAGGAACTTTGGAATGATTCTTCATCACACTTTGAGGGGTGGTTATATGATCCAATTATATTAGCACTGTTGAGAGATTGCACTAGCAAAAGTACGGACCCTAGGCCTCATCTTCAAGCATTGCAATACCGTTTTTGTGCCCGTTTACTATTTGCTACCTTGCAGTTTTTTATTTATTCGGATTATAAAAATATATTTCTACCATCAATATTACACTTTTATCACCATCTCTTCGCTGAACTAGTGCACCTATACAATTTGCCATTGTATTGGGTGTGTTGGGGACACAAGAGATTTCTTGTATTCGGTTGCAGGGTCGTTTGAGAGAGACCATCTTCATCCTACACCTCTCACGGATTGATAAACCTTAGGTCATCCACTTAAGGGAAAATTGCTACTGTCCTATAAAACTCTGCGCTTGGAGGACCAACACGTGTCTACAAGAATAAAGTTGCGTAGTAGACATCAGACACCACAATAGTTCTGCTGAAAACAGCATTAGTCCGGTTTAGTTCTAATCAAATCATACCAAAATCATATAAAATTGTTGTAAACATGGCATGAATACTTCATAAATAGATACATTGGAGACGTATCACTACCCCTGCGAATCTTGGCTTTGACGTTGTCGGTGGTGTCAAACGACTCCCTTACAAGTGTGATGGTCTTCCCGATGAGTGTCTTCACAAAGATCTGCATGTCGTGGTGTAGATGAAGGACAAGGTGAAGGATGGACTCCTTCTGGATGTTGTATTCAACAAGGGTATTGCCATCCTCAAGCTGCTTGCCAGCAAAGATGAGACACTATTGTTCCAGGGGGGAAATGCCCTCCTTATTGTGGATCTTGACAAAGATCCGCATGCCATGTTTAGAGGCAGTGATGGCTTACGTTAGCGAGAGGTTACCAACATCACAGTGCCAAGCACAACCCTTACTACACATGCTTGACAGGTCTGTGAGACCCTGGTTCTCACTGGGCCAACAATGGGGCGGACGGAGGACGCGGCAGAGGTGGCAACCATGGTCGGGCGGATGGAAGAAACCTAGACAACTGGAGGGGAGAAGACGCGAGCACTTAACTATCGGGAGAAGGCCAATATGTTGGAGGAGGTACGCCGCAGGCGGTGGCCAACGCCATCTACTCCTGAAATCTGCGAGTCCCAGGAGGTTCTCCGAGACCAAAAGAGGGTGAGTTGGTATGGTCCGGATCACCGTATGCACCAGAATAAGTCTACCGCCACAATCCCTTTCCGCCAACCAGCGATCAACATGGTAATGGTACCCGCAACCCGAGAACCCGGCGGGTAAAAACCATATTAGGGTAAGGATTGTACCCATGGGAAAAATAAACAATTGTACCCATCGTAAGCCGGCACGGAAAGCAATACCCATCCCCACGTGCCTTCTAACGGGTAGGTCCCATATGGCATTCACTAAAGGAAATAATATAAGTGTGAAGAAATTAATGAAGAATTTGATTCTCGAGAACCCTATGACAATTCTCTGGCGTATGAAATCATCTTTCTTATCGGTGGGTTCGCCACCACCAAAAGTTGAAAATCTTCAATTTGAGTTTTCCTCAGTTTTGAAATTCCCAGTTGTTCATTTTCTTCAACTTTGCATTGTCTTCCTTTGTTTGTGTGTGTGTGTGTGTGTGTGTGTGTGTGTGTGTGTGTGTGTGTGTGTGTGTTTATGTCCTCTCAGCATTCACTTATTGCTATTTCTTCAAGTTGCCTTTTCTACTAATTGAATGTGGTCGGACCCTTCCCCCTCTATGCTAAACTCAACCTAGTCTATTCACAAATTCTTCATGTGTGTTCTATTTGAAACTCGTTCAAAATCTTCATTGTGTCCTTGTCAGCTGAAGAATTTGCGAACGGAACTTTAAAACTTATCTTATCTCAATTCTCGGTTGTTGCCGCCTAAACCGTTCCGCATCCCTCGATAATACTTATCTATTCACCCACGATCTCACACGATCGCCACCTCTCAGTACGTGGGTGACACATGTCAAGCGAATGAGAAGGGTCAGCGGCACATTCGTCCAATTTCTTCGGGTGAATAGTTTTTCACCTCGGCTATATATACCCCTCCCCTTCCTCACTTTGTTTTTACTCCACTCGTTCTCTCTCCCGCTCGAGCTTCTCAAACCCTAAGCGCCGCCTTACTTCCATCATCGCCGGTGAGGAATAGCTTCTTGCCTCGACCTTGTCGCCCGTCGTACTTTCAGCGCGGCTCTGGATTTCTTCGCTCCGCCGCCGTAGCTGTCTTCCTCTGCCAAGTTAGGGCGTGGAAGATCTGAGCTGACGAGCTTCACATCTACACTTCCCAGTTCGCCGTGTTCTTCATCAAGGGTAATTAAAAGTTACTTTTACTTCCCTCTTTGATTCAAATGTTTTCTACAAAATCTTCAAGGTGTTTTATTCTTCAAATCTTCACACTAAACACCCACATGTCATCTGTTCTTGATCTGTTTCTCTAAGCAACATTTTCTCCAAGATTCCTCAATTGTGTGGATTTTCGATCTGTACAACTCTGGAACCTAAGACAAAGAACGCTTAGTGAAATTCTTCAAGACTCATCTGGTCAAATTCCTCAAACTTGTTCTTTTTGAAAACTTCTAGAGCATATGACCTCTCCAAATTCCTCGCAACTATACTCACTGTTCACAGGTACTCATGTCCGCTACTGAATCACTAAGTTCTCATCAACTTAACTCATTTGCAGCATTCCTCGAAGAAAAGTTGCATACCTCTTCAGAAAATTCTGTTGTTCATATTAAATCAATTTGAAGAAAATAGGCGGCGATAAAAACTCCTGAAGGGAGGAAAGAGGCCTAAGGTCAATCTTGCTTTGAGATCGCTGATGACATATACAAGGATTATTGCACTCTTGATGAGGCCAAATTTGGCAAGGAGGACAAAAATCAGCGCAAGGTGCGCATTCAAAGAATAGAGAGGAGATGGGCACGGGAATGGAGGGAGTACAGGTATGTTACTCCCAAGTATATGAAGAAATTCGCTCTAAATCCTCCATGCCCAAGACCTCCATTGGCACCTAGCCAAGGAGCAGATCCCACCAGCCTCAAGTGTGGTGAGGACTATCTTGATGAATGGGCCAAGCGCCAGGCCAAGCTAGACAAAATGGCTAAGGAAGCGGTGAGGAAATTTAATGAAGACTACTGTTGCTGCTGCTACCAGTGTTGAGTCCTCTGCAAGCAAGCCAAAGAAGGCCATGGCAAAGAAGCCTGCTCATAAGCAAAGTGCTTCACTCCCAATGCCCTCACAGCCAAGTTACTCAGCAATGCCCTCACGGCCAGACTCTTCAAAGCCCTCACGGCCAACTCCTCAAGCTGCTCCAGCTCCTCCAAAGTCCTCATCTCCTCCGCCAAAGTCCTCAGCTCCTCCGACAAAATCCTCAGCACATGTGCATCTCGCCACGTGCCAAAGGACTATAGGCATCTCTATTGCCTCCGGAGCTTCGCTAGTTCTTGATTGCACCAAATTCATCAAGTGGCCCTCTCTGGCGATGAAAAAGGCCCTTCTTTGGACGAGGCTCTCACCCAAGTCCTCACAAGAAGCAGTCGCCTTCCAAGTGCCGTCTGATGAAGACGAAGCTGATGATGAAGAACTTGCCGAAATCATCAGAGACAGGCAGCTCAAGGCCGCTAGAGCCAAAGGCACAAATGTGCCCCTGCTTTTGGATCCAAAATTGATCCTTGATTACATTGATCTCTGGCACAAGGACCCCAACACTCCTATGCCTTTATTTCAAATTGACTCCTGGCCAAAGTCATATGCTGACTGCCTTCATACAAGAAGAAAAATGGAAATTCGAAAAGGCCAGGCAGTTAAAGAAAGCGCAGTACAAGAAGGAGCACTTCACGAAGAAAAATGTTGTCTCTATGACAAGCGAAGAACTTATCACAATTCAATCGAGATCAAGAAACTCGGTGATGAATTTGGCGTATACATGTTGGTGGCTTGGAGCCAAAGTCAGGTTTGTAAATTGTTGAGAAGTTCACTTCCAATGTTGCAGCCCCAACGCAACAAGAAAATCCTCGGTGAGGCATCTGCTCAACCATTGAAGAAAATGCCACCGCACCGCGATGGCAATCAGTCTTGAAGAAACTCAAAGTACCAGGGCTGATGACTGCATTCCAGCCGCTAAAGAAATTACCAGGGAAACCACTAGTGTTGCGCCTGAAGAAGCTGAAGAAGTCAGGGCAACTACATCAGTTGTACCTGAAGTTATTGAACCAAATTCCTCTGCTCCTCCTGCACCTACCTCAACTCCGATCCTTCCGTCTGCATCAGATGTGAAGAAAACCAAGGCTGCAGAGCGTGCAGCGGTGAAGAAAAGGAAAGCATCAACTTCATTAGATTTTTCAGCTCCGAAGAAGATGAAGCCATTGAACAGCTCTTTTCAAATCAAATTGATGCTATTCCTGTCTCATCCATGCCATCAAAGGACCTTGTTCCTTTTGATGAAGAATATGTGATTCCAAGTGAATCAGATGAAGAGATTCCTTCTGCTGCTTCATCAGAGCAGTTGGATGAAGAAATTGAAGCGGATGCAATCCCTTCAACCCCAATTGTCTCATCGCCCATGCCTCAGTTCACTATTGAAGAGGCCGGCGTTGAGGAAAAGAGTGAAGATGAAGATGTGGACATTGGATGTACAACACCAGTGCTGAATGATGACTTTTGGGAAAGTCAACACCCCAATTCTCCTCTGTTCACACCTCTGCAACAAATTCCTCAGTCCCCAGTGACTACAGTACAAATGGGATCTGAAGAACCTCTTGCAACCCCATCTGTCCATGAAGAAATTCCAGCCACTAGTGCTAATGAAAATGTTAATGAAGAAGTGAAGACCAGTGGCATCGAAGAAGAACCTGAAATTCCTCAGCCTGTGGATCCTGAGATTGTGATTCCTGAGGTGGTGATGCAATTGACTGATACTCCTCAGCCCAAGCCAAAGGATCCCTTCTCGAAGAAGCATAAATTCAAGGCTGATGACTTCTTCGGCGAGCATGTTTTCTTCACTGACTACAACCCATATGACTCTGCTCGTCTTAGAAGGAAGCGTTTCTGGACTGCCAGCCAAGCAAATTTTATTCTTCTTGCTCTTCAACAAGGACAAAGTCTTGACCACGAGCATATTCCTCACGTGGACATGGAATCACTGCCTTGCTTTATCCGAGTCCTCAGTGTGCTTCATGATGCAGGACAACTCAACTTTTGCACGGATATTTGTGATTGGAATGAAGAGCTCATTCTTCAATTCTATGCAACCCTACACATCATAGGCGAAGGCGATGATATCAACTCTTGGGTGTTGGACTGGATGACCGAAAATACACATTACAAAGCACCTTCCTCTGAATTACTTCATGCCACGCCAATCAGTCCTCCCTTGAAGGTGCTCGCATTATGCTGTACCAAGAGCACGAACTCCTTGCTCATTACATGCAAGTGCTAATGAAGCCTCGAGCGGTCAAGCCCAAGAACCAAATTCCTCGTGAAGTAATTACTATATGTGCCAAGAACAGTCTATCGCATTACGGCGAAGACTATGAGTCAATCAAAGGCCACGACTCATCGATGAGGAAATTGTTGGCATCATGAAGAATCTTCTATTCAACATCATACATGGCATTCCTGTCAATTATCACGATTTCTTCATGAGGACTCTGGCTAATCTTGCACTCTCTCCGTTTGAGTTGAAGCCTTACGCACCCTAGATTATGAGATTCCTCAGAATAAGGTCTTCACTCAACTACAAGGCTGATTTTCAGAATCACCTCAGCTACTTGCCCCCAATTGAAGTCCTCAAGCGGATGTTTTCCTCAACTGATGAAAAGGGCAAGGCCGCTACTGTTATTGATGAAGGCAATCGTCCATTGGATGGTCAGTTTCGCAAAGCTGCATCTTATTCCACCAATGATGACTCTGTCACTCATGATTCTGCTGCCAATGCATCCAAGCCAAATCCTCAAGCCACAGCTCCAAGAGTGATGACTGACCGTGAGCTTATTCTTAGTCTTCACCAGAAGGTGGATCGAAACCACAAATGGGTTAAGCATCAGTTTGGTTCTATTCTTCACAACATGACTGCTACACATAATGCAGTGAAGAAAAACCACTTCTACCTCCATGAAATCTTCGGTCGCACCTGGGCTATTCTGTCACATCTGTATGGTGAAGAAGATCTGAAGCAAATGGGTCTCAAGGAAGACTTTGACTGGTCTGCTCCTCCACCAAAGAAATTCAAGAAGGTCAAGGTTCCTTCCTTGGTGGCCAGCTCATATTCTTCATCACGCGAACCGGCGAGCATGAAGACTTGGGCGACACTGCGGCGGCCCTACAACAACAAGCAGGCCCAACAACGCTGGCGCTCCTCCATCAACTTGATATTCCTTAGGGGCGTTAGTCCTCATTTTTCGATCCTTTTGGTCATTCGATGACAAAGGGGGAGACATTTGAGTTAGTCTTCAAGCGGGTCTATCTATATGGGCGTTTTTTTTGCTAAGTTACAACTCTCGTTCTTCTGAGACTTTATTCGATCGAGTTGTAAACTTAAACTCTATGGTGGTCTGATACTTTTGCTGAGATTTTCTGCATGCTTATTCCTCGTTAATGTTAATGCACGCATGCTGAATTACATCAGTCACCATATTTCATCATGCATTTCAAATTCTTCATACTATATGTCAAATGCGTGTATGAATTACAAGATATAGGGGGAGATCTCCATGATTCTACTCTTCAAGTGTGCATTGCTTCAAAAGCAAATTCCTCACCATGCACATCTTTAGGGGGAGTTCTTCTATATCTTGCAATCAAATTCCTCAGTATCAGTATTTACACTTCATATGTTTATCCCCATTGAAAACTTAACCTATATTCTCATCAATCACCAAAAAGGGGGAGATTGTAAGTGCATCTAGTGCCCCTTAGTGATTTTGGTGTATTGAAGACTTATAGGTTAAGGGACTAATGAGTTTATGAGTGTACACAGGTCTATAAGTCTATGAGGAGTTTGATATTTGAGAGAAAGTCGACCCCTAAAATGAAGTTGTTCACACGAAGACTTTGGAATTACGAAGACTTTACGAAGATTTGATAGTGAAGAAATTGGTGTGACCTTGAAGACTTGGTATTCATTAGAGGAACATGAAGCGTGAAGACTTTCTTTTCATAGCTTCATTTCTCTTTCTTGAGTCATAGGAAATACCGTCTTTGTTAAAGGGGTCGAGTAAATACTAAGGAAAAATTTCCATGTGATGCTCAACTCAAAATCCTACACCTACCAATCCCTTGAGTGAAGCCATTGGAAATCTCATACAGATTCAGTCAATTTCTTCCTTTGTGAATCTGAAGTTCTTACGGTCATTTGAGAATTTGTTCTGAATGAGGAGTTAGAAATTAGCAAGTGCAGATTGCCTACAGTGAGGAACATGATAATACGAGGAATTTGAGCCTAAAATTCCGACCGTTCTTTGTGCTACGTGACGACTGTCCCAAAATATCCACCCACCTAACGGTCATATCATTGAAGGGCATTTATGTCTTATCATGTCGGGCTGCTCCCTAGGCTATAAATAGCCGCCCCCTACAACCACTAGCCAGTTGGATGCTCCAAGAGAAACTGACACTTGTCATTTGAGAGCATCCCATCCTCCGAGGACTTTGGCGAAAATCATCAAGTGAGAAACCCAAACCCAAACACCTACAAACCCAAAGTGATTGAGCATCACTAAAGAGATTGATCTGTGTGGATCTGATGCTTATTACCTTTGAAGGCTGTGCTTCTTCCAAGCGGTTAGGCTTCATGGTCTAGAGCATCCAAGAGGAAATTGTGGATCGCCGGGTGACCGAGTTTGTGAAGGTTTGGAAGTCACCTGAAGACTTACCACGAGTGATTGGGCGAGGTCTGTGTGACCTTAGCTCAAGGAGAATACGGTGAGGACTGTGTGTCCGGGACTGTGTGTCCTCAAGTTTAAATACCTAGCTGCTCCAACTAGACGTACAACTGAGACAACAGTTGGAACTGGTCTACCAAATCATTGTCTTCACCAAGCTTACTGGTTCTATTTCCTCAACTCTTTCGTTTCCTCATAACTGTGTTGCGTGCTTGTTCATATTTGTTTGAAGACTTTGACTGAAGACTTTCTCAATTTCCTCAGCTCAATTTCTTCAGTATGTTTGTCTTTATCCTGTGTTTACGCTTTCTGTACTCTGTTCTTGTCTTCATTTCATCATGATGACCATGCTTGTGTTCCGTTATGTTTACATCTGAGTACTTATTCTGCTGCAAGTAGTTCTTCGCTTAGGAATTTCCTCACCATGAAATTCCTCAGTGAAGAATTCATAAAAATCGCCTATTCACCCTCCCTCTAGTCGATATAACACACTTTCAGGGAGTCCTACCCCTACTAGGAGGAGGACTCCTCCCCTCCTTTGCGTGCCCCAAGGGCCGGCCGGCCTCCCCCCTTGCTCCTTTATATACGGGGGCAGGGGGCACCCTAGAACACAACAACAGACATTGTCTTAGCCGTGTGCGGTGCCCCCCTCCATAGTAATCCACCTCGGTCATACCATTGCAGTACTTAGGAGAAGCCCTGCGATGGTAGCTTCATCATCACGTCATCACGCCGTCGTGCTGACGAAGCTCTCCCTAGACACTCAGCTGGATCAAGAGTTCGTGGGACGTCACCGAGCTGAACGTGTGCAGATCGCGGAGGTGCCGTACTTTCGGTACTAGGATCGGTCGGATCGTGAAGACATCGACTACATCAACAGCGTTGTCATAAGGCTTCGCTTTCGGTATCACGAGTGCGTGAGACAACACTCTCCCTCTCGTTGCTATGCATCACCATGATCTTGCGTGTGCGAAGGAATTTTTTTGAAATTACTCGTTCCCCAACACTAACCCGGTCTGACGTTGTTTTCAGCAGAACTACCGTGGTGTTGTTTTTTGTGCAGAAATGAAAGTTCTCCAAATGAGCTGAAACTTTTTGATGATCTTTTTGGAACAAAGAGATCCCGAAGCTTCGTGGGAGGGCCAAAAGAGCCACGAGGAGGCACAACCCACGAGGCGCGCTGGTGGGCTGGCTGCCCGGTGGGTTGTGCTCACCTCGAGGCCCATCTTAGCGTGAAACCAACGTAAAATCCTATAAATAGAGAAACCATTGAGGTTAACCTAGATCAAGTTCCGCCGCCTTGATCCTGCAACCACCGAAAACCAATCTAGACCCGTTCCGCACCCTCGAAGAAGGAATCATCTCGGTGGCCATCTTCATCATCCCGCGGCCACCACGATGAGGAGGAGTAGTCCACCCTCGGGCTTGAGGGTTTGTACCGTAGCTATGTGTTTAATCTCTCTCTCTCTCTCTCTCTCTCTCTCTCTCTCTCTCGTGTTCTTGAGATGTCATGATCTTGATGTATATAAGCTTTGTTAATATAGTCGGGTCATATGGTGTTTTTCCCTCTCTATCTTGTGATGAATTGAGTTTTCCCTTTGAGATTTTGTTTTCTCGGATTGAATACTTTTATGGATTTGAGAGCACTTGATATATGTCTTGCATATGAATACTCGTGGTGACAATGGGGTATCGTATTGATTCACTTGATATATGTTTGGCACTCAACTCATGGATTCGAGGTGACATTGGGGTAATCTCGCATAGGGGTTTATATGCGTTCTTGTCTTTGTTTCTCGGTAGAAATCTGGGGGCACTCTTTGAAGTTCTTCGTGTTGGATTGAATATTATGAATCTGAATTTGCTTTGGTGTTATTTTAGTATGAACTCTTGGTTAGATCGATCGGAAAGAATAGCTTGGTGTTATTTTAGTACGAACTCTAGGATAGATTGATCGGAAATAATAGCTTTGAGGTGGTTTCGTACCCTACAAACAATTCCGTCTTATGTTCTCCGCTAGATAGGAACTTTGGAATGATTCTTCATCACACTTTGAGGGGTGGTTATATGATCCAATTATATTAGCACTGTTGAGAGATTGCACTAGCAAAAATACGGACCCTAGGCCTCATCTTCAAGCATTGCAATACCGTTTTGTGCCCGTTTACTATTTGCTACCTTGCAGTTTTTATTTATTCGGATTATAAAATATATTTCTACCATCAATATTACACTTTTATCACCATCTCTTAGCTGAACTAGTGCACCTATACAATTTGCCATTGTATTGGGTGTGTTAGGGACACAAGAGATTTCTTGTATTCGGTTGCGAGGTCGTTTGAGAGAGACCATCTTCATCCTACACCTCTCACGGATTGATAAACCTTAGGTCATCCACTTAAGGAAAATTACTCTTGTCCTATAAAACTCTGCGCTTGGAGGACCAACACGTGTCTACAAGAATAAAGTTGCGTAGTAGACATCGAGACACCACAATAGTTCTGCTGAAAACAGCATTAGTCGGTTTAGTTCTAATCAAATCATACCAAAATCATATAAAATTGTTGTAAACATGGCATGAATACTTCATAAATAGATACATTGGAGCGTATCACTACCCCTGCGAATCTTGGCTTTGGCGTTGTCGGTGGTGTCAAGCGACTCCCTTACAAGTGTGATGGTCTTCCCGATGAGTGTCTTCACAAAGATCTGCATGTCGTGGTGTAGATGAAGGACAAGGTGAAGGATGGACTCATACGGATGTTGTATTCAACAAGGGTATTGCCATCCTCAAGCTGCTTGCCGGCAAAGATGAGATTTACTATTGTTCGAGGAAATGCCCTCCTTATTGTGGATCTTGACAAAGATCCGCATGCCATGTTTAGAAGCAGTGATGGCTACGTTAGCGAGAGGTTACCAACATCACGATGCCAAGCACAACCCTTACTACACATGCTTGCAGTGCTGTGAGACCACGGTTCTCCTTGGGCCAACAATGGGGCGGACGGAGGGCGGCGGAGAGTGGCAACCATGGTCGGCGGATGGAAGAAACCTAGACAAGCTGGAGGGAGAAGCGCGAGCACTTAACTATCGGGAGAAGGCCAATATGTTGGAGGAGAATGCGCGCGGTAGTGTGCGCCATCTACTCCTGAAATCTGCGAGTCCCAGGAGGTTCTCCGAGACCAAAAGAGGGTGAGTTGGTATGGTCCGGATCACCGTATGCACCAGAATAAGTCTACCGCCACAATCCCTTTCCGCCAACCAGCGATCAACATGGTAATGGTACCCGCAACCCGAGAACCCGGCGGGTAAAAACCATATTAGGGTAAGGATTGTACCCATGGGAAAAATAAACAATTGTACCCATCAGGTAAGCCGGGTACGGGAAAGCAATACCCATCCCCACGTGCCTTCTAACGGGTAGGTCCCATATGGCATTCACTAAAGGAAATAAAACCTAGCGCTTTACCCTAGGCTAGCCCAACCTCTAGCCTCGACCCAAAATCCCTCCCCTTACCCATGTGTATGATCTTGATTAAATGCGTTGATCTTGTTTTGTGAACTCACGGTTTTGTTGCTCTTATTATATAGTCTATTCATTTGATCATTTCGAAGTAGGATCGGTATCTTCAATAAAAGAAAAATAGAAAAAAAATGTGTCCCTCTTGTTTGTCTTGTAATTGGGAAAAAGAAGAAATAACAGATGTCAATGTTTCTCTACAAAACTCACTTACAGGCTACTCATCCATGAATGTAATTGGATATTGTTTAGTGTCATCTAGTTCATGCTTATTGCTATCCACTTATGAAAGTTAGTACTACCATTCTTTTTATTCCATCGCCCAACAAATTGTGATATACATGTACTGAAATACTAAAACATGGTATATATGTGCTGAAATGTTGAAATATACATGCTGAAATGTTGTGTGTATATGTGGAAATGCTGAAAATTACATGCTGAAGTGTGAATTCGGTAAGGTTACCGAGATGGGTATTTTCACTCGGAGGTATTATCCACACCCGGCCGGGTACGGGTATGGTAACAGTTCGAAACCCGAGGTGCGGGCATGAGTACGGGTTTGGACAAAAAATATTGAGACAGGTACAGGTTTGAGCGACCATTACCCGCAACTGAACCCGGCGGGTGCCATGTTGAATTGGGAGCAGTTTTATGATTCTGTCAATGATCGGCTGCCACTCATCACGCGTGAGCTGCCCCAAAGATAATTGCATCCTCAAGTATTTGCAAGGAAAGATTTCCATCTTCCATTAAAGGGCTACAGCGACAAGTTCACTGCCCTGAATATCCCCACAAATCAGAATGGCTGAAGATTTTGCAAAGTTAGGAGTTGTTCGGCAATTCACCAGCTTCCCGAATTTCCAGAATCCGCGGAGCATCTATTTGGTAACTCCACGGTTTTACACTGTAGCTCCAATTGCTCCGGGAGCAGAGTGGTGGGGCGGAGGGACTCCGAACAGGCCCTTAATGTGCAGACTTCGGCGAATGGCTGCCATTCTCCAATACATTCGAGAGATGCTAACATGGGGTAATTTAGAGAACTTCGAGTTAGTTTGTTCGGAGAGATGCTAACATGTTGGGTCATCTCACGTACAGCATGAGCTACCTCTATGACAAGATCTTTGTCTTTGTCGGGAAGCTGATCGTGACCCACGAACACCTATGGGACTGGCGGACCGAGTCCCTTTTGGTTCGGTGGGGGCGGAGATTGCGAAGAAGCAGATCGAGGCGATGCACGAGCAGTTTACCCAAGCCGGAGCTCTCGGAGAGATAATACTCCTCTGCTGCTTGTGCGATTGTATTGTGTTCTTGCTAGGGAGCAATGAGAGCTACAAAACCTAGCTTGAGTGTCTCTAGTCTCGAATGAGTCGAACCAGCCGAACCGAACCCCTCTCGTTGCGCATGGGCCTCCTTTTATAGGCTCAAGGGGTCACCACAGTGTAGCGTAAACAAGGGCAAAATGGGAAAAATGACTTGCGGTTGGTACAGCTACTTTATGCAGTGTATTCTACCTAACTCGGCGGCAAGGGACAAGAGCAATAAATGCCCGTCCATGTCGCCTAAATAGTCTGAAAGGGACCGTTAGAGGCGCCACCGCTTTGCCACGATGGCACCCTCGTCGGCGCCGCTTATCGCTGCTATCCGCTGGCTGCACAACCTCTTGACAGCTGCGCTGGAATGGCCCCATGGCGACACGTTGGTGGATGGTGGGCGAAGATGAAGAGGTTTGCGCGGCAAGCACCTTGCAGCGGCTGAATCCTGTCGCTAGGGAGCTTGTTGCTCACCAAGCCTTCGGCAAGCTCCTCTTGCCGGGGTCTTGTCTTCTGCGTGCCTTGGGTGGCCTTCCGGCAAGCTCCTCTTGCGGGGCCTTGTCATCTTGGCTTAAATACTTTGTTCTTTAATGGCTCCAAAGGAACCACGGAGGACCTTGGCGGTCACTAGGCAGCCTTGCCTCGAGGTCTTGCTGCTGCCCGTGCGAGTTCAGGGATACTAGGGTACCCTACTCTAGTACACCGGCAGGAGCCCGGGCTGGGACACCTGCAGTGCCGCGGCTGTTGGGCCAGGCCCAAAAGCAGTCTGCAGACACGCTTGCGGCCTAGATCACGCCGTTACTCACCCCGGACCCACCACGTCCCCCATGAACAGCCTGCGCCCGAGCATGGCGTCGTGGGAGAGATCATGGGGCTTTCTTTAGTGGAAAAGTGGGCGTCCGCCCTCTCCCTCCTTATAAGCAGGGGACACGGGGGCAGGTCGCCCACCTCGCCATTCTTGTCACATCTCAAAACCACCGTCGCTTCCTCCCTCCTTCTCGAGTGCGAAGAAGGCGACGCGCCCCTCCATCGCCACCAGCGCCATCAGCGTCGTCGGCCTCCTCCACCACCTCCACCATGGCTCAAAGCCGACAAGGGAAGGGCGTGAAGTCGGCGGCGCAGCGGCTCATGGCGCTCTGAAAGGCGGGCCACCTTGACCCCAGCTCGGCGCAAAAGGCGAGGGAGGCTACTACCTCTTACAGTCGGCGGAGAGGCAGGCGCATCCAGCGCCGAGGTAATCTCTGCCGCCACATCGAGTTGGTTTCGCCGGGTACCCTTCTTGGCGCTCTTCTTCTCTGCGGGCTCTGCCCGCCTTCTCTATATTCTTTTGCGATATCATGAACACCTCGGGCCGCCTCCTTGATTTCACCCCAATGTTGTCGACCATGGCGGTTTCGCACACCTTTGCGAAAACTTTGTGAGAATCCACCCAAGCGTAGCCCTCTTCGCCACTTCTTCATGCCCGCGTTGAGAGAGGAGAGCCACTTGCGGAGGGATTGCTTGGATCTCGGGATCGGCAAGAAAAAGCATATCTGGAAGGAGAGCTCCACAACAAGTGGGAGGTGGAGAGCCGATTGGTGTTGGATCATCGAGGAGAACCGCAGCCCTTCTGCCCGGCGCCAAACTCCCATAGTCTTGGCAGCGATTGGAACAACTTGGCGCGGAGGATGCTAGGTTGAAGATTGCTGTGACCGGGATCTTGCGCCTCGGGCATGCGGACTCATTATAGGCGCCGTTGGCGCAGATTTCCTTCGCGCCGCGCCGCTCCCTTGCGGAGAGGAGGAGGCCTGCTTGGGAGTTTCAAAATCGGCGGACATCATGAGGCTGCGCCGGGCCTCAACTGGAATTTCACCGTCTTGGAGCTGGATGCGATGCTGCTGGAGCTGTTCAAGCACGACCAGATCACCCAGTGGTTCATGTTGCCAAGGGGTTGTTTCCTTTGTGCAACAACTCTTAGCTCGACCGCATCCGTGCAATGATGCCGTTGTGTGATTCCCATGGGATCGTTCTAACAGCAAAACCCGTCGATGGCGTCGTGCGGCAGTTCTTGACAGACTGGAAGAAGTGCCGATCCGCCCGACGAGCGAAGTGGCTCACCGCGACACCACCGGCGCCGAGCTGCATCGCGCCGCCACCGGCTGGAGGCAGCGGAAGCTGCTGCGGCTGGTGAATTTGGGTTCACCGTGGAGGCGGAGGCAGCAGAGGCGGCAAGCCTTGCCGATCGAGGAGCTTGCCGGTAGCGGAGGAGGAGGCGAGCACTGGCTGAGCGAGCAGGCCTGCGGGCGCCTCCCCCACCTTCGGGTAGCTTGCAGCGGAGGGCCCGCAGCTCCACCAGAAGCGCCTCGGCAAGACCGGGGAAGTGGCGGGGCGGCGGGCAGGCCAACAGCCGTCGCGCGCGCAGCAGCTCCACGCGGCAAGCACTGTTGCAGCGGGGCGCCTCACGTCGCCACAACAGCGGGACCGGGGCCTTCGGGACCACGGCCCCGCACCCGCCAAGCGTCAGGAGCCTACTCTTCCAGCTCGTCGCACGGAGGCGGACTGGGTCGACTTCTCCGTGCTCAGCTCGAGGAAGAAGAAGAGTAAGATCTTGTCGCTGTTACTTGTAATTCTTCAATTTGCTGCTTTGTCTTGTATCGATTTGCTTCATTCTGAACTCTTTCCTTTTTGGGGCGCTGGCTCGAGAGGCGTCGAAGAAACCAAGACCCGGTGGTTGTCATCGAAGCGATCCCCGTGGCGACAGGCGCGTCTGAGACCCCCTGCGGATCCGGCAACCCTTCCTCGAGCAGCCCCAGCTGGCCCCAGCGTAAGTATTTGGTTTATTTCTTACGGTTAGGTGTGCATGGGTGCTCCTTCTTCTTGATATCGACTTGTTGATTTGTGTAGGAGCGAGCAGCCTCATCGGGAGGGCGGAAGTCGCTCCGAAATTCCGTCTGCTTCAACTTCGCCGCCAAGGAGAATTCTCCGGCAAGGGCGCTCTCCGGCAAGGGATGCTTCTCGAACAAGGGGTCTTCTCCACCAAGGGACATCACGGTGATCCCCGGTGGTGAGACCATGGCTGCAGACCCCATTGCGGGTAATCTTCTTGCTTGAAAATTTCCCTTGGGTTCTTTTCTTCTTTTTCTTTTGAACATTTGCTTGACTGTTCTTTCTTTTTCGATCGTCGAGATCCATCTGCGGAGAGCCGATGGGCCGAGGTCGCCCGGCGAGGAGGGCTTCTTGGCAACAGCTTGGCGGCGTCGCCACCATGGAGGAGGAGGCTGGCGCCGATGGGTCCGCCCGGCGAAGAGGCCGCCAAGGCTGCCGCCGCAAAGGCTGGCGAGGTCAGCGATCATCCAGCGACCACGAGGCTGCGAGGCGTCGAGCGCTACGCCGACCATCGATCCCTCCGCCACCGGTGCAGCGTCGGGCTCGAAGAGCCCAGCCAGCGCCTATCGAAGGCGGTGATGGCGTCTTCATCAAGCTCCCATGGCGTCGAGCTCAGGCGCCGGTCGAAGAGAGACCTTTGACGAAGAGCTGCTCGCCTCCGCTGGACCGTGTCGCTGGTTGTGCCAAGCAGCAGCGATGGCGAGTCTGAGGAGGAGCAAGCTCTTTGAAGAAGCTGTTGTCGCTCTACTGCGCCCGACAAAGCCAAGCTGGAGTCGGGAAGCACTTGTCGCGAGGCGGGAGCTGACATGGAGAAGCCTGAGAAGAGCTCGGCGCGCCAACCAAAGCCCTCGGGGCGTGGCGAGCGCGGAGCAACCCTCCGAAGCGCACAGCCTTCATCCTTGAGAAGGCTGAGGTCGAGGAGCAGCAAAACTTGCGGTGAGAAGCTATCTGCGCAAGAAGGCGCTGGCGCAGCGGAAGATCAACCTTGACAGCTATGAGGAAGAGCTTGCCGCCTTGAGCAATCACTTGGCGGAGCTCTCAAGGAAGCAAAGGGCGCCGCCGCAGCTGCCGAGGCCGCCAAGAAGGAGTTGGAAACAAAAGTGGCGCAATTGGAGGCCAACCTTGAGAAAAGCGGCGAAGAGCTCGCTGCTTGTTGAAGCAGCCGCGAAGGGCGCCTACACTCTTGGCGAGTTGCGGGGCCGTCTCGCGGAGAGGATCAAAAACTCGGCGCCGCCAAGGACTCAAAGGCAGATCTTGAGCTGAAGCTGACCACCTTGATGGAGGCGCTGGGCGGCGCCAAGGAGCGGGAAGCGGAGTGCATTGGAGAAGATCAAGGCCAGCGAGGAGCTGTTGGCGAATGCCACGACCGCCCATAACACCTTCAAAGAGAGCGTGATGCCTTTGGACCGAGGGTCTTGTAAATCTACCGCCGCCATCGACAAGGAGCTGATGGAGATGGGGATGGTGGATCTCGGGTACTCCACCGGCGAGCATCTCAACCCAGCGCCAAGCTCAGCCTGTTCTTCAAGGCGTGGTGGCGGCTCTCCGGTGACTCGGGAAGAGATCCCAAAGCAGCTGGCCGATGAGTCGCGCCAAATCTGTGTCGGGGCTCTTGAAGGTCTTGATGAAGGTGGCCTTCCGCAATCGAGCGTTAACCGTAGCGATCCTCAAGTCCTTGCCGCCGATTGCGGCGTTGAAGCGCTCAAGGCCCTTATCGCATCCATTGTGGACAGGGTGGCGGAGTCAAGAGGGTTGATGGCGACCGTGTGGACTAGGCGCCAAATTTATCTTTCCTTGTCGCTGCAGATCATGTTTAGAACAATTTATTAGATCTGCGACAAGTTATTTTGTAATATCTCTATCTTAGGCAAGCGATTGCAGCGTTATTTCCTTTACTCGATTCCTTCCTTTGTATGTTTGTGCCCTCGCTTTTAGGGAACTTGTCGGTGTGAGCACCTTTGCATGGCTGAGTGCGAACGTCGGTGACTTCTTTGGCGGTGCCGCCTCCGACAAACAACCTTATGCGCAACTAGTTGCAGCTCACTTAAGTTGTTGGCGGACTCGAAACAAAGTAAGTAGCGACCAGCTACGAGTTGGTTCCTCAGCGCACAGGTTTTCCATACAAAGTACTATCGTTCGAGGAAGGTAACTCTAAAAATTTAAAACTGATTGCTCAAACTTTGGCAACTTAGCTTTTTTGTCGTTTGCTTCGGCAAAGCGATACTTCCTCGGCGACACTTGGTGGCCCACACCATTATCTTCTCCTCCCCCCGGCTAACTTGTGGGTGGATGAACCTTCCTTTCTTTGAGAAAAGAAAGAAGAAAATAAAGTTATGGAGCCTCGTGGCTCGTTATTGCTTACCGGTGTGGATGCTGCACAAAATGTCGGATAACACATGCAAGTTGATTATGAAAGCATGTATTTGACAAGTTGTGCGCAACACATAAGCTTCTTGATGCAGGAAGTCTGCGCTCGGCTTTGTACAAAGGATTACATGCAACATCGGCAAGACTTGTACAAAAGGTGGTTGCGGAACAGGTTCGGCAACGCGCATATAGGTAAAACTTACGAAGATGCTCAATGTTCGAGTTGCTCACGGAATGCCATCTTCGGTCTCAAAGCGGACAACGCCAAGCCTAGTGACTTCGTTTCACCCGATAAGGGCCTTCC
The DNA here is from genome assembly GCA_021605205.1 of Aegilops longissima. Classification (NCBI taxonomy): domain Eukaryota; kingdom Viridiplantae; phylum Streptophyta; class Magnoliopsida; order Poales; family Poaceae; genus Aegilops; species Aegilops longissima. The sequence continues at coordinate 218,640,645 of CM038678.1, forward strand.
CGCCGGTGTCAACTTGTTGGAATTCTTGGCGGATTGAGCAGCGAAGAACAAAGTCGCCTTCCTCGAAACTTCGGCACTAACTGCGGCTATGGTAGCGGCGCAAAGCTTCTTGTAACGAGCAGCTCGTATAGCGGCTGAAGGCGGTCCTCCTCAAGGAGCAGCGCGTCATCTTGTCGCAGCTGCTCTTGCTCAAACTCATCATAGCGAGTACTCGAGGTGACCCGTATCTGAGTTCCGTGGGGAGAACTGCCTCTGCTCCATAGACTAGGCGAAGGTGTCGGCGGTGGCTCGATTTGGCGTCGTCTGATCGACCAAAGAACCATCGGCAGCTCCTCAATCCAGTTTCTTCGCACTTGTGCAACACTGTCGAAAGTTACGGTCTTGAGTCCTCGCAGCACTTTAGCGTTTGCCCTCTCGCTTGACCGTTGCTTCTCGGATGAGCAAGCGAAGCAAAGCAGACCTTGGCGCCAAGATCTTGGGCGTATTGCATGAAGGTGCGACTCGTGAATTGTGTGCCGTTATCGGTGATGATCTGTTAGGAATCCCAAAGCGGCAAACAATTGACTGAAGAACTTGACTCTTGTTGTCTTGTCACCTTCCTCCTGCTTCCACTTCCGGCCACTTTGTGAACTTGTCGATTACGGCGTACAAGTACTCAAAGCCCCGACAACTTCGGGGAAAGGGGCGAGGATGTCGAGCCCAGACGAAAATGGCGAGGATAAAGGGATCGTCTGGAGAGCTTGAGCTGGCTAGTGTATCTGCTTGGAATGGGCCTTGCGCTTCACACTTGGTTACTTGTGCGATTGCATCTGGAGGCTGTCGGCGGAAGATACCTTCGGAAAGCTTTGCGGCAAGTGCTCTTCACCAATGTGGTGACCACATATGCCTCCATGTATCTCGCCAAGCAGCTTACATCCATCTTCGGTGAATACACTTCAATTTCACACCGTTGAGTCTTCTTACATGCAGCGTGTTGTCGACAAACTGATACATACTTGACTGTCGGGCTACTCTCTCCGCTTCTTCTTGCTCTTGGGAAGTTCTCACATGCGAAGGAAATGGACAATCTGCTGTGCCCATCTTTGGAGCTTGCGGCTCGACAACAAGGACTAAAGGCACATCTGCTGCTGCGTGAACATCCGCTTCTCGGCAGAACACTGCGGCTCGGCGGAGCTTGATGTTCCCGGCAAGCTGCGAACAAAACTTGTCGGGGCGTCGCTTAGCAGAAACAAACCCGGGGCTTGTCGGGCAGGTGCTCCTCGGCACTCTCGGTGTTGATCTTGGGGACCTTTGCGGTGGCGGCTTGGTAGCTCGGCGGGAAGTAGTCACGAAATCAACTTCCTCTTCTTGTTCTGTCCGAGTTGATGGCGTTACGGTTGGTTGAGTCAGCTTGAGCACAAAATTCCTGGTTCCACGAGTAACTTGAGTCGGCGCACTTTGTGAGCCATCGGCAATATCATTTTGAGCTCTTGGAACATGTTCCATTTGCAGGCCTTCAAAGTGCTCTTCTAGCTTTCTCACTTCATCGGCGTAGGCTTCCATCAATGGAATTTGATAATCTTTGTTTACTTGGCGGACGACAAGCTGCGAGTCACCCACGACAATGAGCTTCTTGATCCCAAGGTCCTTTGCTATCTGAGTCCGGCAAGCAAGCCTTCATACTCTGCGGTATTATTTGTTGCTTGCTCCTTGGGAAAGTGCATTTGAACTATGTACTTGAGGTGTTCTCCGGTGGGTGCGATAAGCGACACGCCCGGCACGGTGCCTGCAGCGAAGGCACCATCAAAGTACATCAGCCACTCTTTACTTGCCTCCTTGCGGGGATGCTCGTCTCGAATTTCTTCATCTTGTGTTGGCGTCCATTCGCTATAAATTCTGCCAATGCTCTGCTTTGGATAGTTGAAGTGCTTTCAAACTTGAGGCCAAAGCTTGACAGTTCTAGTGCCCACTCGACAATCACACTGTTGTACGGATTTTGCATTATCCTCTTGATGGAAGCGGTGACAACTGTGATCTCATGTGCTTGGAAGTAATGGCGCAGCTTTCTCGAGGCCATGAGGAGGCGAAAAGCAACCACGCACGCAGTACCTTGATCTAGCCCCTGCGAAGGGGCCGACAAAGTGGTAGGCGCTGCACCATCCTTTTACGCATCTTCTCGGAATCCTGCTGTGAATCGTCCTTGTCGGGACGAGCTTGTCGGTGAAGCCCCACCTTGTCGCATTGGATGCATCTGCCTTGGTTGCCCGGCTCATCATCTGCCTCCCTTTCCGCTACTAACGCAGCACTAACCACTTGATTGGTTGCCGCTATGTATAGCAACAACTTCTCTTGTGGCCTAGGTGCGACAAGTATTGGGGTGGAGGACAGGTACCTCTTTAAGTCTGCAGCGCAGCCTCCGCTTGGGAGTCCATTTCATTGGACCTGCCTTTTCAAATTCTTGAAAAATGGCGAGGCGCTCAGCAGAACCTAGAGATAAACCTCTTGAGAGCAGCCACGCAACCGGCAAGTCTTCGTACATCCTTGGCGCTTTGGTGCTTCAATCTGCTCAATGGCCTTGATCTTGTCGGGATTGGCTTCAATTCCCCTCTGAGACACGAAGAACCGAGAAGCTTGCGGAAGGGACTCCAAACACGCACTTCTCGGGGTTGAGCTTGAGGTTGATCTTGCGCAGATTTGCAAAGGTCTCATCTAAATCTTGAACGAGTTGCTTTGTCCTTGCTCTTGACCACTATGTCATCCATGTAGGCTTCTACATTTATGTGCATTTGGGGCTCAAAAGCGTCATGGACTACTCTTGCAAACGTTGAACCAGCATTCTTTAGCCCAAAGGGCATCCGTATAAAACAGTATGTGCCACATGGGGTAATGAATGCGGTTTCTCTTCATCCTCTTACGCCATGAAGATCGATGATATCTGAATATGCATCAAGAAATGAAGGCAAATCACATCCAGCCGTGGAGTCAACAATCTGGTCGATCGTGGCAAGGAAATGGGTCTTTGGGACAAGCTTTATTAACATCTGTGAAGTCAATACAAAGTCTCCATTTCCCATTTGCCTTCTTGAACAACTACTGAGATTGGCCAACCACGTGGGATGGAGCACTCCTCGACAAGGCCTGCTCCTTCCAACTTCTTGATCTCTTACGCAATGAATTCTTGGCGCTCCACTACTGCTTCGACTTTACGCTTGCGGGCGCGCATGAGGACAGACAGCTAGGTGGTGCTCAATTACTTTCACAGGAACACGGGGATGTCGGGGCGGTTGCCATGCAAACACGCCGACATTCGCTGCGGGGAAAGCAGCGGCGCGCCTTCCTATTTAGGGTCGAGAGTGGCGATGGTGAAGGTACCACCAGCGCCGTCCTCCTTGGCGGGCACCCTCTTGGTCTTGGTGGAGCTGCCATCGTCTTCTTGCACTTGCGGTGGAGCTCGATGGTGCGTCCTCGGCGGTGGCGCAGCACTCGAAGAGGTGCGCTTGCGGAGTGGGCATCGAGCTCTTGCGGACAAAGTGGTCTTCTTCTTCCCCGGGAGCTTCAGTGACAAGTGATTTGCTATCTGTTGCAGCTGCTGCCTCCCGGTAAATCTTGTCGGCGCGAGATAAGAGCATCTTTCTTGTCGCCATGGATAGAAATGACACTTATCGGGCGGGCATCTTGAGCAAGTTGTATGCATAATGAGAGGCTGCCATGAACTTGGCGAGTGCTGGACGACCAAGTATTCCATTGTAAGGTAATGGAAAATCAGCGACGTCAAATGTGACCCTCTCAGTCCTGAAGTTTAGTTCACTGCCAAATGTTACCGGCAATGTGATCTTCCCCTTTGGCTTGCTCCTTCCCGGGTTGATTCCTTGGAATGTGCCAGTCTCTTCGAGCTCGCTGTCAGGGATTTGAAGCTTCTGGAGCACTGCGGAGGAGATCAGGTTCAAGCCGGCCCCGCCGTCAACTAGCATCTTGGTGACCTTGAGGTTGCGGATAGTTGGTGAGACCAACATCGGCAAGCACCCGACCGCAGTTATGCGATCAGGGTGGTCCTCAATATCAAAGATGATAGGCGTGCTGGACCACTTGAGAGGCTGCGTGACTCTACGGATGGTTCTGCTGCATTAACCTCCGCATCCATTGCTTGAGTTGGCGGTGTGAGGTATGCGAGAAGCACCGCCGTCATGAGAGGACCTCTGTTGCTTCGAAACTCCTGCTCGTCGGCCTCGTCGTCTTCCATATCTTCATCGTCATCGTCGTCTTCATCCTTGTCGCGGCGGCGGGAGGTCTGTCTCCTTGCCGCTGCTTGGCCTTGCCCATGGCGTCCTCCCGGCGGGTCGCTTCTTGCTAACTCCCCGGCACCTTCTGGGCCTTCTCCTTGTCGCGCCGTTCGTACTCAGCCTTCTGCAGTTCAACAAGCTGCTCGACCTTCTTGCAACTCTGGAGGTCATGGCCCTTAGTGCGGTGGATCTTGCGATCTTGTTTGTTGGAGCTGTCACAGCTTGTCGGCGGCCGCCCGGCTTGGCGGTCGGTGTCGGCAACAACCTCCTTGCGAACCACCAACCTTGGCCTTCTTGGCGCCACCTCCGTTGCGGACTGCTCGACAACTAGTACCTCTTTGCTTTTCTTCTTTACTGTTGCTCCGCCGCGGCTCTTCTTTGCAGGCGGTCTCCTCCTGCTCGAGATCCTGCTTACGCATTCTCTCTTGGGAGTCTTCTTCCTTCCTCGTACGTGCACACTTGTCGGCCAAAGCATACAACTCAGCGGCGTCCTTGACTTTGCACATCGCCATCTCCTCCCTCATCCTGCGGTTCCGCGTTACGATAAGCGCGCTGATCACCATGGCGGGGTGGACATCTGGGATGTTGTAGTGCACTGCGGCTGAATCTCTGGATGAACTTGCGCGAGGACTCTCCTTCCTTTTAGGCGGCAGATGAAGGTCGCTTTCTTGGCCATGAGGCTTGTGGCGCTGTGAAAGCGCCGACAAAGCTGATGGCATAGATCTGCCAAGAAGATATGGAGTTGTCCGGCAAGTGCATGAGCCAAGATCGACATTGGGCTTGAGTACGGTGAGGAAGTAGTTGGCGAGGATCTTGTCGTCTCGTCCCCTGCAGCCTGCACGCGATGGTGTAGATCTTTGAGAACTCCGATGGATCGTTACGCCATCATACTTTTCTAGCGCGTCGGCTTGAAATTTTTCTTGTCAGACCCTTTGGACTGCCGCAGACTCACGAGTGAGCGCGGGGCAACCTACAGCGTCTGACAAGTCACTGGTTCTCTGGCGCATGCGTCGGCAGATGGGCCCAGGCCAGCTGGTCGGATTGGCCTTGGCGCTTCTCTTGGCGCTTCGATCACGAGTTCGGCGTCTTCTTGTTGCTGTTCTTGAAGAACTTGGCGCTGGTCGCGGCGAGCTCGTGGATCCGACGACGCGGTGGAGTCGCTGTCGAGGTGGATCTGACGAGTCGGCGATCTTGGCCTTCGGGATGGAGAGTGCATGGTGGTTGCACCCCCACAGGTCTCGTCGCCACCGGCTCGTGCCTTGTCGTCTCGCCGCGGCAATGATGTGCTTGGTTGTCGCGGAACGTCGCCGTTGGCAAAGCCGATGAGACTCTAAATGGTGGCCCTCCATTCGTCGACCTTGTCAGCCGTTGGAGGGTAATCCAGGAGCAGTTGAGCCCGCGCCAAAGCTTCCGCTTGAGTGGTGGGCGGCAATGGCGAACGGTGCGAGGCGGGATACGCTCGGACTTCTAAATACATTAGAAGAAGCGATATCCCGTCGAGCGACCGTCCCCTTCATACTGACTTTGTTGGCGCGAGCTGCTCTTGGCGTCTCTGGATCCACCAGCTCGATCTTGGCCCAATGAGCGTATGGCGCTGCGAGCACCATGGCGCTGTCGGTCTCGCGCCTCTTGAGATGGGCAGCGATGCGTATCCGGACGCCGAGTCTGCGCCGCCTTGTCCTTGGACTTGGCAGCGTCGTGGGCTCCCTCGGCGGCGCCCGTTCCTCCGTGACGTCTTCCCCACCACTCGTCGGCTCCGGTGGTGGTGGGTTTAACAGCAGACGGCTCTGCTGCCCGAAGCCTTCTTCTTGGTGGCATGTTGAAGATGATGAAGATGTTGCTCGTGTGAGCGCGGATCAGGTTCACACAGCCTCGGCTTACCCTACAGCGCGCCAAAGATGTCGGGGAAGCTGATCGTGACCCACGAACACCTATGGGACTGGCGGACCGAGTCCCTTTTGGTTCGATGGGGGCGGTGATTACCTGAAAAGCGGATCGGCGATGCACACGGCGGTTTACCCGGCGGAGCTCTCCGGAGATAATACTCCTCTGCTGCTTATGCGATTGTATTGTGTTCTTGCTAGGGAGCAATGAGAGCTACAAAACCTAGCTTGAGTGTCTCTAGTCTCGAATGAGTCGAACCAGCCGAACCCTTTCTCGTTGCGCATGGGCCTCCTTTTATAGGCTCAAGGGGTCACCACAGTGTAGCGTAAACAAGGGCAAAATGGGAAAAATGACTTGCGGTTGGTACAGCTACTTTGTGCGATGTATTATACCTAACTCGGCGGCAAGGGACAAGAGCAATAAATGCCGTCCATGTCGCCTAAGCAGTGCGAAAAGGACCGTTAGTGCGCCACCGCTTCGCCACGATGGCACCCTGTCGGCGCCGCTTATCGCTGCTCTCCGCTGGCTGCCTGACCTCTTGACACCTACGCTGGAATGGCCCCATGGCGACACGTTGGTGGATGAGCTGGGCGGGGATGAAGAGGTTACTGCTGCGGCAAGCACCTTGCAGTGGCTGAATCCTTGTCGCTAGGGGCTTGTCGCTCACCAAGCCTTCGGCAAGCTCCTCTTGCGGGGTCTTGTCTTCTGCGGGCCTTGAGTGGCCTTCCCGGCAAGCTCCTCTTGTCGGGGCTTTGTCATCTTGGCTTAAATACTTTGTTCTTGAATGGCTCCAAAAGAACCACGGGGGACCTTGGCGGTCACTAGGCAGCCCTGCCGCGGGGTGCTGCAACTGCCCATGCACGAGTTCGGGATACTAGGGTACCCCTACTCTAGTACACCGACATGTGCCAAGTTTGTTACTCCTAGTTGATTGTATTTCTCTCACAAAAACTCATGTTAGTTAAGCAATAAAGCTCTTGATCTGGCAAAAAAAGAGCATATTTCATTTTTATCATACATAAATTAGCCAGAGATGGGGTCGCTACCAAACTCATATGGATGAAGTCAACAAAATGCAGACGAACTGTAACTGAGAAAACAGAAAATAGATTATGCAACTTTAGCCCGGTCCATACAGTATTTCTGGCACAAGTACTAATAGAGGGAACAAAAAAATACATCAAACACACACAGTGGCTTCTTCGCAAACAACTGAAATTCACTGGGACATGATTCAGGCATCCTCGGAAACGGAGTCATCATAAGATTCTGTGACATACCAGCGTAGACAGTCACTGATACCCCAGGGTCCAAATGGATGCGTTCCACTGCTACCGTCGTCGTCATGCACTAAAATGCCACAACGCTCAGTAGTTTCATCCATAAGGCTGTGGACTCTATTACATTCTAAACTAGCACCCAACAGATCATCCACTCCAACATAGATGGAGTTATTCTTAATGAAAGGGAACACCGAAGGGGACACTGAAAGTGCATTCTTCAAGCCTATAAATACAGCACGCCCACCAAGCCCAAGGACAGGTGTTGTGTTCATTGCCTTCAAGTCTACCTGGTAAGCATTATACTCTATGAAGTATCTTCCCTTGCTGTCACCCAAGTCTTTGCGGAGCCGTTGCCGTAGGGTACGGTAGATCAATAGCAGCTCCCCGTTATTGTCCACCAGGTGCACAGTGGCCGACATGGGGGAGAACACCTTGGTCATCTTGGCAGCCATCACCAACTGTGGTGGCTCCTTATGACTCGTCTCCACCACCATGACTCCCTGGCTGGTAGTGCAATAGAAGCGGCCTTCAAACGATGTAGCTGCCCAAAGTGATTTTTCTTTGTTGACAGGCGTCCAACACGCATCGCCAGGCTTGGCCACGGCTAACATTTGGATCCCGCGGAAAAAAACGGCAAACTGAAACCTCGAATGCCCCTCTGAGATTGCTGGCGTACCTGCTCACGCGGAGCAGTGTGGTTGCTGGCGGAAGATTAGTTACCTGGCGTGTGAGCGGGTTCAATAGGCGGACGACTTACGAGCTCCTGTCCAGCAGGACGAGGAGGCCCTCGTTGGTAGATCCGAACACATCGTGGCCACGGAGCTCCGGCAGGTGCATCCGGATACACTGGCCGGTGGAGACGTTGAGGAGGCGGCAGTGCTGGGAGGCAGAGAATGCTTCCCGGAGCATAATCCATTTGCGTGGGTGGAATCGGCGGTCCAGGATGCCATGCGCGTGCGGATCCGTGGAACACTGTCACCAAGGGCGGCACACTGCGCGGAAGCGGATATGGTCCGCCACATCGTTGGCAAGTAGGAGCTCGGCGATCAACCCCGCCGGCCCATCCCCAAGGTTCGACCAATCCCTCCTACAGACGCCACTGATCAGGCCGGAAATGGGAAGGCTTGGGGAGGAAATGGGAAGCGGCCGGTCACCGAGCATGCTGCGTGCCCGCTTCGCACCCCAAAAGGGGATCTGGCCGGACGAGAGCTGGTGCCGGGGGTCACACAGGGCAGTGGGCCGCTTCGAGGTCCAACAATGGATCTGGGTAGCGGAGCGTTCTAGATCTTCATGGCTCCTTGGTCTCTGTCCCCGACTAATCGCTTCTGTCGACATCCGCCGGCGGCAGGGTCTGAGTTGCCGTCGTGATTTAACCTTCAGAAAAGGTGCGGAGCTCGGATTATTTGGATTAGTCCTCTGTAACTCCGACTCCGACTCCGACTCGCTGAGCCTGCTTAACTCAGCTTTTCTCACGGGTTATTTGGATTGGAAATGCTATCTGGCGAGGCCGTTCACCAGGAGGCCAACCCCAGCGAACGCCTCCCTCATCGTTGCACCTATCTTGATGCAAGCCTGATAACTCACGACGCCCTACATACAGGCCGAGGGCGCTTACCACCTGATTACATCAGAGGGGGGTTGTGAACATTTGCCTTAAACTACTACATGTATTATAAAGCGCTAAAATTGGTTATTATTATTTTCATCTCATTTTCGTCTTTCAAAAATCCTGATTTTGACCCATTTTTGAAAGAAAAAAATCTCTATTTTTCTAGCTACCATGGCGATTTGTTTATATTTTTAAACCATGACATTGTTATCTTCCAAAACATGGCAATTCTTGGGTCTTTTTTATAATGACCCATTGCAAACTTTTGTGAAATTTTATCACTTATTCATGGGAATTTTGGAATTATTTTTTACTTTCTCACATGGCAATTTAATTATTAAAAGCATGGCATTTCAATAATTAACAACGTGGCAATTTTAGTTATAAAGAATGGCAGTTTATTATTAATGACATGGCATTATTATTATTATTATTATTATTATTATTATTATTATTATTATTATTATTATTATTATTATTATTACTATTACTATTACTATTAACATGGCAGTTTAGTTTTAGGAAGATGGCAATTTTATTTTGTTAACAAGATGACAGTTTCATTATTTGATAGCATGGCATTTTTATTATTGTGGGCATGGCATTTTTGTTATTAAGAGGATGGCTATTTTTTATTTGGCGTCGCAATTTTATTTTCAACATGGCATTTTTTGTGTTTTGTCCAAGGCAAATTAAGAAGAAATGTTCTCAAAACATGGCATATTTTGCAAATTGAAACATCTTCATGGGTAAATTCATAATTTATTTTTTTGCAGATCACACAACATTTTATTTTTCAATCATACCATTTGTCAATTAAAAAGTTAGATAAACGACATCTTGATAAAGTAGCATGGCAATTACATAAATTTTAGATCAAATCAATTATAGATTTATGTTTTCTCTGTTTCCTATAAGAAAATATGTATTTTTTTTATCATGGCATTTTTTAAAGAAATAAAAAACGGCTAACTGGACCTATGGGCCTATCGGGGGTTCGCCCTGGCCATCCCATGGCGAACGGTCAAGGGTGGCGAAAACGTTCACCGGTCGATCACCCCATTAGCAAACGAATGGATACATGGGGCCTCCTAGCAATCGATGACTAGGTATTAGGGTCCTATTTGGATAAGGAATTTCACAGAGACCCGAATATAGACCCAACGTTTGATCCCATCACCTCCCAGATCAAACAATATGTTTGTTCCAAGCCAGTCTAAAAAGGGTTAATAAGAACGAAAGCAGCATTCTTTCATAGGACTAAATTCATCATTGAGCAGTAATTTGACTAGATTCTGGGAGGATACTTGGTTAGGGAAGGCGCCTCTAGCCACACAATATCTACCTCCGTATAATATTGTACAATATAAGGAGGCTTATGTTGCTACGGTATTACAGTCTAACCCTCTAAACATTCAATTCCATTGATCTTTAGTAGGAGACGGATGGGACGCATAGCTACATCCAGTGCAGAGGTTGATGGACGTTCACCTCTCCAATGAGCCAAATACTGTTCACTGGAGATTAACTACTGACGGAATCTTCTCAGTGAAATCTATGTACGTTGACCTAATTGACTCTAGTCCGATTTTGAAATTGATACATATTTGGAAGATTAAAGTGCCATTAAAAATCAAAGTGTTCATGTGGTTTGTTCACTTGGCAAAGCGTAGTTGGGAGGGTAATAGCGATGCTGATTTTGTGATCAAGATGAAACTATTAAACACCACTTTCTAGATTGTCCGCTGGCAAACTATTATGGTGTTCAATTCATATAGTCTTTAATATCACCCCTCCAAATAGTATTCACACGTTATTAGGGACGTGGCTAAATGGAGTAGAGCCAAATACTGTGAGACATATTCGGATGGGAGTATGTGCATTACTTTTGGCTATATGGAACTGCAAAAATAATATGTTTTTTAACAAACAAACTCGTATAAAATTTTTGTAGGTTATCTACAAGGCCACTACTTGGATCCATATGTGGACTTTACACATTACCGAGGAAGACAGGGAGCCTTTGGTTACTGGATCTACCCGATGGGAGATGGTAGCTCGGGATATCTACAACCATTTTGGATGGCGGTCCAGTAATAGGCTAGGTGTTTAGTCATCTCATCCTATTTTCGCCGGTTGTGGCAACTTTTACCTTTTTTATTACCATTTTTTAGCTCTGAGCGAGCTTGTACTAGACCATGGACCTTTCGGATACTCTGCTTAATAAAGGGGTTGCATGCATCATTCCGATGCACATGTCGGGGGTGATCCTCCTTTTCTAAAAAAATATACTCATTATTTTAGACCAGCCATATAATTCATGCAAATTACCACTCCCTATTCAACTCTCTAAAGAGATTTAAGTGAAGCAAGAGAGTACTAATAATTTCTACAAAACATATCACCATGCTTAATCAAATATAGGTGAAATACAATAACAATTGCCTCAGCTCAAATGGATATAAGTGAAGAACAAATGAGCATTTTATAAATATAAGATGAATGTGTGTCTCTCTAATAGGTGTGAACAGGAAACAATGGCTGTAATGACCAGCAAACAAAGCTAAATAAAAGCAAATTACACTTAAAAAACACTTATCATGTGAAGAACAAATATATAGCTCCAAGTCGGATATACCAATAGTTTCAAAGACGAAAAAGAGATGTCATCCGGTGCATCCGCAAACTTAGACGCTTGAGTCTTCCTTAGATATTACCTTTGGGTGCCTTGGGCATCTCCAGCCGTTCGGCCCCCAGTGCGAAAAAAGAGCCGCTGAGGCGAGCGGTAGCTAGATTTCTTGCGCGAAAGGCGACACTGGCTCCCGATCGTTGGCCACAGTCGCCTCGGGTTCGGCGACGTTGCTTACAAAATATATGCAAACTCGGTGACTTTTGCAGGAACTCGGCAAAACTTCATTCAAATTTGTACATAAAACATGAAAACATGCAAACTACGCCCAGAACTACGCCTAAACTACGCCAAATTACGCATATCGAGAAGCCTATAGAAGCGGGTGTAGTCGCCGCCGTCGTGTAACATCCCAAATTTACTATTTCGAATGTTTTACAATTATAGCTAAGCATCTATGCATTCTGTTTGAAATTGAGTGGCATTTGAAGTTTTGGGGTTTTGGAATTTGAATTCAAATTTTGGCAAGTGGAAATCATTTCAAAAACTATGCCTGATAATACTTGAGAAAAAGTATGAGAGGAGTAAACATGACACTCCAAAAATATCAGAGGAAAAACATTGCCAAAAGTTTGAAATTCAAATTTGACTTTTATTTGAATTTTGAAAAAAATGAATTTTTATAAAGTTTGGATTTTTCCCCTGGAAAAATATTCAAATGATAGGAATATTCCTGATCATTTTGATATATATATGTCCTATATAAAATATTTATATTTTAAATATTATCTCTGTTTTATTTTATTTTTAAAATAAATTTGAAAAAAGGAAAAGACCAGGGCCGCCCGAGCCAGTTTGCCCAGCCAGCACTGGGCAGCCCACGAACCCGGCCCGGCCAGTGCGCCAGCCGAGCCGGCCAATGAGCCACCGACCCACCTCGCCGAAACGGTCTCGCGTCGGTCGGCCAAGCCGAGCCCCGCTCCCTCTCGTGACGGTGGACCCCCACCGTCGGCTACCCCGCCCACGCCCGAGCGCGCCGCCGCTCGCCGGATCCCGCCGGATCCGGGATTCATATGGATCTCGCCCCCCCGATTGCCCTCGTCCAAGGCGAGGCCCGCTATAAAACCCTCCTCACCCCATTCCCCCTCGCCCCCTCGCGGACCTCTCTCTCCCTCCATGCGCCCTCGCGGAAGTAGCAACGCCGCCGCCGCCATTTGCCGCCCAGAGCTCGCCCGGTCACCCCGAGCCCGTTAACTCCACCAGCGGACCCCCCGTCGTCGCCCGCACCCGCGAAACTCCCGCCGTCGCCCCGACCACCGGAGCAGCGGAACACTCGCCGCCCGAAACGCGCCGTTGACATCCGATGCGTCGCGGAGTTCCACCCGCCGTCCGATCTCGTTTTTACGGCTGAGATTAGATCCCCTCGAAGGGTATGTTCTTTAAAATAAACGGTTCAGTCCGGTTAGTTCGATTTAATTTGTTTAGTTAGGTTTTTATTTTGAGCGGCCCGATTCGTTTAAACCTAGGCCCGTTTAGTTAAAATTCGCCCGAGGCGTTAGTTGAGCCCATTAGGCCATTTTCTTTTATTTTCGTTTTCTGTTTTAACAGAATAGTTTCAATTTCAAAAATTCATATCTTTTAATCTACTTAATATTTTTAAGTGATTCTTTTTTGTTGGTTTGTAAATTTCTTATAGTTTCCGTAGAAAATATAATTAGCTATATTAAAATTATTTAGAATGGCTTTAATTTAGATTTAGACAGAATAGTATATCTGCTATAAAATGAGTTAGGAAAATTATTTTTAGTGATTCTTTTGTCACAACTTTGTTTTGACATTACCTAACCGTATGAATTTATTTGGGCATTTTAGGATTAATAAAAAATAGTTTCAATCAGAATCATGTTATTCTTAATTAATTAACTAGCTACTGTTTTCCTATTATTTTAATTAGCAAATGAATTTATTTTTCATATGTGATAGATTATTTTAGGTTAGTTTCTGTCACTTTAGAGCATGAACTTTTATTTATAATAAATAGAACTTTTATTTTATTTTTCTTACTAAAATTTGCTTTAGGCCTAATAGGAGTTTTATAATAGATTTTAAATTGATTCTTTTTGCTCCTAGTTGCTTAATGCATTCTTTTCTGTTAAGTTAACATAAATCCATGCTTAAGTTATGTTAAGAAAAAAAATTGTTATGAAAAAAAAACTATTTTTAGTTGTTGTTTGAAGTAGGAAAACTTTGAGTTGGATTTCTTCGAGTTTTCCTTTGGGTTTTGATTCGTTTGTTTTGGTGTGTTATGTTACTATGATGTTATGTTAAGTGATCATATGCTATATGCTTATTATGGTTATTGTTTGCCTCGGTAGAATTTCGGTCTGAAGCTTGCTACCACGAGTCCTTAGCTTACGAAGATCGTCAGCAAGGCAAGTCATTGATCATGTTTCTTTACAATACCCATGTTTTTGTTGCATTAGAGTTATACCTCCCCACCATGCATGCAATAGTTGAAATTTGAAGTTATGTTCTTGAGTAGTATCATGTGGTAGGATGAACCAATTCCCCTTGTTACCATCACCCGGGACGAAGTAGTTTATTTTGCTATGCTCGTAGACGGGATTGGTTGAGTGAATTCATAAGAAAGATGTGAGAGTCAAGATGATGACAACCCCATGAACTTCAAGCTCAAGATGGACTTGAATTCACTCTTGGGTGGAGGGCGGTTGTGGGCACCACTGGAGAACCCAGTGGTTGGCGGGATGCATGGAGAAGTGCCATGACATCTTGCGGAAAGCTTCACCCAGCCACGAAGAGGCGGATGTATACCCCATTGACGGAAGCTTACATGCAGCCGCAAGCCATTATGGGCTCGGCTTGGTCAACCCTAGTTGTGGCGCTGGTCGGACGGTACTACGAGATGTAGAAGAGCGGTAGGATTGGATGGGTACGGCGGTGGCGAGAAGAACTCTTGGAAGACCTGTTTACGTTCGTCCGTCTTCAAACACCATGAAGTGCGAAGACTTAAAAGGAGGAGCGATTCTTGCGGGTAAAGTCATAAACCTCTGCGAGTTAAAGATCTAATCGATTAGCCGTGTCCCGATTCACGGACAATTTGAGCCTCTGGAACTTGGAAGTGTTGGAAATCTCAACATTGTAATTAATGAATTAATTGAGGGTTATGACTTAATAATTTGGGAATGAGACATTGGTTGGCGGAACCATCTCAATAACTACCAACAATTTTGTAGTATTTGCAAACAAGTCCTTTGTAGTAGGGAAAAAGCGGCTTTTAGCATAAAATGATGAAACATAGGGCCCCCAGCCAAAATGCATATAGTGTTAGTAATTGTATTATTGTTATTCTCTCTTCATGACTTGCGGCATATTCAAAATCTTGACCTACGGCTACAGCGTCTTATGTTGCGAGGAGTATTCCGATCGAGGATTGAGGCTACGATCGCGCTTAGCGATTGCCCTTTAGTCGGATGGACTCGCTATTCTTCTACGCTTCGCAGCTATACTTAGTTTATTTCTCATGAGTTGGCCTTTGGTGAATTTATTCTATTGTAATAAAGACTCTATATGAGAATCGTGTAATAAATTTAGGTGTGATTGAACTTTGATTATTTCATCAATGTCTTGTGAGTACCGGCATGATCTTGGGATGAATGCAGAACACGAGAGACTTGACCGATTTTGGGTCGGGTCGCTCTGAGAGATAGTATCGAGCACACTGTTGACCGTGGGGCGTAACCCCTAGGATCGGAAAGCCATAGGAAGAGACTATTTACTTTATATCCTTATCATTCCATAATTCTCCCTGTTCATTTCGACTTCTCTCCGATTTTCAACATTCTAGATGGCCGTCGAGTTCACCCCAGTTTGCTACGAGTTTTGCCGGCCGGATGAGGCGATGCCCTTGGCGGGAAGCTGGTCGAGATGGTGAAGAAGCTGAAGATTGCTCGCCCTCGATCAGGAAGCCTACCAATGCGCTTCCAGCGGATACCCTTCTGAGGATCGAGGTGCATATTCGAGAGAACCGGAGGGCATCTGAGCCAATTGACTTTGAGTTTACCGACTTCAAGCTGGATCCTCGGAAGGACATGGCGATTTATCGTGCACTTGGACATCTCGAGAAGAGTCTGAGGCGAGCTCGATCCATCGGACCTCGCCATGGTTTCTCATGAGCAAGGAATGGAGATATCATCCGTCCGTGAGGGCGACTCCATTCTCTCTTATGTCCAAGACTTGGAGTGTCTCCTCGAAGCGGGAGATCCGGACTCGCCGTAACTTCGAAGGTACACGAGGAGGCTGTTGTTCCGTGGCTGGGCGGAGGAGAAGGCACCGCAGACTTCCTTGACCATGAGGAAGAAATCGCGGACTTCATGGAAGAGTCGGCGACACGAAGATGAAGGTTGCCGCATTAGAGGAAAAGATGGACTTGGGAGAGGACCTTTTTCCGAGTGGAGATGACGGACCTCTCGTGAGTAACGACCAGGATTATGAAGGGAGTTCCACTGGAGGAAGCCGCAAGAGGAGGCGCCGCAATAGAGGACGCCACACCGGAGGACATCGCACCAGAGGACGCAAGGATGATTGATGAAGACATTTAGTCGACCACCATGTTATTTTACTTTCCGTCGATCAGTTAGGTCATTATTTTCGAATAGTCGTGAGCATTTGTAATCGAGATTGAACCATGTTTGAGTGGATTGAATAAATGATTGGTGTGATTATGTTTGTGCATTCATATGGGTAGTGATATTTTCTCATTAGACCATTGTTCTATTCTAATTTTCTCATCCACTCCAAAACACGGATGCCTCAGGGCGTGACACGGCTTTCCGCGGAGCTCACCCAGCTACTCCAGCAGACAAAATGCCCTCATGCGGATACTCATCGAGAATCGAACAACAACAACAACAACAACAACAACAACAATCCACCGCCACCACCCCTGTTGACAACGACTCGATTCCTAAGGCTGAATCCGCGGTGTTCTCTAGCGACCTTGAGGCGATTGTGGCCGATGATTGGCTCGCAAGGTCGGAAGAGTTAATCGATGTTGGATGCTGCGATGCGAGAGAAGGTGCGCTTTGCCGCACATCAACGATGGACTGCAGCTTCTTGGTGGGAGAACTACACGCCACTTATCCCATCGGCACCATCACATGGGATCAGTTCAGCAGAGCCTTCCGCACGCTCATGTTTCATTTGGAGCCATGAGTGCGAAGCGTGAGTTACGCAACTTCGCCGAGAGAACCGTCTTGTGGCGCGATCGTGGATGAGTTCAACAAGTTAGCTCGCTATGCCCGGATGATGTGGCCACAGATGCATAAGCGGAGAAGTTTCTCGAGGACTTAATGGCGAGCTGGGTATGCAGCTTATGGTGGCTACCTTCACCAACTACCGGGAGCTGGTAGACAAGGCCACCATACTCGAAGGCAAACAGCAGCAGATTGATAGCATAGCGGAAATACGGTCGGGGAAGTACAATTACGGAGCTCGGCGAAGCCCGATATGCCCCATACTCGGGAGGGCATACCCATCACAACCATGGAGGACATAAACATGGAGGAAATGGGAACAACATAACCAGGACAACAAGTCGGGCAATGGCAATGGCAATGGACATGGTAATGGTAACCAGACATCGTCTGCCCGGCTCCAAAGGATCTGAGTCACATCACTGTTTCAAGTGCGGAAAACAGGGCACTATGCCACCGACTGCCGGAGGCCAAGCGGAGGAATGGAAGCGGCAATGGAAGCTCAGCGAAGAAGCCCAACCCTTTCCCTCGTGCTCGGGTGAACCACATTGGCGTGGAGGGCGTCTATGATCAGCCGGAACCTTGTGGTTGGTAAGTTTTATTGAATTCACGTTCGATATTGGTACTATTTGATTACGGTGCAGCGCATTCATTCATATCAAGGGTAGTTGTGGAAAAATGCGGGTTGGCCACTAAAACCCTTAGAAGCCCCCTTAGCGTCGGTTCGCGGGAGGAGAAATGATGGCGAGCTTAGGCTGTCATGCAACCCTCAACATCGAAATCATAAATTTCCGCAGACCTCATAGTATTGGAAACCCGGACCTTGGATGTAATCCTAGGCATGGATTAGTTGTGAAGTTTGAAGGAAACATAGGTGTGCCCGCAAGTCTATTACGCTCACCACCGGGCGAGAAGAGGATCAAGTATGTATCGAGGCGTAGCGGATGAAGAATCGGTGAATTCCCTCACGGGAGTTGTTAGGAGGAAGTGCCGGTAGTGCAATATTTTTCCGATGTGTTTCGAAGAATTACGAGAATGCCACGGACGAGGGACATTGAATTTCTGATTGAGTTATTGCGGCACAGCCCCAATCTCCAAGAGACCTTATCGGATGCCACGAGCGATTTGAAAGAGATCAAGAACCAAATTAATGAGTTATTGGAGAAAGGATATATTCGCCAAGCTCATCACCATGGGGAGCCCAGTTCTTTTGGTAGAGAAGAAGGATGGAACCTTGAGGATGGTTGTGGATTATCGTTAGTTGAGCAGCGTGACCATCAAGAACAAGTACCCTCTGCCGATGATTAATGATCTATTTGATCAGCTAGTTGGAGCCAAGGTATTCTCCAAGATCGATCTTGATCGAGGTATCATCGATTGAAGATCCGTGAAAAGGATATACCCAAAACAGCATTCACTACCAGGTATGGTTTATATGAGTATATTGTCATGTCATTTGGATTGACTAATGCCCCTGCATACTTCATGAATTTGATGAACAAGGTATTTATGGAATATCTGGACAAGTTTGTCGTGGTGTTCATCGATGATATCTTGATATTCTCCAAGAGCGGGGAAGAGCATAAGGAACATTTCGTCTAGTTACGGAGAAACTTGAGAACATCGGTTGTATGCCAAGTTCAGCAAATGTGAATTTTGGCTGAAGGAAGTTGGATTCCTCGGACATGTTATTTCAGGAGAAGGAATAGCAGTTGACCCGCCAAGGTTGAATCGGTCACCGATTGGCGATCACCCACCTCGATCAAGGAGATCCGCGATTTTCTCGGACTCGCGAGGATATTATCGGAGGTTTATTGAGAACTTCTCGAAGATTGCCAAGCCCATGACCGAGCTGTTGAAGAGGAAGCCAAGTACATTTGGACGAGGCTTGTGAAGCCGGTTTCGAGGAATTGAAGAAAGCGTTTGGTTCAGCCCAGTGCTGATTTTGCGGACATACACAAGGATTACCAGGTATATTGTGACACTTCTCGTCAGGGACTCGGAGGAGTACTCATGCAGGAAGGAAAAGTTGTAGCTTATACCTCCAGACAGCTACGACCTCACGAGATGAATTATGCCACACATGATTTGGAGTTAGCAGCCGTAGTGCACGCACTCAAGACACAGAGACATTTCCTCATCGAAACCGTTGTGATGTTTACACAGATCACAAGAGCTTGAAGTATATTTTCACGCAGAAAGAGTTGAACCTCAGGCAGAGGAGATGGCTAGAGTTAATCAAGGACTATGACATGAGATTGCATTACCACCCAGGTAAGGCTAATGTTTTAGCAGATGCTTTGAGCCGTAAGAGTTATGTGAACACTCTTATAGCAGGAGGATTACCCCAGGAGTTAGTCGATGACCTCAGAGATCTCCGACTGGAGATAGTTCCAAGAGGATATGTTGCAACTCTGGAAGTTCAGTCCACTCTGGCCGAAAGAATTCGTGAAGCTCAGAAGTCAGACAAGGAAATTGATGAGATAAAGCAGAAGATGAATGAAGGAAAAGCTAAAGGATTCCGTAAGGATGAATACGGAGCTATATGGTTCGAGGATCGTATTTATGTGCCCAATGATCCCGAACTCAGGAAGCTAATTCTTCAGGAGGCTCATGATTCACCATACTCGATTCACCCGGTAACACCAAGATGTACACAGATTTGAAGGAAAGTTTACGGTGGGCGGTATGAAGAAGGATATTGCGAGTACATAGCGATATCGATGTTTGTCAACAGTAAAAGCAGAACATCGAAGCCAGCGAGGGTTACTTCAACCTTTGCGATTCCCGATTGGAAATGGGAAAAACTTGGAATGGACTTTATCACGGGATTACCGGGACCCGTTCAGGTTATGATTCTATCTGGGTAGTGGTTGATCGTTTGACCAAGGTAGCTCACTTCATTCCGTGAAGACTACCTATACCGTGCTAAGTTGGCCAAGATATACATGACCAGGATCGTATGTCTCCATGGAGTTCGAGGAGTATCGTGTCGGATAGAGGAACACAATTTACCTCAAAGTTTTGGAATCGGTTGCATGAAACTTTGGAGTGCGAGGCTGGAGTTGATCTGACTTTTCATCCATGAGCAGATGGACAGACCGAGAGAGTCAACCAGATTACGGAGGACATGTTGAGAGCTTGTGTGCTAGACTATGGGTCTAGCTGGGATGATAATTTGCCATACGTGAGTTTTCATACAACAACGATTATCGATCCGATCTAAAGATGGCCCCTTCGAAGCTCTATCGGAAGGAGGTGCGAACACCATTCTTTGTGGGATGGTGTTGGAGATCGATCACTTTTGGTTCGATCTTATCATAGATTCGAAGAAAGTCAAGCTGATTGGGATAGACTCAAGATAGCTCGATCGGCGGAAGAGTTACGCCCGATAGCGCAAGAAGTAACTTACGAGCGGGAGACCGTGCATATCTTCGTGTGTCCCCACCGTGGAATCAAGCGGTTTGGTGTCAAGGAAAATTAGCACCCGATTCATTGGCCCTACAAAATCCTCGAGCGCCGTGGAGAACTTGCTTACAAGTTGGAATTGCTGGAAGGATTGTCCGGAGTTCATGATGTCTTCCATGTTTCTCGGTGAAGAAATGTCATGCCGACATGGCCGATATTCCGTTGAGAGACATAGTGCCCCTAGAGGCCATACAGCTCGACGGTGATCGACTTATAAGGAGAAACCGTCCAAATTCTCGAGACTGCGGCGAGTCACCCGCAGCAAGATCATCAAGTTTTGCAAGGTCTTTGTGGAGTCATCACTCAGGAAGAAGCTTCACAGGGCCGAAGAAGACCTCCTTGAGACCACCGCACCTATTTGCTAGCCAACCCGAATCTCGAGGCGAGATTTATCTTAAGGTGGCTAGGTTTGTAACATCCCAAATTTCCTATTTGGAATGTTTTACAATTATAGCTAAGCATCTATGCATTCTGTTTGAAATTGAGTGGCATTTGAAGTTTTGGGGATTTGGAATTTGAATTCAAATTTTGGCAAGTGGAAATCATTTCAAAAACTATGCCTGATAATACTTGAGAAAAAGTATGAGAGGAGTAAACATGACACTCCAAAAATATCAGAGGAAAAACATTGCCAAAAGTTTGAAATTCAAATTTGAGTTTTATTTGAATTTTGAAAAAAATGAATTTTTATAAAGTTTGGATTTTGCCCCTGGAAAAATGTTCAAATGATAGGGAATATTCCCCTGATCATTTTGATATATATATGTCCTATATAAAATATTTATATTTTAAATATTATCTCTGTTTTATTTTTTAAAAAAAAAATAAATTTGAAAAAAAGGAAAAGACCCAGCGCCCGGCCAGTCATGGTGGCCCCAGCAAGACTGGGCAGCCACCGAACCCGGCCCGGCCCAGTGCCCCGGCCCTGGCCAATGAGCCACCGACCCCCCTCGCCCGAACGGTCTCGCGTCGGTCGGCCGAGCCGAGCCCAGCTCCCCTCTCTCGGCGGTGGACCCCCACCGTCACCTACCCCTCGCCCGCCAAGAGCCGTTCCGCCGCTCGCGGATCCGCCGGATCCGGGATTCGCCATGGATCTCGCCCCCCCGATTGCCCCTCGTCCAAGGCGAGGCCCATCTCAAAACCCTCCCTCACCCCATTCCCCCTCGCCCCTCGCGGACCTCTCTCTCCCTCCATGCGCCCTCGCCGGAATGGCCAGGAACCGCCGCCGCCATTTGCCGCTTGAGCTCGCCCGGTCACCCCGAGCCCGTTAACTCCACCAAGCGGACCCCCTCGTCGCCCGCACCGCGGAACTCCCGCCGTCGCCCCGACCACGGAGAGCGGAACACTCGCCGCCGAAACGCCGCCGTTGACATCGATGCGTCGCGGAGTTCCACCCCGCCGTCCGATCTCGTTTTTACGGCTAGGATTAGATCCCCCTCGAAGGGGTATGTTCTTTTAAAATAAACCGGTTCAGTCCGGTTAGTTCCGGTTTAATTTGTTTAGTTAGGTTTTTATTTTGAGCCGGCCCGATTCGTTTAAACCCTAGGCCCGTTTAGTTAAGTTACGCCCAGGGCGTTAGTTAGGCCCATTAGGCCATTTTTCTTTTATTTTCGTTTTCTGTTTTAACAGAATAGTTTCAGATTTCAAAAATTCATATCTTTTAATCTACTTAATATTTTTAAGTGATTATTTTTTTGTTGGTTTGTAAATTTCTTATAGTTTCCGTAGAAAATATAATTAGCTATGTTAAAATTATTTAGAATGGCTTTAATTTAGATTTAGACAGAATAGTATATCTGCTATAAAATGAGTTAGGAAAATTATTTTTTAGTGATTCTTTTTGTCACAACTTTGTTTTGACATTACCTAACCGTATGAATTTATTTGGGCATTTTAGGATTGATAAAAAAATAGTTTCAATCAGAATCATGTTATTCTTAATTAATTAACTAGCTACTGTTTTCCTATTATTTTAATTAGCAAATGAATTTATTTTTCATATGTGATAGATTATTTTAGGTTAGTTTCTGTCACTTTAGAGCATGAACTTTTATTTATAATAAATAGAACTTTTATTTTATTTTCTTACTAAAATTTGCTTTAGGCCTAATAGGAGTTTTATAATAGATTTTAAATTGATTCTTTTTGCTCCTAGTTGCTTAATGCATTCTTTTCTGTTAAGTTAACATAAATCCATGCTTAAGTTATGTTAAGAAAAAAAATTGTTATGAAAAAAAACTATTTTTAGTTGTTGTTTGAAGTAGGAAAACTTTGAGTTGGATTTCTTCGAGTTTTCCTTTGGGTTTTGATTCGTTTGTTTTGGTGTGTTATGTTACTATGATGTTATGTTAAGTGATCATATGCTATGTGCTTATTATGGTTATTGTTTGCCTCGGTAGAATTTCCGGAGTGCGAAGCTTGCTACCACGAGTCCTTAGCTTACGAAGATCGTCAGCAAGGCAAGTCATTGATCATGTTTCTTTACAATACCCATGTTTTTGTTGCATTAGAGTTATACCTCCCCACCATGCATGCAATAGTTGAAATTTGAAGTTATGTTCTTGAGTAGTATCATGTGGTAGGATGAACCAATTCCCCTTGTTACCATCACCCGGGACGAAGTAGTTTATTTTGCTATGCTCGTAGACGGGATTGGTTGAGTGAATTCATAAGAAAGATGTGAGAGTCAAGATGATGACAACCCCATGAACTTCAAGCTCAAGATGGACTTGAATTCACTCTTTGGGTGGAGGGCGGTTGCGGGCACCACTGGAGAACCCGGTGGTTGGCGGGATGCATGGAGAAGTGCCATGACATCTTGCGGAAAGCTTCACCCAGCCACGAAGAGGCGGATGTATACCCCATTGACGGAAGCTTACGTGCAGCCGCAAGCCATTATGGGCTCGGCAGGTCAACCCTAGTTGTGGCTGGTCGGACGGTACTACGAGATGTAGAAGAGCGGTAGGATTGGATGGGTACGGCGGTGGCGGAAGAACTCTTGGAAGACCTGTTTCGTTCGTCCGTCTTCAAACACCATGAAGTCACGAAGACTTAAAGGAGGAGCGATTCTTGCGGGTAAAGTCGCAAACCTCTGCGAGTTAAAGATCTAATCGATTAGCCGTGTCCCGATTCACGGACAATTTGAGCCTCTGGAACTTGGAAGTGTTAGAAATCTCAACATTGTAATTAATGAATTAATTGAGGGTTATGACTTAATAATTTGGGAATGAGACATTGGTTGGCGGAACCATCTCAATAACTACCAACAATTTTGTAGTATTTGCAAACAAGTCCTTTGTAGTAGGGAAAAACGGCTTTTAGCAAAATGATGAAACATAGGCCCCCAGCCAAAATGCATATAGTGTTAGTAATTGTATTATTGTTATTCTCTCTTCATGACTTGCCGGCATATTCAAAATGCTGACTACTACGGCTGCAAGCGTCTTATGTTGCGGAGGAGTATTCGATCAGGATTGAGGCTACGATCCGCGCTTGGCGATTGCCCTTTGAGTCGGATGGACTCGCTATTCTTCTCGCTTCGCAGCTATACTTAGTTTATTTCTCATGAGTTGGCCTTTGGCGAATTTATTCTATTGTAATAAAGATTCTATATGAGAATCGTGTAATAAATTCAGGTGTGATTGAACTTTGATTATTTCATCAATGTCTTGTGAGTACCGGCATGATCTTGGGATGAATGCGAACCACGGAGACTTGACCGATTTTGGGTCGGTCGCTACTACGTCGCCATCGTAAATGCGTCGTCGTCATGTGGCGAGCTTGGGCGGCGTCGTCCCTGCTTTGCAGCCACGGCGAAGTCGCCGGCCTTGATGGTCTGTTGGGCGGCCCGACCTTGTCCTCGTCGTGGCCGTGGTGGCAGCATGCAGCCTTCGCATTGATTCCCGCGGGAACCGAGGCGATGAGGGCGACGAAGCGACGTCTTGCTGACTAGGCGGGCCCATCCGCTTTCGCGCCAAAACCGCTCGCCCCGGCGTCCCCCAGCGCGCCGGGTTTGGCTTGGGTCCGCCGGCGCCAGTTTCGGCCCAAACCAGCGAAAAAGGGGCTCCTGGGGACGCGACTGGTCCGATTTTTGGGCGCCGGCTCGGAGAAAACACCTGGGGAGGGCCTATTGGGGGTGCGGCTGGAGATGCTCTTAGGCTCTTGCCGCTCCTTATTATTCTCATATCTCAATCTCACCAAAAACTTGGAAACTTCATTCACATAAAATTTAACAAAAACTCATGAGATATATTAGTATAACATAATTAAATTATACGCTCATGTACTATCAAGATAAGTTTGCGGTCAAGCAATTGTAAGAGGAGCCCAAGAGTTTGTATGTGAATGCTAATGACTTGGGTCTGATGTGGAGAAGTTTGTTCACCAATTGTGTGGTAGCTCTTGCACGATATACCAAAAAAGAGACGAAAAGCGAGTCATTCGGTTCAGACATCCAGTGCTTTTGCTTGTTCGATGGATGCATATATGCAACCTATTGAACATTTGGTGTTTTTGCTTTTGGTTGCCCTTGTTTACAAGTATTGAATGTATAATTGAATTGCTATTGATGGAAAATCTGACTTAGATAAAAGAACTAGGTAAATAGAGAATTTTATAAGATAGTGTTGGCTGTCCATGAACACATCCCGGCATATTCACACGCTTGAGTGGAGATTTTAGCATAGTTGGAAAAAGTTTGAGATGTAGCAGATTGGAGGCAACAAAGTTGATCCTCCATGATCCCACCGACCTACCACTTGACCACCTTCCTTCCCTTCCCTTCCCTTCCCGATACACCCATAAAGCTAGAAGAAGCCCCCTCCGACCTTACCACTTGGCCCCCTCCATCTTTCCCTTCACCAGTCACAAACCAAGCAGCTAGAGACCCCGTTCCAAAATATATGAGCAAATTACTACGAGATTTAATCTGAATAAATACAAAATAAATCATGACGGCAATAACGGAGATTAAACTAATCATGCGGACTAGCATAGTAGATGAACATGTCGAATCAGTGCACAGACTAGAAACATGAATTTTACCACGATCTCGAACAAGAACGACAAGATCACGTATGGTGCAACGGGAACAGAACCATTGACGTTGCTGTTGTCGCCCATATCATTGAGGAAGAGGTTGCCGAGGTTGGGGAAGAAGTCAATGTTGGCAAACTCGTCGCTGCCAGCGGTCGCGCGAGCATGCTCCCTAAAAACCTGATCGCCCCTCTCTTGTACAGGATCACAAGAGGCGGGGTTCCAAAGGTCTGATGTCCCTTCTTGCGGTGCACACTGGAAGGAGGGATGGAGAAAGAACAGGTGGCGATGCTACCTCTTGAGCATCGTTGGTTTCCCTTAGTTTTGAGAACCAAGGTATCAATCCGATGGGAGACTACATGCAAGTCGCCTAGTACTGCACAAACAATCAAGAACCTTGCAACCAACGCGATAAAGGGTTGTCAATCCCTTCACGACCACTTGCAAAAGTGAGATCGATAAAGATAATAAGATAAATATTTTGGTATTTTTATTGTATAGATTGGAAAATAAAAGGCGCAAAATAAATAGTAAACTAGAATTATAGATCGGAAACTTATATGATATAAACTAGACCCGGGGGCCATAGGTTTCACTAGTGGCTTCTCTCATGATAGCATATATTATGGTGGGTGAACAAATTACTGCCGAGCAATTGATAGAAAAGCGCATAGTTATGATGATATCTAAGGCAATGATCATGAATATAGGCATCACGTACGTGTCAAGTAGACCGAAATGATTCTGCATCTACTACTATTACTCCACACATCGACCGATCCAGCATGCATCTAGAGTATTAAGTTCATAAGAACGGAATAACGCATTAGGCAAGATGACATGATGTAGAGGGATAAACTCAAGCAATATGATATAAACCCCAACTTTTTATCCTCGATGGCAACAATACAATACGTGTCGGTTCCCTTTACATCCTTTGGGATCGACCACGCAAGTTGAACCCAAAGCTAAGCACTTCTCCCATTGCAAGAAAGATCAATCTAGTAGGCCAAACTAATCCGATAATTCGAAGAGACTTGCAAAGATATCAAATCATTCATATAAGAATTCAGAGAAGAACCAAATAATATTCATAGATAATCAAGTTCATAAACCCACAATTCATCGGATCTCGCCAAACACACAAAAGAGTATTACATCGAATAGATCTCCAAGAACATCAAGGAGAACTTTGTATTGAGAACCAACACTACAAAAGACACATCCATGACATTTTGGGCGAACAATTTTTTTACATCATACATATGACACTTCTATAGCGATAATTGTGACAAAACCGGTATCATCATAGATGTGGTGGGCTCCTACTTCTATAACAAAAATCATGACGAGAAAATGGGCTTTTCGTCACAGGCAGGCGGAGCGCAGCTGCATGACATTCTTTGGGCCGTCCATGGCGGAAAAAACCGTGGTAGAAGCGAGGGAGGAAAATTTGGGGAGTTGCGGTTCACGATGGGAGGTCGGGGCGGCGATCGCGTTTCTCGTACGTGCGTCTGGCGCGTGTGTGCGGCGTTAGCTCGCCCGAACCCGGCGAGGCGTTGGGCTCGCGAAACCGGCGATTGGGTTTGCAGGCTCTGCGATGCGAACCCGGCGATCGATCGATGGCTGTTAACTAAACCGGTGGGCGATTCGCCGCTATTGCTGCTAACGAAGCCGATCGATTGGATGAGCGATGGCGTTGTGGGGGGTGGATGAGCGATGGCGGTGGCATTGCCTCGGATGAACAGGACCCCATGGTGTGGAGGTTGGATGAGCGTAGGCGGTGGAGGGTGGCCGTGGAGGGTGGTTGAGCAGGACCCGTGGTGTGGGGGCTGGATGAGCGATGAGCGGTGGAGGGTGCCCGTGGAGGGTGGTTGAGCAGTGGCCGATGGAGTAGCGGCGGTGGAGGATGGATGAGCGAGGGCCCGTGGAGGTGGAGGAGGTCGGCGATAGCCCATGGAGGTGGAGGAGGTCGGCGATAGCCGTGGAGGCTGGAGGAGGTCGACGGTGGAGATGAGCGGTATCCGTGGAGTCCGTTTTGCGATGCGCCACACCCCCTCCCGATGAACAGGACCCCGTTTGACCGTGGCGCTCCAACACAAGTCCGTTTCGTTTGTTTTGCGATGCGCCACACCCTCCCGATCAACGGGACCCCGTTTGGCCGTAGGAGGTCCGTTTAAATCCGTTTTGCGATGCGCCACACCCTCCCGATCAACGGGACCCCGTTTACGACCGTAGGAGGTCCGTTTCCTCCGTTTGCGATGCGCCACACCCCCGATCAGCGGGACCCGTTCGAGCGTGGGAGGTCCGTTTCCTCCATTGTGCGATACGCCGGGCCTCGTTCCATCGCTGTTCGTCCAAGCCCTCCCGATGAACACGACCATGCATTCCGTTCCGACCCAGCGGTTGGCTCCCCATGAAAAAAGCAGCGGCGATGTTTCTCCGTTCCGACCCAGCCATATGCGTGTATGCGCGGTAGGCGTTGAGACCCTGCCCGTATATGCGTGCGTGGCGTATTTTCTTTCTTGCACCCTCGCGCTGTGCGTGCGTGTACATGCTACGTGCGGCGCCTCTACTACGACACATGCGGCGCCTCTACTCGACACGTGCGGCGCCTCTACAACGACCGGTATGTACGTACCGTTCGTGACTAGAATGACAACGCTACGTGCGCTTTGACCGAGTGGCTCCGGTATCGGGCACTTCCTTACTGCGAAGATGTAGCTGGTGGGTCCCGGCGATCGGCGAATCATTTTTTGCGGACGCACTTCCTTGCGTGCGAAGATGTAGCTGGTGGGTCCCGGCGGTCGAGAAGCGAATCGTTTTTTGCGGACGCACTTCCTTGCGTGCGAAGGTGTTCTTTGGTGGGTCCTAGCGGTCGAGGCGAATCGTTTTTTTTCAGGCGCACTTCCTTGCGTGCGAAGATGTAGCTGGTGGGTCCCGGCGGTCGGGAAACATTTTTTCATGAAATCGGTGGCCCGTCCGGTGGGTCCCATTTGTCGGTGGAGGAATCATTATTTTCCACGTAATAAGGAGGCACTTCCTTCTTTGCGGCCGTGGACCCGGTATCGGCCTCTCCATGTACGATCCATGTCCGATGGAAGTCGTTCCTTGACCATATTGACCACGCCGCGCCGAGAGCACCGAGGCGGTGGGCGGCAATGAGCCTAGGAAGGGACAATGGGGAGCAGGGAAAGCAGCGACAGTGGAAGCCAGCGGAGAGAATCTGAGGTTCCTTGGTTGGCTGCGGTGTGAGGCTGCCGTCGCCATGAGAACCTAGCTAGCGGTGGGAATAGTAGAGGCGGTGAGGCCTCCATGGCAACCTGACCCGGCCACGGGAGGGAGGAGCATCGGCACGACAGGCGCTGCTTTGGTATTTGGAGCAAGAAGACCAGAGGTTGAAGAAGCACTACTGATCGTTGAATGGACATCGTCACGGTCCTTTGGAGCTAGAATCGTTCATATTGACTAAAGTTGACAAAGGCCCCGTCGATCAACTTAGTAGGCCCTAAGTCAGCCTCCACCATGGTGGGTCCCGGCTAATAAGGGAGTATTCATTTTTGTGCGTAATAAGGAGGCACTTCCGGTGGGTCGGTGACAGACCCGGGAGCGTTTTTTCACGAAATCGCTGGCCCGTCCGGTGGGTCCCAGCGGTCGGGGAAGCGTTTTTTAGCGAAATAAGGTGGCCCGTCCGGTGGGTCCCTGCTTTGTCGGTGGAGGAATAATTATTTTGCGGCGTAATAAGGAGGCACTTCCTTGCGGCCGCTGGACCGGTATCGACCTCTCCATGTCTGATACTCTTCCGATGGAAGTCGATCGTTGACCATATTGACCACGCTTGCGCGAGAAGCACCGGGCGGTGGTGCGGACGGCAACGAGGCCTAGGAAGGGGCGGCAGAGCCGGGAAAACGCAGCGGTGGTAGCCCGCTTGCGTGAAGAGTCGAGGTTCCTTTGGTTGGTGTGGCGTGAGGCTGCCGTCGCCCATGAGAATAACGGGGTGTGTGGGTGAGTAGAGGGATACCTGGGCCAGCGATGGGAGTAGTAGGGGCGGTGAGGCCTCAGCGGCATCACAACCCGCCACGAGAGGCGAGGAGCACGTGTCAC
The DNA here is from genome assembly GCA_021605205.1 of Aegilops longissima. NCBI lineage: Eukaryota > Viridiplantae > Streptophyta > Magnoliopsida > Poales > Poaceae > Aegilops > Aegilops longissima. Next base: position 218,670,188 of record CM038678.1, read on the forward strand.
GACCGGCGCTGCTTTGGTGGTGGAGCAAGAAGACCAGAGGTTGAAGAAGCACTATGGCGTTGGATGGACATCGTGCGGTCCTTTGGAGCTAGAATCATTCATATTGACTAAGTTGACAAAGCCCTCCGCCCCGTCAACTTAGTTGGCCCTAAGTCATCCTCCCACTATGGTGGGTCCCATCTAGCGAGGTGGGTATTCATTTTTTGTGCGTAATAAGGAGGCACTTCCTTGTGTGCGAAGATATAGCTGGTGGGTCCGACATGTCGGTAGAGAGCGTTTTTTCGAGAAATCTGAGAGGCCCTTCCGGTGGGTCCCAGCTGTCAGGTGGAGGAATCATTATTTTGCGTGTACAGTCCACCACCGATGGATGTCGTTTGTTGACCATGTTGACCAAGCCGCGCCGAGAGCACCATGGCGGTGGGGACGGCGAGGCCTAGGAAGGAGCGACACGGGCCGGGAAGACTTCGGCAATGGTTGCCTGCGATGGGAAGTCTGAGGTTCTTGGTCATTTGTCGTCGCGAGAAAATAACGAGGAGGTGTGGGTGAGTAGAGGAATGGCACGGCCAGCAATGAAGTAGGGTGGGGCGGTGCGGCTGTGCGGCGACCTGGCCCAGCCATGGGGCGGGAGCGAGCAGTCCACCGGAGCTGGTTTGGTAATTTGGAGCAAGAAGATCGAGATATTGATGAAGCGACACGGCCGTTGGATTAACATCCAATGGTCCTTTGCTGCTAGAATCGTTAATGGACTAAATTTGAATCGTTTGTGGACTAAGTTGACAAAGCCAAAGTACCGTCAACCTAGTAGACCCACAAGTCAGCCTCCAAATCTGTCCCAAACAGCATACAACCGAAATTTCTAGCGATTCAAATTAATTTTAAATCTAAATATACCTTAATTTAAATTCAATGAAATTTTACCCTTTAAAAACAATGAAATTTAAAATATCAAAATCCGAAAGAAAACAGTATTTGGGAACTAATTGCTGTTTGTTGTATTTTTTCATTTACAGCCCATTTATTATTACTTATAGCCCATTTCTTATTACTTATAGCCCATTTTCGGAAAAAATGCATCCCTCCTCGTCTTGAAAGATTTCCAACCCAATGAGGCGTAGAAAAGCAAGTAGGCCTATGTTGGTTATTATGCAAAAACAAAATAGCTGGCTAGCCATTTTTGAAAGGAAAAAACAAACTGGGCTGGTCATGTGCTAAACATATGAAATAAAAGCACAGGCTAGGCAGACCCGGGTCCCACACAACCAGTTGATACCCTTCTCCGTCCGAAAAACAAAATTACTGCAGCGCTCTTGGGTCCCTCTTGTCATCCTCACCATGTCAGTCATCTCCTTATTCCTCTCGGTTGTTGACCATGTTGACAACAGGAGGCGGCCTTGTGGCGAACCAAGGCGGAGGGCGATGGTGAGGCCTCGGACGAGAGCGAGCAGAGGCAGGGAAGATCACAGCCCGGCCGTGGGAGGCGGGAGGCGAGGCGGTCCGCTTGGCGCTGGTTTGGCTTTTGGTGGCTCGAGGAAGAAGAGGCGAAGAAAGCGATGGGCGTTGAATGTCAATCGAGCAGTCAAGGTTGGCACAATTGTTTTTGACTAAGCGGACACCAAGTAGCATACTTTTTATATATAGGAAGAAAACTGCGAGGAAAATCGTTAAATGCCGTCCTCCTCACGAGGGCGTTAGCCACATAAGTGACTAGCACCCTTGGTTTTCAACCGAGAGGTCTTGGGTTTGAGTCGAGGAACTCTCAATTTTGTCCTCCTTCCTTCCTCGCAAAAAAGGAAAGAAAATCAAAGACTTGGGAAGGCGTATAGAACAAGCTAGTGTACCCGGTAAAGAGGCGTTGCGAGTTTTAGAAAAAAGAAAGGCGTGCTCTGTAGCTGGTTGAATCCAAACCTAGACTATGACTATATATGATGCTATGCTACTCTGCAAGTAATGGCCTGACATATCCAACGTTTGCTTCTCCTCTTCTCTACTTACTCTGCCTAGCATCGGAAGCTCGGCGCGACAACCATGTCCGTTGGCTGCTCGTCCACTGCTCTTGACGAGCAACAACAGAATATCGCCAAGTCGCCACCCATACCATCGCTGTGGGTCTCATCACACCCCGGCAGCACGTGCACGCAACCGATTGCTCATCACAACCCGCTGCCGTTGGTGTGGTGCCCTGCTGCAAATCACGCATGAGTCATCCATCGCGTCTCAACCACAATCCGCAACCTGGCGAGTCTTCTACAAATGCCGAATCATGGGGTAATAATATGTTTAAGTGTTGTTACGCTGCTTTCGGTTGCTGATTTTTTAATAGTTTGGTTGATGATCTTCCAATTTGATTCGTGCGAAAAGGGAAGATTCATGTGATTTGTATTTCTAGGAAGTTCTTGATGTGGGGAATGTAACTATGCTGATTATTTGGTTAGCGAGGAATCCCAATACCAGCAGGTTGGGGTGTTGGACAAATGGCGAAGGAGCAGCGAGAAGAGGAAGATCTGAGAGCGAAGGTTAAAGATGCAGTTCCTCTTATCATGGCCAAGCAACAGTTGCTGAGCGGCCTTGACGACAATGAGGAGATGAAAGAGCTTGTGAAGATAATGGGCAAAATCGATGTGCTCTGTAGGATGATTGTCTCTTTATTTGCGGTGTATGTAGCTTTTCGTGATGTATTCATTAGCTACGACATGAGCACTTTCTTTGAAACTAGTAATGAATGAAACACTGTGTAGCGGGCTGGGCGTAGTGTTGTGAACATCTAATGATTTCTATTAACGGAAATCAGGGGTATCCCCTTTTGCTCATATAAATAAATAAATAGCGAGAGGCCACAATCGGGTCAGCTTTGTTCTCATTCGAAGGCGTCGAGCAAATTGCAGTCCAACAGCAAACTATGTCATCAAATTCAAGTTTCACAGCCAAATATGAGTACAACTAAACAACAATGTCATCATGTTTTAGTTGTCATACAATCACCAACACAAATCAGCATACATAACAAGTGATGTTCTCACGACAAAATACTAAACAACATGTTCATCAGGTTTGAGTTGTCATAGCAAACACAATTTCACATAGTAGATAAAAAGCGACTTGACGCGACCAAATCGACAAAAGCAATGTAATCATCATCCATGGCAGCAGCGTCAACATCTTCGCCATGTGTATCGATCTGAATCGTAATTCCCACGGTGTCATCTTCTTCTTCGTCCTCAACGTCCTCGAGCGTTGGCTTCTTCTTGATCAACTCTTGTATGTCCACGGCCACGACAGGCAATCTTTTTGCGGTGTCATTGGCGTGATGGTTCTCAAAGATATTAGGAACATTTGTGTTATCTTGTACATCGAGGGCGATGTAAGCATCATCTTGTTGTGCAACTTCATTAAGCGAATTCCTCTGCTCAAACCTTTGCAATACTCTCCGATCATCGCTACGTGCAAATGTGTCTTCCAAGAAAATATGTGTTGCTTGATTTGCCAAAATAAAAGGCTCGTTGGTGCAGTACGCCGCCTTGACATTGATGGATTTGAAATAATCATCAGCTCTGGGTTTTGCGATCTGGAAAACAGGTTATACCAACGACAGACTGTGAGAACCACACACGATGATCCTCGGCTGGAGATATCTGCAAGCTGAACAATGTACATTATGTTAGCATACATTTCAGTTGTCTCTTTGTCATCGTATCCGTGCTCATGATGGCCTGTTTTGTGTCTTCCTACCTTCGTCTCGTGCAAGGGTGTTGTAGCGCACATCTCCAACAACATAAGATTCATAATGTCTTACCAGTATCGGGACCCATTGCTAGTGAGTAAAGGGCATCATCAACTGCCTGCCCATCCTCCGCATCTTCTTAACCTATGGTTAGAAAATAGACAAGCTGATCATCTTATGTACTCAATATATTAAAAAAGCGGCGGTGCACTTCAAAAGCTTACATGGTTCTTGAACCATTTACATAAATCCTGCCATAACCAGTTTGTCAATGTTTCTTGGATTTTGCGGCGATAACTCCTCTTTGTAGATGATGCACAACATAGTGATCGCGTCAAACATCTAAATATATAAGAATGTGCTGCAAGTTTAGTAGATTACGATGTATAAGCTGCGATCTTGCACTTACTTGATATAAGGTAGTATCTCGGGACAGTTATTCAACACATACCAAACCATTTTGTCCAAATCTTTAGGTTTGTCCTCTTGTCGACTCTTCCACCTAACTTTCGAGCAGAATAATCAAAACATTGAGCCTGGATTGTCTTCACCCACCTCTTTGCTAAGCTGATCAATTTGTTTCAATGTATTTTGAGAAGAATGTCAGCGCTTCAGTAGCAATGTAGGCCTCTGCAATGGAACCCTCGGGTCTAGCTCTGTTCCTAACATAGCCCTTGAAAGTGCCTAGCCGCCTTTCAATAGGGTACATCCAGCCATACTATCTTGGACCTCTAAGTAGTGCCTCATCGGGTAGATGAACAGCCAAATGCACCATCACATCAAAGAAAATTGGAGGATATATCTTCTCAAGGTGCATAGGATAGTTGGTATCTTGTCTCTAAGGCGCTCCAAAGCATCTATCCTGATATTTCTCTGCAGAGTTCACGAAGAATTGTCCCAACTCTGCAAGCTGCTATGTATAAGTCGGGGCGGCCCAATCCTCTAAGGATAACAGTAAAACCCTTTGAAGTAGGGCGTGGCAGGTCATGAGTTTTCAACCCTTGTACCTTGTTTCCATCTGCTGACTCTCCTTTGAAGCAAATCCATGTGGGAATCTCACACGTGTGAGGACCTCGTAGAATTCTTTTCTTTTACCTTGTCCAAGGCGTACATAGCTGGTGCCATATCCGTGGTTTACCTTCATCTTGCACTGCAAATCCTTTACGATACCAGTGTGTCAAATCAATCCTAGATTTTAAGGTATCTTTCGTCTTGCCTTCAATGTTAAGAAGTGTGCCGATAATCTTGTCACATATATTTTTCTCGATGTGCATCACATCAAGATTATCTGAGATCCAAATCTTTCCAATACTCCAAGTCCCACAAAGTGGACTGCGGGTAAACAATAATCTCTCTTCTACCATGCCACGCTTCCTTTTCCGCTACCATTACGGGATGGTTTCTGGTGTAATATGCGACCTTCTCTAATTCCACTTGCAACTCATCGGCGGTGAGCCTCTTTGGCGCATCACGGTTTTCATGCTTTGCATTGAACACATGTCTTGGTATTTTCTAGGATGCGGCTTGTCCTTGGCAAGAAGCGGTGGTGTCAATGTAACAGATCTTGCTAAGTATTGCGTATGACAGTGATTCTGTCTGGCGAACACATGCATTGTAACCATGTGTCGTTAATACGACATAGTGCCCAAAGCGGATAATCATGGATGCACCAAATTACAACAACGCGAGAAAGAAATCAGGTGGTGGGCTGCTATATAGGTCTCGGTGAGAACACCCTTCCATAGCTGTTGAAGTTCCTCCACAAGAGGCTCCATGAACAAATCAAAATCCTTTCCGGGACTTTTTGGACTGGGATGAGCAAAGGCCATCATGTAGTTTGATTCTTTGTTGCGAGACATTTGGAGGCATGTTGTAAGGATAACAAGCACGGCCACATGCTATATGTGGCGCTCACGGTGGCCAAATGGGTTAAATCCATCTGAAGCTAAGCCAAGTCTAATGTTTCTCGGGTCAGATGACAAACTCTTTGTGTTTATCATTGAAGCTTTTCCACTCACTACCATGAGATGGATGGCTCATTACATTCGATCTCTGTACTCTGGTTCCTAGAATGCCACAGTACATCCTCTCTTGTTTGACATCATGAAACAACCTCTGCAATCTTGGTGTAATTGGAAAATGTCTCGAGAACATTATGAGGAACCCTCTTCACAGCATCGCCATCTTTCCATCTTGATGATTTGCATTTGGGCATTCACTTAAGTTGGCATAATCCTTAGGAACAGAACACAATTATTCTTACAAACATGGATCATATCATATCAATTCCAACTGCACGAAGGAAATTCTTCATTTCTTTGTAGGTGTGTGGCAGCTCGGGCGCATCTGGGAAAGATTTGCGGAAAGCAGCCAACATCGCATCGAATGATTTGTTGGTCATCCGCTCAGATGTCTTCACGAAGAAAGGTGACCATAGCTGAGAATCTTGACAGCTTATTTCACTGGGGTGACAACAACGTTGCATTGTTCCAACATGCGGGCCCACCGTTTTTCTTCTGCGGTGAAAGTTCACGGAATGCACGAGCATTTCGTAGCATTGTTTCCATGTTGGTCAAACTCACTTGGCTCCGCCACCACCACCTCCTCCTCCTCTTCCACACGAGCATCGAGGCGAGATCAAGATGGTGATCTGCTGCTTCCATGTAGTCAATAACATTGGCGTTCACAACTTCACCATGATGAACCCACCTAGTATATGTGACCGACATCCCATACAAGTGTAGATGATTTTGCACAGTTGGTGGGGTCTTGTAACTGAATTCATACAAGCTGCTACAGGCGAGCACATCTGATTTGGACCACCGTACTCAGCTCGATAAAGTTCATGAAGTTTTCAACCCCTCGACATATGCGGTGGAGAATCTTGACAGAAGTTATCAAGTCCTGTCCATCATTAGACATACAAATTAGTTCTTCTACTAGATATTACAGGAAAAACATATATGCTTTTTATGAAGTCAGAAAAAAATACCTAGGTCGATGTCTAAAGCTATGGCAAGATATTTGGACGAGCAGATCTAAATAACGAAATATATGTAAAGCTAATTCAGCAAACAGATTTGAGTGCTAAATTATGGCGAGCTGTTTCAGCGATCAATGAGGCGAGCACACAGCCATCGAACTATCGAAGGCCATCGCAGCAACAAAGATCGAGTATAAAACGGTGTAGAGCTATTTCACCTAACAGATTGGCTACTAGACCATGGCAATCGTCACAATAAATATATGGCAGGATATTTTAGCAACTAATCGGCCTTGGCATGCCATCTCAGCTAAGCAGATTGAGTGCGAGCAGGCAAAGAAGCTTCTTAAGCGAGCATATTGACGATAAACTACTTGACAAGCGGTGAGATTAACGGCGTCTATCAGCTAACATTCAATGCTACACCGGCATGAATGGGGCCTCGATCTAGAATCGCGTCTTGTGGGAGAAGCTGACGCCGTGCGTCTCCACCTGACGCGCGCCGGTGATGGCGGCGCTGACCGCCGTCGCCTCCACAAACGTAGCTGAGGTGGCGGCGCGGTTGAAGACGGCGATCTCTGAGCGTCTTGTGGGGCGAGAGGGCGCCATCGTCCCCTCGACGAACCGTGGCGCCGGCGTATCGGCCTTGCGGGGAGGCGGCTTTGGCGGAGCGAATGGAGTGGAGGGGGCGGGGGAGGGGTTTGGGAATATTTGGCGAAGGCGGTTGAATCAATTTGGGGGAATTTTTGTGTGGGTGTGTGGGGGGGGGAGGATTTTCGCACGGTGGGCGGGGGGAGTTTGGCGCATGGTCGGTTTCTCCAAGTGCAGTCCCATGTGTTAGTGAAGAGGCAAGGCGAAGCGCATTCCGTTTGCGTGAGCCGTGTGCAGGACCGAACGTGTGTGGGGTGCAATGCGACCGCGGCAGGAGTGCTGTGAGTGTACCGCCTTTTTTCCTTTTAAACTAGGTGCTTTGCCCCCTCAAAAAAAATTCTTTGCGCGATCCATCGATACTACTACTAGTAATCCGGTAATCCCGACTAAAATGGCGCGGCGGGTCTTTTCAGCGATATCTTTGGGAGGTTGGCTTAGTTGGGTTTTTAGATTTGTCTCGGTTCAATAAAAGCAGAGTTGGTGATGATGGTGTACTGTCATCCTGCAATATAGGCCGTCCGATCTATATCTAACGGATAGGAAGGAAACTATGACAATTTACCGCACTCCTCTCCACATTTGCGAGATAAGGCTTTCCCTCGTTCATCCTTTTCTCCCACAAGATCTTGATCTTCCGTGCAGCGCATGGGCATCTTGCTAGTACTCCTACAATATGTATATTATTGTGAAAGTTCATATACACGGCGAGATTAATGCAAACACGACAGATTTTCATTACATTTCGAACTTTTATAGGACAGAAAAATAAAAAAACCCGACCCTAAACCTATTCTCTGGCGGCGACCGGCGTCCATGTCTGAGGCGGGGTTCAAGACCCGTGAAGTGAAGGTGCGGTCTCGGCGAGGAAAAGTAGAACACGGGATACGGACGGCCAGTTGGCACACCATGCCCTGCCGCCTCCCATGCCCTACTCATCCTCGGAGGAGTCCCGACCTCGGCGGTGTCGGACGTTGGGCGGCGGCAAGTAGGGCAGCGTGGTGGCGGTGCTCCGTCGTCGGCCGCCAGCGTAGCCACCGCTTGTCGGTCGCGTCGCGTCGGCTACGCCGCTATTGCGTCGCGAGGCGACTTGGCGAGGCGACCTCGAGCTTCATCCCGAAGACAAGCTCTCCGCGAGCGTTCGCACTTGCGGTCATGGCGGATGTGGTGCGGTAGGAGGGCGATGCGCTATGGTGTGGAGGTTAGCTGGGCGTTGCCGCTTTAAGTAGCGCATTCGGTGAGGCCAAGCGTCCGGTGCGTCATTAAGTCGCGGAGTTGGTTCCTCGGGCACCGAGCCTCTGCGACAACATCTGAGCAGACGACATGAATGCGGGCAGCTGGCGCCCGGCTGGGAATGCACCGTGTGACGGCGAGCGAGGAGGGCTTTGGTGTGCGGGGTAGTCGGCTGCGGTCGTGCAGCGTTGGAGATGCCCTTTGCTCAAATCGATCCCCTCATGTCATTGAAAAAGCAAGGCGACCGGCATGGTCTCAGGTCGAGAGGATGCAGTTGGCGCGCTACACCACTCTGCGGACGCGTCGTGGCGCCCGTGCATCCTCGATGAGCGGGTGTTGGGGTGTGTTTGGATTGTGGCCAAAGTGCACCTTACCAAAATTTTGGTCATGACCCAAAGATTGGTCTTTGTTTGGATGGTTGCCATTTCTTTGGCATGCCAATGAACTCTAGCCAACTCTAGTTCATTTTCTTGCCAATGTCGGCCAAATCATGGGCAACCAATACCTCAACCAAAATTTTGGCTACCCAATGCTTTGATGGGGCAACCTTGGGCACAAACCAAACATACCGTTGGTCGTGCCACAGCACTAACGCCACCCTCGGCTGCTGAAACCGACCGTGTCTATCGGCGATATGGCGTGTCGCTCACCATGATCGCCGTGTCGAGGCGGTCTTTGGAGCTGCGCCCTATTGTTGGCTAACGACCCACATGAGCGGTTGTCGGTGGCGAGGAGGTCGTGGGCCAGCTCCTCCATTGGACTAGTCTGCGCTATGTCGGTTTCCCTGTTTTCCGGCCATATTCGGCGTCGGTGCTCGCGTTGCGCATTAGGCCTTTCACTATGTAGGCCAAGCGAGACAACTTATTGTTTATTTGAGCCGTTCAAGTGTAATCATGTGGCGTTTGCTTATTTCTCATTCCTCTCAACCCTCTTCTCCATCGATCATGTAAGCCCTCGATCGAGTCCATCCTCCGCATGCCTCATTTGAACATTCCATGAGTATCATTCGCATGTACCCACCTAGTCCTCTTTCAATAGATCTCCGGACCCGAGATGAAATCGAGAGGGAGCGAGTGGGGAACACGTGATACCTAAAGGCGGATTCAAAATTTTGAACCGGTGATCATAGCATCCATAAATCATATATAAAGGGTATTCAATGTTCGTTTAGTTTTGAGCGTACAATATACTCCCTCCTATCCTTTCGACTTTACATACTATGATAGGAGTATAAGTTTTATGTGTATTCAAAGTATCTCTACTATGATAAAAAAGATATCAACATTCAACAACGCCCAATCAATATTGTTAGATTCGTACATACTCCTAGATTTGTACTCGAGATGGTTTCCAATTTGACTATTGACAAGATTAATAGTACTCCTGTCACATAGGTGAGTAAGTCATCTTAGGCTGTGCACCGTGACCAAGGAGGAGGGGAAAACGAGAGACATTAATGTTTATTTGCTAATTCATAGTATTGCATGCAATGAACTAACAACTGCATGTCATGTTTGATAGTCTCAGGTCATTAAAAGCATGCACACCCTCATCTCTTATTGGTTCATATGTCAAGAAACAAGAAGCGAGGTAGAAGTTAATGCATCGCACCTCGTGTTTTGGGATTATTTGGTTTTAAGTAAGATGACTTACACACCTAGGCGGAGGAGTACATGAGATGTATAATGTGAAAATTATATCATTGGAAACTCCTTTCACATACAAAATTGACCATATGCTTTGTGTAAGTTGCATGTCATATATAATTACTCTAACATTTGGTCAAAGTTAGCCTCGAAAAACGCATTAGACCCTATATGCTTTGTGTAAGTTGCATGTCATATATTATTACTCTAACATTTGTGTAAGTTGCATGTCATATATTATTACTCTAACATTTGGTCAAACTAGTATAGTGGAAGTGGATCCTCTGACGTAGGTATCCCTGCCTTACCCTCCCTTTCGGTCACTTCTTGGCGGACCCCATGCTTGCTAGGCCCGCATGTCGGTTACTCAATGGGTTCGACCACGTCGAGGATCCTCATCGTAGTATACTCCCTCTGTTTTTATTTACTCCGCATAAAGCGGAGGGGTGGTGGTATAATAAATGGCGTGGGAGGGAGGGAGGGGCGTCGGTTTGCTCTCAGCTGCGGTCCCTGGCGGCAGCATAAAGGCAAGCGCGTTCCATTCGGTGGCGGCGGGAGGGTCCAGCGTGTCGGGCTGCTGCTTGTGAACGCGACAAGAGCGATGTCTGATCAAAACCGATTGACGGTCGTCACGGAACCACTATTCACACAGAACCTTCGCTGCTCGGCCTCGCCAGCCACTGCCCTAAAACCACACCAAATCTCAGCCCATTCCCCACCTTTCGATCCCTAGCCGCATCAAGCGTCCCCTAGTTCGCGGAAAGCCATAGTGCGCCGCAAGATCACTTAATACAAGATCTTGGCGGCGGGCGCCCGCAGAAATCGCGGCGGCGGTCGGCGCCATGACCTCGTTCCCAAGCTCGCTTTGTGGCGGGCCAATCCCGAGTTCTCTGGAGCCAAGCTACGAGAGGAGAAGCCGATCAATGTTCACTATGGAGGTCGCGGCGAAGGCCCCGATGGGTATGAGATGATGGGCGTCGACTTCGTGCGGCGTCGAGTCCCCATGGTGCGAAGCGGACCAGTGGTTCAACATGGCGATACTAAAGGGGACCCGAGGCGAGGCTCAACTCGGCGGGAGCGCGCATGCCGCTGCCATCGAGGCTCTCTGCGGCGGAACCGGATGTCGTGGATGTGAACCGGGCGGCGGAGGCTCAACTTGAGGCGGGCGCGGATGCCGCTGCCATCGAGGCCCTCCTGCGAGGTGGAACGGACGTCTGGACATGAACCAGGCGGCGGAGGCTCGACTTCGCGCAGGCGCGCGGATGCCGCTCTCGCCAGCGCCCTCCTGCGGCGGAACCGGAAGTCTTGGACTTGAACCGGGCGGTAGAGGCTCGACTCGGCGGAGCGCGCGGATGCCGCTGCCATCGAGGCCCTCCTGCAGGCGGAACCAGGCGTCCTCGACTTGAACCGGGCTGTGCTCTCGTCCATGAAGAGCGCCGCACGCTCCGCTTGAACGAGTAGCTGGAGGCCGAGGACAACCACGGTGCGGAGACACACGTCGACAGCGACGGCTGGTTCGCGCCGGCAGCCAAAGACGACGAGGTCGTCTCTTTCCATGGCGATGATAGTTTTTCTTTATGTTGTTGTTTTATGGATCTTTTGCTGTGTAAAACATACTATTTGTTATGCAAGTCGCTGACTTGGGTCGATCTACCATTTGAGCGGTTGGATGAATATCCTCGTCTCTAACCCTTCTTTCCTTCTTCCTCACCTCTTCTTCTTCCCCAACATACCACCGCACGGGCCGTATGGATATCCCCAACATGCGGTTGGATAAACATACTCTATGAGCGAAAATTATGTGTCAGCGATAGGATGGCTGAGTTTGGTTTGTTCACATGCGACAACACGTGTCGGTGAGGTGCGTTCCTTGGTTGGGTTTGCGGCGTGCAGGAAGCGGCGTGTGAGGTGCGGTGCGACCATGGCGTGTAGGAAGCGACCGTGTGAGGGTGCGGTGCGACCCGCGACAGACCCGTCTTGTAAGTGTACCTCCTTCTCATTTTGAAAACTTTAGGCAAGCTTGGCAAAAATGTGTGGCGAAGTTTGGCAATGCAAGGCCTAGACCCAAACAGGATAAGTACGTATGTACTAGGAGTACTAGTGTTAAAAAAGAAAGGCGGGGTTTTCCTTCGCGGGATTTAATCGATACAAATCCTTGTTTCACGTGTCAATTAATGCGTATTTTTTCTCGAAAGACCAAAGAGCTAACCATCTCACTCCTCATCGCTTGATTAATGCAGCGCCATGCAAACGAACCTTCTCACTTCCGCATGCATGCAGGGGATATTAATGTCCTTGGTTGCTAACCCCATCAATTTTGCCTCGATTAGTGTTAGTGGCCCTCTGCAAATTGTAATTTTGATATACTAGCCTTGTGTACAAAAAAATGGAGGTAGTAACTATATTTGAATTCCTTGCCCATTACGGTGACGTCCACGACTTTTTTTTTGGTTTGGCGAAGTTCGTTCAACGGAGAACACCATTGAGGGACACCACGGTAAGTCGTTCGCAAGTGCCGCCTACAAGCCGAGACAACCGCCTTATTTGCATCCAGGAAGTCCTTTACTAGTACTACTACTAGGAGTACTAGTGCGGTGAATGGTTTCTCGAAGAAGGCGATGGAGAAGCGGAGTCGTGAAGAGTGAAATGATAGTTGCTTCGTCCGTGCTTTGTGATTTGGCGCCTCACTTTGCTTTGTGATTTGTGATAGAAGGGACGGGGAGTAGACTCTATGCTCTATCTTGTACTACATGCGTCCAAGCATGGGAGAAAGAGGAGAGCGTTGCATTTTCTATTCCTTCAATCAATCAATCGAGGAGCTTCGGTTCCATCTTTTGGCTTTAGCAACACCGTCTACAATGGTTCCCACGATGCCAAAAGCTATTTTCACATTTGGCTACACAGTGTGGATGCCCTTAACCGTACCACTTGGTTTTGCTCCTGTGTGCTATCTATACAAATCTCAATTATATTGATCTAAAAATTATAGAATCAAAGATTAGTAAAAGGAGGTGATTTTGCAGCGGATGGCGGGGAGGTTTCTTATTTTTGGAGGGCGTTGTCTGGCGGTTTGCTAACATGCGGTCCCACGTGTCGATGCTTTACCAAGCTGATCCGTGTCCCACATGAGGCAAAACAATGGCGAAGCAACACGTGGTTAAGTTGAAGAAGATGAGGAGAAGCGGATTCAACAACGAGTGAAATGATGGTTGCTTCATCCCTCAACTTCTTTTTAGCATTATTACTTCGTCCCTCAACTTAAGCTGCGGAAAGGTGCAGCTTTGTGATTTGGCGCCTCATTGCTCATTACTACGCGGCGCCATGGTAGGGTGCTTCACCCGGCTGCTCTGCTTGTATTCGGTATGTACGTGGACCGGTAGCTTGATGTCCCACATGTCGGCGAAAGGACTAGAAGATTTATGAAAGCGGCGCTCCACTCTTCTGACGGAGGAGTAGGCGACCTGACGGCCCGATGAACTGTCACTTGTCTTGTATAGTACTATAGTTTTGCTGTTTATACGATCCATCGATACAAACCCGATTAAGCAGGAAAGGCGGGATTTTTCCCTTGTGATGATAATCTTGGCCATACATTTCAAAGGCAATTTTAATGTATGCAAACTGAATAATTATAAGTAACAATATGATATCTAGTAAAACTAAAACACATATGATTTATTGTGTTAGAGTGTAGTAGTAGTGTTGTATTGCATAGTTGTTAGATGTAACATGCGAGCGTGTAGAGATGTAGTTTTGGAGGGCCTACAGAGAGAAAAGCGTATCTGGTCACGAACTTGAGAATAAGCTGATTACGGTCACTATATCGTTTTGCGGTGATTATCCGGTCACTTGCTCACGATTCAGCATCGGATTGCACTCTGTTGACCGGCCAAATAGTCTGCGTGGCGCCATGTTGACTAGTTAAATTGACCATGTTCCTTGTGGGTCCCACCTGTCGATTCGCATAGGAAAAGGTCGGATAAACACAAATTCTGCAGCGCGACAAGGCTCCAACCCGTGCTTTGAGAATCACCTGGTTGTGTATGTATGCATCGGGGCTGATGTGTGCGCATGCGCGTGTAGGTTGAGCACTTGGCGTGAGAGTGTGTGTTGGTCGTGTGGTGTCTTGGTGTGTGCATGCATGCGTGCGTGTGTGCGTGTGAGTGTTGCGTGCGTGCGTGGCTGCGTGTGTGCGTGTGAGTGTTGCGTGCGTGCGTGGGTGCATGTGTTTGTGTGAGTGTTGCATGGATGGAGTTCGTGTGCATGCGTGCGTGTGTGTATAATCACCACACCAGCTCATGTGTGTTAAAGCAGTGCTCAGCATACCAATACAAGGCCACCTTGTCCGCTGTGCCCTTGGTCATGACTTGAACCACCGTCAAAATATTTTTTGTCGTTTGTTTTCATTCTTACAAGCAAGATGCCCGTGCGTTGCGTAACATCAAGATGCATTTGTATGACTTGTTTATCTTGTGAGAGAAAAGGATGAACGAGGAAGGCCTTATTTGCAAATGTGGAGAGGTGTGTGGGTACCTTTTGCAAAATTGCCATAGTTTCTTTCCTATCCGTCAGATATAAATCGGATGGCCTATATTGCAGGATGGCAGGCACACCATCATCACCAACTCTATTTTTTTATAAGAGTGTATTTTATAATAGTGTAGATGTAGAGTAGATACAAGTCGGCGGTGGGCACGATGTTAGTGAGATAATGTGATGCAACACTAGAGGTGCCACGTGGAGCGTTTAAGCTGGTCAACTAGTCATGTCATGAGCAAATACAAAGTTATGCGGTGAGCCCGTGATTGTATAATAACCACTAAGCGTAAGCGGTGACCGTAATGAGTGGATTATGAAGTCCAATGTATGTATCGTGCTTTCGCTTCAAATACAATGATCGTCATTGCATATATCGCGAGAGAAAGATGAAACAGCGTGAATTTTCTGGGGCTTACTTTTAGAGGACACGGAGATAGTTTTGTGTGCATCGTGAAAGGGCGTCTGAGGGGGTATCACGATGGAGAGAGATGCTCTTCGTTTCTCTTTATTATGACTAACTTTGTATATAGTATAAAATATACAAATTCACGGTCTTGAGAATAAATATCATTGTGGGCACCATGCAATGCAAATTAGCGTTCGTATTCCTCCATATAACTTTGTAATGTTGTATATATGTAGAAACTCTAAAATAATTTTTGGCCACACTTTATTCAAAAGGAATGTTGTATCTGAAATAAGCGTGAAGAGAGGGCTTTTTAGATCAATGGGGTGCGTGATGTAACATGTGTGAATGTGTAGTTGATGCATTTGGCGGGGCCTAGAGAGGTATGTGTGTGTATTAAGTATTGAGAGAGGCATGGATAGAGGGGCCGACGGGGGGGGGCGTGAGAGAGATAGCACGAGAAATGAGAGTGGTCTAGAGAGAGACGAATATGGCGCCATGACAAGAGATTCCATTCCCTTGAGTGTGTATATGCAAGGGGAGGAATAGAGGCACCAGGAGAAATTTTACGTGTGTGTGGTGTTTGTGTTGGTATGTGTGGGTGTGAGAAGATAATGAGATGTGGGGGCAGAGGGTGTGTCACCACGTGAGGTCCGTGGGTCGAGGTGAGGCCCTTCGTTCGGTCCGTCCTGCGCCACATTGGTCGACCCATGACACATTTAGGAAGACCCATGGATGACTAGTCGTACAAGACAAAGATAGCAGAATTGTGAAGGACTCTGTGTCCTTGACAAAGCCGGCTAGGATTTGTAACCCTAGGTTCTTGGACTAAGGTAACCCTTTATCTACGATATTACTATTCATCCAACCTAACTTTAAGGGCATCCTACAAAATGCTCTGCTAGAATCATACTAAATCGATTAGGAAGAGGTGTGAGATAATGCGTGAGAGGCAGGCGTAAAGATAATGTGCGTACATGAGACACGTAGGCAGGTCCATGTATATAGAAAGGTCGATGAGGATTGTGCGTGTGTATGTTTGCGAGAGGAAGAGTGCTTGTGATAAAGGTTAGTGAAAACAGTTGTAAATGGTTACGAGAGGGAGGGAGGTTATATCTAGAGCATGTGTGCGAGAAAGACACCTCGGGAGAGAGTGTGTGAGCATGTGTGAGAGACCACCGATGGAGAGTGAAACTACTACGTAAAGACTGCTCTACACATTGATTAAAGATATAAATTGTATCCAAATATTAGGATGGGATCATGATATTTGCAATTAGTGTAAGGCGGTCATTGATCCATCGGACATCTAGATTCTATCGAATTTGAGCATGTCTATGTTATTATTCGACACAATTGATCCACATAGTTAGTATTTTGAACTCCGGACAATGCATCGCTTTAGCAATCGAATATAAGCGTGAGTATAGTTCATGTTGTGTGTGTAAAGCACATTATACATCTGAAAGTTACACAATGGACATTTATAAATAGCTACCTATGAACTAGCATACATTTGAATTCAACCTAAGGTGGTTTAAAAAATCGAATTCAACATGAAGTCCATTCAATTATTTGAATTTGATATCATGGCATTTGTAAACCATACCTAAACTATGGGGTACCAATCTTTGCTCTGATTTTGTACATAATAGCATATGTAGTCGTGTACAAAATAGATTCAAATTAGCTCCTCCATTCCAAAATAATCATAGTTATAGGATTTTCAAGTGTCAAAATTTCAAAAGAAGCGGATAATTTAATGAGGTTTTCAAACATACAAGGTCAAATATAACGTTGTCTATTTAGGTCAATCCTCATAGTTCAAGAGTACTCTAAGCGTGAATGCTTGTGTTTCAAAATTTGAGCGAAGCGCCAAAAGAGCCTCTACTACTTTGAAACCGCGTGAGACCAATGTTTGGTAGTACAAGGAAATTACTTTTCTAATAACTCCGACCTCTGAAACCTACCGGCCCGGCGTCCAAAGGTCTAAACGGGGTAGGTTTGTAGCTTCATCTAGGCGCCACGCAACCGCCTCGAAAAACATTCATACACAATGGCCGCCTAAGCACACATGCTGTGGCGAAATCGCTCCGCCCACTATTTGGGACACAGGATTACCATCCTACCCCGACCCATGAGAGGTCCGAAATTTAAGAGGGGCAAAGTTTGTACTTTCCCAAATTTCAAACAAGCGTGTCCCATCTTACATTCAAAAAGCCAAAAACAAGCGCGTCCCAGACGAAACATGGTTCCCCCACCGTCCGATTCCCCATTCGTACTCCAGGCGCCAAAACTACCTCTCCACCAGCCAGCGAAACCCGGCGTCCTCCGTCGCCACCCCATCCCACCCATCAACCGCCGCCCTCCTCCATCACGCCGAGCCGATACCCAGCGTCGTCGTCCACCGCAACCTCAACATAGCGCCCTCCACGGCTAGTAGTTGAAGCCGAGGCCGAGCCGTCCGTGCAGAGCCAGTTCAACCACGCCGTCCTGTGCCTCACCGCTACCACTCCAACTTCGCCACCCTCCACCACACCGGAGCTGTTCCTACTATGCCGTCCTTCGCCGCCTCGGATCTGCTTCCCCTCCGCCGACATCTGCCACGGCAACTGATCAACAATTTGGCCATGGGTTTGTCCAAGCCTGCACCCTCTAGAACATCGGTTTCCCCGGTAAAAAGAAGAAGATCGCGCGACATGTGGAGGTGACCACACCGGCAACCGAAGAACGTACTCCTCTTCCCTTATTCGTGCAAATCTTACGTCTCTGCTTGCACGGTATTCATCCCACAGAAGACACTAGCTGACCGCTTCTTATTGATACTAGATGTTCCTAGTAACTCGCGATGCACAAGGTTTCTCCTCATATACTATTTCACCTTAGCTAGAGGTCCGTCACCCCACAATTTCAATTTCTGGCAGTTGATTCCCAATTAACGGAAGCATTCCCGGCGTAACAGGCGCTAATGCGACTATTACGCCGGGAAGCAACATATAGTGTTTATCTTAAGGCGTCTGCGGCCTAAGCTCTTGGCGCTGATCGGAGGTCGGCGGGATTAAAGGATGGCTTGAGGCGCTGCCAAGCACGGCGGTGGTGTGAGGTCGATGGGAGGCGGGCGGCGGAGGCACGCAGTGCAGGCGGTGGTCATTGGCGGTTCGAGAAAGATAAATCACTTGATGGTGGCGGGAGGTGAAGCGAAGGCCATCTGCCCGTTCCTTATAGATCGGACGGTTCATTAAAAAATCGGTGACCTATTTATTTTCGATCATTGTTATCTTAGATATGACCACATGTGGTGGTGTCTTTGGAGGAGTACTGCATTTCTGTGCTCATATATTACAAAATCATACGGAGTAGAATCTAATTTTGTTTGCCATGCAATGTTGTAGAGCTATCATATGTCTCCTGTCATTTATTTTTCAGCCACCTGCTATCTGCTACTTTTACGATTGCACTAGTTACGCACACACTTCATCCATACTCTCACTATTGTGTTTTTATGCAAGGGTATTTGAGTGCTGCCGAAGGGAAGCAAAAAGAAAAGAGACAAGTCGTGCCAGCTTTCTCGTGGGTAGGCGCGACACGTTCTGAGCGCTTTAAAGGGTGCGAGTGTCGTGAGATGGAGCGGTAGCGTTGCTCTGGAGTTGATGACCTCGCTCGCAATGAACCACCATCCCATAGTGCTTGCTTTAACCCGGCGGTGTCATATGTGGTTGCATGTTCCATATGGTGTCTAGCTTGTATTGAAAGGCGAAGTCGGTCTTTATTAAGATAAGGAAAGATATTTTTACATGAACCACCATCCGTGAGCACCAAAAGACAAATAGCTAGTCGAGGGCCTTGGCCGAGCCAGTGACAAGCCCAACAAAACAGGCATCACACGGAAGCCAACTAAAAAGCAGCGATGGTGGCGAAGCAGCCCGCCTCCACCAGGCTCTCGGGTCCTAGATGATCATGTTCACCACTCCGGCCGGATGTCTAGCTTGTATTGCTTCCAATTTGGTTAAATTGCATCTGCTTAGCTTACACATTATACCTTTGAATATGACATGCCTTTCTGTTTTTGGTACATACTAGTACATACATGTATTAACCATGTTCTTACATCAAACTAATGTTCTTGTGTATCCCTCATCAATCACTTATGACGAGGCAGGCGAGGCAAGGGACTACTCCTCATTTAAAGAATGCAGCGTCGACCTCCACATGATTCTCAAGAAAGCGAAATGCTAGATGAAGATAGTGAGCGTAGCTCTGTAGTTGATTACAACATTTCTCCTACACTAGCATCGCATGTGCTTGCTCTAACTTAGCAGCGTGATATGTGGTTGCATGTTGCATATGGTGTCTAGATTGTAATTCTTCCAATCTGGTTAAACTGCATGTGCTAGTCGCTTAGCTTATACTCTGTAAATGTGACATTATACTGTTAATGTGACATGCCTTCTGTATTTAGTACATAGTACATCTGTCTATTAAGCATGTCCTTACATAAAACTATTGTTTTTTGTATCCGCATCAATCAATATGACGAGACACCTTTAGTATATGCGATGTGATATTAGTTGCATCTTTCATATGATTTATAGCATCGCTGCTTCTAATTTGTTGAAATTCCATTTATGATGGGGCGCTTTTAACTTGGCGAGTCATATTGGTTGCATCTTTCATGTGGTGTCTAGCTTGCATTGCTTCTTATTTGCTGGAATGGTTTACGCTTAGTTTACACAAGCAGTTGTGAACATGCCATGCCGTCCTGTTTTTCGTACATATTCCATCCTGGTATCATGTGTTTGCCTTACATCAAAGTAGTGATTGTCAGTATCATGCATGAATGAGTTCCGAAGAGAGAATTTTATTGCTTTTTCTTGTCGGTTTTACTTGACAATTCAAAATCAATAAAGCGGAAGGAAGTTAGCAAGGCAGCGGATAAAGGTGCTCCTTCAAGCGGAGGGCCTCTACAGTTTCTCCTCCACACCCCAAGATGATTTCCAAGACAACACATGCATAGACACTCAACAAAGCTGTGTTTATGATGAGCAGCGTCTCCCCTAGTGCAGCATCACTTTGGTGCTCCCTCTAACTTGGCTTGTTATATGTGGTTGCATGTTATGTGTGATGTCTAGCTTGTATTGCTTCTAATTTTGTTGAATTCCATCTGCTTACTTTACACATTATACTTGAATAAGACACGTGTTCTGTTTCTAGAACATACAATATCATCTATCACACCATGTTCTTACATCAAATTACTACTGTTGTGTAACCTGCAACAATCACTTATCATAAGACACGTTTGACTTGGTGTGATATAGGTTACATCTCACATTCTTTTCTAGCTTGTACTACTAATTTGTTGAAATGGCACTTATGGCGAGACAGTTTTAACTTGGTAGAGTGATATTCGTTGCATCTTTCATATGGTGTCTAGCTTTCATTGCTTCTAATTTGTTGAAATGCCTTCTCCTTAGTTTACACATCATAAGCTGTGAATATGCAATCTGTGAATATGCAATGGCACTAATGACGAGAGACCTCTAACATGGTAGTGTGATGTTGTTTGCATCTTGCATATGATTTATTTCTTGTCTTGCTTCACATTTGTTTAAACACCATTTATGTTGAGACAACATTAACTTGGCGAGCGATATTTGTAGCATCTTTCATATGGTGTCTACCTTCCATTGCATTGCTTCTAATTTGGTGAAATGTCTTCTTCTTAGTTTACACATCATAGTTACGGTTATCTCTTCCATCCTGTTTTTCATACATATTACATCCTCCTATCATGTGGTTGTCTAACATCAAAGTTCAGTTAAATCGCATCACACATCAATTTGTTACGAAGAACTAAATTGTTATTCATTTTCTTGTCGGCTTGACTTAACATGGCACAAAGAAAGAGGAAGAAACACAGAATGGCAGGGAATGAGAAGCGGATGAATCCTGCAGATTCTCTAATGCGATGGTGCAATAGAAGGTGAAAGTCCAGCGGAAAATTCTACAAACACGGCATCCCATGCTACGAGCTGCAAAAAAGCCAAGCGAAACAAATAGCTGCCACCAAACAAGCGAGACTACCCTAATTCTTGCAACACCTACCACAGTACTACCACTGCACGACATACTCGTCGTCAAGCGAAGCTAGCAACACGTTCCCAAGCTCCTTGCCACGACACTACTTCCCAAGCACTCTTGACACAAGGCGAGTTGGCAATATCAGATGAACCTTGTGAGCTTCAACAGCAAGAAGGTAGTTCTTTGGAGTCAAATTCTGATTGCATGCTTCTTTATATGTAGTCTCACAGTTTGATGTACACTAACACTTCCTATGTTCGTTGTTGGAATAGCACCTAGGCGCAAGAAAACAAACATCGGGGATAATGCTCGATAGGTTAACTAAATCTAGAGGAGGAAGAATGGAGATCCGTTTTGAGGCAGGTTTAAAAAGGCCACGTGATGCTCTGAGTCAGCCAAGTTAGTATCGAGGCAGCGGTTGCCGTTAGGTGTCATGTCGTATCCTCCCAACATGGATTGATGCAGGAATGACAAAACGAAACCAGTTCAACACCTTCCTTGACCATTTATCTGTAAGTATGGTTATGTATGGAAACTAGTAATATCGTCTTGCTCTGTCCCATACTTTCTAGGTTCTTGATAATGAGACTCCCATATTTTCAACATATGAGGTTCAAGTTGGATAGCCAAGATGATGCAACGGACAAGCTTGCACCCATGTTTTCAAGTCTGCTCATGACGATGTCGGTATAACTTGAGGAAAACTCACTTTGAAGGCAAGGCTAACGGTGAACTTTCCCAAACATCTCCGATGGAAAATATATCGGATGAAGGCTGGAGGGCCTTGTTAAACACTTGATCGATCCAAGTATCGGTACATTATATATATGTGATCAGATCACATGTTGAAGTCCTATTGGCGCATGTGCCACACAAATCTATCTTCTTGTAGGTGAACTGTTCAAAGAACAAGGCCAACCGTCTGAAAGTGAAATTCAAAGAACGACGAGGATCTCGTAGCTATATTGCACCTGCGAGGCTCTTGTAATTAGCTGTTGTTTCACTCTTTTCGTTGTACCATATTATCAGATCTATATTGACTTGTTCGAAATGCGAGAGGAAAGCCATAAGGACCAAAAAGTACTGAACCAAATGATGTGGAAATCTTCAAGGACTGTCACACCAGCAAGAAGAAGGGCATGACTATACCGGTCAAAGCATTTGTTGTAAGTCCTTAATCCTCATGCCTTTTAACTACTACTTACACTGACTTGTGCCTTGAACTGCATGGTTTGCAGCCAATGTCTATTACTCTTTTCAATTTTATACACAATTGTCTTAGCTTATCATTGCACCTTACAAGGTTTAAAAGGGAGGAGTGATGTTCCTTTGATCTTGACCCGTAATCTAGTTCCGTCTTGGACTTGCCCACACAACGTTACAATTGCATGTTTATGCATTCTCGGTTGTTTTGTGATATGAATGATGTCATACTATGCTTACCGTATTATAAACTCCGTCTCTTTATCCTTAGCCCTCAATACAATGTGAAGAAATGGACAATACATTAGCGATGGTACATGGCCATATGTTTGGAACCTGGTTTTATTATGTACTTTGCAATAAAATACAACTAATATTTTACATGGATTCACCAGAATAAGTTCTGTATATAGACCAAAGCTATTTTGTTTGGTTTTGCTGCCTCCTTAATATCTTATGTTCTGGTACTACTAATGTAAAACCTCAACTTTTCAGCGAGCTATGGAAAAAATGGTGGAACCGCCACCTTCTGAAGGTGGCGAGGCAACAATAACTGCAATGTTAGCTCTTGCTGCGGTGGGTCGATGCACATCCACTAAAGTGCCAAAAGCATGTTCTGCGTATCTTGGGTTGGTTGTTAAGGCAATATCGTCCAAACTGCCTCATGATCAAGATATGCAAGCTCAAAGCAATGTTGTATCTGCGCTCGGACACAAGTCCATTCCCTAACAGAGGCCCTTTGTGAAACAAGGAGAAACATTTCTCAATGTCGTCAAGATATGCATGGTTTTGAAACCAGACTATCAGACATTTGCTATGTTGTTCAGGAGCCTAGTGTAGCGACCCGACCCGAATGGATCAAGTCTCGTGCTCGGTGTCATCCCTGGATCGATAATCTTGACACCACAAGATGCTTGAAGGATTTATAGCGAGTAGCAATCACACACTTATTACATCGTTGTCCACAAGGGAACTGAATACAATAATATGGCTTAAGGCCATCTAGTAATAACAGCGGAAGGCTTGGAAGATAAGCGAGTCCATCAACTCCAGCGGCATCATTGAGTATAGAACCACGACCTAACACCTTACTGTCGTGCGAAAAGTGCTGCAGCGTGAAAAGTTGCAGCCAGCACGGGTGACACATGGAATATTTGGCAATGTAACACATAAAACAATGAAGGAATAAGCCTATACTACATGCATATTTGGCTGGTGGTAAGGCTCTCTGGTTACATTTGCATAAAGCTGATTTTCCCTACATCAAAGGAATAATTTTATTTAACTATCATGGTGGTTGTTAAACATTGAGAATGGTTGACAGCATCCTCAATCCCAATTAAAAAGTACTCATCAAAACCCAATAACTTTTATTTAGAAGTAACATGTTGAGATTCACATGATAATCAAGTACCGGATACTCAAATTGTCCATAACCGGGGACACGGCTAATCATGATTAGTTTATACACTCTGCAGAGGTTTGCGCACTTTTCCCCACAAGACTCGATCGCCTCCGCTTGGTTCTCGCACTACATGGTGTTTGAGAAACGGATGACCGAGACATAGCCTTTCAGAAGCGCTAGCACCTTAGATGTGGGTAGACCGTACCAACCTACATCCCCTACATCAGCTAGCCTACCCGTAAGAGTTCGCACGACTTAGTCAACTACGCTTGAGCCCATAATTGGCTTGTGGCTGCACACGGAAGTTTCAGTTTGAATAATCTTATGATCCCTTAGAGCACAGGTGGCGGTCAGAAGAAATCTGAGCAAGTCTGATGGAAACCAGGTGCCTCAATCCACCCAGATGTGTGTTTAGGTTGCCACCTTAGTTAAACCATTAATTAAACAATCTCACATCTGTCATGGATATTCACTCACCCAATCCACGTCTACTAGCATAGCATGGCATAATAAGCAAACGTAGAAGTAACTCCCAAGGTTTCATAAGTAAAACAGGTAATAGGTACTACCTCAATCTACTTCCCAAACCCACAATTTAATTAGATCCTAATCATGCAAGTGTTTGAGGAATAGATCTAATGCATAAAAACTGGGTATGAGAAGGGTATGATCAAAGTGTTACTTGCCTTGCTGATGATCCGCGAGTCCTAGGGATTCGAAGTAATAAGCGGCGCACTCCGGGTGATCTAACGCAGACAAACAACAAGCATACAATAAGTACTCATCTAATGCACGGAAATCTCGAATAAAAGATCTAACCGAAAGTTCAACTTAAGAACCCTGGTTGCAAAAGAATCGAATCAAAATAAACTCGAAAGTCGAAACTCGAGAGAGAACGACTCGGTTTAGCGATCTGAAATTAGGTCAAAATTTCTCAGTGGCAAAACTCTGTGAAAGTAGGGTAGTCGGAACGGCGGTTTCGTTCTGAAACTCCGGCGCTTGAATCACTGATTCCGATAAGCGGCGAGAAATAAAACAGTTTTGAAAATCGGATCGAAATCAAATCGAGAAAATAACGGATTAAATTCGATTAAAAGAAAAACGCGAACAGGTTAAAAAGCGAGCGTTAGTGTACAGAGCGAATCTAACGAACGCGTTCACTAAAAGCGAGCAGTTCGGTGAGCGTCCGTTAATTAAGAAAACCGAAAAAATAACAAAACCAATCTAGGTTTTTTTAAAACAGAACATATTTTTTAAAAAACCGGATCGGTTCGAGGAGAAGACCGAATCGGGCGTGGCGGGCGGCTACCTCCGCGATCGCATGGCGAGGTCAGCGAGGTCGGTGAGGCTCGCGGGGTTGGCGTCGGGCGGGGTCCTGGCGGCGGCGGCGCCCCCATCGCGGGCGGCGGAAGGCTCGGCGGGTTGGGGTGAGAGAGAGGGGTCGGGGGTTATAAAGGGAGGGTGGTCGGCTTGGGAGGGCAAGGAGCCGGGTCAGGCGGGACTCAGGCGGCGCGAGCGTCTTGGCGGAGGAGACAGAGGAGAGGCGGCAGCGCTTGAGGAGGAGGCGGGAGGTGGGCAGGGCTGGGCCTCGGTCCAGAAGCATGATTTTTAAAATAAAAATTAAACCAAATGAAATAAAAAAATACCAAATGAACTCCAAATTAAATAAAACAAATTTTCCCGACTCCTAAAATGAGTCGAACAAAATGAACTTTAAAAACAGCAAACATGCATAAATTTTTTAAAATGCTCATTTTTGCCTAAGCAAAATAAATCTTCCAAAACCAAATTTGGTTTATTTTTAATATCTTCATTTTTCCTAATTGTTTGGGAAAGTCATATTATTCCCTCTCAAATTATTTTTATAGGAAAACTTTATGAAGATAATTTAAATAAATCCAAATGGTCCTATTTTCAAAATTTGAGAATTCCCAAATATGAAAATTGTGAAACTTCCAACTCTCTCCGAGGGTCCTTGAGTTGCGTGAAATTTCTAGGATCGGAAAATGCGAGAAAATATGATATGCATGATGACCTAATGTATAACATTCCAAATTGAAAATTTGGGATGTTACAAACCTACCCTTAAGATGAATCTAGCCCTCGAGATTCGGGTTAACTAGAAAATAGGTGAGGTGGTCCTTAAGCAAAACTTCCTCTCTTTCCCGGTGGCTTCATCCTCGGTGTGGTGGCTCCATTGAACTTTGCAAAACTTGATAACCTTTCTGCGGGTAACTCTGCTGGCATAATCGAGAATCTTAACTGGTTTTTCCTCATATGTCAAGTCATCCTTCAATGAATTGCCTCCAATGGCTTGTGTCTCTTAACGGTACCTCTGCAATCTCGGGGTGACATTTCTTCAACTGAGAAACATGGATTACATCATGAACTCCTGACAGTCCTTCTGGTAATTCCAACTTATACGCAACTTCTCCCATGCGTTGCAAAATCTTATATGGTCCAATAAAGCGGGTGCTAACTTTCCTTTAACTCCAAAGCGCTTAACTCCTCGAAGTGGGGATACTCGAGATATACTCTGTCTCCAACCGTACTCAATCGCTTTGCGCTTTGAATCGGCATAGCTCTTACATGCGGGTGGGCTACCTTGAGCTGTCTCGAATCAACAACTTTCTGTTGAGACTCCTTAATCAAATCTGGTCCAAACAATGGCGATCTCGGTTTAGTCCCATGACAATGGTGTCCTGCACCTTCTTCCATACAAGGCCTCGAAGGTGCCATCTTCAAGCTGGTTTGGTAGCTGTTATTGTAGGAAAATTCTGCATACGGCAAATTATCGTCCCAACTAGATCCATAATCTAGTGCACAAGCTCTCGACATATCCTCCAAAATCTGATTGACTCTCTCGGTCATCCATCGATCGTGGGTGGAAAGCTGTCTTTGAATTCAATCGGGTTCCCAATGTTTCGTGCAACTGGTTCCAAAATTTGAAGTGAACTGGGTTCCTCATGCGATACAATGCTCCTCGGAACTCCGTGTAAGCATACAATTCTGGTCATGTATATCTTTGCCAACTTAGCACTGCTATAGGTAGTCTTGATTGGAATGAAATGAGCTACCTTGGTCAAGCGGTCGACTATGACCCAAATCGAGTCATATCTGAGCGGGTCTTTGGCAAAACTGTGATGAAATCCATGCCTAGTTTATCCCACTTCCATTCGGTATCGGCAATGGTTGTAACAATCTGCTGCTGCTTCGATGTTCTGCCTTTACTTTCGACATACGTGCAAACTGCTACATACTCCATAATATCTTTCTTCATTCGGTCCACCGAAAATATTCTTCAAATCCAAATACATCTTGGTATTTCTGGGTGAATCGAATAGGGTGAATCATGGGCTTCTTGTAGAATCAACTTCACGATCTACGGGTCATTGGGCACATAAACACGGTCCTCAAACCATAGGGTATCGTGTTCATCCTCACGAAATCCTTTAGCCTTTCCTTTGCTCATTTTCTCCTTTATAGAGGCAACTTCCTTATCGCCTTTTGGGCTTCTCGATTTTGTCCATTAGGGTCATTGAATCTCCAATGCTGCTACATAGCCTCTGGAACTATTTCCAAACATAGCTCTCGAAGGTCCTCGGCTAACTCATTGGGTATTTCTCCCATCATTAGGGTATTGGCGTGGCTCTTACGGCTCAATAAATGCCTTCGACATTAGCCTTTCCGGGTGATAATGCAATCTCATATCATAATCCTTGATTAGCTCTAACCATCTCCTCTGTCGAGATTCAACTCATACGTGTGAAGATGTACTTCAAACTCTTGTGATCCGTATATACTTCACAATGATTTCCAATGAGAAAATGTCTCCACGTCTTCAAGGCATACTGCGGCTGCTAACTCCAAATCATGGGTGGCATAATTCAACTCATGGGGCTTAAGTTGTCGTGAAGCATCTGAAACAACTCTTCCTTCCTGCATAAGCACTGCTCCAAGTCCTCGGCGTGAAGCGTGCAATACACCTCATAATCCTTAGTTTGATCGGCAATATCAAACTGGTGAGGTAACCAATCTTTTCTTCAACTCTGAAAACTTGCCTCACAGTCCTCGGTCCATATGAATTTGTTTTCCTTCTTCAACAATTCAGTCATAGGCTTTGCAATCCTTGAGAAATTCTCAATGAATCTTGGTAGTATCCCTGAGTCCAAGGAAACTCAGAATCTCTCCAACTGTCGTTGGTGCTTCCCACTTGGTTACGGTCTCAACTTTTGTGGGGTCAACTGCTATCCCTTCTCCGGATATAACATGTCAGAAATCCAACTTCCTTTAGCCAAAACTCACATTTGCTGAACTTGGCATACAACTGGTGTTCCTCGGTTTCTCCAAAACCAATCTAAATGTTCCTTGTGTTCCTCTTCATTCTTGAGAAAATCAAAATGTCATCAATGAACACCACGACGAACTTATCCAAAAACTCCATAAACACTTTGTTCATCGAGGTTCATGAAATAGGCTGGTGCGTTAGTCATCCAAATGACATAACGGTATACTCATCAGATCCATATCTCGTGGTAAATGCTGTCTTGGGTATGTCCTCCGAATCTTCAGCTGATGGTACCCTGATCGCAAGTCGATCTTAGAAAACACTTTGGCTCCTTGCAAGCGATCAAACAGATCATTTATCATCGGTAGTGGGTACTTGTTCTTGATTGTTACTTCATTCAATCCACGGTAATCAACAACCATTCTCAAAGATCCATCCTTCTTCTCCACCAATAAAACGGGTGATCCCCAAGGTGAAGAACTTGGGCGAATAAAACCTTTATCCAATAGTTCCTTAATCTGCTTCTTGATTTCCGCCAAATCCTTTGCGGGCATCTGTCTGGTCGCTTTGATATCGGGCCTGTTCACGGCAGCAGCTCGATCAAAAATTCAATGTCTCTATCCGTGGCATTCACGGCAATTCTTAGGAAATACATCGGGATAATCCTTTACCACTGGTACTTCTTCTGTACCACTCGATAAGCAATTTAACTTGTGCTCTCCTCGGCTCGTGCCGTGATACATATAATCCTTCTTCCTTACGGTGTGGTGAGCAAAATCGATCTTGTGGTACAATCTATGTTTCCTCCATACTTTGATAACCAATCCATTCCTAATATCACATCCAATCCTTGGGATTCCGAACTATTAGGTGCGAGGGAAAACATAGTGTCCAATCCTTAGTGGCGATCGATCACACCATTTACTAGCCATGTACTCTGCTCGGGTGAGGTTACTAGCATGGGTGACCTAAGGGCTTGGGTTGGTAACTTGTACTTATCCACAAATCCCTTGATATGTATGAATGCGATGCACCAGTATCAAAAAGAACAAGCTGCGATAAATGACTTCACCAAAAACTTACCGATTCTTGCATCGGGCTGATCTTCAACCTCCTCCACATCAATGTGGTTCACTTGTCCCCTGTTGAAAGGGTTGGGCTTCTTTCGAGCTTCCATTGCCATTTCCATTCGCCTTACGGACGATCATTTGCATAATGCCCGATCTTGCGGCACTTAAAGCAAGTAATGTGACTCAGTCTACCTTGGATGGTGTAAGCGGGTTGGTGCGGTTTCATCCGTTGCTTCCTCCATTCCGTTCCCATTCTTGGTGCCATTATGGTTATGTGAATTACCTCCTCCATGGGTATCTGAAACTGAATTCCTGATTTAGGGGTATAACGAGGCTTCTGGGATCGAGTTATACTTCCCTTGTCCATACTTCCGCTTGCAGTTCTCAATTCTTCTTTGCTTTCCTTCAATCATGAGAGCTCGGTCTACTAACTCCTGGTAGTTGTTGAAACTTGCTACCATCAACGGCATCTTGAACTCATCATTCAGTCCTTCTAGAAACTTCTCTGTTTAGCTGCATCTGTAGTAGCGTCATCCGGGGCATAACGTGCTAATTTGCTAAAGTCATCCACGATCTTGTGTGATCCTTCCTCCTTGGCGTAAGTTGCGAAACTCACGCTTCTTCATAGCCATGGCTCCTGCTGAAACATGGGCTGTGCGAAAAGCTTGTCAAACTGGTCCCATGTGGCGGTGTCACGGGTAAGTGGTGTGAAATTCTCCCACCATCTGCTGCGGGTCCTTCAAGCTGATGTCTGCAAACTTCACTCTTTCACCATCCGTGCATCCTGCAGTGGTCAGCTCCTTCCTATCTTGCGGAGCAGGTCATACTGCTACAATTGGCTCGGTGCTCTTGGAATACACCGGTGAGTTCAGTCTAAGAAGCGAGTCGGATGATCCGCGGTGGTGGTGGTGGCGGTGGGTTGTTGTTGTTGTTACGCACCAATGTTTGAATCAGGGTATTCGCTGCTGGATCAATTGGGTGATCTCTGGCGGAAAACAAATCCGGGTCGCGTCTCGGAGGCATCTGAAGGGTTTAGAAGAAGAGAAATATAGAATAGAATGAGGTCTAAGGGAATCACTACCCAAATGCACATGAGCAAATGCACACAAAATCACTTCATTCAATCAAACAAGGGCTTACAACGATCTAACTATCGCAAAAGTCGTGTACTATAATGTTTACATGGAGGAATACTACTAATATGTGGGGACTTCTACTAATTTGAACGGTGGAAGACTCCATGATGTACGCTCGACCGTCTTCAAAATCGGGTTCACTTGGATCCGAATCGGTGTCATCGATGTTGATGTAGTCGATTGGGTATTCGACATCTTGGTCTTCATTCTGGCGCCAACTTCTTCTTGAGCTCTTGATCTCGTACTTAAGATCGTTATTGTGTCTTGCCAAAGCTACGATCTCGTCCATGTAGTCCTTGCGTGTAGTCTTGAGTTCTTCTTCCAATTCGATGATCCTTCCTTTGCATTACGCAACTCCAACATGTCATTGCACATTTGGTTCTCTGGCGTCGAATGTGCTGATTTAACTCTGGATGAATGCTGCAATGGACCTATCCTTCTTGGTGTTGACGGCGTCCCGGTTGTCATCTCGGCGTCCATAAATCTGGTAGATAGTGTCCTTGAGGTCTTCTTGATAAACTTCTCCAATCGTCCCATGGTAATGTGAGCTGCCATGCTCTTTCCAGACTCAAGTGGGTGCCTTGAAAACACTATCTGGATCGATAATCTGACACCACACATGCTTGAAGGATTTATAGCGAGTAGCAATCACACACTTATTACATCGTTGTCCACAAGGAACTGAATACAATAATATGGCTTAAGGCCATCTAGTAATAACAGCGGAAGGCTTGGAAGATAAGCGAGTCCATCAACTCCAACGGCATCATCGAGTATAGAACCACGACCTAACACCTTACTCGTCGTCAAAAAGTGCATAGCGTGAAAAGTTGCAGCCAAAACAATTGACACATGGAATATCTTTGGCAATGTAACACATAAGAGCAATGAAGGAATAAGCCTATACTACATGCATATTTGGCTGGTGGTAAGGCTCTCTGATTTACATTTGCATAAAGCTGATTTTTCCCTACATCAAAGGAATAATTTTATTTAACTATCATGGTGGTTGTTAAACATTGAGAATGGTTGTGACATCCTCAATCCCAATTAAAAGTACTCATCAAAACCCAATAACTTTTATTTAGAAGTAACATGTTGAGATTCACATGATAATCAAGTACCGGATACTCAAATTGTCCATAACCGGGGACACGGCTAATCATGATTAGTTTATACACTCTGCAGAGGTTTTGCACTTTTCCCCACAAGACTCGATCGCCTCCGCTTGGTTCTCGTGACTACATGGTGTTTGAGAAGCGGATGACCGAGACATAGCCTTCGAAGCGCTAGCACCTTACATGTGGGTAGACCGTACCAACCTACATCCCCTACATCAGCTAGCCTACCCGTAAGAGTTCGCACGACTTAGTCAACTCGCCAGAGCCCATAATTGGCTTGTGGCTGCTACGGAAGTTTCAGTTTGAATAATCTTATGATCCCTTAGAGCACAGGTGGCGGTCCGAAGAAATCTGAGCAAGTCTGATGGAAACCAGTGCCTCAATCCACCCAGATGTGTGTTTAGGTTGCCACCTTAGTTAAACCATTAATTAAACAATCTCACATCTGTCATGGATATTCACTCACCCAATCCACGTCTACTAGCATAGCATGGCATAATAAGCAAGCGTAGAAGTAACTCCCAAGGTTTCATAAGTAAAGCAGTAATAGGTACTACCTCAATCTACTTCCCAAACCCACAATTTAATTAGATCCTAATCATGCAAGTGTTTGAGGAATAGATCTAATGCATAAAAACTGGGTATGAGAAGGGTATGATCAAAGTGTTACTTGCCTTGCTGATGATCCGCGAGTCCTAGGGATTCGAAGTAACAAGCGGCGCACTCCGGGTGATCTAACGCAGACAAACAACAAGCATACAATAAGTACTCATCTAATGCACGGGGAAATCTCGAATAAAAGATCTAACCAGAAAGTTCAACTTAAGAACCCTGGTTGCAAAAGAATCGAATCAAAATAAACTCCGAAAGTCGAAACTCGAGAGAGAACGACTCGGTTTAGCGATCTGAAATTAGGTCAAAATTTCTCAGTGGCAAAACTCTGTGAAAGTAGGGTAGTCGGAACGGCGGTTTCGTTACGAAACTCCAGGCGCTTGAATCACCTGATTCCGATAAGCGGCGAGAAATAAAACAGTTTTGAAAATCGGATCGAAATCAAATCGAAAATAACGGATTAAATTCGATTAAAAAGAAAACGAGCGAACAGGTTAAAAGCGAGCGTTAGTTAACGAGCGAATCTAACGAACGCGTTCACTAAAAGCGAGCGGTTCGGTGAGCGTCCGTTAATTAAGAAAACCGAAAAAATAACAAAACCAATCTAGGTTTTTTTAAAAAAACCGAACATATTTTAAAAAAAAACCGGATCGGTTCGAGGGGAGAAGACCGAATCGAGGCGGTGGCGGGCGGCTACCTCCGTGATCGCCGGCGAGGTCAGCGAGTCCGTGAGGCTCAGCGGGGTTCGGCGTCGGCGGGGTCCACGGCGGCGGCGTCGGCTTCTCGCGGGCGGCCGGCGTCAGGCTCCAGCGGG
Organism: Aegilops longissima; assembly: GCA_021605205.1. Taxonomy (NCBI): domain Eukaryota; kingdom Viridiplantae; phylum Streptophyta; class Magnoliopsida; order Poales; family Poaceae; genus Aegilops; species Aegilops longissima. The sequence continues at coordinate 218,703,091 of CM038678.1, forward strand.
TTGGGGAGGAGAGAGGGGTCCGGGGGTTATAAAGGGAGGGTGGTCGGCTTGGGGAGGCGAGAGCCGGGTCAGGCGGGACTCAGGGGCGGGGAGGCGTCTTGTGCGGCGGAGACCGAAGGGCAAGGCTGCAAGGCGAGGGAGGAGGAGGCGGGGGAGGTGGGGGTGGGCACTGGGCACTGGCTGGCTTGGGCAGTGGGCCTCGGTCAGTAGCGAGATTTTTTTAAATAAAATTAAACCAAATGAAATAAAAAAAATACCAAATGAACTCCAAATTAAATAAAACAAATTTTCCCGACTCCTAAAATGAGTCGAACAAAATGAACTTTAAAACAGCAAACATGCATAAAATTTTAAAATGCTCATTTTGCCTAAGCAAAATAAATCTTCCAAAACCAAATTTGGTTTATTTTAATATCTTCATTTTTCCTAATTGTTTGGGAAAGTCATATTATTCCCTCTCAAATTATTTTTATAGGAAAACTTTATGAAGATAATTTAAATAAATCCAAATGATCCTATTTTCAAAATTTGAGAATTCCCAAATATGAAAATTGTGAAACTTCCAACTCTCTCCGAGGGTCCTTGAGTTGCGTGAAATTTCTAGGATCGGAAAATGCGAGAAAATATGATATGCATGATGACCTAATGTATAACATTCCAAATTGAAAATTTGGGATGTTACACCTAGGGGAAATGAAGGTGAGGGTTATGGTGCTCCATCAGACAATACAGCATGAAAACGTAATAGTCAGGTCAAATGAACCGAAGCTTACGAACTTTCGTTGTGCATTTATCTCGCTAGACTGTTAAGTTTTATGCCAACCTTCCTTTTGTTATATAGTTGTAATTTGTTTTGGTGCGATACAAAATTAATTCTTAACGCAGCCACCAAATTTGAAGAAAACAACAAGCCATTTTGTATAGTGTAGGGTGTTCCCTATATTTGCTTTGGTGGCGATCTTTGATGCCGAGTGGATGTAATCTGTGAAATCGCCTTAATAGCCTAGCGTTAGTTTCGCCTTATTTATTTCCTAGTCTTCCTTTTCCCTATTTTTCTAGTGGCGCAACTACCCATGGGCCATATCTGGGCCGTAGGATCCACGGGTCTCCACGGGCCGTCGATAAATGGGCTCATGTCGGTGGGCCTCGGGCCGTCGATAAATGGGCTATGTCGGTGGGCCTCGGGCGTCGGATAAATGAGTCTACATGGGCCATAATCGGGCGTAATTGGTATCGGCCCAGCAAGATGGTAGGCGTTAACGGCCGTGGGACTGCAAAAGCTTAATTACATCACGGGCATAACGGGTCGTTAATGGGCGAGAATATAGGACGGGCTGGCGAAATGGGCCGACTCTTGCCATGGGCCAAATTTGTCCCATTAGGGTAACAGGCCGATGAACGGGTCGACTCTTGCCATGGGCGAATTTGGCCCATTTGGGGAACTATGCGATGTGGGCGACTCTTGCCATGGGCTGAATTTGGCCCATTAGGGGAACAGCCGATGTGAACGGAAGTAATCGAGGGCAAAAGGGCCCAAGAGCGTATGGGACGTCAATAGGCCGAAAGCTAACACGGGCTGGAAACGGCCCATGTAAATCATGGGCCGTTAACGGGTACAAAGAAGATTACTGTTCATTATGGGCTAGAGTCACTGTGGGCTTGTAAGGGGCCGAAAGATACGAAGGCCTCATATGGGCCGAAAGACGTCGTGGGCCATACATGGACCGAAAGTGAAATGGGCTGGTGTTATATTCGACAGCCCACATGACGTTGTTGGGCCGATTTCCTTTAGTGCCTAACGGGCCGTGAGTTAACGGGCCGTAAAATGGGCTATTTGCGAAGAGACCGTTAACAGGCTTTTCATGGGCCAGCCCGTTAACTTTTGACCAAGTCAAACGGGCCGGCTTTGTAAGCTAAATGGGCCAGTGGCGGGCCGTGGCACGTGTCGACATATCATAGGCGCCTATTTGACCCACTGACGAGCTGACACGTGTTTTGTCTGGCCAATAAGAATTTTACACGTGGAAATTTCCCATTGGTCGGGGCTGTTAACGGGTTATCGGATCCAAAACCCGACCCGATAGCTTAACGGCGTTCCGTTACGGTGGATGCCACGTGTCGGTCACCCTTGACGGAAGCACTTCTGTGACGCGTGATTTATCGTCATGGAAGTGGACACTTCCGTGATGATAATTTTGGTAATGTCATGGAACACTTCTACGACAGCACATGTATGACTATCTTGATTCTGTCATAAATTTGTCATGGATGTACATGCATGACAAAAAACGCGACCTACTATGACAAACACGTATCATCACGGAAGTGTATTTTTTTTGTAGTGCAAAGAGAGATAAGAAGCCCTCTAGCTAATAACTATGGACCCGAAGGTCTGTGGTAAACTACTCACACATCATCGGAGAGGCTATGGTGTTGATGTAGAAGCCCTCCGTGATTGAATCCCCCTCCGGCAGATCGTCGAAAAGGCCCAAAGATGGGATCTCACGGGTACAGAAGGTTGCGGCGGTGGAAAAGTGGTTTCGTGGCTCCCCTGGATGTTTTCAGGGTATAAGAGTATATATAGGCGAAAGAAGTAGGTCGGTGGAGCTACGAGGGGCCCATGAGGGTGGGGGCGCGCCTACCCCCTGGGCGCGCCCTCCTGCCTCGTGGCCGCCTAGTTGCGTCTCTGACTTCCACTCCAAGTCTCCTGGATTGCGTTTGTTCCAAGAAAGATCCTCGCGAAGGTTTCGTTCCGTTTGGATTCGTTTGATATTCCTTTTCTGCGAAACACTGAAATAGGCAAAAAAAACAGCAATTTGCACTGGGCCTTCGGTTAATAGGTTAGTCCCAAAAATAATATAAAAGAGCATATTAAAGCCCATTAAAAATCCAAAACAGATAATATACTAGCATGGAACAATAAAAAATTATAGATACGTTGGAGACGCATCAAGCATCCCTAAGCTTAATTCCTTCTCGTCCTCGAGTAGGTAAATGATAAAAATAGAATTTTTGATGTGGAATGCTACCTAAGATAATTTTTAATGTAATTCTCTTTATTGTGGCATGAATTTTAGATCCAAAAGATTCAAGACAAAAGTTTAATATTGACGTAAAGACAATAATACTTCAAGCATACTAACCAAGCAATTATGTCTTATCAAAATAACATAGCCAAAGAAAGCTCATCCCTACAAAATCATATAGTTTGGCCATGCTTCATTCTCGTCACACAAAATGCTCCCATCATGCACAACCCCGATGACAAGCCAAGCAATTGTTTCATACTTAGCATTTTCAAACTTTGTCAACTTTCACGCAATATATGAGCGCGAGCCATGGACATAGCACTATGGGTGGAATAGAATATGATGATGGAGGTTGTGTGGATAAGACAAAAAGGGAGAAAGTCTCACATCGACGCGGCTAATCAACGGGCTATGGAGATTCCCATCAATTTATGTCAATGCGAGGAGTAGGGATTGTCATGCAACGGATGCACTAGAGCTATAAATATATGAAATCTCAACAAAAGAAACTAGGTGGGTGTGCATCCAACTTGCTTGCTCACGAAGACCTAGGGCATTTTGAGGAAGCCCATCACTTGAATATACAAGCCAAGTTCTATAATGAAAAATTCCCACTAGTATATGAAAATGACAAAATAAGAGACTCTCTATCATGAAGATCATGGTGCTACTTTGAAGCACAAGTGTGGAAAAAGGATAGTAACATTGCCCCTTCTCTCTTTTTCTCTTTTTTTTTAATTTTTTGTTTGGGCCCTCTCTTTTTTTATGACCTCTTTTTTATTTGGGCTTCTTTGGCCTCTTTTATTTTTTTATTTTTCGTCCGGAGTCTCATCCCGACTTGTGGGGGAATCATAGTCTCCATCATCCTTTCCTCACATGGGACAATGCTCGAATAATGAATATCATCACACTTCTATTTACTTACAACTCAAGAATTACAACTCGATACTTAGAACAAAATATGACTCTATGTGAATGCCTCCGGCGGTGTACCGGGATGGTGCAATGAATCAAGAGTGACATGTATGAAAATTATGAAGGTGGCTTTGCCACAAATACGATGTCAACTACATGATCATGCAAAGGAATATGACAATGGTGAAGCGTGTCATAATAAACGGAACGGTGGAAAGTTGCATGGCAATATATCTCAGAATGGCTATGGAAATGCCATAATAGGTAGGTATGGTGGCTGTTTGAAGGAAGATATAAGGAGGCTTACGTGTGATAGAGCGTATCATATCATAGGGTTTGGATGCACCTGCGAAGTTTGCACCAACTCTCGAGGTGAGAAAGGGCAATGCACGGCACCAAAGAGGCTAGCAATCATGGAAGGGTGAGAGTGCGTATAATCCATGGACTCAGCATTAGTCATAAAGAACTCACATACTTATTGCAAAAACCTACAAGTCATCAAAACCAAGCACTATGCGCATGCTCCTAGGAGGATAGATTGATAGGAAAATACCATCGCTCGTCCCCGACCGCCACTCATAAGGAAAGCAATCAAAGAACACCTCATGCTTCAAATTTGTCACACAACGGTTACCATACGTGCATGCTACGAGACTTGCAAACCTCAACACAAGTATTTGTCAATTCCACAATTACTCAACTAGCACGACTCTAATATTACCATCTTTATATCTCAAAATAATTATTAAGTCTCAAACTTCTCATAGTATTTAATGCACTCTATATGAAAGTTTTTATTATACCCATCTTGGATGCCTATCATATTAGGAGCAATTTTATAGCCAAAGCAAATTACCATGCTGTTCTAAAATACTCTTAAAATGATATAAGTGAAGCATGAGAGATCAATAATTTCTATAAAATAAAACCACCACCGTGCTCTAAAAAGATATAAGTGAAGCACTAGAACAAAATTATCTAGCTCAAAAGATATAAGTGAAGCACATAGAGTATTCTAATAAATTCCGATTCATGTGTGTCTCTCCCAAAAGGTGTGTACTGCAAGGATGATTTTGGTAAACTAAAAATCAAAGACTCGAATCATACAAGATACTCCAAGCAAAACACATATCATGTGGTGAGTAAAAATATAGCCTCAAGTAAAGTTACAGATAGACGAAGACGAAAGAGGGGATGCCTTCCAGGGCATCCCCAAGCTTAGGCTTTTGTTTGTCCTTGAAATTTACCTTGGGGTGCCTTTGGAATCCCCAAGATTTGGATCTTGCCACTCCTTATTCCAAAATCCATCAAATCTTTACCCAAAAACTTGAAAACTTCACAACACAAAACTCAAACAGAAAATCTCATGAGCTCTGTTAGTATAATAAAACAATTCACCACTTTAAGGTACTGTAATGAACTCATTATTTATTTATATTGGTTTTAAACCTACTGTATTCTAACTTCTCTATGGTTCATACCCCCTGATACTAGCCATAGATTCATCAAAATAAGCAAACAACACACGAAAAACAGAATCTGTCAAAAACAGAACAGTCTGTAGCAATCTGTATAAAACATATACTTCTGTAACTCCAAATATTATGAAATAAATTGGTGGACGTGAGGAATTTGTCTACTAATCATATGCAAAAAGAATAAACCTAAAATCACTCTCCAGTAAAAAATGACAGCTAATCTCCTGAGCGCTAAAGTTTCTGGTTTTTACAGCAAGATCGCAAAGACTTCGCCCAAGTCTTCCCAAAGGTTCTACTTGGCACAAACACTAATTAAAACATGAAACCATATCTAAAAAGAGTCTAGATGAAAACAAAAAGCAAGGAAAAAAATAAAATTGGGTTGCCTCCCAACAAGCGCTATCGTTTAACGCCGCTAGCTAGGCATAAAAACAAGAATAGATCTAGGTATTGTCATAATAATGATAGGGCAAATCTTGAAAACTCATCTCATATTCCCTATGTTCAGCAGCAAGTTTTCTTTGTGGCAAGCAAAATTAATCAAAAGGGCTAAATTTAATGGGACAGAAGTCCCCAAGATCAAGCTCGGGAGGTATTAGTTCCTCCTTTGGCCCCTCAAATTGCACGACCAATTCATCATTATAAGCATTCTTCTGGCAAAAAGTCATGAGCCTTTGTTCAAGAGAAAAACCTAACCCGTTGTTCTGAATAGCAAAATTATCATTAAGCTCGGAAATTCTATTAACTAGAACATCGGTAGGGACCTTCTTTCTAAGGTTTTCATTATAAGCAACATGGTCTAAAGATTGTAAACACATTATATCTTGCTGATTAAAAAGGATAGCTTCTATTGGTGGACGGCCAGCATCCACCCTATAATGCGCAAAAATTTCCTTGGCCTCTTTCATAATAAATCTGAACTCATGTGCTAAAAAGATAGTAGATGCTCGTTTAACAGAAGAATGCTCAATATTGGAAAATTCTAGAAAAATCCTTTGTATGCAAGGATGCATATGAATAAATTGTCTTTCAAGTTCGACTATGAGCAAAGACATAGCATCCACAAGACTACTAGTTCTATGAAGACCCTCCCATAGTGGGCAAAGCACCGACACAAGTAAATAAATCTTGAATAAGTCCTTTTTGAATAATATTACCACTACCGATCCGAAACTTTTTAGTGTGCATAATAGTAGATTCTTCATGAGGATTATCAAAAGCATCAAGGTTTCCCCCATTGTTACCATTATCCTTTTCAACGATAACCTCCCCAGTTTCAGACATGATAGCAACAAACCGCACTAAGAATGGACACACAAGAAGCAAGCGAAAAGAGGCGAACGAAAGAGGGTGAATAAAACGGAAAAGGTGAAGTGGGGGAGAGGAAAACGAGAGGCAAATGGAAAATAATGTAATGCGAGGGATAAGAGTTTGTGATGGGTACATGGTATGTCTTGACTTGAGCGTAGATCTCCCCGGCAACGGCGCCGGAAATCCTTCTTGCTGCCTCTTGAGCATGCGTTGGTTTTCCCTTGAAGAGGAAAGGGTGATGCAGCAAAGTAGCATAAGTATTTCCCTCAGTTTTTGAGAACCAAGGTATCAATCCAGTAGGAGACTGCACGCAAGTCACCTAGTACCTGCACAAACAATCAAGAACCTTGCAACCAACGCGATAAAGGGGTTCTCAATCCCTTCACGGCCACTTGCAAAAGTGAGATTTGATAAAGATAATAAGATAAATATTTTTGGTATTTTCATTGTATAGATTGGAAAATAAAGATTGCAAAATAAATAGTAAGCTAGAATTATAGATCGGAAACTTATATGATATAAAGTAGACCCGGGGGCCATAGGTTTCACTAGTGGCTTCTCTCATGATAGCATATATTACGGTGGGTGAACAAATTACTGCCGAGCAATTGATAGAAAAGCGCATAGTTATGATGATATCTAAGGCAATGACCATGAATATAGGCATCACGTCCGTGTCAAGTAGACCAAAACGATTCTGCATCTACTACTATTACTCCACACATCGACCGCTATCCAGCCTGCATCTAGAGTATTAAGTTCATAAGAACGGAGTAACGCATTAGGCAAGATGACATGATGTAGAGGGATAAACTCAAGCAATATGATATAAACCCCATCTTTTTTATCCTTGATGGCAACAATACAATATGTGTCGGTTCCCTTTCTGCACTGGGATCGAGCACCGCAAGATTGAACCCAAAGCTAATCACTTCTCCCATTGCAAGAAAGATCAATCTAGTAGGCCAAACTAATCCGATAATTCCAAGAGACTTGCAAAGATATCAAATCATGCATATAAGAATTCAGAGAAGAACCAAATAATATTCATAGATAATCAAGTTCATAAACCCACAATTCATCGGATCTCGGTAAACACACCACAAAAGAGTATTACATCTAATAGATCTCTAAGAACATCGAGGAGAACTTTGTATTGAGCCATCTAGCTAATAACTATGGACCCGAAGGTTTGTGGTAAACTACTCACACATCATCGGAGAGGATATGGTGTTGATGTAGAAGCCCTCCGTGATTGAATCCCCCTCCGGCAGATCGCCGAAAAAGGCCCAAAGATGGGATCTCATGGGTACAGAAGGTTGCGGCGGTGGAAAAGTGGTTTCGTGGCCCCCCTAGATGTTTTCAGGGTATAAGAGTATATATAGGCGAAAGAAGTATGTCGGTGGAGCTACGAGGGGCTCATGAGGGTGGGGGACGTGCCTACACCCCTGGGCGCGCCCTCCTGCCTCGTGGCTGCCTCATTGCGTCTCTGACTTCCACTCCAAGTCTCCTGGATTGCTTTTGTTCCAAGAAAGATCCTCGCGAAGGTTTCATTCTGTTTGGATTCTGTTTGATATTCCTTTTCTGTGAAACACTGGAATAGGCAAAAAAAACAGCAATTTGCACTGGGCCTTCGGTTAATAGGTTAGTCCCAAAAATAATATAAAAGAGCATATTAAAGCCCATTACGTCCAAAACAGATAATATAATAGCATGGAACAATAAAAAATTATAGATACGTTAGAGACGTATCAGGCGACGCAATGATCTGGAACAATGTGAAACCATACGATGCAGCGACGGCTAGGGTAGATGTCTGCCTGACTATATAATGCGAGCAGGGTAGGTCGTGGTTATAAACCCCGCATCCAAGTCACAAATCCAAAAGAATCGAAAACGGTTCAGTAATTAATGTGTCCATTAATTATTAATTAATTACTCATTACTTTTCTCGAGCATTAAAAATATAGACAATGTGCATAGATTTGTCCTCGGTGAGGGAGTCCTAGACTAAGGGGTACTCGGACTGCCGGCCTATCTCTAATGGGCCGAACAGGTGGGCCGCACTGCAACTGCTAGAAGGCCGAACTACGAGGCGATTTCGTATCCAGACAGGAGATCTTGGATGCCTTGGTGTGTCCTCCAAGTCAAGATAAGAAGAATCGACATGTTTAGTCCTTCCTTGTAAACGACGATGTGTAACCCTAGTACCCCTGGTGTCTATATAAACCAGAGGGTTTAGTCCGTAGAGGCTAGAACAACAACCATCATCCTACTAGCCTATGGTTTAGTCCATCTGATCTCATGGTAGACCGACTCTATAATCATCCTATACACTTCAATATAATCAAGCAGGACGTAGGGTTTTACCTCTTAGAGAGGGCCCGAACCTGGGTAAACATCATGTCCTTCGTCCCTTTTCCCCATTGATCCACGATCCACAGCTCAGGACCCCCTACACGAGATCCGCCAGTTTTGACACTGACATTGGTGCTTTCATTGAGAGTTTCGTTGTTGGATCGCCGAAGGATCGATGGCTCGCCTGACCATCGGAGATGGCATTAACACCGGGGACATCTTCATCCCCGACCAGCTTTTCATGTTCGGTAACATCGTTCTGCCTGGCAAGGGAAAGAAAAGTGGCAATGCAAAGGGACAGCAACATAATACAGCGGATTGAGGTGGCAACGGTAAGCGCAAAGCCGACGGCGGTTTAGACCTTGTGGCTAACACCAACACACAGAATAATAATTAGCATCGCAAGGGGAAGTCCTCGGTGCCCCGGTTTTGCGGGCCAAAGTTCAACCTTGAGACGATGATGTATCAGCCTTGTCCGAAGCACGACACGCAAGAGAAGCTGGCTAGTCATCTATGGAAGGATTGCTTCATCATGAGTGACTACAGAAATTCCAATTTTTCCAGAATAATCATGGCCGGAATGCCGGCTCAGGATTCAGCTCTCACGGACCTGGCTTTGGGGATGGCGGATCAAGCTCTGGTTTTCAGGGCCAAGGCAGTCAACGTGGTTTTAATCAGCAATCTGATCAAGGGAATCAGCAGCAGCACTCAGGTTATCAGAGTAATCTGAAGCAGCTGAATAGTGGTCAATATTGCTACGTCTTGAGCTTGCGTTGGTTTTCCCCGAAGAGGAGAGGATGATGCAGCACAGTAGCGTAAGTATTTCCCTCAGTTTTTGAGAACCAAGGTATCAATCCAGTAGGAGGCCACGCGCAAGTCCCTCATACCTGCACAAAACGATAGCTACTCGCAACCAACGCGATTAGGCGTTGTCAATCCCTTCACGGTCACTTACGAGAGTGAGATCTGATAGAGATAATATTTTTGGTATTTTTGGTATAAAGATGCAAAGTAAAAAGTAAAAGCAAAGTAAAAACAAAGCAAGTATAAAAGTGATGGGATTGATATGATGAGAATAGACCCGGGGCCATAGGTTTCACTACTGGCTTCTCTCATGAGCATAGATATTCTACGGTGGGTGAACAAATTACTGTTGAGCAATTGATAGAATTGAGCATAGTTATGAGGTTATGTAGGTATGATCATGTATATAGGCATCACGTCCGAGACAAGTGGACCGAAACGATTCTGCATCTACTACTATTACTCCACTCATCGAACGCTATCCAGCATGCATCTAGAGTATTAAGTTAAAACAGAGTAACGCATTAAGAAAGATGACATGATGTAGAGGAATAAATTCATGCAATATGATAAATACCCCATCTTGTTATGCTCGATGGCAACAATACAATACGTGCCTTGCAACCCTTTACATCCTTTGGTAAGGACACGCAAGATTGAACCCAAAGCTAAGCACTTCTCCCATTGCAAGAACTACCAATCTAGTTGGCCAAACCAAACGGATAATTCAAAGAGACTTGCAAAGATAACTCAATCACACATAAAAGAATTCAGAGAAGATTCAAATATTATTCATAGATAAGCTGGATCATAAACCCACAATTCATCGGTCTCAACAAACACACCGCAAAAAGAAGATTACATCGAATAGATCTCCACGAGAGAGGGGGAGAACATTGTATTGAGATCCAAAAAGAGAGAAGAAGCCATCTAGGTACTCGCTATGGACCCGAAGGTCTGAATTAAACTACTCACACTTCATCGGAGGGGCTATGGTGTTGATGTAGAAGCCCTCCGTGGTGGATGCCCCTCCGGTGAGCTCGGAACAGGCCCCAAGATGGGATCTCGTGGATCTGAGGAAGGCGGCGGTGGAATTAGGTTTTGGCTCCTCTTTGATTGTTTGGGGATACGAGGTATATATAGGAGGAAGGAGTACATCGGTGGGCGCCACGGGGACCACGAGGTAGAGGCGCGCCAGGCGCCTCCACCTGTGACCGCCTCGCACTTCTTGGAGTAGGGTCCAAGTCTCTGGATCACGTTCGGTGAGAAGATCACGTTCGAAGGTTTCATTCCGTTTGGACTCCGTTTGATATTTCGTTTCTTTGAAACACTGAAATAGGCAAAAAACAGCAATTCTGGGCTGGGCCTCCGGTTAATAGGTTAGTCCCAAAAGTAATATAAAAGTGGAAAATAAAGCCCAATATAGTCCAAAACAGTAGATAAAGTAGCATGGAGCAATAAAAAATTATAGATACGTTGGAGACGTATCAGGCATCCCCAAGCTTAATTCCTGCTCGTCCTCGAGTAGGTAAATGTTAAGAAGAGAATTTTTGATGCGGAGTGATACTTTGGCATAATTTCAATATAAATCTTCTTACTTGTGATATGAATATTCAGATCCGGAAGATTTAAGACAAAAGTTCATATTGACATAAAAATAATAATACTTCAAGAATACTAATCAAAGCAATCATGTCTTCTCAAAATAACATGGCAAAAGAAAGTTCATCCCGACAAAATCATATAGTTTAGGCTATGCTTCATTTTTGTCACACAAAGATATTCCCAACTTCTATACCCCCGATGACAAGCCAAGCAATTGTTTCATACTCAAATAATCTCAAACTCTTTCAACCTTTACGCAATACATGAGCGCGAGCCATGGGTATAGCACTATGGGTGGAATAGAATATGATGATGGGATTGTGTGGAGAAGACAAAAAAAGAGAAAATCTCATATCGACGAGGATAATCAACGGGCTATGGAGATGCCCATCAATTGATGTCAACATGAGGAGTAGGGATTTCCATGAAACTGATGCACTAGAGCTATAAGTATATGAAAGCTCTACAAAAGAAACTAAGTGAGTGTGCATCCAACTTGCTTGCTCACGAAGACCTAGGGCACTTTGAGGAAGCCCATCATTGGAATATACAAGCCAAGTTCTATAATGAAAAATTCCCACTAGTATATGAAAGTGACAGAATGAGAGACTCTCTATCATGACGATCTTAGTGCTACTTTGAAGCACAATATATGAGACTCACTACATGAAGAACAAGGTGCTACTTTGAAGCACAAGTGTGGTAAAAGGATAGTAGCATTGTCCCTTCTCTCTTTTTCTCTCATTTTTTTATTTGGGCCTTTTCTCTCTTTTTTTGGCCTCTTTTTTTTCGTCCGGAGTCTCGTCCCGACTTATGGGGGAATCATAGTCTCCATCATCCTTTCCTCACTTGGGACAATGCTCTAATAATGATGATCATCACACTTTTATTTCTGTTACAACTCAACAATTACAACTCGAAACTTAGAACAAAATATGACTCTATATGAATGCCTCCGGCGATGTACCGGGATGGTGCAATGAATCAAGAGTGACATGTATGGAAAATAATGCATGGTGGCTTTGCGACAAATACGATGTCAACTACATGATCATGCAATGGCAATATGACAAAAGTAATGTATGTCATAATAATGATGATGGAATTTGCATGGCAATATATCTCGGAATGGCTATGGAAATGCCATGATAGGTAGGTATCGTGGCTGTTTTGAGGAAGATATAAGGAGGTTTATGTGTGAAAGAGCATATCATATCACGGGGTTTGGATACACCGGCGAAGTTTGCACCAACTCTCAAGGTGAGAAAGGGCAATGCACGGTACCGAAGAGGCTAGCAAATGCGGAAAGGTAAAAGTGCGTATAATCCATGAACTCAACATTAGTCAAAAGAACTCATATACTTATTGCAAAATTTTAGAAGCCATCAAAATTCAAGTACTACGCGCAATGCTCCTATGGGGATAGATTGGTAGGAAAAGACCATCGCTCGTCCCCGACCGCCACTCATAAGGATGCACAAGCCAGGTACACTTCATGTTTCAAATTTGTTACACAACTTTACCCATACGTGCATTCTACGGGACTTGCAAACTACAACACAAGTATTTCTCAAATTCACAATTATCAACTAGCACGACTTTGATATTGTCACCTCCATATCTCAAAACAATTATCAAGCATCAAACTTATCTTAGTATTCAATTCACTCAAAAGAAAGTTTCACATATCTTGAACACCAAGTATATTAACATTAAGAAAATTACCATGCTATTAACGACTCTCAAAATAATCTAGGTGAAGCATGAGAGATCAATTTTCTTTAAAACAAATCCACCACCGTGCTCTAAAAGATCTAAGTGAAGCACTAGAGCAAAAATTATCACGCTCAAAAGATATAAGTGAAACACATAGAGTATTCTAACAAATTCCAAATCATGTATGGCTCTCTCAAAAGGTGTGTACAGAAAGGATGATTGTGGTAAACTAACAAGCAAAGACTCAAATAATACAAGACGCTCCAAGCAAAACACATATCATGTTGGTGAATAAAAATATAGCTCCAAGTAAATTACCGATGGAAGTAGACGAAAGAGGGGATGCCTTCCGGGGCATCCCCAAGCTTTGACTTTTTGATGTCCTTGTATTATCTTGGGTGTGCCATGGGCATCCACAATCTTAGGCTCTTGCCACTCCTTGTTCCATAATCCATCAAAAGAATTCACCCAAAACTTGCAAACTTCACAACACAAAACTCAACAGAAATCTCGTGAGCTCCGTTAGAGAAAGAAAACAAAAGACTACTTTAAGGTACTGTAATGAACTCATTCTTTATTTATATTGGTGTTAAACCTACTGTATTCCAACTTCTCTATGGATTATAAACTATTTTACTAGCCATAGATTCATCAAAATAAGCAAACAACACCATAAAACAGAATCTGTCAAAAACAGAACAGTCTGTAGTAATCTGTAACTAACGCAAACTTCTGGAACCCAAAAAATTCTACCAAAATTAGACGACCTGGAAAATTTGTTTATTGATCAGCATCAATTGGAATCACTATTTTATCACGTTCTGGTGATTTTTAACAATTCTGGCACTGAGCACAAAGATTCTGGAAATTACAGCAAGATCAAATAACTATCTCCCAAGAAGATCTAATAGGTTAAACTTGGCACAAACACTAATTAAAAGATAAAACCACATCTAAACAGAGGCTAGATGGATTATTTATTCCTAAACAGAATCAAAAACAAAAAAAACTAAAAATAAAATTGGGTTGCCTCCCAATAAGCGCTATCGTTTAACGCACCTAGCTAGGCATAAAAGCAAGGATAGATCTAGGTATTGCCATCTTTGGTAGGCAATCCATAAGTGGCTCTCATGATAGATTCATATGGTAATCTTATTTTCTTTCTAGGAAAGTGTTCCATGCCCTTCTTTAAGGGAAATTGGAATCTAATATTTCCTTCCTTCATATCAATAATTGCACCAATTGTTCTAAGGAAAGGTCTACCAAGAATAATAGGACATGAAGGATTGCAATCTATATCAAGAACGATAAAATCTACGGGCACATAATTCCTATTTGCAACAATAAGTACATCATTAATTCTTCCCACAGGCTTTTTAATAGTGGAATCCGCAAGATGCAAGTTTAGAGAGCAATCATCAAAATCACGGAAATCTAGCAAATCACATAAAGTTTTGGGAATAGTAGAGACACTAGCACCCAAATCACACAAAGCATGAAACTCATAATCTTTAATTTTAATTTTGATAGTAGGTTCCCACTCATCATGGAGTTTCCTAGGGATAGAAACTTTCAACTCAAGCTTTTCTTCTTAAGATTGCATCAAGGCATCAACAATGTGTTCGGTAAAAGTCTTATTTTGACTATAAGCATGAGGAGAATTTAGCACGGATTGCAACAAGAAAATACAATCAATTAAAGAGCAATTTTCATAATTAAATTCCTTGAGATCCAAAATAGTGGGTTTAGCAATATCTCGATTTTTTATTTCTTTCAATCCCACTTTTATCAATTTCATCATCAAGATCTAAAAACTCAGAATTCTTAGAACTCCTTCTTGGTAAAGGAAGATCATATTCAGTTTCATCAAGATTCATATTGCAAATCAAAGATTTAATAGGGGACACATCAATAACTTTTAGATCTTCATCTTGATTTTCATAGGAATTCGGTTTAGCGGCCATCTTATTGACTAAGGTAGCTCGCATATCCGAAATTTCAGCGGTCATCTTTTCAAGAAGAGCAATTTGGGCTCTTATACCATCAAATTCTTTGGACATATCATCGAGCTCTTCATTCATATAGCTCATAATACTCTTTTGTTCCTTAAGCTCATTTCTAAAGAAATTATTATGCTCAAATTGCAAAACCATAAACTTCCTGACATTGTTTTCGATCTCCTCTAGCCTTTTAAGGTGAAGATCACCAGGTTTAGGTAGGGCCATCACGACAAACAAGCAATCCAACACACGAGCAAACAAAAAGGCAAAGGGAAAAGGAGGAGGAGATAGGGAAAGATAGGGAAAATAAAACGGCAAGGGTGAAGTGGGGGAGAGGAAAACGAGAGGCAAACGAGCGTCAGGGGCCCACGAGGTAGGGGGCGTGCCCAGAGGGGGGGCGCCCTCCACCCTCGCGACCGCCTTTGGCACTTCTTGGAGTAGGGTCCAAGTCTCCTGGATCACGTTCGGTGAGAAGATCACGTTCCCGAAGGTTTCATTCCGTTTGGACTCCGTTTGATATTCCGTTTCTTCGAAACACTGAAATAGGCAAAAAACAGCAATTCTGGGCTGGGCCTTCGGTTAATAGGTTAGTCCCAAAAGTAATATAAAAGTGGAAAATAAAGCCCAATATAGTCCAAAACAGTAGATAAAGTAGCATGGAGCAATAAAAAATTATAGATACGTTGGAGACATATCAAATATCATGTGTTTACTACGAGTTTATGCAAACAAGACCAGAAGGTTCATAAGCGAGCAGTGAACGCGGTTGAGCCGGCGGTTCCTTGGTACTTGTGATGGTCTGAACATCCTATTGTATGGAGCCGTGAGGATCACCCGCCCCGGGTTGACAATCCGTGTCAGTTGGCTTTGGTGGTTGCGCCTCAGGTTGGAGGGTACAAGTTTACTAAGGTGCTCATGGATGGAGGCAGCAGCATCAATATCCTTTACTATGATACTTTTCGTCGTATGAATTTGACTGACAAAGATCTTAAGCTGTCTTCTACTGTTTTTCATGGCGTGGTGCCTGGTAAGTCGGCGTACCCAGTGGGCAAGATAGCTTTGGAAGTGGCTTTCGGTGATGATCAGGATTATAGAGCTGAGACATTGAGTTTTGAGGTGGTCAAGATCAAGAGCCCTTATCACGCCTTGTTTGGGCAGCCAGCTTTCATGCTAAGTTTATGGCAACACCTTGTTATGTTTATCTGCAGCTTAACATGCCGGGTCGTAAGTGTACCATCACAGTACACGGGAATAGGAAGATCGCCTTGGAGTGTGAGGAGGGTGATGTTGCCTATGCTGAGTCTGTTTGTGCAACAGAGGAGTTGAAGTTTTACCAAGATAATGTTGACCCGGCAGATATGACACCTTTGAAGAAGCCAATCACAAAGCATGACCCCTTGTTGAAATTTAAGTCGGCAGATGATACTAAGCTGGTTGATTTTGTTCCTGGCGATTCATCCAAGCAGTTCAGTATCAGTGCTAATATGGATTCGAAATAAGAAAGTGCGCTCATCGAGTTCATCCTTGAGAACCGGAACATCTTTGCATGGAAGCCTTTAGACATGCCAGGTGTACCGAGGGAACTCGCTGAGCACACTCTCAATGTTGATCCAAAGTTTAAACCGATCAAGCAATTCCTTCGTCGTTTTAATGAAGAGAGGCGTAAGGCCATTGGTGAAGAAGTGGCCCGGCTCTTAGCGGCTGGATTCATCATTGAAGTTTTTTTATCCTGAGTGGTTGGCTGACTCGGTGCTGGTACTTAAGAAGAATGGCACTTGGCGTATGTGTGTGGATTACACAGACCTTAACAAGGCCTATCAGGCTGACCCTTTTGCTCTCCCTCGTATTGATCAGATCACCGATGCTACAGCGGGTTGTGAGCGTTTGAGTTTTTTGGATGCTTACTCTAGTTATCATCAGATCAAGATGGTAGTTAAGGACCAGGAGAAGACGGCTTTCATCACTCCCTTTGGAGCATTCTGCTATGTGCCTATGCCTTTTGGGCTTAAGAGTGACCAAGCGACTTATCAGTGTTGCGTTCAGAATTACCTCCATGACCAGATTGGACGCAATGTTCATGCTTATGTGGATGATATTGTTGTGAAATCCAAAAAGAAGGAAACCTTGATAGATGATTTGAAGGAGACATTTGACAATCTCCGGGTCTACAAGATGATGCTTAACCCGACCAAGTGTGTCTTTGGTGTGCCAGCATGCAAGCTTTTGGATTTTTGGTTTCTGAAAGAGGCATTGAAGCTAACCGGAGAAAATCAAGTCTATCACCTCTTTGGCTAAGACGGCATGTATTAATGACATCCAGCATCTGGCGGGTCGTAGTGCGGTCTTAAACCGGTTTATAAGCCGTTTGGGAAAAAAGGCTATCCCTCTGTATCATATGATGAAGAAGGCAGATCATTTTGTCCGGAGTGATGCTGCCAATCAGGCATTTGAGGCATTGAAAAAGCAGTTGGCCGAGCCACCAATCCTTGCAGCTCCTATTGATAAGGAGTCCTTACTGTTATATGTAGCTGCTAATAGCAGAGCCGTTAGTGTGGCAATTGTTGTGGAAAGAAAGGAATCAGGCAAGGAATATCCGGTTCTGCGGCCGATTTACTATGTCAGTGAGGTGCTCATTGAGTCTAAGCAGAGGTGCCCATATTGGCAGAAGCGGGTTTATGGGGTGTTCATGGCTAGTCGTAAATTGAAGCAGTATTTCTTTGGTCATCCCATCATTATGGTCAGTTCTGCTCCCTTAGGGGATATTGTTCAAAACTGAGAAGCCATGGGTCGGGTAGCCAAGTGGGCCATTGAGCTTGGACCCCGTGGTTTGAAGTATATGCCTCGGACAGCTATCAAATCTCAAGAACTTGTGGATTTCATCAATGATCGGACAGAGTTGCAGATGCCTGAGGAGAAGCCGGATAGCACATATTGGACTCTTCACTTTGATGGAACTAGACAGTTGGAAGGCTCGGGGGCTAGAGTTATTTTGACTTCCCCATGAGGTGATATTTTTTTTTATGTCTTAAGGTTGATGTTCCCTTGTACTAATAATGCAGCTGAGTATGAAGCCTTGCTCCATGGTCTTCGGATGGCTAAAGAAATGAATCTAAGCCGGGTAAGGTGTTTTGGCGACTCAGATTGCTGGCTCAGCAAGTTTCAAGAACTTGGGATTCGAAAGATCCACTCATGGCGGCTTATCGCAGATAGGTTGATGCTATTGCTGGTCATTTCAAAGGTTATCAAGTAGAACATGTTGATCATAGGAAAAATGAGGCGTCTGATGCTTTAAGCCGGCTAGGGTCCTAGTATATTTAAACTAACAGGTTAATTAGATTAATTAAATAGGATTAATTAACTTAATCAATACATTAAATAAATTAATTTATAATTAATTTTATTAATTCATTTTTATTCTATTTTTTATTATTTATTTATTTTATAAAAACGTTCTGGGCGGGCCCCCTATGGCAGTGGCCTAAAGGGCCAAACGGGGGCGGGTTAGCGGGCGCGCGGGCGCTGGGCGGAGCCGGGCGTCGGGCTCTAGCCCGCCCGACAGGCACCACGGCCGAGGCGAAGGGTGCGTGGCGTGGCGGAGTGGAGCCGGGCACCGGACGCCGGATCAAGTGGCGAGCTAAGCGGCGGTGTCGCAGGCGCGGAAGGCCGACGCGGCTGCAACATGGCAAGCAGTGGAAGCGAGCAGGAGTTGCGCGGTGGGTGCAGAGGCGTGGCTGCTGGGTCAGGGCGCGCGTCGAGGACGGGCAGCGCGGGCGAGCAGAGGCGAAGCGGGCGGAGGCGGGCCACGGCGGGACGGGCGGCGCGGCGGCACGGGCGGCGGGCGTGGCAGCGATGGCGGTGCAGGAGGGCGCGCGGTGAGCGGCGCCCGCGACACAGCGAGCTCGTGTGCGACACGAGGGAGGAGCGGGGCCGCGGTGTGAGCGCGTGAGCGGCATGACACGCGCGACCGAGTGGTGGCGCGACTGGTGGTCAGGGGGCGCGGGCCGGCGAGGCCGCGCACGCACGGGCAAGCGACGCGCGGAGCAGAGGCATGGGTAGCAGAGAGCAGCAGCAGAGGCCGTAGGCGAGCGCAGGTGCGGGACAGTAGGCACGGCGATGTCCGACATGGGGAAGGGGAGTACGAGGAAAGGGGAGGTGTTCACGGCGGGGGACGTAGGGGTTCGGGCAGCATTTGTCGAGGCGGAGGTCGGGGACGTTGCAACGGAGAGGGGCATGCCGGCGAGGGAGGTCCGGGCGGCGAAGAACGGCGTCGGGCGGTGGCGTGGTCTGGTTCCAGGCGCAGTGGGGCGCACGAGCCCCGAACCAATCTGGATCGAGGGGGAGGAAGAGTGGGGGCGCGAGTGGGTGGGCGGAGTGGTGCGTGGGGGGGCTGGGGTTACGGGGTCCAGGGGATAAGGGAGTGGGCGAGGCCGGTTGGGCCGGTTGGGCCAGCCTGGCTAACCGTTGGGCCGACTAGCCCAGTGGGAGGGGGGCTTCTCTTTTTGTTTTTGTTCCTGTTAGTTTGTTTCTCTCTTTTGTATTTTATTTCTTTTATTTATTTTCTTTTCTGTTTTATTTCATTTTAAACCATTTAGGCATTTTATAAAAATGTGTTTATTACACCATATTTGCATATGCAAAATATGGCACCTCCCGAACAATTTTGTTTTAACTTTTGAAAAGTTTGACGTCTGACATTTATTTAAACTTTTGAATTTGAAAAGTTTTTGATCCAACGCGAGATTAGCAACAGTAACCAGGGTGACGTGGCACCATTAACGTGAGATTACTGTAGCATGATTATCCGGGCGTTAGAGGCGCGCCCAACCCCCTAGGGCGCGCCCCCCACCCTCGTGGGCCCCGCAAAGCTCCACCGACGTACTCCTTCCTCCTATATATACCTACGTACCCCCAAACGATCAGATACGGAGACAAAAACCTAATTCCACCGCCACAACCTTCTGTACCCATGAGATCCCATCTTGGGGCCTGTTCCGGAGCTCCGCCGGAAGGGGAATCCACCACGGAGGGCTTCTACATCATCACCATAGCCCCTTCGATGAAGTGTGAGTAGTTTACCTCAGACCTTCTGGTCCATAGTTAGTAGCTAGATGGCTTCTTCTCTCTTTTTGGATCTCAATACAATGTTCTCCCCCTCTCCCGTGGAGACTATTCGATGTAATCTTCTTTTTGCGGTGTGTTTGTTGAGATCGATGAATTGTGGGTTTATGATCAAGATTATCTATGAACAATATTTGAATCTTCTCTGAATTCTTTTATGTATGATTGGTTATCTTTGCAAGTGTCTTCGAATTATCAGTTTGGTTTGGCCTACTAGATTGGTTTTTCTTGCAATGGGAGAAGTGCTTAGCTTTGGGGTCAATCTTGCGCTGTCCTTTCCTAGTGACAGTAGGGGCAGCAAGGCACGTATTGTATTGTTGCCATCGAGGATAACAAGATGGGGTTTTTATCATATTGCATGAATTTATCCTCTACATCATGTTATCTTGCTTAAGGCGTTACTCTTTTTCATTAACTTAATACTCTAGATGCATCTTTGGATAGCGGTCGATGAGTGGAGTAATAGTAGTAGATGCAGGAGTCGGTCTACTTGTCTCGGACGTGATGCCTATATACATGATCATACCTAGATACTCTCATAACTATGCTCAATTTCATCAATTGCTCAACAAAGAATTGTTCACCCACCGTAAAATACTTATGCTCTTGAGAGAAGCCACTAGTGAAACCTATGGCCCCCCGGGTCTATCTCCATCATACTAATCGTCCATCACTTTATTATTGCCTTTGCTTTTTTACTTTGCTTTTTATTTTACTTTGCATCTTTATATCAAAAATACTAAAAATATTATCTATCATATCTATCAGATCTCACTCTCATAAGTGACCGTGAAGGGATTGACAACCCCTATTCGTGTTGGTTGCGAGGAGTTATTTGCTTTGTGTAGGTATGAGGGACTCGCGCGTAGCCTCCTACTGGATCGATACCTTGGTTCTCAAAAACTGAAGGAAATACTTACGCTACTTTGCTTCATCATCCTTTCCTCTTCAAGGAAATCCAACGCAGTGCTTAAGAGGTAGCAAGAAGAATTTCTGGCGCCGTTGCCGGGGTGTCTACACAAAAGTCAACATACCAAGTACCCATCACAATCCCTTATCTCTCGCATTATATTATTTGCCATTTGCCTCTCATTTTCCTCTCCCCCACTTCACCCTTGCCGTTTTATTCGCCCTCTCTTTTCCATTTGCCTTTTGTTCGCTTGCTTTTTGTTTGCTCGTGTGTTGGATTGCTTGCTTGTCACGATGGCTCAAGATAATACCAAATTGTGTGACTTTACCAATACCAACAA
Source organism: Aegilops longissima (assembly GCA_021605205.1). Lineage (NCBI taxonomy): Eukaryota > Viridiplantae > Streptophyta > Magnoliopsida > Poales > Poaceae > Aegilops > Aegilops longissima. The sequence goes on from CM038678.1 coordinate 218,724,675, forward strand.
TAATGATTTCCTTAGCACTCCGATTGCTCCTCTTACCAATACTGAATCTTGTGAAATCAATACTGCTTTGTTGAATCTTGTTATGAAAGATCAATTCGCCGGCCTTCCTAGTGAAGATGCCGCTACTCATCTAAATAGCTTCGTTGATTTATGTGATATGCAAAAGAAGAAAGATATTGATAATGATATTGTCAAATAGAAGCTATCGCTTAGAGATCGTGCTAAAGCTTGGTTTTCGTCTTTGCCTAAAAATAGTATTGATTCCTGGAACAAGTGCAAAGATGCTTTTATCTCTAAGTATTTTCCTCCCGCTGAGATCGTCTCTCTTAGAAACAATATTATGAATTTTAAGCAACTTGATCATGAACATGTTGCACAAGCTTGGGAGAGAATGAAATTAATGATACATAATTGCCCTACTCATGGTTTGAATTTGTGGATGATTATACAAAAAATTTATGCTGGATTGAATTTTGCTTCTAGAAATCTTTTAGATTCGGCCGCGGGAGGCATTTTTATGGAAAACACTTTAGGAGATGCTACTAAACTCCTAGATAATATTATGGTTAATTATTCTCAATGGCACACTGAAAGATCTACTAATAAAAAAGTGCATGCGATAGAAGAAATTAATGTTTTGAGTGGAAAGATGGATGAACTTATGAAATTATTTGCTACTAAGAGTGTTTGTTCTGATCCTAATGATATGCCTTTGTCTACTTTGATTTAGAATAATAATGAATCTATGGATGTGAATTTTGTTGGTAGGAATAATTTTGGTAACAACGCATATAGAGGGAACTTTAATCCTAGGCCTTATCCTAGTAATCCTTCTAATAATTATGGAAATTCCTACAAAAACTCTTATGGAAATTTTAATAAGATGCCCTCTGAATCTGAGACTAGTGTTAAAGAGTTTATGAATTCACAAAATAATTTCAATGCTTTGCTTGAAGAGAAATTGTTTAAAGTTGATGAATTGGCTAGGAACGTTGATAGAATTTCTCTTGATGTTGATTCTTTAAAGCTTAGATTTATTCCTCCTAAGCATGATATCAATGAGTCTCTCAAAGCCATGAGAATTTCCATTGATGAGTGCAAGGAAAGAACCGCTAGGATGCGTGCTACAAAAGATGCCTTTATTAAAGCGTGTTCTTCCAATACCTATGAAAATCAAGATGAATATCTAAAAGTTATTAATGTGTCCCCTATTAAATCTTTGTTTTGCAATATGAATCTTGATAATGATGAGATTGAATATGATCCACCTTTACCTAGATGGCGTTCCAAGAATTCCGACTTTTTAGATTATGATGCTAAAATTGATAAAAGTGGGATTGAAGAAAGCAAAACCCTAGATGTTGCTAAACCCACTATTTTGGATTTCAAGGAATTTAATTATGAAAGTTGCTCTTTAATTGATTGTATTTCCTTGTTGCAATCCGTGCTAAATTCTCCTCACGCTTACACTACAAAAAAAAGACACACCCGTGACATTTTGTGTCGAACGAATTTTTTTTCTGTCATACATATGACACTTCTATGACGATAATTGTGACAGAACCCGGTAACATCATAGATGTGGTGGGCTCCTACTTCTATCACAAAAATCATGATGAGAAAATGGGCTTTTCGTCTGGGTGGGCGGAGATGCAGCTGCATGACATTCTTTGGGCCGTCCATGACGGAAAAACCGTGGTAGAAGCGAGGGGAGGAAAATTTCGGGAGTTCCTGGTTACGGTGGGAGGTCGGGGCGAAGCGATGCGCTGCTTTCTCGTACACGACGCTGCGCGTGTGTAGGCGTTGGCTCTAGCGAACTGAAGCGAGGCGTTGGGCTCTAATCGAACGGCGAGCGACAGACTGCGAAGCTACGCGTTACTCAACCCGAGCGATCGATCGATGGGCTGTTAATCGACCCGATCGAGTGATTCTTCGCCATCGCCGCTAATCAAGCCGATCGATGCTGCCCTGGGATGAGCAGTGGCGTTGCTATGGGGGGGTTGGATGAGCAGTGGCGGTGGCATTGCCTCTGGATGAACAAGACCACGTGGTGTGGTGGAGGGCTGGATGAGCAGAGACGATGGAGGGTGCCCGTGGAGGGTGGTTGAACAGGACCTCGTGGTGTGGAGGGCTGGATGAATAGTAGGCGGTGGAGGGTGCCCATGGAGGGTGGTTGAGCGGGACCCGTGGTGTGGAGGGCTGGATGAGCAGTAGATGGTGGAGGGTGGTTGAGCGAAGGCCGGTGGAGAAGCGCGCGGTGGAGGCTGGATGAGCAGGAGCACATGGAGGCTGGAGGAGGTTGACGGTGGAGATGAACAGTATCCCGTGGAGTCCGTTTTATGCACGCCACACCCCTCCCGATGAACAGGACCCCCGTTTCGACCGTAGCGCTCCAACACAAGTCCGTTTCATCCATTTTGTAGTACGCCACACCCCTCCCGATCAACAGGACCCCCGTTTCGACCGTAGGAGGTCCGTTTTGTCCGTTTTGCGGTACGCCACACCCCTCCCGATCAATAGGACCCCCGTTTTGACCGTAGGAGGTCTGTTTCCTCCGTTTTGCGGTACGCCACACCCCTCCCGATCAACAGGACCCCGTTCCGAATGTAGGAGGTCCGTTTCCTCCGTTGTGCGGTACGCCAGGCCTCGTTTCCATCGCCTGTTCCGTCCAAGCCCTCCCGATGAACACGACCACGCATTACGTTCCGACCCAGCCGGTTGGCTCCCCGTGAACATGAGGACGTTGTTTCTCTGTTCCGACCTAGACATGTACGTATGCGCAAGTAGGCATTCGAGACCCCGCCCGTATGTACACATACATGACCGTATTTTCTTTCTTGCACCCTGGCCGCTGTATGTACGTGTACATGCTACGTGCGTGCCTCTACTACGACACGTGCGCGCCTCTACATCGACAAGATATATGTATGCGTATCGTTCGCAACCAGAATGACAACGCCACGCACGCTTTGACCAGGTGGGTCCCGACCGCCGTGCACTTCCTTACTGCGAAGATGTAGCTGGTGGGTCCTAGCAGTCAGGGGGGCAAATCGTTTGTTTTTTTTGCCCGGACGCACTTCCTTGCATGCGAAGATGTAGTGGCAGTCCCAGCAATGGGGAAAGCGTTTTTCGCGAAATACGGTGGCCCGTTCGGTGGGTCCCCGCTGTCGGTGGAGGAATAATTATTTTGCGCGTAATAAGGAGGCACTTCCTTGCGGCCGCCGTGGACCCGGTATCGTCACCTCTCCGCGACAAAGTACTCTTCCGATGGAAGTCGGTCGTTGACCACATTGACCATGCGCGCCGAGAGCACCACGGCGGTGGGCGACGGCAAGGCTTAGGAAGGGACGACGCGGAGCCGGGGAAGACGCAGCAGTGGATGCCCACGCGAAGAGGAGTACGAGGGTGAGGCTGCCGTCGCCGCAGAATAACAGGGGGTGTGGGTGAGTAGGGGGTGGCCTGGCCAGCGGTGGGAGTAGTAGGGGGCGGTGAGGCCTCCGCCACATCGCAGCCGGCCACGGGAGGCAGGAGCACGAGGCACGACCGGCGCTGGTTTGGGTGGCTGGAGCAAGAAGACCAGAGATTGAAGAAGCACTACAGCCATTGGATGGACATCGTACGGTCACTGGAGCTAGAATCATGCATATTGACTAACTTGAGAAAGCCCTCCATCCCCGTCAACTTAGTAGGCCCACAAGTCAGCCTGCCACTATACTAGGTCCCAGCTAACAGGCGGAGTATTCATTTTTTTGTGCGTAATAAGGAGGCACTTCCTTGCGTGCGAAGATAGCTGGTGGGTCCGACATGTCAGCGGGGGGCACGTTTTTTCGCGAAATACAGAGGCCCTTCCGGTGGGTCCCAGATGTCAGGTGGAGGAATAATTATTTTGCGCGTAATAAGGAGGCACTTCCTTGCTGCGGTCGTGGACCCAGTGTCGACCTCTCCACGTCTGATCCACGTCCGATGGAAGCCGTTCCTTGACCATGTTCACTACGCCGCGCCGAGAGCACCGGGCGGTGGACGACGGTGAGGCCTAGGAAGGAACGACACGGAGGCGAGGAAGACTCAGCAGATTGTTTCCCGCTGAGGGGAATACTGTTGCACGAGGGTTCTTGGTTCGCCTGCCTCGCCAAGAATAACAGCAGGTGTGGGTGAGTAGAGGGATGGCTAGGCCAGCGATGGGAGTACGGTGGGCGGTGAGGCCTGCGTGGTAGCACAGCCGACCGCGGGGAGGAGGGAGCAGGCAGTTCCGCCGGCGCTTGTTTGAAGCGGCTGGAGCAGGAAGAGCAGAGATTGAAGAAGCACGACGGCCGTTGGATGGACATCGTCGATCCACCGGAGCTAGAATCGTTCATGTTGACTAAGTTGACAAAGCCCTCGGTCCCGTCAACTTAGTAGGCCCTAAGTCAGCCTCCCACCATGGTGGGTTCCAGCTAGCGTGGGGAGTATTCATTTTTACATGCGTAATAAGGAGGCACTTTCGGTGGGTCCGTGACAATGAGGAGGGACGTTTTTTCGCTAAATACGGTGGTCTGTCCGGTGGGTCCCAGCAGTCAGGGGCAAACGTTTTTTCACGAAATACGGTGGCCCGTCCAGTGGATAACAACAGTCAGGGGGGAAACATTTTTTCCGTGAAATACTGGTGGCCAGTCCGGTGGGTCCCTGCTGTCAGGTGGAGGAATAATTATTTTGCGCGTAATAAGGAGGCACTTCCTTGTGGCTGCCATGGACCCGGTGTCGGCCTCTCCACGCACATAGATTTTTCGATGGAAGTCGGTCGTTGACCACATTGACCACGCCGCCGAGAGCACCAGGCGGTGGACGACGGCGAGGCCTAGGAAGGGGAGGACGCGGAGCCGGGGAAGACGCGGCAGTGGATGCCCACGCGGAGAGGAGTACGAGGGTTCACTAGTTCGGCTGCGGTGTGAGGCTGCCATCGTCGCAGAATAACAGGGGGAGTGGGTGAGTGGAGGGATGGCCTGGCCAGCGGTGGGAGTAGTATGGGGACGGTGAGGCCTCCGCGGTAGCACGGCCGGCCACGAGAGGTAGGAGCATGCGGCACGACTGGCGCTGCTTTGGGCGGCTGGGGCAAGAAGACCAGAGGTTGAAGAAGCACTACAGCCGTTGGATGGACATCGTTGACCACGCCACACCGAAAGCACCAGGGCGGTGGACGACGGGAGGCCTACGAAGGGAACGACACGGAGCCGGCGAAGACACGGCAGTGGCTGCCCACGCGGTGGAGAGTATGAGGGTTGACTGGTTCGGCTGCCATCGCCGGAAAATAACAGGAGGTGTGGGTGAGTAGAGGGATAGACGGGCCGTGGATGCGAGTATGATGGGGTCGTGAGGCCTGCCCTGCAAAGACCGCCGCCATGGGAGGCGGGAGCATGCGGTTCTGACGGCGCTAGTTTGGGCGGTGGGGCGGGAAGATCGAGATCAAGAAGATGATTGTCGTTAGATTGACATCTAACGGTCGTATTTGGTAGAGTCGATTGTTGACTAAGTTTCTTTTTTAAGAAACCTTGTGTAGGCCCACAAGTCAGCCTCCAAATCTGTGGTAGACAACATAAAGCCCATTTGCTATTTTTTATAATTTGCAGCCCATTTGCTATTTTTTATAATTTGCAGCCCATTTGCCAATTCTTAAGTAATTTATTACAGCCCATTTTCTGCCCAGGACCACGGTCAAAAAGTTCAACCTTATTTTGCATATTTCGGTGGAGTCCAAACTGTTGTAATCCTGAAATGATAAACATTTTTTAAAGAACTTATTGATTTGCCAAAAAAATCGTTTTGTTTTTGTAAGCAAATAAGACGTGGGAAAATTGAGTTGGTTAAGGGAAAACCAGTGGTAAAAAAATCAGCGTTGGGTGGGAAAAAACAACAACAATAAGGATGTAAATATGAAAAGGGAATTTTATGTGTTTTCAATATAATGATATGTGTATATGAACTAGTAAAACTCTAGGTAGAGATTAGAAAACGGATGTAGGACATGCGTTTCAAGAGGAAAATAGAACTGGGTTGTGTGTTTGATTCAATAAAAAACTGCTGCGGATGTTGTAAGACAAAATATAACTACTTATTTGGCAGGCCGAGGCCGAGAGATACATGCTGGATCTTTGTGCCCGTTGTCGTCATGGGCTGGGCTGTTAAAAACAAAACCAACCCTGGGCAGTCTACAACCCAGTTGAAACTTGCTCGACCTGAAAAAACAATATACGTGCTCAATAAACAAGAGAATTCTGCAAGCACAAACTGATAACTGGGATGCAGCACGGATATTGTTTTTTTATCGTGATAATAAGTGCATGCACTTGTTTCGAAAAAACTGCAGAACTGGGAATTCGAACGGCGGGTGCTTATGCTACCCATCAAATAAAAATTAGGTGCCTGAGAATTTGTTTCGAAACAAATGATTCAGCTTTATATCCACGTCGACCCTCGGCATGATGGTTGGAAGCAAATGCAAGTTCATACCAAAAGATCGTTAACAATAATACCAACTTAGAACTTGGCTTGTATATTCCGATGATGGGCTTCCACAAACGCCCGAGGTCTTCATGAGCAAGCAAGTTGGATGCACACCCACTTAGTTTCCAGTTTGAGCTTTCATACACTTATAGCTCTTAGTCCATCCGTTGCATGGTGCTACCTCTTGAGCACTGCGTTGGATTACCCCGAAGAGGAGAGGATGATGCAGCAAAGTAGAGTAAGTATTTCCCTTAGTTTTTGAGAACCAAGGTATCAATCCAGTAGGAGGCCACGCACAAGTCCCTCATACCTGCACAAAACAATAGCTCCTCGCAACCAACGCGATTAGGGGTTGTCAATCCCTTCACGGTCACTTACGAGAGTGAGATCTGGTAGAGATGATAAATAATATTTTTGGTATAGACATGCAAAGTGAAAAGTAAAAGGCAAAGTAAAAACAAAGCAAGTATTAAAGTGATGGAGATTGATATGATGAGAATAAACCCGGGGGCCATAGGTTCCACTAGTGGCTTCTCTCAAGAGCATAAGTATTTTACGGTGGGTGAACAAATTATTGTTGAGCAATTGACAGAACTGAGCATAGTTATGAGTATATCTAGGTATGATCATGTATATAGGCATCACGTCCGAGACAAGTAGACCGAAATGATTCTGCATCTACTACTATTACTCCACTCATCGACCGCTATCCAACATGCATCTAGGGTATTAAGTTAAAAACAGAGTAACGCCTTAAGCAAGATGGCATGATGCAGAGGAATAAATTCATGCAATATGATAAATACCCCCATCTTGTTATCCTCGATGGCAACAATACAATACGTGCCTTGCAACCCTTTCTGTCACTTAGTAAGGACACCGCAAGATTGAACCCAAAGCTAAGCACTTCTCCCATTGCAAGAACTACCAATCTAGTTGGCCAAACCAAACGGATAATTTGAAGAGACTTGCAAAGATAACCAATCATACATAAAATAATTCAGAGAAGATTCAAATATTATTCATAGATAATCTGGATCATAAAACCACAATTCATCGGTCTCAACAAACACACCGCAAAAAGAAGATTACATCGAATAGATCTCCACGAGAGAGGGGGAGAACATTGTATTGAGATCCAAAAAGAGAGAAGAAGCCATCTAGCTACTAGCTATGGACCCGAAGGTCTGAAGTAAACTACTCACACTTCATCGGAGGGGCTATGGTGATGATGTAGAAGCCCTCCGTGGTGGATGCCCCCCGTGGAGCTCCGGATTAGGCCCAAGATGGGATCTCGTGGATCTGAGAAGTTGCGGCGGTGGAATTAGGTTTTGGCCCTGTTCGGTCATTTGGGGTGCGAGGTATATATAGGAGAAGGGAGTACGTCGGTGGAGCAACAGGGGGCCCACGAGGCAGGGGGGTGCGCCCTAGGGGTGGTGCGCCCCCCACCCTCGTGACCGCCTCTTTTGTTCCTTGGAGTAGGGTCCAAGTCTCCTGGATCACGTTCGGTGAGAAAATCACGTTTCGGAAGGTTTCATTCCGTTTGGACTCCGTTTGATATTTTGTTTCATCGAAACACTGAAATAGGCAAAAAAAACAGCAATTCTGGGCTCGGCCTCCGGTTAATAGGTTAGTCCCAAAAATAATATAAAAGTGGAAAATAAAGCCCAATATAGTCCAAAACAGTAGATAAAGTAGCATGGAGCAATAAAAAATTATAGATACGTTGGAGACGTATCAGGCATCCCCAAGCTTAATTCCTGCTCGTCCTCTAGTAGGTAAATGATAAAAAGAGAATTTTTGATGCGGAGTGATACTTTGGCATAATTTCAATGTAAATCTTCTTAATTGTGGTATGAATATTCAGATCCGAAAGATTCAAGACAAAAGTTCATATTGACATAAAAATAATAATACTTCAAGCATACTAACTAAGCAATTATGTCTTCTCAAAATAACATGGCCAAAGAAAGTTATCCCTAAAAAATCATATAGTCTGGCTATGCTCCATCTTCCCCACACAAAATATTTAAATCATGCACAACCCCGATGACAAGCCAAGCAATTGTTTCATACTTTAACATTTTCAAAACTTTTTCAACCTTCACGCAATACATGAGCGTGAGCCATGGATATAGCACTATATGTGGAATAGAATGGTGGTTGTGGAGAAGACAAAAAGAGGGAAGATAGTCTCACATCAACTAGGCGTATCAACGGGCTATGGAGATGCCCATCAATAGATATCAATGTGAGTGAGTAGGGATTGCCATGCAACGGATGCACTAGAGTTATAAGTATATCAAAGCTCAACAAAAGAAACTAAGTGGGTGTGCATCCAACTCGCTTGCTCACGAAGACCTAGGGCATTTGAGGAAGCCCATCATTGGAATATACAAGCCAAGTTCTATAATGAAAAATTCCCACTAGTATATGAAAGTGACAAAATGAGAGACTCTCTATCATGAAGATCATGGTGCTACTTTGAAGCACAAGTGTGGTAAAAGGATAGTAATATTGTCCCTTCTCTCTTTTTCTCTCATTTTTTTATTTGGGCCTTTTTCTTTTTTTATGGCCTCTTTTCTTTTTCATCTTTCTCTTTTTTTTCATCCGGAGTCTCATCCCGACTTGCGGTGGAATCATAGTCTCCATCATCCTTTCCTCACTTGGGACAATGCTCTAATAATGATGATCATCACACTTTTATTTTTCTTACAACTCAACAATTACAACTCGATTCTTAGAACAAAGTATGACTCTATATGAATGCCTCCGTGATGTGTACGGGATATGCAATGAATCAAGAGTGACATGTATGAAAGAATTATGAAAGGTGGCTTTGCCACAAATACGATGTCAACTACATGATCATGCTAGCAATATGACAATGATGGAGCGTGTCATAATAAACGGAACAGTGGAAAGTTGCATGGCAATATATCTCGGAATGGCTATGGAAATGCCATGATAGGTAGGTATGGTGGATGTTTTGAGGAATATATATGGTGGGTGTATGATACCGGTGAAAAGTGTGCGGTATTAGAGAGGCTAGCAATGGTGGAAGGGTGGGAAAAATGCGTATAATCCATGGACTCAACATTAGTCATAAAGAACTCATATACTTATTGCAAAAATCTAGAAGTTATCAAAGCAAAGTATTACGCGCATGCTCCTAGTGGGATAGATTGGTTGGAAAAGACCATCGCTCGTCCCCGACCGCCACTCATAAGGAAGACAATCAATAAATAAATCATGCTCCGAGTTCATCACATAACGGTTCACCCTACGTGCATGCTACGGGAATCACAAACTTCAACACAAGTATTCTTTAAATTCACAACTACTCAACTAGCATGACTCTAATATCACCATCTTCATATCTCAAAACAATTATCAAGCATCAAACTTTTCTTAGTATTCAACGCACTCAAAAGAAAGTTTCACATATCTTGAATACCAAGTATATTAATATTAAGCAATTTACCATGCTATTAACGACTCTCAAAATAATCTAAGTGAAGCATGAGAGATCAATAGTTTCTTTAAAACAAATCCACCACCATGCTCTAAAAGATCTAAGTGAACTACTAGAGCAAAAATTATCACGCTCAAAAGATATAAGTGAAGCACTATGAGCAAAACTATCAAGCTCAAAAGATATAAGTGAAGCACATAGAGTATTCTATAAAATTCCAATTTATGTGTGGCTCTCTCAAAAGGTGTGTACAGCAAGGATGATTGTGGTAAACTAACAAGCAAAGACGCAAATAATAAAAGACGCTCCAAGCAAAACACATATCATGTTGGTGAATAAAAATATAGCTCCAAGTAAATTACCGATGGAAGTAGACGAAAGAGGGGATGCCTTCCGGGGCATCCCCAAGCTTTGACCTTTTGGTGTCCTTGGATTATCTTGGGGGTGCCATGGGCATACCCAAGCTTAGGCTCTTGCAACTCCTTGTTCCATAATCCATCAAAAGAATTTACCCAAAACTTGAAAACTTCACAACACAAAACTCAATAGAAATCTCGTGAGCTCCGTTAGAGAAAGAAAACAAAAGACTACTTTAAGGTACTATAATGAACTCATTCTTTATTTATATTGGTGTTAAACCTACTGTATTCCAACTTCTCTATGGATTATTAACTATTTTACTAGCCATAGATTCATCAAAATAAGCAAACAACAACGAAAAACAGAATCTGTCAAAAACAGAACAGTCTGTAGTAATCTGTAACTAACGCAAACTTCTGGAACTCAAAAAGATCTACCAAACTTAGAAGACCTAGGCAATTTGTTTATTGATCAGCAGCAATTGGAATCAGTATTTTATCACGTTCTGGTGATTTTTAATAATTCAGCAGCAAGTTTTCTTTGAGGCAAGCAAAAATAATCAAAAGGGCTAAATTTAATGGGACAAAAGTCCCCAAGATCAATCTCGGGAGGTATGGGTTCCTCCCTTGGCCCCATGTATTGCACAACCAATTGTAACATCCCAAAATTCTAAATTTTGGAATGTTATAATAAATAGATAGATTTGTTTGTTTGTTTGAATTGTTGTGTGATTGATTGAGTGAAATTTGAAACTTTTTGAAAGTTAAATGAGAGGGAATAAAAGGACTTTCCCAAAATTTCATTTTTGCTTTTATGCTTTTTGTGAATTCAAATACTCTTCATCACAAAACCCTGGAGAGAAGATGACATGACTTCTTCCATTTATTTAAATGACAAGGGGTGTTGAAAATATTTGAATTTCATTTGGAAAATATTTCCAATTCTGAAACTTTATGCAACCCAATGATTTTCACGGCGAAGATAAAATGACTTCTTCAAAACATATGAAATATGAGTAGGAGTTTCAAAGAAATAAATTCAAAGTTCTTTTGAATTTATTTTCCATTTGGAGTTATTTGGATTTTATTCAAATTATTTTTCTCCAAAAATAAAATACATAGAAAATAGGGTAACATGATTCCCTACAACAGAAAATTGAGAGGAATAAATTTGAATTCATTTTGGTATTTTTAAAATGATTTTTATTGGATTTTATTAGAGCTGAAGCACTCTTTGCTTTATTTGAATTTGTGCGTATTTTATTTAATACTAGAATAATGTTCATCTTGTAGGAAATCTTTTTCTGAAAATTTTGATATATAATATGCCTATATAAAGTTTTAGTTTTATTTTCGTTTTTCAGTTTATCGCTTTCTGTTTAAAAGAAAACAAATAACAAAACTGTACGTATGGCCCATGTTGATTTATCGCCCATGCGTTGCATAATAGCATCTGGCGTCCCATTATTTTTTTTCTCTCCTAAATGGGTCAGGCCCAGCCGGCCATAATGCTTCCCTTTTTTTCTCTCCATAGTTTTTCTTTTCTTTTTCCTTTTCAATTTTTTTTTAAAAAAAACTGGCACACCAGTGTACGCGCGCGGCCGGGCCGAACTTTTGGCCCATGATTTTTTTCCAATTTCAACTGCGTACGTATATGTTTAGTCCCACATTGCCTAGCCTTTGACCTTTAAGCCTCTTTTCCACCTATAAATATAGACCCATAGAGCCTCCAAAAATCATCTGATTCGGGTTAAATCAATATTTTGGTTTGACTAAGAAAAATATTTTCTCCTCTCCGGCGCGACTTCTGAAAATTTTCTTCTCGCTCCGAAGTTGTCTCTTCTCTGCCTTATAAAGGTAACTTACTTTGTTTTCTTTTTTTTATTATTTTTTTTCTACTTATACTTGCGTAGTTTATTACTTTTAGACTAATACAATAGATTAGATTGTCGTCTACGTATTTATACATTAGACCTTAGCCATAACAATTTTTTCTTTTGTAAAACAGCTTGGCCCTGATTTTTCAAATAGCCATAACTTTTTACTCGTTCATCCAAATTAGATGAAACCAACGCCCATTTCTTCGTTACGATCTCCTTTATCCAGTAATTCAACTCAAACATGTTTTGGAAAGTTTAAAATTTCGAAATTTGTTCAGATTCATATTCAAACTTCTTTTGTTCATAACTTAAGTTTCATAACTCCGTTTGAGTTGATTCTTTTTGCATTGTGTCACAAATTTGCTTAAGTTTCTGTTTGTGTACTTAGGTTTCAAATTTGAATAGTTTAGATTTGAATTTGATGAAATTTGTTCAAATCACTAATTTGGTCATATTTTGAGTTTTACAAAGTATTTTTGATTGATTCTTTTTGCTACTGTTTTATTATGGTTTTGTCTATCCAGTAGCATATACTTATTTATTTTTACTTTATTTTTAAATTAGGTTTTAGCAAAACAGTACTGTTTTAGTTATAGTTTTGTTTTAGTCTTTTCTTTATTGTTTTATTAGTTTCAAATTATTTCTTTTTGTCACTCTTGAAAAATTTAGTTTTGTTTCTGTTAGTCAACAAAAGAAAATTTTGTTTTATTTTAAAATTTGTTTTCTTAGTTTTGTATGAAAACTTGTTTAGGTCATAGTTAGTGTTTCATAAAAGCTTTTTATTTGTTTCTTTTTCTATTAAAAGTTTATGAAAAATACTTTCTGTTAAAATTAGTTGTTTTATATTTTCTTTTCAGATTATTTATTATGTTGGTATTTCCTTTGATGTTAAATTTTACTTAGGACAAAACTATTTTTGTGTTATGTCTCAGAGTTTTCTTTAGTAGTTTTGTCGCGTAGTTTTCCTTTGTTTTTAATTGGTGTCCCTTGATTTGCATTTTAATTTGTTGGTTTTATTATGAGTGTTAAAATTGTTTGCTAGGATATTTGCTTATGTGAATGCTATGTTTGACTATATAGATTTTCAACGGAGTGACGATTAGTTCTACCAAGTCATTTTCTATGACGTTGTTATCTTCATCAAGTATTACCGAGCAAGTTCACTTTGACCATGCTTTCATACCTATGTTTTATTGCATTTAGTGGCATCTTTGCAACCACCCTCCGAAGAGTGTTATTGATTCTTGTAGTTGGGTAGTATGCATGAGGTAGGAACCCATCACCTGTTACCAAGCCCGGGCGTCATTTATTTTAATGCTACGCTATAGTAGACGGGTTGGTATGAGTGCTCGAGTGGTGTGAAGAAGGAGGACTCTCGTCAATGGCGACAACTCCATGATGGCATCTGCAAGGACTGCATTTTCAAGGCCTCAAGACTTCAAGACTCGAGACAAGAATTCAATACACACTCTTTGGGTTAAGGGCGGTTGTGGGCACCTGGAGAAACCAGTGGTTGGCGGGATGCATGGAGAAGCGCCATGACATCTTGCGGAAAGCTTCACCCAGACTCAAAGAGACGGAAGAATACTTCATGCCCGGAAGCTTACATGCAACCGCAAGTCACTATGGGCTCGCTTGGTTGACCTTAGTTGTGACTCTGGCTGGGACGGTGCTAGCAGATGTAGAACTACGGTAGGATTGGATGAGCACCGGACGGTGGTCGAGGAACTCTTCGGAAGACCATGTTTGGTCATCTTGTTCTCAAACACCACGAAGTGCGAGAACGTAAAGAGAGGATCGAATCTTGCGGGTAAAGTGTACAAACCTCTGCGCAGAGGTTTAAACCTAATCGATTAGCCGTGTCCCGATTCACGGACAATTTGAGCCTCTGGACTTGGATCTATCTGGAACTCTCAACACCGGATTGATAACTTAATTGTGGGCAACTTATGATGATTTTGGGCTATGAGACATCGGTTGGCGGAACCATGTCATGATAGAAAACTCCATAGTACAGACTTCATTTATTCCTTTGATGTAGGGAAAATAAAACCAGCTTTTACGCAAACAAAACTCAGACACGAGCCACAAAGCCATATTGCATATAGTATAGTTTTATCATCTGTTTTCTCATGTTGTGATCTTGCGGTACATTCAATGTCTCGACCTACACGGCTGCAACGTATCATGTTGCGATACTTTCTTCGACGAGTAAGAGTTACGATCTGAGGTTACGGTCTACACTCAACCTGCCGATGGCGTTGATGGGACTCCACACCCGCTTGATTGTTTCCGCTGAGTATTACGAGGTATATATCATTTTACGTTATTTATACATGTGATTGCACTTTGATATATACATTGATGTCTGTGTGCTGCTGCATCTTGATCCGTGGATGGCACAGATACACGAGGCTTGACCGTCTGAGGTTGGGTCGCTACACCAATTCATCATTACAAGCATTCTTTTGGCAAAAAGTCACAAGCCTTCGTTCAAGAGAAAAACCTAATCCATTATTCTGAATAGCAAAATCATCATTAAGCTCGGAAATTTTATCAACTAGAACATCGGCTAGAACCTTTTTCCTAAGATTTTCATTATAAGCAACATGATCCAAAGATTGTAAACGCATTATGTCTTCTTGATTAAAAAGGATAGCTTCTATGGGATGATGACTAGCATCTACCCTATAATTGATACGTCTCCAACGTGTCTATAATTTTTGATTGCTCCATGCTATATTATCTACTGTTTTGGACTATATTGGGCTTTATTTTCCACTTTTATATTATTTTTGGGACTAACCTATTAACCGGAGGCCCAGCCCAGAATTGTTGTTTTTTGCCTATTTCAGTGTTTCGAAGAACCGGAATATCAAAGGGAGTCCAAACGGAATGAAACCTTCGGGAACGTGATTTTCTCACCGACTATGATCCAGGAGACTCGGGAACGGAGTCCAAACGGAATGAAACCTTCGCCCCCCACCCTCATGGGCCCCACTAAGCTCCACCGACGTACTCCTTCCTCCTATATATACCTACGTACCCCCAAACGATCAGATACGAAGCCAAAAACCTAATTCCACCGCCGCAACCTTCTGTACCCACGAGATCCCATATTGGGGCCTATTCCGGTGCTCCGCCGGAAGGGGAATCCACCACGGAGGGCTTCTACATCATCACCATAGCCCCTCCGATGAAGTGTGAGTAGTTTACCTCAGACCTTCGGGTCCATAGTTAGTAGCTAGATGGCTTCTTCTCTCTTTTTGGATCTCAATACAATGTTCTCCCCTCTCTCGTGGAGATCTATTCGATGTAATCTTCTTTTTGCGGTGTGTTTGTTGAGACCGATGAATTGTGGGTTTATGATCAAGATTATCTATGACCAATATTTGAATCTTCTCTGAATTCTTTTATGTATGATTGGTTATCTTTGCAAGTCTCTTTGAATTATCAGTTTGGTTTGGCCTAGTAGATTGGTTTTTCTTGCATTGGGAGAAGTGCTTAGCTTTGGGTTCAATCTTGCGGTGTCCTTTCCAAAGTGATGAGGGGCAGCAAGGCACGTATTGTATTGTTGCCATCGAGGATAACAAGATGGGGTTTTATCATATTGCATGAATTTATCCCTCTACATCATGTCATCTTGCTTAAGGCGTTACTGCTTTTTATTAACTTAATACTCTAGATGCATGCTGGATAGCGGTCGATGAGTGGAGTAATAGTAGTAGATGCAGGCAGGAGTCGGTCTACTTGTCTCGGACGTGATGCCTATATACATGACCATACCTACATACTCTCATAACTATGCTCAATTCTGTCAATTGCTCAACAGTAATTCGTTCACCCACCGTAAAAAATACTTAATGCTCTTGAGAGAAGCCACTAGTGAAATCTATGGCCCCCGGGTCTATTCTCATCATATTAATCTTCAGCACTTTATTATTGCTTTGCTTTTACTTTGCTTTTTATTTTACTTTGCATCTTTATACCAAAAATACCAAAAATATTATCTATCATATCTATCAGATCTCACTCTCGTAAGTGACCGTGAAGGGATTGACAACCCCTATTCGCATTGGTTGCGAGGAGTTATTTGCTTTGTGTAGGTACGAGGGACTCGCGCGTAGCCTCCTACTGGATTGATACCTTGGTTCTCAAAAACCGAGGGAAATACTTACGCTACTTTCCTGCATCATCCTTTACTCTTCAAGGAAATCCAACGCAGTACTCAAGAGGTAGCAATAATGTGCAAAGATTTCTCTAGCCTCTTTCATTATGAATCTAATCTCATGAGCCAAAAAGATAGTGGCGGCACGCTTAACAGAAGAATGCTCATTATTAGAAAATTCTAGGAAAATTCTTTGTATGCAAGGATGCATATGAAGAAATTGCCTTTCAAGTTCAACTACGAGCAAAGATATTGCATCCGCAAGGCTACTAGTTTTATGAAGAATAGAGACACCCATAATGGGCAAAGCGCCGTGATACGTCTCCGTTGTATCTATAATTTTTTTATTGTTCCATACAATATTCTACAACTTTCATATACTTTTTGGCAACCTTTTATACTATTTTGGGGACTAACATATTGATCCAGTGCCCAGTGCCAGTTCCTGTCTGTTGCATGTTTTTAGTTTCGCAGAATATCCATATCAAACGGAGTCTAAACGGGATAAAAACGGACGGAGCTTATTTTTGGAATATTTGGAAAATCTGGAAGAAAGATCAATGCGAAACGGTGTCCGAGGTGGGCACGAGGTAGGGGGCGTGCCCTACCCCCAGGGCGCGCCCCTGACCCTCGGCCCTTCTTCGGCCGCAAGAAAGCTAATTTTTGATAAAAAATCACGACGAACGTTTCAGTCCAATCGGAGTTACGGATCTCCATATATATACGAAATGGTGAAAGGGCAGCAGTGGGGAACGCAGAAACAGAGAAAGACAAAGAGATAGATCCAATCTCGGAGGGGCTCTCGCCCCTCCCATGCCATGGATGCCAAGGACCAGAGGGGAAACCCTTCTCCCATCTAGGGAGGAGGTCAAGGTAGAAGAAGACGAAGGGGCCCCCTCTCCCCTTCTCTTCCAGTGGCGCCAGAACGCCGCCGTGGCCATCATCTGAAGGAAATCTGCCCTAGAGGCAATAATAAAGTTATTATTTATTTCCTTATTTCATGATAAATGTTTATTATTCATGCTAGAATTTTATTAACCGGAAACTTGATACATGTGTGAATACATAGACAAACATAGTGTCACTAGTATGCCTCTACTTGACTAGCTCGTGAATCAAAGATGGTTAAGTTTCCTAGCCATGGACATGAGTTGTAATTTGATTAACGGGGTCACATCATTAGGAGAATGATGTGATTGACTTGACCCATTCCGTTAGCTTAGCACTTGATCGTTTAGTATGTTGCCATTGCTTTCTTCATGACTTATACATGTTCCTATTACTATGAGATTATGCAACTCCCGTTTACCGGAGGAACACTTTGTGTGCTACCAAACGTCACAACGTAACTGGGTGATTATAAAGGAGCTCTACAGGTGTCTCTGAAGGTAATTGTTGAGTTGGCGTATTTCGAGATTAGGATTTGTCACTCCGATTGTCGGAGAGGTATCTCTGGGCCCGCTCGGTAATGCACATCACTATAAGGTACTATGTAGACTATTAGTTATGGAATGATGCATTACATAACGAGTAAAGAGGCTTGCCGGTAACGAGATTGAACTAGGTATTGGGATACCGATGATCGAATCTCGGGCAAGTAACATACCGATGACAAAGGGAACAACGTATGTTGTTATGCGGTTTGACCGATAAAGATCTTCGTAGAATATGTTGGAGCCAATATGAGCATCCAGGTTCCTCTATTGGTTATTGACCGGAAACGTGTTTCGGTCATGTCTACATAGTTCTCGAACCCATAGGGTCCGCGTGCTTAAAGTTTCGATGACAGTTTTATTATGAGATAATGAGTTTTGATGTACCGAAGGAGTTCGGAGTCCCGGATGAGATCGGGGACATGACGAGGAGTCTCGAAATGGTCGAGACGTAAAGATCGATATATTGGACGACTATATTCGGACATCGGAAAGGTTCCGAGTGGTTCGGGTATTTTTCGGAGTACCGGGGAGTTACGGGAATACGGGGGAAGAAGTATATGGGCCTTATTGGGCTTTAGGGGAGAGAAAGAGGCAGGCCGCCCCCCCCCCCCCAATGACTAGTCCAAATTTTACTAGGGGGAGGGGCGGCGCCCCCTCCTTCCTTCTCTTCCCTCTCCGCCTTCCTTGTCTCCTACTCCTACTACATGGAAGGGGAGGGATCCTACTCCCGGTGGGAGTAGGACTCCTCCAGGGCGCGCCATAGGGGCCGGCCCTCTCCCCCTCCTTCACTCCTTTATATACGGGGGCAGGGGGGCACATCTAGACAACAACAATTGATCCCTTGATCTCTTAGCCGTGTGCGGTGCCCCCCTCCACCATAGTCCTCGATAATATTGTAGCGGTGTTTAGGCGAAGCCCTGCGATGGTAGAACATCAAGATCGTCACCACGCCGTCATGCTGACGAACTCTTCCCCGACATTCTGCTGGATCGGAGTCCGGGTATCGTCATCGAGCTGAACGTGTGCTAGAACTCGGAGGTGCCGTAGTTTCGGTGCTTGATCGGTCGGGCCGTGAAGACGTACGACTACATCAACCGCGTTGTTCTAACGCTTCCGCTTACGGTCTACGAGGGTACGTGGACAACACTCTCCCCTCTTGTTGCTATGCATCACCATGATCTTGCATGTGCGTAGGAATTTTATTGTATGTGATGATCATGTTTTGTAACAGAGTTATCAGCAACTGGCAGGAGCCATATGGTTGTCGCTTTATTGTATGAAATGCAAACGCCCTGCAATTGCTTTACTTTATCACTAAGCGGTAACGATAGTCGTAGAAGCAATAGATGGCGTAAACGACAACGATGCTACGATGGAGATCAAGGTGTCGCGCCGGTGACGATGGTGATCACAACGGTGCTTAGGAGATGGAGATCACAAGCACAAGATGATGATGGCCATATCATATCACTTATATTGATTGCATGTGATGTTTATCCTTTATGCATCTTATTTTGCTTTGATTGACGGTAGCATTATAAGATGATCTCTCACTAATTATCAAGAAGTGTTCTCCCTGAGTATGCACCGTTGCGAAAGTTCTTCGTGCTGAGACACCACGTGATGATCGGGTGTGATAGGCTCTACGTTCAAATACAACGGGTGCAAAACAATTGCACACGCGGAATACTCAGGTTAAACTTGACGAGCCTAGCATATACAGATATGGCCTCGGAACACGGAGACCGAAAGGTCGAGTGTGAATCATATAGTAGATATGATCAACATAGTGATGTTCACCATTGAAAACTACTCCATCTCACGTGATGATCGGACATGGTTTAGTTGATTTGGATCACGTGATCACTTAGATGACTAGAGAGATGTATGTCTAAGTGGGAGTTCTTAAGTAATATGATTAATTGAACTTAAATTTATCATGAACTTAGTCCTGGTAGTATTTTGCAAATTATGTTGTAGATCAATAGCTCGCGTTGTTGCTTTCATATGTTTATTTTGATATGTTCCTAGAGAAAATTGTGTTGAAAGATGTTAGTAGCAATGTTGCGGATTGGATCCGTGATCTGAGGTTTATCCTCATTGCTGCACAGAAGAATTATGTCCTTAATGCACCGCTAGGTGACAGACCTATTACAGGAGCAGATGCAGACATTATGAACGTTTGGCTAGCTCAATATGATGACTACTTGATAGTTTAGTGCACCATGCTTAACGGCTTAGAATCGGGACTTCAAAGACGTTTTGAACGTCATGGACCATATGAGATGTTCCAGGAATTGAAGTTAATATTTCAAGCAAATACCCGAGTTGAGAGATAGGAAATCTCCAACAAGTTCTATAGCTAAAAGATGGAGGAGAATCGCTCAACTAGTGAGCATGTGCTCAGACTGTCTGGGTACTACAATCGCTTGAATCAAGTGGGAATTAATCTTCCAGATAAGATAGTGATTGACAGAGTTCTCTATTCACCATCACCAAGTTACTAGAACTTCGTGATGAACTATAGTATGCAAGGGATGACGAAAACGATTCCCGAGCTCTTCGTGATGTTGAAATCGACGAAGGTGGAAATCAAGAAAGAGCATCAAGTGTTGATGATTGACAAGACCACTAGTTTCAAGAAAAGGGCAAAGGGAAAGAAAGGGAACTTCAAGTAGAATGACAAGCAAGTTGTCACTCCCGCGAAGAAGCCCAAAGCTGGACCAAAGCCTGAAACTAAGTGCTTACACTGCAAAGGAAATGGTCACTGGAAGCGGAAATACCCTAAATATTTGGTGGATAAGAAGGATGGCAAAGTGAACAAGGGTATATTTGATATACAGGTTATTGATGTGTGCCTTACTAGTGCTTATAGTAGCCCCTGAGTATTTGATACTTGTTCGGTTGCTAAGATTAGTAACTCGAAACAGGAGTTACAGAATAAACAGAAACTAGTTGAGGGGGAAGTGACGATGAGTGTTGGAAGTAGTTCCAAGATTGATATGATCATCATCTCACACTCCCTATATTTTCGCGATTAGTGTTAAACCTAAATAAATGTTATTTGGTGTTTGCGTTGAGCATAAATATGATAAGATCATGTTTATTGCGATACATTTATTCATCTAAGATAGAGAATAAATTGTTATTTTGTTTACATGAATAAAACCTTCTATGGTCATACACCCAATGGTGATGGTTTATTGAATCTTGATCATAGTGATACACATATTCATAATGTTGATGCCAAAAGATGCAAAGTTAATAATGATAGTGCAATTTATTTGTGGCACTGCCATTTGGGTCATATCGGTGTAAAGCGCATGAAGAAACTCCATACAGATGGATTTTCGGAATCACTTGGTTATAAATCATTTGATGCTTGCGAACCGTGCCTTTTGGGCAAGATGACTAAAACTCTGTTCTCCGGAACGATGGAATGAGCTACTAACTTGTTGGAAATAATACATACCGATGTATGCGGTCCAATGAGTGTTGATGCTCATGGCGGGTATAGTTATTTTCTGACCTTCACAAATGATTTGAGCAGATATGCGTATATCTACTTAATGAAGCACAAGTCTGAAACATTTGAAAAGTTCAAAGAATTTCATAGTGAAGTGGAGAATCATCGTAACAAGAAAATAAAGTTTCTACAATCTGATCATAGAAAAGAATATTTGAGTTCTGAGTTTGGCCTTCATTTTAAACAATGTGGAATAGTTTCACAGCTCACGCCACATGGAACACCACAACATAATGGTGTGTCCGAACGTCAGAATCAAGACTTTATTGGATATGGTGCGATCTATGATGTATCTTACCAATTTACCACTATCGTTTTGGGGTCATGCATTAGAGATAGCTGCATTCACTTTAATAGGGCACCATCTAAATCCATTGAGACGACACCGTATGAACTATGGTTTAGCAGTAAACCTAAGCTGTCGTTTCTTAAAGTTTGGATTTGCGATGCTTATGTGAAAAAGGTTTTCAACCTGATAAGCTCGAACCCAAATCGGAGAAGTGCGTCTTCATAGAATACCCAAAGCAAACTGTTGGGTACACCTTCTATCACAGATCCGAAGGCAAAACATTCGTTGCTAAGAATGGATCCTTTCTAGAGAAGGAGTTTCTCTCGAAAGAAGTGAGTGGGAGGAAAGTAGAGCTTGATAAGGTAATTTGTACCTTCTCCTGAATTGGAAAGTAGTTCATCACAGAATCAGTTCCAGTGATTCCTACACCAATTAGTGAGGAAGCTAATGATGATGATCATGAAACTTTAGATTAAGTTACTACAAAACCTCGTAGGTCTTCCAAAGTACAGTCCGCACCAGAGTGGTACGGTAATCCTGTTCTGGAAGTCATGTTACTAGACCATGATGAACCTACAAACTATGAGGAAGCGATGATGAGCCCAGATTCCGCGAAATGGCTTAAGGCCATGAAATCTGAGATGGGATCCATGTATGAGAACAAAGTGTGGACTTTGGTGGAGTTGCCCAATGATCGGCAAGCCATATTGTATAAATGGATCTTCAAGAGGAAGACAGACGCTGATAGTAGTGTTAATATCTACAAAGCTCGACTTGTCACAAAAAGGTTTTCGACAAGTTCAAGGTGTTGACTACAATGAGATTTTCTCAACCTAGCGATGCTTAAGTCTGTCCGAATCATGTTAGTAATTGCCACATTTTATGAAATCTGGCAAATGGATGTCAAAACTGCATTCCTTAATTGTTTTCTTAAAGAAGAGTTGTATATGATGCAACCAGAAGGTTTTGTCAATCCTAAAGGTGCTAACAAAATGTGCAAGCTCCAGCGATCCATCTATGGACTGGTGCAAGCATCTCAGAGTTGGAATATACGCTTTGATAAGTTGATCAAAGCATATAGTTTTATACAGACTTGCGGTGTAGTGTATTTACAATAAAGTGAGTGGGAGCACTACCGCCTTTCTGATAAATATATGTGAGTAACATATTGTTGATCGGAAATGATGTAGAATTTTTCTGGAAAGCATAAAGGAGTATTTGAAAGGAGTTCTTTAAAAGAAAGACCTCAGTAAAGCTACTTACATATTGAGCATCAAGATCTATTGAGATAGATCAAGATGCTTGATAATTTTTTCAAAAAGTACATACCTTGTCAAGATTTTGAAGTAGTTCAAAATGGAACAGTCAAAGAAAGAGTTCTTGCCTATGTTGCAAAGGTGTGAAATTGAGTAAGACTCAAATCCCGACCACGGCAGAAAATAAAAAAGAGAATGAAAGTCATTCCCTATGCCTTAGTTATAGGTTCTATAAAATATGCTATGCTATGTACCAGACCTATTGTATACCTTGCTCTGAATTTGGCAAGGGAGTACAATAGTGATCTAGGAGTAGATCATTGGACATTGGTCAAGAATATCCTTAGTGAGGACTAAGGAAATATTTCTCGATTATGGAGGTGATAAAAGAGCCCGTCGTAAAGAGTTACATAGGTGCAAGCTTTTACACCGATCCAGATGACTCTAAGTCTCAATCTGGATACATATTGAAAGTGGGAGCAATTAGCTAGAGTAGCTCCGTGCAGAGCATTGTAGACATAGAATATTTGCAAAATACATATGGCTATGAACGTGACAGACCCGTTGACTAAGCTTCTCTCACGAGCAAAACATGATCACACCTTAGTACTCTTTGGGTGTTAATCACATTGCAATGTGAACTAGATTATTGACTCTAGTAAACCCTTTGGGTGTTGGTCACATGACGATGTGAACTATGGGTGTTAATCATATACAGATATGAATATTGGTGATAAATCACATGGCGATGTGAACTAGATTATTGACTCTAGTGCAAGTGGGAGACTGAAGGAAATATGCCCTAGAGGCAATAATAAAGTTATTATTTATTTACTTATTTCATGATAAATGTTTATTATTCATGCTAGAATTGTATTGACCGAAAACTTGATACATGTGTGAATACATAGACAAACATAGTGTCACCAGTATGCCTCTACTTGACTAGCTCGTGAATCAAAGATGGTTAAGTTTCCTAGCCATGGACATGAGTTGTCATTTGATTAACGGGGTCACATCATTAGGAGAATGATGTGATTGACTTGACCCATTCTGTTTGCTTAGCACTTGATCGTTTAGTATGTTGCTATTGCTTTCTTCATGACTTATACATGTTCCTATGACTATGAGATTATGCAACTCCGTTTACGGAGAACACTTTGTGTGCTACCAAACGTCACAACGAATCGGGTGATTATAAAGGAGCTCTCAGGTGTCTCCAAAGGTACTTGTTGAGTTGGCGTATTTCGAGATTAGGATTTGTCACTCCGATTGTCGGAGAGGTATCTCTGGGCCCTCTCGGTAATGCACATTACTATAAGCCTTGCAAGCAATGTAGCAAATGAGTTAGTTACGGAATGATGCATTACATAACGAGTAGAGAGAATTGCTGGTAACGAGATTGAACTAGGTATTGGGATACCAACGATCGAATCTCGGGCAAGTAACATACCGATGACAAAGGGAACAACGTATGTTGTTATGCGGTTTGACCGATAAAGATCTTCATAGAATATGTGGGAGCCAATATGAGCATCCAGGTTCCGCTATTGGTTATTGACCGGAAACGTGTTTCAGTCATGTCTACATAGTTCTCGAACCCGTAGGGTCCGTACGCTTAAGGTTTCGATGACAGTTTTATTATGAGTTAATGAGTTTTGATGTACCGAAGGAATTCGGAGTCTCGGATGAGATCGGGGACATGACGAGGAGTCTCGAAATGGTCGAGACGTAAAGATCGATACATTGGACGACTATATTCGGACATCGGAAAGGTTCTGAGTGGTTCGGGTATTTTTCGGAGTACCGGAGAGTTACGGGAATACGGGGGAAGAAGTATATGGGCCTTATTGGGCTTTAGGGGGAGATAAAGAGGCAGGACGCGCGCCCTCCCAATGACTAGTCCGAATTGGACTAGGGGGAGGGACGGCGCCCCTCCTTCCTTCTCTTCCCTCTCCCCCTTCCTTGTCTCCTACTCCTACTACATGGAAGGGGAGGAATCCTACTCCCGGTGGGAGTAGGACTCCTCGAGGGCGCGCCATAGGGGCCGGCCCTCTCCTCCTCCTCCACTCCTTTATATACGGGGGCAGGGGGGCACCTCTAGACAACAACAACTGATCCCTTGATCTCTTAGCCGTGTGCGGTGCCCCCCTCCACCATAGTCCTCGATAATATTGTAGCGGTGCTTAGGCGAAGCCCTGCGACGGTAGAACATCAAGATCGTAACCACGCCGTCGTGCTTACGAACTCTTCCCCGACATTCTACCGGATCGGAGTCCGGGGATCGTCATCGAGCTGAACGTGTGCTAGAACTCGGAGGTGCCGTAGTTTCGGTGCTTGATCAGTCGGGCCATGAAGACGTACGACTACATCAACCGCGTTGTTCTAACGCTTCCGCTTACGGTCTACGAGGGTACGTGGACAACACTCTCTCCTCTCGTTGCTATGCATCACCATGATCTTGCGTGTGCGTAGGATTTTTTTTGAAATTACTACGTTCCCCAACATCATCATCACCACAATCTTCACCAACAACTTCACCGCCATCACCACCAACTCTTCCCCCCTCTATGCATCGGTGTAACCTCTCTCTTACCCGCTGTAATCTCTACTTAAACATGGTGCTCAACGCTATATATTATTTCCCAATGATGTATGGCTATCCTATGATGTTTGAGTAGATCTATTTTGTCCTATGGGTTATTTGATGATCAAGATTGGTTTGAGTTGCATGTTTTATTATTGGTGCTGTCCTATGGTGCTCTCCGTGTCGGCATAGCGTGAGGGATTCCGCTGTAGGGTTTGCAATATGTTCATGATTTGCTTATGGTGGGTGGCGTGAGTGTGAAGCACATACCGAGTAAGTAGGTTGTTTGCATGTATGGGATAAAGGGACTTGATGCTTTAATGCTATGGTTGGGTTTTACCTTAATGATCTTTAGTAGTTGCGGATGCTTGCTAGAGTTCCAATCATAAGTGCATATGATCCAAGTAGAGGAAGTATGTTAGCTTATGCCTCTCCCTCAAAATAAAATTGCAATAATGATTACCGGTCTAGTTATCGATTGCCTAGGGACAAATAACTTTCTCGTAACAAAAAGCTCTCTACTAAAACTAATTTAGTTGTGTCTTTATCTAAACAGCCCCTAGCTTTTATTTACTCGCTCTTTATTATCTTGAAAACCTATCCAACAACACCTACAAAGTACTTCTAGTTTCATACTTGTTTCCGGTAAAGCGAACGTCAAGCGTGCGTAGAGTTGTATCGGTGGTCGATAGAACTTGAGGGAATATTTGTTCTACATTTAGCTCCTCCTTGGGTTCGACACTCTTACTTATCTAAAGAGGCTACAATTGATCCCCTATACTTGTGGGTTATTAAGACCTTTTTCTGGCGCCGTTGCCGGGGAGCAATAGCGTGGGGTGAATATTCTCGTGTGTGCTTGTTTGCTTTATCACTAAGTATATAAGTAGTTTTATTTGATGTTCTTAGTTGTTCTTTATCATTAGTTATGGATATGGAACACGAAATACCAAAAAAATTAGGTGTACTTGCTACTCATGGAGATGGGGAACCTCCTAAAACCCTCGATGCTCAATATGTGCAAAATATTATGTACCACTTTGATAATCCTGAGAAAACCTCATTCAATTTGGTAATGGGAGTAACGTTGGATCAACGTGAATACTTTAGGCATTATCGCTTGACACAAAAGGGGAAACTATTATGGGATCAAATTTATATTGAAGTGGTATGCTCGGCAAGTATGCTTGAATTATGATTACACTTGTTGCTCTAGGATGAAGGCTCCACACCTTCCCTTTTCATGCAAATTTAATAATAATGAAACCTTAGCTTCTTATGCTAATGGTATATATGATTACTATGATGTGGAACAAATAGAAGAATTTGTTGCTTTTAAGAGTGCTTATGAAATTGAATCTTTGTTTGAAAAGTATGAAGCTTTTGATGATGATGTTTATAGGCCTGAAAATTTGGCTATATTTAAATATTGCTATGATAATTATGAATATAATTCCTATATTAATGCACTTATTAAGAAAGTCTCCGCTGTCCAAGAAGAGAATAATATTTTGCAGGAATCTATGGAAGAAGAAATTGATGAAACTGTGAGCTCATTGGATGAAAAAGGTGATGAGGAGAGCGAAGAACAAAAGGAGGAAGAGCGGATTAGCTACCCGTGCCCACCTTCTAATGAGAGTAACCCTCCAACTCATACATTGTTTAATTTCCCTTCGTGCTTACCGAAGGATGAATGCTATGATGATTGTTATGATCCCATTGATTCTCTTGAAATATCCCTTTTTGATGATGCTTGCTATGCTTGTGGCCAAGATGCCAATATGAATTATGCTTATGGAGATGAACTTGCTATAGTTCCTTATGTTAAACATGAAATTGTTGCTAATGCACCCACACATGATAGTCCTATTATCTTTTTGAATTCTCCCGAATATACTATGTCGGAGAAGTTTGCCCTTATTAAGGATTATATTGATGGGTTGCCTTTTACCGTTGCACATGATGATTTTGATAGATATAATATGCATGTGCTTGCTGCTCCTACTTGCAATTATTATGAGAGAGGAACTATATCTCCACCTCTCTATGTTTCCAACATGATAAAATTGCAAGAAACTGTTTATACTATGCATTGGCCTTTACTAGGTGTGCATGAATTGTTCTTTTATGACATGCCGATGCATAGGAAGAGAGTTAGACTTCGGCATTGCTTGATAGATGTTTCTTTGTGCTCACTACTAAATTCTAAATCATTGCTAATTAAAATTGGCTTTGATACACCTTGGGATCCGGGTGGATTCACTACTTGAGCACTATATGCCTAGCTTAATGGCTTTAAAGAAAGCGCTGCCAGGGAGACAACCTGGAAGTTTTAGAGAGTCATTTATTTCTGTTGAGTGCTTTCATATAGTTTAAAAACAACAAAAATAAAGAGGGGAACCCAAAACTTTTCAAAAAGAAAAGTGAAAGTGAGAGAGACGGGCATTGTCAAAGTGGGGGACGTCCTTGAACCTTGTTCATGCCCATGGGAACTTTGTGAATCTTAATTACAGAAACTTTTCAACAAAAATAATTATGCCCTTGTACAATTCCATTGTATTATAAAAATAATGTGCCAAGGTTTGCCTTTAGGATGTCTACAATGCTGGTTGGTTTGTGCGGTGCAGGACAGAAACTTTGGCTGTAGTGCGTGATTTTTAATTTTTTTGCTGGAACGTCAAATGGTTCTGATTCTTTTTGAACTGTATTTCTATACAAATTGTTTATTTTTCCTAATTTTGGCAGTATTTTTCAAGTATCATAAGTATGGTGAATGTTCAGATTATTACAGACTGTTCTCTATTAGACAGATTCTGTTTTTGATGCATAGTTTGCTTGTTTTGATGAAACTATCGATTTATATCAGTGGATTAAGCCATGAAAAAGCTATACTACAGTAGACACAATGCAAAAATAAAATATTAATTGGTTTGCAACAGTACTTAGAGTAGTGATTTGCTTTATTATACTAATGGATCTTACCGAGTTTTCTGTTGAAGTTTTGTGTGGATGAAGTGTTCGATGATCGAGAAGGTCTCGATGTGAGAAGAAGGAAGAGAGGCAATAGCTCAAACTTGGGGATGCCCGAGGCACCCCAAGTAAATATTCAAGGATACTCAAGCGTCTAAGCTTGGGGATGCCCCGGAAGGCATCCCCTCTTTCTTCAACAATTATCGGTATGTTTTCGGATTCGTTTCATTCATGTGACATGTGCAAATCTTGGAGCGTCTTTTGCATTTAGTTTTCATTTTTCTTTTATGCACCATGCTGGTATGAGATGGTCCTTGGTTGATTTATAGAATGCTCTTTGCACTTCACTTATATCTTTTGAGTATGGCTTTATAGAATGCTTCATGTGCTTCACTTAAATCATTTGAAGTTTGGATTGCATGTTTCTCTTCATTAGACAACCGCCATTTGTAGAATGCTCTTTTTCTTCACTTATATTTGTTAGAGCATGTGCATACCTTTTGTAGAAAGAATTAAAACTCTCTTGCTTCACTTATATCTATTTAGAGAGATGACAGGAACTGGTCATTCACATGGTTAGTCATAAAATCCTACATAAACTTTTAGATCACCGAATATGATATGTTTGATTCCTTGCAATAGTTTTGCGATATAAAGATGGTGATATTAGAGTCATGCTAGTGGGTAGTTGTGGATTAGTAGAAATACTCGTGTTGAGGTTTGTGATTCCCATAGCATGCACGTATGGTGTCGGAGTAATGGGCCACGGGTAGGCAAACCCGAGCCCCGGGACCTTTCAAGACATCGGGGCAGGCTGCGCCCCTCAAGACCCCAAAACGAAGAGCCGCTTTCTGGGAGTCAGCGGCGAGGCCGCCGACAGCCCCTCACGGCCGAGTCCCAAGGACGACTTCGAGATAAGCCGGCTCCTAACTGGCGGCTTTCAGAGAAGCCGGCTATGGGGAGTCGGCCCGCGACTCCAACCACCTCCCACCTTCGCGACTATGGACGTGATGGGTGCGCCCTTCGCGCCCATCCCGCCCCTTCGCAAAGGGCGAGCATGGCCACGTCGTCATACCAATGGAGATCTCCATCCGCGCAAGCATCGTTGTCATGCCGCCCGACATCAACCGCGGGCGGCGCCTGTGCCCACGACGGCCTGTCTGTCACGACCGAGACGGCGGTACTACTTTGTCGCCGGGTGCGTAAGACGGCGAGCGCCACAAGACGGACCCGCCGGGAGTCGGCCTCAGAGTCGGCCGGCCCCTCCCACGGGCCCCGCACGCCATTAACCAGACAAGACGGGGAATGGCTACAGTGATCGCCCGCCAGGCGGCGGCACTGTTGCCATGACCCCATGACCAAGCCAGCGTCATTAGAGGCGCGGCTACAGTAATCCGCAGCCGGCAAGACCCGCCATGGCGGACAAAACTGTCGGCCCCATGTCAGGCCCGTCGGCGGGGCCCGCCAGTCGGCGGGCCCCAGTAGTCGGCGGAGAAGACGACGACCTGAGAGACAGACGGCTGGGACCCGCGCCCAGCCGGATTACCATTGTACCCCCGGGGGGGTAGGCCTATATAAACCCCCCGGGGCACCCATGCAAAGGGTTGGACCCTAATAGTTTTAGACACACACAGAGGGAAGAGAAGAGCTAGCCGCGCCCTTCTCCTTCTTCACCCCGAACAGCTCAAGGAGCAACCTTGTACCCACTTTGCCATAGTGATCATGCGGAGACTCCGCAGAGCAGCAGTAGGGGTATTATCTTCACGGAGAGCCCTGAAGCTGGGTAAGATCCGCCGACGTGCATGCCTTCGCCTCATCCCGTTTCCAGGCACCGGCGACGTTCTACTCGCCCCCACCATGATAAGCCATCCTTTGGCATATGTCGCACCCAACCCCTGACATATGGTGAACCGTTATGTGATGAAGTCGGAGCATGATTTATTTATTGATTGTGTTCCTTATGAGTGGCGGTCGGGGACGAGCGATGGTCTTTTCCTACCAATTTATCACCCTAGGAGCATGCGCGTAGTACTTTATTTCGATAACTAATAGATTTTTGCAATAAGTATGTGAGTTCTTTATGACTAATGTTGGGTCCATGGATTATACGCACTCTCACCCTTCCACCATTGCTAGCCTCTCTAGTACCGCGCAACTTTCGCCGGTACCATAAACCCACCATATACCTTCCTCAAAACAGCCACCATACCTACCTATCATGGCATTTCCATAGCCATTCCGAGATATATTGCCATGCAACTTCCATCATCATCATATACATGACTCGAGTATTCATTATCATATTGCTTTGCATGATCGTAAGATAGCTAGCATGATGTTTTCATGGCTTGTCTGTTTTTTGATGTCATTGCTATGCTAGATCATTGCACATCCCGGTACACCGTCGGAGGCATTCATATAGAGTCATATCTTTGTTCTAGTATCGAGTTGTAATATTGAGTTGTAAGTAAATAAAAGTGTGATGATCATCATTATTAGAGCATTGCCCCAGTGAGGAAAGGATGATGGAGACTATGATTCCCCCATAAGTCGGGATGAGACTCCGGAATTTACAAAAAATAAAAGAGGCCAAATAAGCCCAAATAAAAAAAGAGGCCAAAGAAGCCTACCAAAAAAATGAGAGAAAAAGAGAGAAGGGGCAATGTTACTATCCTTTTACCACACTTGTGCTTCAGAGTAGCATCATGTCCTTCATAGAGAGAGTATCCTATGCTTTCACGTTCATATACTAGTGGGAATTTTTATTATAGAACTTGGCTTGTATATACCGATGATGGGCTTCCTCAAACGCCCACGGTCTTCATGAGCAAGCAAGTTGGATGCACACCCACTTAGTTTCCAGTTTGAGCTTTCATACACTTATAGCTCTTAGTCCATCCGTTGCATGGTGCTACCTCTTGAGCACTACGTTGGATTTCCCCGAAGAGGAGAGGATGGTGCAGCAAAGTAGCGTAAGTATTTCCCTCAGTTTTTGAGAACCAAGGTATCAATCTAGTAGGAGTCCACGCACAAGTCCCTCGTACCTGCACAAAACAATAGCTCCTCGCAACCAACGCGATTAGGGGTTGTCAATCCCTTCACGGTCACTTACGAGAGTGAGATCTGATAGATAATATTTTTGGTATTTTTGGTATAGAGATGCAAAGTGAAAAGTAAAAGGCAAAGTAAAAACAAAGCAAGTATTAAAGTGATGGAGATTGATATGATGAGAATAAACCCGGGGGCCATAGGTTTCACTAGTGGCTTCTCTCAAGAGCATAAGTATTCTACGGTGGGTGAACAAATTACTGTTGAGCAATTGATGAATCGAGCATAGTTATGAGTATATCTAGGTATGATCATGTATATAGGCATCACGTCCGAGACAAGTAGACCAAACGATTTCGCATCTACTACTATTACTCCACTCATCGACCGCTATCCAAAGATGCATCTAGAGTATTAAGTTAAAAACAGAGTAACGCCTTAAGCAAGATGACATGATGTAGAGGAATAAATTCATGCAATATGATAAATACCCCATCTTGTTATCCTCGATGGAAACAATGCAATATGTGCCTTGCAACCCTTTCTTTCACTGGGTAACAACACCGCAAGATTGAACCCAAAGCTAAGCACTTCTCCCATTGCAAGAACTACCAATCTAGTTGTCCAAACCAAACAGATAATTCGAACAGACTTGCAAAGATAACCAATCATACATGAAAGAATTCAGAGAAGATTCAAATATTATTCATAGATAATCTGGATCATAAACCCACAATTCATCGGTCTCAACAAACACACCACAAAAAGAAGATTACATCGAATAGATCTCCACGAGAGAGGGGGAGAACATTGTATTGAGATCCAAAAAGAGAGAAGAAGCCATCTAGCTACTAGCTATGGACCCGAAGGTCTGAAGTAAACTACTCACACTTCATCGGAGGGGCTATGGTGATGATGTAGAAGCCCTCCATGGTGGATGCCCTCCCGAGGAGCTCCTAACAGGCCCCAAGATGGGATCTCGTGGATCTGAGGAAGTTGCGGTGGTGGAATTAGGTTTTGGCCCTGCTCGATCGTTTGGGGTACATAGGTATATATAGGAGAAGGGAGTACGTCGGTGGAGCAACAGGGGGCCCACGAGGCAGGGGGCGCGCCCTAGGGGGGTGCGCCCCCACCCTCGTGACCGCCTCTTTTGTTCCTTGGAGTAGGGTCCAAGTCTCCTGGATCACGTTCGGTGAGAAAATCACATTTCCGAAGGTTTCATTCCGTTTGGACTCCATTTGATATTCTGTTTCTTCGAAACACTGAAATAGGCAAAAAACAGCAATTCTGGGCTCAGCCTCCGGTTAATAGGTTAGTCCCAAAAATAATATAAAAGTGGAAAATAAAGCCCAATATAGTCCAAAACAGTAGATAAAGTAGCATGGAGCAATCAAAAGTTATAGATATGTTGGAGACGTATCAGGCATCCCCATGCTTAATTCATGCTCGTCCTCGAGTAGGTAAATGATAAAAAGAGAATTTTTGATGCGGAGTGATACTTTGGCATAATTTCAATGTAAATCTTCTTAATTGTGGTATGAATATTCAGATCCGAAAGATTCAAGTCAAAAGTTCATATTGACATAAAAATAATAATACTTCAAGCATACTAACTAAGCAATTATGTCTTCTCAAAATAACATGACCAAAGAAAGTTATCCCTACAAAATCATATAGTGCGGCTATGCTCCATCTTCCCACACAAAATATTTAAATCATGCACAACCCCGATGACAAGCCAAGCAATTGTTTCATACTTTAACATTTTCAAAACTTTTTCAATCTTCATGCAATACATGAGCGTGAGCCATGGATATAGCACTATATGTGGAATAGAATGGTGGTTGTGGAGAAGACAAAAAGAGGGAAGATAGTCTCACATCAACTAGGCGTATCAACGGGCTATGGAGATGCCCATCAATAGATATCAATGTGAGTGAGTAGGGATTGCCATGCAACTGATGCACTAGAGATATAAGTATATGAAAGCTCAACAAAAGAAACTAAGTGGGTGTGCATCCAACTCGCTTGCTCACGAAGACCTAGGGCATTTGAGTAAGCCCATCATTGGAATATACAAGCCAAGTTCTATAATGAAAAATTCCCACTAGTATATGAAAGTGACAAAATGAGAGACTCTCTATCATGAAGATCATGGTGCTACTTTGAAGCACAAGTGTGGTAAAAGGATAGTAACATTGTCCCTTCTCTCTTTTTCTCTCATTTTTTTATTTGGGCCTTTTTCTTTTTTTATGGCCTCTTTCCTTTTTCCTTTTTTCTCTTTTTTTATTTTTCGTCCGGAGTCTCATCCCGACTTGTGGGGGAATCATAGTCTCCATCATCCTTTCCTCACTTGGGACAATGCTCTAATAATGATGATCATCACACTTTTATTTTTCTTACAACTCAACAATTACAACTCGATTCTTAGAACAAAGTATGACTCTATATGAATGCCTCCGGCGGTGTACCGGGATATGCAATGAATCAAGAGTGACATGTATGAAAGAATTATGAAAGGTGGCTTTGCCACAGATACGATGTCAACTACATGATCATGCTAGCAATATGACCATGATGGAGCGTGTCATAATAAACGGAACGGTGGAAAGTTGCATGGCAATTTATCTCGGAATGGCTATGGAAATGCCATGATAGGTAGGTATGGTGGCTGTTTTGAGGAAGATATATGGTGGGTGTATGATACCGGTGAAAAGTGCGCGGTATTAGAGAGGCTAGCAATGGTGGAAGGATGGGAAAAAATGTGTATAATCCATGGACTCAACATTAGTCATAAAGAACTCATATACTTATTGCAAAGGTACTAGCTATGGACCCAAAGGTCTGAAGTAAACTACTCACATTTCATCGGAGGGGCTATGGTGATGTTGTAGAAGCCCTCCGTGGTGGATGCCACCTCCGACGGAGCTCCTGAACAGGCCCCAAGATGGGATCTCGTGGATACAGGAAGTTGCGGCGGTGGAATTAGGTTTTTGGCTCCTGTTCTGATCGTTTGGGGGTACGTAGGTATATATAGGAGGAAGGAGTACGTCGGTGGAGCAACATGGGGCCCACGAGGCAGGGGGCACGCCCTAGTGGGGGGGCGCCCCCCACCCTCGTGACCGCCTCTTTTCTTCCTTTGAGTAGGGTCCAAGTCTCCTGGATCACGTTCGGTGAGAAAATCACATTTCCGAAGGTTTCATTCCGTTTGGACTCCGTTTGATATTCTGTTTCTTCGAAACACTGAAATAGGCAAAAAACAGCAATTCTGGGCGGGGCGTCCGGTTAATAGGTTAGTCCCAAAAATAATATAAAAGTGGAAAATAAAGCCCAATATAGTCCAAAACAGTAGATAAAGTAGCATGGATCAATCAAAAATTATAGATACGTTGGAGACGTATCACATGGCAATCCCTACTCACTCACATTGATATCTATTAATGGGCATCTCCATAGCCCGTTGATACGCCTAGTTGATGTGAGACTATCTTCTCATTTTTGTCTTCTCCACACCACCTCCACCATCATATTCTATTCCACCTATAGTGTTATGTCCATGGCTCACGCTCATGTATTGCGTGAAAGTTGAAAAGGTTTGAGGACGTCAAAAGTATGAAACAATTTCTTGGCTTGTCATCGGGGTTGTGTATGATTTGAATATTTTGTGTGGTGAAGATGGGGCATAGCCAGACTATATGATTTTGTAGGGATAACTTTCTTTGGCCATGTTATTTTGAAAAGACATGATTGCTTTATTAGTAGGCTTGAAGTATTATTGTTTTTACGTCAAATGATAGACTATTGCTTTGAATCACTCGTGTCTTAATATTCATGCCATGATTAGACATATGATCAAGATTATGCTAGGTAGCATTCCACATCAAAATTATCTTTTTATCATTTACCTATTCGAGGACGAGCAGGAATTAAGCTTAGATGCTGATACGTCTCCGTCAGTATCTATAAATTTTGATTGTTCCATGCCAATATTCTACAACTTTCATATACTTTTGGCAACCTTTTATACTATTTTTGGGACTAACATATTGATCCGATTGCTCGATGCAGTTCACTCATTGCATGTTTTTGGTTTCGCAGAATATCCATATCAAACGCAGTCCAAACGGGATAGAAACGGACGGAGCTTACTTTTGGAATATTTGTAAAATCTGGAAGAAAGATCAACGCAAAACGGTGTCCGAGGTGGGCACGAGGTAGGGGGTCGTGCCCTACCCCCAAGGCGCGCCCCTGACCCTCGTTGGCCACCCGTAAGGCGGTTGATTCCCTTCTTCGGCCGCAGAAAGCTAATTTTTGGTAAAAAATCACGACGAAGGTTTCAGTCCAACCGGAGTTACGGATCTCCATATATAGATGAAACGGTGAAAGGGCAGCAGGGGGAACGCAGAAACAGAGAGAGACAGAGAGATAGATCCAATCTCGGAGGGGCTCTCGCCCCTCCCACGCCATGGAGGCCAAGGACCAGAGGGGAAACCCTTCTCCCATCTAGGGAGGAGGTCAAAGAAGAAGAAGACGAAGGGTCCCCCTCTCCCCTTCTCTTCCGGTGGC
Source organism: Aegilops longissima (assembly GCA_021605205.1). Lineage (NCBI taxonomy): Eukaryota > Viridiplantae > Streptophyta > Magnoliopsida > Poales > Poaceae > Aegilops > Aegilops longissima. The sequence goes on from CM038678.1 coordinate 218,760,709, forward strand.
GCCGGAACGCCACCTTGGCCATCATCATCACCACAATCTTCACCAACAACTTCACCGCCATCATCACCAACTCTTCCCCCACTCTATGCAGCGGTGTAACCTCTCTCTTACCCGTTGTAATCTCTACTTAAACATGGTGCTCAGCGCTATATATTATTTCCCAATGATGTATGGCTATCCTATGATGTTTGAGTAGATCCATTTTGTCCTATGGGTTATTTGATGATCAAGATTGGTTTGAGTTGCATGTTTTATTATTGGTGCTGTCCTATGGTGCTCTCCATGTCGCGCAAGCGTGAGGGATTCCCGCTGTAGGGTTTGCAATATGTTCATGATTTGCTTATGGTGGGTGGCGTGAGTGATGAAGCACGAGACCGAGTAAGTAGGTTGTTTGCGTATGGGATAAAGGGGACTTGATGCTTTAATGCTATGGTTGGGTTTTACCTTAATGATCTTTAGTACTTGCGGATGCTTGCTAGAGTTCCAATCATAAGTGCATATGATCCAAGTAGAGAAAGTATGTTAGCTTATGCCTCTCCCTCAAATAAAATTGCAATAATGATTACCGGTCTAGTTATCGATTGCCTAGGGACAAATAAATTTCTCGTAACAAAAAGATCTCTACTAAAACTAATTTAGTTGTGTCTTTATCTAAATAGCCACTAGCTTTTATCTACTCACTCTTTATTATCTTGCAAACCTATCCAACAACACCTACAAAGTACTTCTAGTTTCATACTTGTTTTTGGTAAAGCGAACGTCAAGCGTGCGTAGAGTTGTATCGGTGGTCGATAGAACTTGAGGGAATATTTGTTCTACCTTTAGCTCCTCGTTGGGTTCGACACTCTTACTTATCAAAAGAGGCTACAATTGATCCCCTATACTTGTGGGTTATCACGCCGGCACAAGTAAAGAAATCTTGAATGACTCCTTTCCCAATAATATTGCCACTACCAACTCGAAAATTTTTGGTGTGCAAGATAGTAGGTTCCTCAAGAGGATCATCGAAAGCATCAAAGTTTTCCAAGTTGTTATTATTGCCTTCATTAGCGATAACCTCCCCAGATTCAGACATGGCGAAAGAAAGACGAGCGAAAAGAGGCAAATGGAAAAGAGAGGCGAATAAAACGGCAAGGGTGAAGTGGGGGAGAGAAAAACGAGAGGCAAATGGCAAATAATGTAATGCGGGAGATAAGGGTTTGTGATGGGTACTTGGTATGTTGACTTTTATGAGACCTCCCAAGAACGGCGCCGTAAATCCTTCTTGCTACCTCTTGAGCACTGCGTTGGTTTTCCCTTGAAGAGAAATGGGTGATGCAGCAAAGTAGCGTAAGTATTTCCCTCAGTTTTTGAGAACCAAGGTATCAATCCAGTAGGAGGCTACGCGTGAGTCCCTCGCACCTACACAAAACAAATAAATCCTCGCAACCAACGCGATAAGGGGTTGTCAATCCCCACACGGTCACTTACGAGAGTGAGATCTGTAGATATGATAGGATAATATTTTTGGTATCTTTATGATAAAGATGCAAAGTAAAATAAAAGTAAAGTAAAGCAACAGAAATTACTAAGTGTTGGAAGATTAATATGATGAAGATAGACCCGGGGGCCATAGGTTTCACTAGTGGCTTCTCTCAAGAGCATAAGTATTTTACGGTGGGTGAACAAATTACTGTTGAGCAATTGATGAATTGAGCATATTTATGAGAATATCTAGGTATGATCATGTATATAGGCATCACGTCCGAGACAAGTAGACCGACTCTGCCTGCATCTACTACTATCACTCCACACATCGACCGCTATCCAAAGATCCATCTAGAGTATTAAGTTCATAAGAACAGAGTAACGCCTTAAGCAAGATGACATGATATAGAGGATAAATTCATGCAATATGATAAAAACCCATCTTGTTATCCTCGATGGCAACAATACAACACGTGCCTTGCTGCCCCTCATCCTTTGGGAAAGGACACCGCAAGATTGAACCCAAAGCTAAGCACTTCTCCCATTGCAAGTAAGATCAATCTAGTAGGCCAAACCAAACTGATAATTCGAAGAGACTTGCAAAGATAACCAATCATACATAAAAGAATTCAGAGAAGATTCAAATATTTTTCATAGATAAACTTGATCATAAACCCACAATTCACCGGTCTCAACAAACACACTGCAAAAGAAGATTACATCGAATAGATCCCCACGAGAGAGGGGGAAAACATTGTATTGAGATCCAAAAAGAGAGAAGAAGCCATCTAGCTAATAACTATGGACCCGAAGGTCTGAGGTAAACTACTCACACATCATCGGAGGGGCTATGGTGTTGATGTAGAAGCCCTCCGTGATCGATGCCCCCTCTGGCGGAGCTCCGGAATAGGCCCCAAGATGGGATCTCGTGGGTACAGAAGGTTGCGGCGGTGGAATTAGGTTTTTTGCTCCGTGTCGATCGTTTGAAGTGCGTGAGGTATATATAGGAGGAAGGAGTACATCGGTGGAGCAACAGCGGGCCCACGAGGGTGGAGGGCGCGCCTGGGGGGTAGGCGCGCCCCCCTACCTCGTGGCCTCCTCCTTTATTTCTTGACGAGGGTCCCAAGTCTCTGGATCATGTTCGCTCCAAAATCACGTTCGAAGGTTTCATTCCATTTGGACTCCGTTTGATATTCTTTTTTCGAAACTCAAATAGGCAAAAAACAGCAATTCGGGTGTGCCTCCGGTTAATAGGTTAGTCCCAAAATAATATAAAAGTGAATAATAAAGCCCAATAATGTCCAAAAGCAGAAGATAATATAGCATGGAGCAATCAAAATTATAGATACGTTGGAGACGTACCACCGCTGATCGGGAGGGTGTGGCGCATCAAAAACGGAGAAACGGACTTCTCTTGACCTCCCTGATCAATAAACGGGGTCCTGTTCATCGGGAGGGTGTGGCGATCGCAAAACGGACTCCACGGCCTCTGTTCATCCACGATCCATCGCTTCGCTCCAGCCTCCACGGGCTACTGTTCATCCACCATCGACCTCCTCTAGCCTCCACCTGCGACTGTTCATCCACGGCGTCTCCCTCCTGCCGCCACTAGCTACTGTTCATCCATGGGCTCCTGTTCATCCAGCCTCCACCGCTCCTCCACCGTCTACTATTAAACCACCCCTCCACAGGCTACTGTTCATCCAGCCCTCCACTGGCTACTATTCAACCAGCCCTCCACGGTGTCCTTTTCATCCACCCCCAACCGGCTCGATCGGGGTCCTGTTCATCCAACCCCCACCGGGAACTGTTCATCCAACCCCCAACAACGCTCACTGTTCATTAAGAGGCAGCAGGTTTGATCGGTTTCAATTAGCAGTAGTAGCGAAGGAATCGCTCGATCAGGTTCAGTTAACTATCAGGGATCGACCGATCGCTCGGGTTTAGTAACACGTAGCCTGCAGCGCAATCGCTCGGGTTCAGTTAGAGCCCAACGCCTAGCACCCACGCGCGTACGTGTACGAGAGAAACACGCATCGCTCGGCCCCGACCACCCACCGTAACCGGGAACTCCCCGATATTTTCCTCGCCCTCGCTTCTACCATGGTTTTTTCCGTCATGGAAGGCCCAAAGAATGTCATGCAGCTGCGTCTCCGGCCCGCCCAGAGGACGAAAAACCCATTTTCTATCATGATTTTTTTGTCATAGAAGTAGGAGCCCACCACAGCTATGATGATACCCGATTTTGTCACAATTATCGTCATAGAAGTGTCATAACCATGACAAAAAAATTCATTCGGCCCAAAATGTCACTTATGTGTCTTTTTTTGTAGTCTCTCCACAACCTAATTAGAGACCCCGATGCTTGCCCAGAGCATTATACCACAATGATTGAGCTCCGAACACCACCAACCGTCTAGGGCGCCCAAGCACCCGGGAGGAACAAGCTCAAGGGTACCAGGCACCCAAGAGTAATAAGCTTCTGAACTTGTAACTTCCGCGTATCACCGTGGAGAACTCAAACCAATGCACCAAATGCAATGGCAAGGGCACACGGAGTGCCCAAGTCCTTCTTTCCCAAATCCCACCAAAGCAACTAATGCTAGGGAGGAAAGTGAGAGGAAGAAGGAGAACACCAAGAACTGCAAGATCGATCTAGATCCACGGGGTTCCCCTCACATAAAGGAGAAAGTGATTAGTGGAAATGTGGATCTAGATCTTTCTCTCTCCCCCCCAAAAAAAACTAGCAAGAATCCATGGAGAGATTAAGACATAGCAAGCTCGAAGAACAATGGGGGAATAACACGAGCTCAAAGGATAAGGTTCATTGGGGAAGAAGACCCCTTTTATAGGTGGGAAAAATCCAACCGTTATGCTCACAGCTCACGCAGAGCGGCACTACCGCTCATGGGAGCGGTACTACCGCTAGGGCGGTGGAAGCCCTTTGAGAAACAACAGCGAGGAGGCAAAAGGCCATTAGAACCGCCGGAGTGGTACTACCGCTCGTCCTCACGGTACTACCGCTAGGGTTAGCGGTACTACCTCTATGTAACATCCCAAAATTTACAATTTTGGAATGTTAATTATTTAAATAGGATTAATTTAAAACTTGCTTGTATTGCTTGTTGTTAGTAAATTTTGACTAGGATTTGAAACTTTTGGAGTTTAAGTGAATATTAAATTGGGTGGGAATAAAATGACTTCCCAATTATTCATTTAGTTCTTATTCTGGGTTTGAGAATATTCAAAATATTTCCAATTCAATAATGAGAGAGGATGCCATGACTTCCTCACAGAATAACATAGGTGAATAACTCAATATTCTCACATTTGGATTTTGAATATTTAGAACAATTCTAACTCAAATATTAAATCATATGAGAGAAGGTAATATGAATCCATCAATGTAAAAGAGTTGGGATTGATTTAAATGTCATTTGCATTTTTCTCCGGAGTTCAAAATTATTTAATGGGACATTTTATAAGTGTCAAAGTAAAGTTTACAAAAATATTATATGTATTTTATATACATATTGTGAGCTGAAAAAATGTTCACTATTCTCTGTATTAGTATATGTGTATACTAAAAAACATGTTTTGGTATTTTTGTAGAAAATGTTTTGGGTCATCTTTTTGGAGCCAAAGTCATTTCTGAGAATAAAATAAATAGGAAATACTAAAACCTATTCTACCTGGCAGCCCAACTGCGTAGTCGCTATCTTCCGCTCGCGCGCGCAGCAGCAGAGGGCCTAGGAGGCTGAAGCCCAGCAGCAACAGCCGCGGCACAGTTGGCCCAGCTCGCCCACGTCAGTGCCGCGCCCCACCTGTCTGCCTCTCTACTCCCACTCTTCCTATGACAGCGGAACCCGCCCGCTATCTCCTACCTCCGCTCGGACTCCCGACCCAGCACGACAGAGCCACCGCGGCTGGAACCAACGCCGCGATTCACGCGACCCCTTGCTCCCTTCTCCAATCTTTGGCCACAGGGAGACTCTTCTGGAACCTCTCGTACGATTACCACCATTGCCGCACGAGATACGCCCCGATCTTGTGCTCGCGGACCTCGAGGAGATCCGCCGCCCGAAGCTACTCCGGCGGCTTATTCTGTCGATTTTGGTAAACCCCGCCCCTATCCATGTCTTCCATCCTCTCTGTATTGCTGGAATGCACCCTCCTCATCTCTTGTTCGTCCAGGACCCCACCAAATCAAGCCCCTGGACCTCATCCCGAAGCTCACCGGCGACCATCCCATCTCCAGCCGCACGCCCTCGTCACTACAGGACGCCTTGGAACACTTCGTGGAGTCCTTTGAGTTCACCGTGCTGATACGCATCCGTCAGTGTGATTCCCGAGCCTCGTGGACCACTGGAGCCGACGCCATCGTCAACCACAGCCGCACCACGGTCGTGTTCTTCTTCTCCGGTGAAGATTCCGGTGAGGAATTCTTCTCTGTCAAACCCTAGCCTCAATTAAGTCGTGACCGTTGATGGCCACTTCATCTAACGGCTCACCGCAGCCCACCCCGCAAAGGGGTATCAAGCAATCACGTGCTGCCACGTGTCACTTCATTTCGTTTTAGTTTCTTTTCCAGCCGAAGTTGTTTATGTACTTTTGCAGAATGACCCCTAAAACTTCACAATGTCATAACTTTTCAACGGTAGCTCCGATTGAGGTGAAACTTTTTGCAGAGTGATCCTCATAAGACCATCTTTCCGTTTATATCATTAGTTTGAAGTTTTGAACATTTCAAATTTGACCAATTCAAATTTGAACCCATACCTTCATGACACCTTTCCAATTTATTCTTTTTGTGTCTGAAAACTTGTATCATGTACTTGTTGATAATATTCTGTTACTCAAAATTTCAAATACTTTTGACCTATTTGAATTTAAATCTAATTCAAACTCTGATTCGCTATAACTTGCGTTATAGTACTCCTATTCAATCAATTCTTTTTGCAAATGAACCTTATGTCATATGCAAACTATTTCACCACTTCTATGTTGTTTTCCCATTACTTTGACTCTGATTCATTTTGTACCAAATATATATAAGCTTATAAAGCAACATTCAATTATTCGTTAACTCTTTCGAGTTCATTCCTTCACCTTGTCACATTTTAGTACCATAGACCCTATGTTATATATTTAAACCTATTTATTTTGATGTTGCCCAACCTTGCCATATTTGTTTTGTTGTTCTTTGGTTCTTATATATGGCGTGGTTGTTTATTTGGATTCTTTCTTTTGCAATAGATTGCTCGGAGCGTGACGAGTAGAATTATCAGGAATTGTGAGTGCGACGATCTTCATCGAACATACCAGGCAAGTTACACCTTGATCATCCTTCAACCTATTATTTTTTTTCTATGCATGTAGTTCTATATCACATTACTATATTATGCATGTGTAGGAACAACTATTGCTATTGAGATGCAGCTAGTATGGCCTTATTGTAGAACGTGGTAGTGTATTCTTGCTATGCTATGTAGACGGGGATTGGTTCGTATATTCATCGAGATTATGTGAGGACTATATATAATATAACTTAAGTAAAAACATAATATATAATTCACCTCTAGACGGACAGGGTTGCATCATGGTTTCTTGTTCCTCTTCTAAGGACATGGACCATGGCTAAGTGCGCCCGAACCGTATTGCTGGGTGGTTTCAAGAACATCATGGTTTATACCCTCTGAATGTAAGTGGGTGCCGTCCAGGCTCAAAAAGATCAGACAGACTAAGTGACTAGTAGATTCCATGTACAACCACTGGCTAGTATGGGCTCTGGCTTAGTTGATCAACTGTGGAGACCTTACCCGGATGTGCCAGCATATATAGTTATGATAGTTGGGATGGGCCTCCTGTGGGACTAGGCGACTGTTTCTGAAAGAATATGTCTCAATCGGGTTGGGACCAGTGGGTAAAGTGTACAAACCTCTACAGAGTGTATAAACTAATCATGATTAGTCGTGTCCCCGGTTATGGACTAATTTGAGCCACTATGCCATTACAGTTGTTGGGTGATCTTGACAGATGGTACATTTAATAAACATTTGATGGGAAACTTAATGATGGTATGGGTTGGAATTGGATTGCCCAATTCAACCATGTGTATTAATTGTAGCAAGACAAATTACAATTTGACTATTATATTATGTAGCTATTAGGGAAAAACTAGCTTTCTGCAAAACAACCACTACATTATCCTCTTGATACACCCTACATATAGATGTAGGTCTGTTATATAATTCTTGTGTGACTTGCCAATACATTCAAAGTATTGACCCTTCGTGGCTGCAACGTTTCATGTTGCAGATCTTATACGACGAGTGAGTGATACAATGTAGGGTTATGATGTCTATACTCGACATTTGCATGTGGTGTTGATGGATTCCATGGAGATTTTATTTGCTTTTCTGCAGCATTTTGTTTGTATGCTAGCTTGAGCTACGAAGGTATGTAATATTTTAATTATGGATCTGCGATGTAATATTATGACATGTAGTTTTATCTTGATATTTCATCTTGTACTGTGTGTGCTAGCTATTGATCCAGGCACTAGCACAGTGAGCATAGAGACATCGAATCTTATCAGGTTCGGGTCGTTACACTCTAAGGGTAGCGGTACTATTGCTTGTGAGCGGTACTAAAAAATACATCCGTGCCTACCACCGCTGGACTTAATACGAGATTTTGGTCCAGAGCAGAAGTAGCCACGGTAGTAGCCGTGGTTGTACTACTCTGGAGCGGTAGTAAAAAATTACATCCGCTCCAAGCGGTAGTAGCCGTGGTAGTAACTCTGCAGCCTTTTAAGGACACCAAAACTGCCACAACTTCTGCAAACGGACTCCGAATTCAACGAAACTAAGTTTGTTGGAAAGATAACGACATGGGCTAACACAATCTTGATAGGAATAACAATAAGAAGCGAATGATAAAAGGCCCATAATAAAATTGTGAGATCCCTTCCTCGAATAAGACCGGTAAAACCTCCAACACCGAAAACGCAATAGAAGAAGTAGAAATCCGTTTTCGATGTACTAGAGCTTGTCATGAATATAACCACAAGCTCTAAAATCTCAAAAAGAGAAAATACAAATAAGAATCAAGAAAGATGATACAAGTATGCAATGGTTTGAGCTCTCGACAAACAATATGATCAAGCTACTCACTTGAGAGCCCCCTTGATAGTACAGCTGTCGATCCTATAACCCTGTCTCCAAACTATCACCATGAGAACGGTAAAATAGAAAACCTATTAAGGGCAAACCTTTGCCTTGCACGAAGTCCACTTGAGCTAGATGATGACAATCTTGACTCCCTCAAGTTGGACCACCTTTCGTGATTGCGTTGGCTCAATGAAGGGTAGTTGATTGCTCCCCCATACTCCACTATGGGTGAGTCACTCTCGACACACCTTCACAAGTCCATTGTCACCACAATGGACGGCAAGCTACAAGCATCAAATTTTGCAGAATCAAGCAAAGAAAACGGAAATAATTTCATCTTCACAACATAATTGTCCACATCTTTTTTCTTTTGCATATCGCATAATTCCACGAAGGTATTAAGATGGGATGCGACATCCTCATTAGGAGTACTGGAAAATTGATCTTTCATAACAAGATTCAGCAATGCAGTATTAATATCACAAGACTCCGCACTAATGGCGGGAGGAGCAATAGGAGTGCCAATAAAATCATTATTGTTGGTATTTCAGAAATCACACAATTTGGTGTTCTCTTGAGTCATGATGACTATGCAATAAGATTGCACTCAAAAACAGATCCGACAAGAAAATGGCGAACGAAAAAGAGGGCGAATAAAACGGCAAATTTATATGAAGTGGGGGAGAGGAAAACGAGAGGCAATTGGCAAAAATGTAAATTGCGAGGAGATGAGATTTGTGATTAGGAACCTGGTATATATTGAAGATCTTCCCTGGCAACGGCGCCATAAATTCCTTTTGATGTGGCTTGAAGCTACGTCGGTATTTCCCCAAAGAGGAAGGATGATGCAGCATAGTGACAGTAGGTATTTCCCTCAGTGATGAAACCAAGATTATCGAACCAGTAGGAGAACCAAGCACCACAACGTAAACAACCCCTGCACACAAATAACAAATACTCGCAACCCGACATGTAAAAGGGGTTGTCAATCCCTTTCGGGTAGCGGCGCCTATAGATAGGCAAACAGACGTGAATAAATTGTAGTAGATTGATAGATCGAACGCCAAATAAAATAAATAAGGATAAATTGCAGCAAGGTATTTTTGTATTTTTGGTTTAATAGATCTGAAAATAAAAGCAAAGGAAAATAGATCGCAAAGGCAAATTATATGAAAAAGAGACCAGGGGGCCGTAGGTTTCACTAGTGACTTCTCTCGAGAAAAAAAGCAAACGGTGGGTAAACAAATTACTGTTGGGCAATTGATAGAACTTCAAATAATCATGACGATATCCAGGCAATGATCATTATATATGCATCACGTCCAAGATTAGTAGACCGACTCCTGCCTGCATCTACTACTATTACTCCACACATCGACCGCTATCCAGCATGCATCTAGTGTATTAAGTTCATGGAGAAACGGAGTAATTCAATAAGAACGATGACATGATGTAGACAAGATCTATTTATATAGAAATAGACCTCATCGTTTTATCCTTAGTAGCAACGATACATACGTGTCGGTTCCCCTTCTGTCACTCGGATCAAGCACCGTAAGATCAAACCCACTACAAAGCACCTCTTCCCATTGCAAGATAAATAGATCAAGTTGGCCAAACAAAACCCAAATATAGGAGAAGAAATACGAGGCTATAAGCAATCATGCATATAAGAGATCAAAGAAACTCAAATAACTTTCATGGATATAAAAAGATAGATCTGGTCATAAACTCAAAGTTCATCTGATCCCAACAAACACACCGCAAAAGGAGTTACATCATATGGATCTCCAAGAGACCATTGTATTGATAATCAAAAGAGAGAGCGGAAGCCATCTAGCTACTAACTACGGACCCGAAGGTCTACAAAGAACTAATCACGCATCATCGGAGAGGCACCAATGGAAGTCGTGAACGCCTCCGTGATGGTGTCTAGATTGGATCTGGTGGTTCTGGACTTTGCGGTGGCTGGAATTGATTTTCGTCGACTCCCCTAGGGTTTCTGGAATATTGGGGTATTTATAGAGCAAAGAGTCAGTTCGGAAGGCACCCGAGGTGGGCACAACCCACGAGGGCGCGCCTCGGCTTCCTGGCGCGTCCTGGTGGGTTGTGCTCCCCTTGGAGCACCCCCCAGGCGCTTCTTCAGCCCACTAGATGTCTTCTGGTCCAAGAGAAATCTCCAAAAAGTTTCGCTGCGTTTAGACTCCATTTGGTATTGATTTCCTGCGATGTAAAAAACACGCAGAAAACAACAACTAGCACTTGGCACTATGTCAATAGGTTAGTACCAAAAAATGATATAAAATGATTATAAAACATCCAAGATCGATAATATAACAACATGGAACAATAAAAAATTATAGATACGTTGGAGACGTATCAGCATCTCCAAGCTTAACTCCTGCTCGTCCTCGAGTAGATAAGTGATAAAAACAGAATTTTTGATGTGGAATGCTGCCTAACATGTCATATCATATTATTTTCTTTTATAGCATGGACATTTGGACTTTTATATGATTCAAAGCAATAGTTTAGATTTGACATGATAACTTAAATACTCAAGCATATCAACAAGCAACCTGTCTTTCAAAATAGCAACGCGAAAATAAGTTATCCCTAGCCCATCATGCTCAAACGTTGATCCATTCATGAAACACACTTGCATATTAGCTACACCAAATGCTCAAGTACGATCATAGTGCCTTCTTGTTGGTGCTTTTATAAGAGAAGATGGAGACTCAAATTCATAAATAAAAACTGCAAAAATTAAAAGAAAGGCCCTTCGCGGAGGGAAGTAGGGATTTGTAGAGGTGCTAGAGCTCAAAGCGAAAAACTTAGAGATAAAAACATTTTGGGAGGTGTGCCTTTCCCACCAATGAAAACGACTTAGAGTTCCCAACACTTTCCATGCTAGATATATCATAGGCGGTTCCCAAACAGAAAATAATTTTTATTCCTTTTTCAACCATACTTTCACTTTCCATGGCTAGCCGTATCCAAGGTTGCCCTCCATACCACCACTTTCCAAGGATTTTTTTGTTTGAAAACAAAAAGTAAATTCATTTTTCATTTCGGGACTGGGCATCCCTACTACCTTTGTCTTACTCTCATGCAATGACAAGGGAATAAACACTCATCGTGAGAATAACACATCTAGCATGGAAAATATTAGCCACCCTCACCGCTTCGCGAGCGGTACGAACACACAAAAGATAATTTTATTTTGAAAATTAGAGATGGCACATACAAATTTGCTTAGAATGGCAAAAGAATACCGCATATAGGTAGATATAGTGGACTCATGTGGCAAAACTGGTTTAAAGTATTTTGGATGCACAAGTAGTGATCATACTTAGTGCAAAATGAAGGCTAGCAAAAGATTGAGAAGAGACCAACCAAGAAACGAATAATCTCATAAGCGAGCATTAAGCATAATTAACACCGACTAATGCACCACAAGTAGGATATAATTTCATTGCATGACTATTGACTTTCGTGCTTGCATAGGGAATCACAAACCTTAACACCATTATTCCTACTAAAGCATAATTACTCATCAACATGACTCACATATCACATCATCATATCTCAAAGCTATTACTAGGAATCAAGTTTATTTTGTCCAACGATCTTCATGAAAGTTTTTATTATATCCTTCCTGGATATCTATCACTTTGGAAGTAATTTTCATGTGTTGCTTTTGATAAGTTCATACAAATATAAGTGAAGATCATGAGCATAAAATTTCTTTCTTTATCTCAAATTAATTTAAGTGAAGCAAGAGAGAATTTCTTGAATTTTTTTACTAACTCTCTAAGTGAAGCAAGAGAGCATTTCTTCAAAAAAAAAAAGACTAAAGCACACCATGCTCAAAAAGATATAAGTGAAGCACTAGAGCAAATCCATAGCTCATAAATTTTTTAAGTGAAGCATATAGAGCAATTCTAACAAGTCATGGCATAATTTTGGCTCTCTCAAATAGGTGTGTGAAAGTGCAACTATCCCTAGGTGGTTTTGGTAATTCATAACAACATATAGCTCATTGAGCTAATGCTATTCCAAGACAAATATTTCAGGAAAGCTCAATGAATGGCATGGCATGGATGACGAAAGTGGATCCCTCAAAATATTAAGGACAAAGGATTGGCTCAAGCTCAAATGCTCAAGACTCTACATTTTACATTTTAGTGATCCAAGATCACATTGAGTCTATAGGAAAAGCCAATACTATCAAGGAGGGATGAGGTGTTGCTTAATGAGCCTCTTGCTTCATGTGCTTAGTGATATGCTCCAAAAACCCTCAACTACTTTCTCACATCCACATATGACCTAAACCTAAAGTCAAAATCGGTCCTACCGATTCTTTCTATCCGGCGCCACCGAGTTCAAATGTCATAGCCACTACCACAAACCCTAGGCAAATCGGTTTCACCGATAGGGATAAAGGTCTCACCGAGATGGGATTGTAATCTCTCTGTTTCCCTTGGTAACGTTTCGGTCTAACCGAAGTGAGCGATCGGTCCCACCGAGATTGCAATGTAAACTCTCTGTTTCCCTTTCGTAACATTTCGGTCTCACTGAAAAGAGCGAATCGGTCCCACCGAGTTTACCTGACCAACTCTCTGATTAGCTAATTACCAAAATCGGTCTCGCCGAGTTTGTGTAATCGGTCTCACCGAGATTACGTTATGCCCTAACCCTAACCATATCGGTCCTACCGAGTTGCATGTCGGTCCCACCGAAAACCCTAACGGTCACTAGGTTTACTGAATCGGTCCGACCGAGTTTGTTGATTCGGTCCCACCGAGTTTGGTAAATTGTGTGTAACGGTTAGATTTTGTGTGGAGGCTATATACCCTCCACCTCCTCTTCATTCGCAAGAGAGCCATCGAACAAACCTACACTTCCAACTTGCCGCCTGAGAGAGAACCACCTACTCATGTGTTGAGGCCAAGATATTCCATTCCTACCATATGAATCTTGATCTCTAGCCTTCCCAAGTTGCTTTCCATTCAAATCTTCTTTCCACCAAATCCAAATCCTGTGAGAGAGAGTTGAGTGTTGGGGAGACTATCATTTGAAGCACAAGAGCAAGGAGTTCATCATCAACACACCATTTGTTACTTCTTGGAGAGTGGTGTCTCCTAGATTGGCTAGGTGTCACTTGGGAGCCTCAGACAAGATTGTGGAGTTGAACCAAGGAGTTTGTAAGGGCAAGGAGATCGCCTACTCGTGAAGATCTACCGCTAGTGAGGCAAGTCCTTCGTGGGCGATGGCCATGGTGGGATAGACAAGGTTGCTTCTTCGTGGACCCTTCGTGGGTGGAGCCCTCCGTGGACTCAAGCAACTGCTACCCTTCGTGGGTTGAAGTCTCCATCAACGTGGATGTACGATAGCACCACCTATCGGAACCATGACAAAAACATCCGTGTCTCCAATTGCGTTTGAATCTTCCAAACCCTTCCCTTTACATTCTTGCAAGTTGCATGCTTTAATTTCCACTGCTTATATACTCTTTGCATGCTTGCTTGAATTGTGTGAAGATTGCTTGACTTGTGCAAAGATAGCTAAAATCTGCCAAAGTTTAAAATTGGGAAAAGGTTAAGTTTTTAATTGGTCAAGTAGTCTAATCACCCCCCCTCTAGACATACTTCAAGGTCCTACAAGTGGTATCAGAGCTTTGGTCTCCATTTGCTTTGATTTCCATAGCTTTTGGTGGTCATAGCCTTGGTTTCACAACCTAGGAGAGTATGGCGTCTAGCGAGGGAAATTATCACCGTAGAGGTCCTTACTTTGATGGCACTAATTTTACTAGTTGGAAGCATAAGATGAAAATGCATATTCTCGGACATAACCCGCCGTTTGGGCTATTGTGTGTATTGGCTTGCAAGGTGAATTCTTTGATGGGAGAGAACCGAACTGTGAAGCTAGTGCGGAGGAATTGAAGATGCTGCAATACAACGCTCAAGCTTGTGATATCCTCTTCAATGGCTTGTGCCCCAAGAATTCAACAAAATCAGCCGCCTTGAGAATGCAAAGGAAATTTGGGATACTTTGATTGATATGCATGAAGGTACCGACTCGTCAAGGAATCCAAGTTGGATGTGCTCCAAAGTCAGCTTGACAAGTTCAAAATGAAGGATGGTGAAGGTGTCGCTGAAATGTACTCTAGACTTGCTCTTATCACAAATGAGATTGCCGACTTAGGAAGTGAAGAGATGACCGATGATTCATCATCAAGAAGATCCTAAGAGCATTGGATGGAAAATATGATACCGTGTGCATATTGATCCAAATGATGCCAAATTACAAAGATCTCAAGCCAACGGAAGTCATTGGAAGAATTGTTGCTCATGAGATGTCACTCAAGGATAAGGAGGAACTTCACAACAAGTCAAGTGGTGCTTACAAAGCCTCATGTGAAGACCCCACATCATCAAGTGAGAAACAAACCTTCAATGAAGAATTGAGCTTAATGGGAAGAACTTCAACAAATTCTACAAGAGTAGAAGCAAAGAAAGAAGCTCTAAGTCAAGGTCCTACAATAACAAAAGATCTTCTAGTCGAGAGCGCAATTGCTACAATTGTGGGAGACCTGGACACTATTCCAATGAGTGTACGGCAGCCTACAAAAGAAGAGAAGATTCTCCAAAAAGAAGAAGTAGAAGAGAAGAATCACCACCAAGAGAGAGAAGGAGTAGAGATGATCGTTATGAACGAAGACCCTCACGGAGAAGCAAGGATTCGGAAAGGAAGGACAAGTCATCAAAGAGCTACACAAAACAAAGACATCAAGCTCATGTTGGTGAATGGGTATCCGGCTCCGACTCCGACAATCACTCCGAGAGAAGCTATCACTCCGACTTCCGAATACACTCAAGATGAAGGTGTTGCCGGTCTAGCACTTGTGTCAACCAACTCCTACGACATATTTGATTCACCAAATGAAGGAACTGGAAGATGCTTCATGGCCAAAGGTCCTAAGGTAACACATTTTAGTATGTTGATTTTAATAGTGATGAAGATGACTTGTTAGGTGATGATGATTTACTTATTGACAACTCTAGTGATGAATACTATGATGAAACGTCAATTAATCATGCTAATCAAGATGAAACAAATGACAATGATAAGGAGAAGATTGAGCGTCCAACTAAAGAACTAAACACTCTTAGGTTAGCTCATGAAACTATCTTCGAAGATCATCGAGAACTTTTAAGGGCTCATGAGAAGTTACGCTTTGAAAAGCTCAATCTTGAGCAAGAGCATGAGTTCCTAAGGGCAATCAATGATGATCTCCGTAAGAAAAGTTCTTCTTACATTGCCAAGCGTTTACTCTTATCTACTTACATGCCTCAAGTCAAGTCTAGTAACAAGAACAAGAAAGATTCTTCCTCTAGTAGTAAAACTAACAATGCTAAATCCAATATTGTTGCTTCTAGTAGTTCTCTTGATTCCACTAATGATTCTCTTAGCCAAGTTACACTTGAGCAAGAAAACAACTTATTGAAGGGAATTATAGAGAAAGGTGTATACAAGAGCCTTGTCGGGAGTAAGCAATTCGAGGAAACTGTACGCAAGCAAGGAAGGCACCGGAAGAATGAAGGTGTTGGTTTTGAACGAAATGCCAATGGAGTTGAGTGGGAAGAAGATCAATACCCCAAGACGAAGTTTGTTCCTCAACAAGAGAAGTATGATCCTACCTCCTTCAAGGGAACACAAGCACAAGATGATCTTCCACCACAAGACCACAAAAACAAAGGCAAGGACAAGCTTCAAGAGGAGATTGATGCATTTGAAGAAGCACCTAAGGCCTTGGTCAAGTGGGTTCCCAAGACTACGTCAAGTTCTACTTCATCAAGTATAACTACAACACCAAGGATTCCCATCAAGATGATGTGGATCCTGAAGAAGAAGAACTAGAGTGTTCTTGAGGGTGACTCCGCCAATGTTCTTCACTCATATCATTATGGCAAGGACAAGTGCAATCAACTTCCACATCCTGCACTAGTTCAAGGAGTCACAAACCCTCATGTTGGTAAGGCAAGGGACAAGGTAACCTAATGTTTTCATGGACATCATCTTGTGTGTGCATCACTCTATGTCTATGGATATTCTTGTTTGTTCCTTGTGGGACTAACCCATGTAGGTATTGAAAGTGCAACTCACTCCAAAGGATTGCTCCAAAAGATCTACATCAACATTGAGCATCCACATCTTCAACACCTACATGAAGTCATCATCGACAAAACCCAAGGTTAGTTCATCCCTCTAAGGGGGGATCTCACATCTAGGGGGAGCTTAACTCTAAGAATTGAGTCAAAGCAACTCTAATGATGTGGACACATAAATGCTTTATGTAAAAGTGGTAGCCCCACTTGAGCTTAAACGATGAGTATGACCTATTATCAAATGTTCTCATTTGACTCCTAAGTCAATATACTCATATATAGATGACCTAGTCATCGCCAATTATTTGATAGATGCTAGAATTGTTTGTGCATGCTTTGAAACATATTTCATTTGTCATTTTATTGTATGAGCATGTTGGTTGCATATTTTACTCATTCGAGGACATCCACTTGTTGTTTTGATTGAATGGTTTCTTTTTCTTTGGCCAAGTGGATGGACAAGAATGCCTAAGAACCTTCTCTAGCTATCGATGCTTTTCTCGTCTCAAACTCTATTCATGCTACATCACAAAATTTGATCAAGTCAGATTCGAACCACTTTGTGTGAGGAGCACTCGGAGTCCCCGATTCGTCATAGACTTAAACTTCCAAAACTTCTTTGTGCTTTTCGGTCTGACCAATTCCTCCATTTCGGTCATACCGAGATCACTAAGTCGATCTAGGTTTTCATCTCGGTGCAACCGATTTGAACTTTTCGGTCACACCGAGTTGTCAGAATTATCAACAGTTATGCATCTCGGTGCCACCGAGTTGTTCCACTCGGTCACACCGATGTTGTCGGGCTATATATTCACACGGGCAAAATTTTGGAAAACTTTCTCCAAACCTCTTCGCCGCAGATAGCTCGCTCTGCCTTCTAGGTCTCCGGATCATCGACTTCGTCGCTAGCCGCCTCGTCGCTGGTCTCCGCCGTCAACGGATTTTATCTCCGCCGTTGCCGCCGAAGCGAGTTCATCGCCGAACTAGGGTATGAACTCGATCACAAGTGCTATCCTCGCCGATTCTCAAAGACATTGTGTTCATTATGATTCTTGCCACGATTGAAACACCTCTATCCAGTCAAAACAATCCTTAGAATAGATGCGATTCAAAATTTAGGGTTAGGTTTCACGAAACCATCTCGACCCACCGAGTTGAAAAACTCGGTCCCACCGATTCGCTAACGCCATTGCACTAGTAACTCTCGGTCGACCGAGAATTGCTATCGGTGTGACCGATTTTAGAACTTTGTGAAACCCTAGCAGTCTCGGTGCCATCAATCGTGACTCGTCTCGACCGAGTTCACTAGTTTAGGTTCCAAAACTGCTTCGGTATCACCGAGTTTGAAAATCGGTTGATCCGAAATGCTTTCGTGGAAAACTAAAACTAAGTTTTTGAATCACTCTTTGGCAAAATCTCTGCATTTTGTGATGCTCATCCACTCTATCTCATCTATAACTATTCATGTGGTCAGTGATCGGTGTGTGCAGCATGTCGCACCAAAGTGACAGCTAGAACAAGTCGAGGAGCAGATCTGAGATGAGTGAGGGCACTAGTCCCTCTAGCAGCTCAGATGATGGAAGCGAAGCACTCCCAAGAATTTGCCCAAAGCTGCCACGGGACAAGGAAGAAGAGAACCTCGAATCGAGGATGAGGATTATGTGGCAATAGAAGATGAGGCCATTTCAAAGAAGAAAGTGCTCAAGAAGGAGTATAGCTCAACTGCAGTAAAGCTAGGGATGAAGATCAAAAGGCCTGCAGGAAGACAACCAATGTCTAAAGCCAGAGTCTCCACTCAAGCATCGTTGGAATCCCAACCCGAAGAGCCTGCTGTAGAAGGAAAGAAAAGGAAGGAAAGAGTCAAGAAGACCATGGCCAGAGTGATTGGAAAGCTTTCCATGATGGAAGAAGAAGAAGAAGAGGTTGCTGCACCAGCACCCAAGGTACAAAAGCTGATGGGTGATGCTATAAAGTCAGGGGCTGCAACATCAAAGCCCAAAGTAGCACCCAAAGCTGCCTCCAAGCCCAAGAGTGCACCTAAGAGGAATACCAGGAGTATACCAGCTGCTGAAAAGAACAAGGCCCCAGTGCTCGATGTTGTCTTCTTGAGGAAGATGATGAAGGACAAGTCCTAAGGAAGCTCAAACCCAAGATTCCAGACCACAATGATGCTCATCCTGTGGCTGAGAACATGAAGATCGGGAGAGACTTAGGGTTGAGGCTATGGAGAGAGTCAGATCCATATGCCACCGGAGAAGGACTCTTTGTTGATTACAGGTTCCACACAAAGGAACAACAGAATTTCTATGAGACAATCTTGTTGGACAAGAAGCCCATAGTGTGTGATATGAGGTGGGTCGACTGGACCTACATAAAGGAGAATGAAGAACATTATCCTGGAGTGTATGACAGCTTCAATGCGTGTGAAGTTGCAGACTTTGTTGGGCAGAAGCTCACAAACTGGAATGATGAGCTCATTATGCAATTCTACTCCACAACACATTTCTATCCAGATGGCAAGATAGTTTGGATGTCTGAAGGAACGAGATACCAATCAACTATTGAGGAATGGACAAGTCTGATCAATGCCCCAAAGGAGAGTGAAGATGACTTGGACGTTTATGCCAAGAAAAAGATGGATCACAACTCTATGTCACAGATGTACAAGGAGATCCCAGACAAAGTTCTTGAGACTTTCAAGCTTGGGTCAGTCCATTTTCTTCTGTCAGGGCTGCCAACGATCAATTGGATCCTAAGGCACAATCTTTTGCCCAAATCAGGTGACCACAACATGATCAGAGGGCATGCAATTAATTTGCTACACATATTTGATGTGCCACAGAAATTCAAGGTCATGAGCCTCATGGTTGAGACTATCAAGAGGACAGCAGCATACCAAAAGAGAAGTTGTGGATATACCCCACAAATTCAGGAGTTGATTAACTCAAAGATGGGCACAGGAAAGTATCTTTTGGATAAGGAACACTTTGTTCTCTATCCTGACTTTGAGGACAATCAAGTTGAGATGAATGAGAATGAACCATCATCAGTACAAGCTCAAGAGAAGGAAGGAGAAAGCAAAGAAAGAGAAGGCTGCCAAGATGCCAACACAAGAGGAGGCATCTGAGTACTTTTTGAAGAGAAAGCAGGACCAGCTTAGTTACTTGATAGCATCAACTCTGAGGATTGAGAAAGGGTTGGCCACCCTAACTCAAAACCAGGAGAGCCTGGAAAGAATCACGGAACAAAAATTCTATGATCTTGATGTCAAAGTAACGAGATTGATCGGTTGTGGAGCAGCTACAGGATGACATGCAGGAGAGGAAGGGCAGGACAACCATCGATGCATTTGCGAGTGCCTCGAGCTCAGAGATCAGCTGCAGAGCCAAGAATGCAGACACCGAGTCACTTCATCGCACCAGCTACAGCTCCAAAGGCAACCAGCTCCAAGACCAACTCCTTCAGCTCCATCCACATCAACTCAAGTCTTCGCCCAAGGAGCCATCTCTACGCCACCAACTGAAGACCAAGCCTGAGAGACGATATAGTACTATGCATTTTCTAGGAACTTTTTGGTAACTTGTTGCCAAAGTGGGAGAAAAATGTATAGATCATAGGCTTCGAGAGAGAGAGTTTGCTTTTGTTCTCTCTTGTCTTATTGGTTGAACTTTGTTTGCTTTTGATTGCTTAAGATACTATGCTATTATTTGTGAGACATTGATGATCATGTGTTTGATCATAAGCTACACTTATGCTTGTTAGATGATATTATCTTACTTATCCTTATATGATCATTCACTTTGCTTGGTGATGAGTGCATGTATTCAATCTTTATTATTTTGAGCGCTCCACCAAGATGTATGTGACATGGAAGAGTAACCCATGAGCCTAATTCCTTATGCATTTGCAGTCCAAAGCAAATCTTAAAATATGCACAAATTTAGGGGGAGCTCTTGCTTATCACATACTTCTCAAAGCGCCGATGTTTTTCAATCTTATTATCATTTGTCGAAGCTTTGATCTATATGTTGTCATCAATTACCAAAAAGGGGGAGATTGAAAGTGCAACTATCCCTATGTGGTTTTGGTAATTCATAACAACATATAGCTCATTGAGCTAATGCTATTCCAAGACAAATATTTCAGGAAAGCTCAATGAATGTCATGGCATGGATGATGAAAGTGGATCCTCAAAATATTAAGGACAAAGGATTGGCTCAAGCTCAAAAGCTCAAGACTCTACATTTTACATTTTAGTGATCCAAGATCACATTGAGTCTATAGGAAAAGCCAATACTATCAAGGAGGGATGAGGTGTTGCTTAATGAGCCTCTTGCTTCATGTGCTTAGTGATATGCTCCAAAACCCTCAACTACTTTCTCACATCCACATATGACCTAAACCTAAAGTCAAAATCGGTCCTACCGATTCTTTCTATCCGGCGCCACCGAGTTCAAATGTCATAGCCACTGCCACAAACCCTAGGCAAATCGGTTTCACCGATAGGGATCTCGGTCTCACCGAGATGGGATTGTAATCTCTCTGTTTCCCTTCGTAACGTTTTGGTCTAACCGAAGTGAGTGATCGGTCCCACCGAGATTGCAACGTAAACTCTCTGAATCCCTTTCGTAACATTTCGGTCTCACCGAAAAGAGCGAATCGGTCCCACCGAGTTTACCTGACCAACTCCCTGGTTAGCTAATTACCAAAATCGGTCTCACCGAGTTTGTGTAATCGGTCTCACCGAGATTACGTTGTGCCCTAACCCTAACCATATCGGTCCTACCAACTCTCTGGTTAGCTAATTACCAAAATCGGTCTCACCGAGTTTGTGTAATCGGTCTCACCGAGATTACGTTATGCCCTAACCCTAACCATATCGGTCCTACCGAGTTGCATGTCGGTCCCACCGAAAACCCTAACGGTCACTAGGTTTACTGAATCTGTCGGGGATATACCCCGCGGCGTAAACCGGCCGGAAGTATAACCCGCCGGACTTGGCGATTACTCAAGAACCCACGACACTTGGCGGTTCTTTGGCGACCGGCGGTTTATGGTTCATTGGTAATCCGCAAAGGGTCGAGGAGCGACAAGACCGGTGGCCCGATGGCGGTTCATGAAGGCGGTTCAACTACGGTGGGCGGTTTATAAGGAAAGGCATAAGGAATATTTGTCTTACAAGGAGTTAAGACCTGGACTTGTATCCGGTTTGTATTAAAGATAGGTTTGTCCTAATCCTAGTAGGACTCACATGTAACCCGCCCTTCAACTTATATAAGGAGGCAGGGCTCCAAAGAGGGACAAGCTACAAGCAAACAACAGTATCTAGGGCTAGACACAACTAGAGGAGAGCCGGTTTACGGCGACTCCCTCATGATCATAATGAGACCTAGCCTCAAACAACATGTAGGGCTATTACCGGATGATGTTTCCCGGGGCCCGAAGCTGTCTAAATCCCTGTCTTGTGTTGCGTCTCTCGATTCCATTCAACCCCTCTCAAGCTACCACATAGATGCGTTGGCCTCGCGACTAAGTCCTGACACTAAGGACATCTGACGTGTTAATTCCACGACAGAATCGGTCCGACCGAGTTTGTTGATTCGGTCCCACCGAGTTTGGTAAATTGTGTGTAACGGTTAGATTTTGTGTGGAGGCTATATATACCCCTCCACCTCCACTTCATTCGTGGAGAGAGCCATCAGAACAAACCTACACTTCCAACTTGCCAGTTCTGAGAGAGAACCACCTACTCATGACATGATGTAGACAAGATCTATTTATATAGAAATAGACCTCATCGTTTTATCCTTAGTAGCAACGATACATGCGTGTCGGTTCCCCTTCTGTCACTCGGATCAAGCACCGTAAGATCGAACCCACTACAAAGCACCTCTTCCCATGGCAAGATAAATAGATCAAGTTGGCCAAACAAAACCCAAATATAGGAGAAGAAATACGAGGCTATAAGCAATCATGCATATAAGAGATCAAAGAAACTCAAATAACTTTCATGGATATAAAAAGATAGATCTGGTCATAAACTCAAAGTTCATCTGATCCCAACAAACACACCGCAAAAGGAGTTACATCATATGGATCTCCAAGTGACCATTGTATTGATAATCAAAAGAGAGAGCGGAAGCCATCTAGCTACTAACTACGGACCCGAAGGTCTACAAAGAACTACTCACGCATCATCGGAGAGGCACCAATGGAAGTCGTGAACCCCTCCGTGATGGTGTCTAGATTGGATCTGGTGGTTCTGGACTCTGCGGTGGCTGGAATTGATTTTTGTCGACTCCCCTAGGGTTTCTGGCATATTGGGGTATTTATAGAGCAAAGAGTCAGTTCGGAAGGCACCTGAGGTGGGCACAACCGACGAGGGCGCGCCTCGGCCTCCTGGCGCGTCCTGATGGGTTGTGCTCCCCACGGAGCACCCCCAGGCGCTTCTTCAGCCCACTGGATGTCTTCTGGTCCAAGAGAAATCTCCAAAAAGTTTCGCTGCGTTTAGACTCCATTTGGTATTGATTTCATGCGATGTAAAAAACACGCAGAAAACAACAACTGGCACTTGGCACTATGTCAATAGGTTAGTACCAAAAAATGATATAAAATGATTATAAAACATCCAAGATTGTTAATATAACAGCATGGAACAATAAAAAATTATAGATACGTTGGAGACGTATCAGCATCTCCAAGCTTAACTCCTGCTCGTCCTCGAGTAGATAAGTGATAAAAACAGAATTTTTGATGTGGAATGCTGCCTAACATGTCATATCATATTATTTTCTTTTATAGCATGGACATTTGGACTTTTATATGATTCAAAGCAATAGTCTAGTTTTGACATGATAACTTAAATACTCAAGCATATCAACAAGCAACCATGTCTTTCAAAATAGCAACGCGAAAATAAGTTATCCCTAGCCCATCATGCTCAAACGTTGATCCATTCATGAAACACACTCGCATATTAGCTACACCCAATGCTCAAGTACGATCATAGTGCCTCCTTGTTGGTGCTTTTATAAGAGAAGATGGAGACTCAAATTCATAAATAAAAACTGCATGAATTAAAAGAAAGGCCCTTCGCGGAGGGAAGTAGGGATTTGTAGAGGTGCCAGAGCTCAAAGCGAAAAACTTAGAGATAAAAACATTTTGGGAGGTGTGCCTTTCCCACCAACGAAAACGATTTAGAGTTCCCAACACTTTCCATGCTAGATATATCATAGGCGGTTCGCAAACAGAAAATAAATTTTATTCCTTTTTCAACCATACTTTCACTTTCCATGGCTAGCCGTATCCACGGTTGCCCTCCATACCACCACTTTCCAAGGATATTTTTGTTTGACAACAAAAATTAAATTCATTTTTCATTTCAGGACTGGGCGTCCCTAATACCTTTGTCTTACTCTCATGCAATGACAAGGGAATAAACACTCATCGTGAGAATAACACATCTATCATGGAAAATATTAGCCACCCTCACCGCTTCGCGAGCGGTACGAACAAACAAGAGAGAAGTTTATTTTGAAAATTAGAGATGGCACATACAAATTTGCTTAGAATGGCAAAAGAATACCGCATATAGGTAGATATAGTGGACTCATGTGGCAAAACTGGTTTAAAGTATTTTGGATGCACAAGTAGTGATCATACTTAGTGCAAAATGAAGGCTAGCAAAAGATTGAGAAGAGACCAACCAAGAAACGAATAATCTCATAAGCGAGCATTAAGCATAATTAACACCGACTAATGCACCACAAGTAGGATATAATTTCATTGCATGACTATTGACTTTCGTGCTTGCATAGGGAATCACAAACCTTAACACCATTATTCCTACTAAAGCATAATTACTCATCAACATGACTCATATATCACATCATCATATCTCAAAGCTATTACTAGGAATCAAGTTTATTTTGTCCAACGATCTTCATGAAAGTTTTTATTACATCCTTCCTGGATATCTATCACTTTGGAAGTAATTTTCATGTGTTGCTTTTGATAAGCTCATACAAATATAAGTGAAGATCATGAGCATAAAATTTCTTTCTTTCTCTCAAATTAATTTAAGTGAAGCAAGAGAGAATTTATTGAATTTTTTTACTAACTCTCTAAGTGAAGCAAGAGAGCATTTCTTCAAAAAAAGACTAAAGCAGACCATGCTCAAAAAGATATAAGTGAAGCATTAGAGCAAATCCATAGCTCATAAATTTTTCAAGTGAAGCATATAGAGCAATTCTAACAAGTCATGGCATAATTTTGGCTCTCTCAAATAGGTGCGTGAAAGTGCAACTATCCCTAGGTGGTTTTGGTAATTCATAATAACATATAGCTCATTGAGCTAATGCTATTCCAAGACAAATATTTCAGGAAAGCTCAATGAATGGCATGGCATGGATGATGAAAGTGGATCCCTCAAAATATTAAGGACAAAGGATTGGCTCAAGCTCAAAAGCTCAAGACTCTACATTTTACATTTTAGTGATCCAAGATCACATTGAGTCTATAGGAAAAGCCAATACTATCAAGGAGGGATGAGGTGTTGCTTAATGAGCCTCTTGCTTCATGTGCTTAGTGATATGCTCCAAACACCCTCAACTACTTCCTCACATCCACATATGACCTAAACCTAAAGTCAAAATCGGTCCTACCGATTCTTTCTATCCGGCGCCACCGAGTTCAAATGTCATAGCCACTGCCACAAACCCTAGGCAAATCGGTTTCACCGATAGGGATCTCGGTCTCACCGAGATGGGATTGTAATCTCTCTGTTTCCCTTCGTAACGTTTTGGTCTAACCGAAGTGAGCGATCGGTCCCACCGATATTGCAATGTAAACTCTATGTTTCCCTTTCGTAACATTTCGGTCTCACCAAAAAGAGCGAATCGGTCCCACCGAGTTTACCTGACCAACTCTCTGGTTAGCTAATTACCAAAATCGGTCTCACCGAGTTTGTGTAATCAGTCTCACCGAAATTACGTTATGCCCTAACCCTAACCATATCGGTCCTACCGAGTTGCATGTCGGTCCCACCGAAAACCCTAACGGTCACTAGGTTTACTGAATCGGTCCGACCGAGTTTGTTGATTCGGTCCCACCGAGTTTGGTAAATTGTGTGTAACGGTTAGATTTTGTGTGGAGGCTATATATACCCCTCCACCTCCTCTTCATTCGTGGAGAGAGCCATCAGAACAAACCTACACTTCCAACTTGCCAGTTCTGAGAGAGAACCACCTACTCATGACATGATGTAGACAAGATCTATTTATATAGAAATAGACATCATCGTTTTATCCTTAGTAGCAACGATACATGCGTGTCGGTTCCCCTTCTGTCACTCGGATCAAGCACCGTAAGATCGAACCCACTACAAAGCACCTCTTCCCATGGCAAGATAAATAGATCAAGTTGGCCAAACAAAACCCAAATATAGGAGAAGAAATACGAGGCTATAAGCAATCATGCATATAAGAGATCAAAGAAACTCAAATAACTTTCATGGATATAAAAAGATAGATCTGGTCATAAACTCAAAGTTCATCTGATCCCAACAAACACACCGCAAAAGGAGTTACATCATATGGATATCCAAGAGACCATTGTATTGATAATCAAAAGAGAGAGCGGAAGCCATCTAGCTACTAACTACGGACCCGAAGGTCTACAAAGAACTACTCACGCATCATCGGAGAGGCACCAATGGAAGTCGTGAACCCCTCCGTGATGGTGTCTAGATTGGATCTGGTGGTTCTGGACTCTGCGGTGGCTGGAATTGATTTTTGTCGACTCCCCTAGGGTTTCTGGCATATTGGGGTATTTATAGAGCAAAGAGTCAGTTCGGAAGGCACCTGAGGTGGGCACAACCGACGAGGGCGCGCCTCGGCCTCCTGGCGCATCCTGATGGGTTGTGCTCCCCACGGAGCACCCCCAGGCGCTTCTTCAGCCCACTGGATGTCTTCTGGTCCAAGAGAAATCTCCAAAAAGTTTCGCTGCGTTTAGACTCCATTTGGTATTGATTTCATGCGATGTAAAAAACATGCAGAAAACAACAATTGGCACTTGGCACTATGTCAATAGGTTAGTACCAAAAAATGATATAAAATGATTATAAAACATCCAAGATTGATAATATAACAACATGGAACAATAAAAAATTATAGATACGTTGGAGACGTATCAGCATCTCCAAGCTTAACTCCTGCTCGTCCTCGAGTAGATAAGTGATAAAAACAGAATTTTTGATGTGGAATGCTGCCTAACATGTCATATCATATTATTTTCTTTTATAGCATGGACATTTGGACTTTTATATGATTCAAAGCAATAGTCTAGTTTTGACATGATAACTTAAATACTCAAGCATATCAACAAGCAACCATGTCTTTCAAAATAGCAATGCAAAAGTAAGTTATCCCTAGCCCATCATGCTCAAACGTTGATCCATTCATGAAACACACTCGCATATTAGCTACACCCAATGCCCAAGTACGATCATAGTGCCTCCTTGTTGGTGCTTTTATAAGAGAAGATGGAGACTCAAATTCATAAATAAAAACTGCATAAATTAAAAGAAAGGCCCTTCGCGGAGGGAAGTTGGGATTTGTAGAGGTGCCAGAGCTCAAAGCGAAAAACTTAGAGATAAAAACATTTTGGCAGGTGTGCCTTTCCGACCAACGAAAACGACTTAGAGTTCCCAACACTTTCCATGCTAGATATATCATAGGCGGTTCCCAAACAGAAAATAAATTTTATTCCTTTTTCAATCATACTTTCACTTTCCATGGCTAGCCGTATCCACGGTTCCCCTCCATACCACCACTTTCCAAGGATTTTTTAGTTTGACAACAAAAAGTAAATTTATTTTTCATTTCGGGACTAGGCATCCCTAATACCTTTGTCTTACTCTCATGCAATGACAAGGGAATAAACACTCATCGTGAGAATAACATATATAGCATGGAAAATATTAGTCACCCTCACCGCTTCGCGAGCGGCACGAACACACAAAAGAGAAGTTTATTTTGAAATTAGAGATGGCACATACAAATTTGCTTAGAACGGCAAAATAATACTGCATATAGGTAGATATAGTGGACTCATGTGGCAAAACTGGTTTAAAGTATTTTGGATGCACAAGTAGTGATCATACTTAGTGCAAAATGAAGGCTAGCAAAAGATTGAGAAGAGACCAACCAAGAAACGAATAATCTCATAAGCGAGCATTAAGCATAATTAACACCGACTAATACACCACAAGTAGGATATAATTTCATTGCATGACTATTGACTTTCGTGCTTGCATAGGGTATCACAAACCTTAACACCATTATTCCTACTAAAGCATAATTACTCATCAACATGACTCACATATCACATCAACATATCTCAAAGCTATTACTAGGAATCAAGTTTATTTTGTCCAACGATCTTCATGAAAGTTTTTATTATATCCTTCCTGGATATCTATCACTTTGGAAGTAATTTTCATGTGTTGCTTTTGATAAGCTCATACAAATATAAGTGAAGATCATGAGCATAAAATTTCTTTCTTTCTCTCAAATTAAATTAAGTGAAGCAAGAGAGAATTTCTTGAAATTTTTTACTAACTCTCTAAGTGAAGCAAGAGTGCATTTCTTCAAAAAAAAAGACTAAAGCACACCATGCTCAAAAAGATATAAGTGAAGCACTAGAGCAAATCCATAGCTCATAATGTTTTTAAGTGAAGCATATAGAGCAATTCTAACAAGTCGTGGCATAATTTTGGCTCTCTCAAATAGGTGTGTGAAAGTGCAACTATCCCTAGGTGGTTTTGGTAATTCATAACAACATATAGCTCATTGAGCTAATGCTATTCCAAGACAAATATTTCAGGAAAGCTCAATGAATGGCATGGCATGGATGATGAAAGTGGATCCCTCAAAATATTAAGGACAAAGGATTGGCTCAAGCTCAAAAGCTCAAGACTCTACATTTTACATTTTAGTGATCCAAGATCACATTGAGTCTATAGGAAAAGCCAATACTATCAAGGAGGGATGAGGTGTTGCTTAATGAGCCTCTTGCTTCATGTGCTTAGTGATATGCTCCAAAAACCCTCAACTACTTTCTCACATCCACATATGACCTAAACCTAAAGTCAAAATCGGTCATGCCGATTCTTTCTATCCGGCGCCACCAGTTCAAATGTCATAGCCACTGCCACAAACCCTGGGCAAATCGGTTTCACCGATAGGGATCTCGGTCTCACCGAGATGGGATTGTAATCTCTCTGTTTCCCTTCGTAATGTTTCGGTCTAACCGAAGTGAGCGATCGGTCCCACCAATATTGCAATGTAAACTCTCTGTTTCCCTTTCGTAACATTTCGGTCTCACCGAAAAGAGCCAATCGGTTCCACCGAGTTTACCTGACCAACTCTTTGGTTAGCTAATTACCAAAATCGGTCTCACCGAGTTTGTGTAATCGGTCTCACCAAGATTACGTTATGCCCTAACCGTAACCATATCGGTCCTACCGAGTTGCATGTCGGTCCCACCGAAAACCCTAACGGTCACTAGGTTTACTGAATCGGTCCGACCGAGTTTGTTGATTCGGTCCCACCGAGTTTGGTAAATTGTGTGTAACGGTTAGATTTTGTGTGGAGGCTATATATACCCCTCCACCTCCTCTTCATTCGTGGAGAGAGCCATCAGAACAAACCTACACGTCCAACTTGCCAGTTCTGAGAGAGAACCACCTACTCATGACATGATGTAGACAAGGTCTATTTATATAGAAATAGACATCATCGTTTTATCTTTAGTAGCACCGATACATGCGTGTCGGTTCCCCTTCTGTCACTCGGATCAAGCACTGTAAGATCGAACCCACTACAAAGCACCTCTTCCCATGGCAAGATAAATAGATCAAGTTGGCCAAACAAAACCCAAATATAGGAGAAGAAATACGAGGCTATAAGCAATCATGCATATAAGAGATCAAAGAAACTCAAATAACTTCCATGGATATAAAAAGATAGATCTGGTCATAAACTCAAAGTTCATCTGATCCCAACAAACACACCACAAAAGGAGTTACATCATATGGATCTCCAAGTGACCATTGTATTGATAATCAAAAGAGAGAGCGGAAGCCATCTAGCTACTAACTACGGACCCGAAGGTCTACAAAGAACTACTCACGCATCATCGGAGAGGCACCAATGGAAGTCGTGAACCCCTCCGTGATGGTGTCTAGATTGGATCTGGTGGTTCTGGACTCTGTGGTGGCTGGAATTGATTTTCGTCGACTCCCCTAGGGTTTCTGGAATATTGGGGTATTTATAGAGCAAAGAGTCAGTTCGGAAGGCACCCGAGGTGGGCACAACCCACGAGGGCGCGCCTCGGCCTCCTGGCGCGTCCTGGTGGGTTGTGCTCCCTCGAGCACCCCAGCGCTTCTTCATTAATGGATGTCTTCGGTCCAAGAGAAATCTCCAAAAAGTTTCGCTGCGTTTAGACTCCATTTGGTATTGATTTCCTGCGATGTAAAAAACACGCAGAAAACAACAACTGGCACTTGGCACTATGTCAATAGGTTAGTACCAAAAAATGATATAAAATGATTATAAAACATCCAAGATTGATAATATAACAGCATGGAACAATAAAAAATTATAGATACGTTGGAGACGTATCAGCATCTCCAAGCTTAACTCCTGCTCGTCCTCGAGTAGATAAGTGATAAAAACAGAATTTTTGATGTGGAATGCTGCCTAACATGTCATATCATATTATTTTCTTTTATAGCATGGACATTTGGACTTTTATATGATTCAAAGCAATAGTCTAGTTTTGACATGATAACTTAAATACTCAAGCATATCAACAAGCAACCATGTCTTTCAAAATAGCAACGCGAAAATAAGTTATCCCTAGCCCATCATGCTCAAACGTTGATCCATTCATGAAACACACTCGCATATTAGCTACACCCAATGCTCAAGTACGATCATAGTGCCTCCTTGTTGGTGCTTTTATAAGAGAAGATGGAGACTCAAATTCATAAATAAAAACTGCATGAATTAAAAGAAAGGCCCTTCGCGGAGGGAAGTAGCGATTTGTAGAGGTGCCAGAGCTCAAAGCGAAAAACTTAGAGATAAAAACATTTTGGGAGGTGTGCCTTTCCCACCAACGAAAACGACTTAGAGTTCCCGACACTTTCCATGCTAGATATATCATAGGCGGTTCCCAAACAGAAAATAAATTTTATTCCTTTTTCAACCATACTTTCACTTTCCATGGCTAGCCGTATCCACGGTTCCCCTCCATACCACCACTTTCAAAAGATTTTTTAGTTTGACAACAAAAAGTAAATTCATTTTTCATTTCGGGACTGGGAATCCCTAATACCTTTGTCTTACTCTCATGCAATGACAAGGGAATAAACACTCATCGTGAGAATAACACATCTAGCATGGAAAATATTAGCCACCCTCACCGCTTCGCGAGCGGTACGAACACACAAAAGAGAAGTTTATTTTGAAAATTAGAGATGGCACATACAAATTTGCTTAGAACGGCAAAAGAATACTGCATATAGGTAGATATAGTGGACTCATGTGGCAAAACTGGTTTAAAGTATTTTGGATGCACAAGTAGTGATCATACTTAGTGCAAAATGAAGGCTAGCAAAAGATTGAGAAGAGACCAACCAAGAAACGAATAATCTCATAAGCGAGCATTAAGCATAATTAACACCGACTAATGCACCACAAGTAGGATATAATTT
This sequence comes from Aegilops longissima, assembly GCA_021605205.1. Lineage (NCBI taxonomy): Eukaryota > Viridiplantae > Streptophyta > Magnoliopsida > Poales > Poaceae > Aegilops > Aegilops longissima. The sequence goes on from CM038678.1 coordinate 218,792,295, forward strand.
CATTGCATGACTATTGACTTTCGTGCTTGCATAGGGAATCACAAACCTTAACACCATTATTCCTACTAAAGCATAATTACTCATCAACATGACTCACATATCACATCATCATATCTCAAAGCTATTACTAGGAATCAAGTTTATTTTGTCCAACGATCTTCATGAAAGTTTTATTATATCCTTCCTGGATATATATCACTTTGGAAGTAATTTTCATGTGTTGCTTTTGATAAACTTATACAAATATAAGTGAAGATCATGAGCATAAAATTTCTTTCTTTCTATCAAATTAATTTAAGTGAAGCAAGAGAGAATTTCTTGAATTTTTTTACTAACTCTCTAAGTGAAGCAAGAGAGCATTTCTTCGAAAAAAAAGACTAAAGCACACCATGCTCAAAAAGATATAAGTGAAGCACAAGAGCAAATCCATAGCTCATAATTTTTTTAAGTGAAGCATGTAGAGCAATTCTAACAAGTCGTGGCATAATTTTGGCTCTCTCAAATAGGTGTGTGAAAGTGCAACTATCCCTAGGTGGTTTTGGTAATTCATAACAACATATAGCTCATTGAGCTAATGCTATTCCAAGACAAATATTTCAGGAAAGCTCAATGAATGGCATGGCATGGATGATGAAAGTGGATCCCTCAAAATATTAAGGACAAAGGATTGGCTCAAGCTCAAAAGCTCAAGACTCTACATTTTACATTTTAGTGATCCAAGATCACATTGAGTCTATAGGAAAAGCCAATACTATCAAGGAGGGATGAGGTGTTGCTTAATGAGCCTCTTGCTTCATGTGCTTAGTGATATGCTCCAAAAACCCTCAACTACTTTCTCACATCCACATATGACCTAAACCTAAAGTCAAAATCGGTCCGACCGATTCTATCCGGCGCCACCGAGTTCAAATGTCATAGCCACTGCCACAAACCCTGGGCAAATCGGTTTCACCGATAGGGATCTCGGTCTCACCAATATGGGATTGTAATCTCTCTGTTTCCCTTCGTAACGTTTCGGTCTAACCGATGTGAGCGATCGGTCCCACCGATATTGCAATGTAAACTCTCTGTTTCCCTTTCGTAACATTTCGGTCTCACCGAAAAGAGCGAATCGGTCCCACCGAGTTTACCTGACCAACTCTCTGGTTAGCTAATTACCAAAATCGGTCTTACCGAGTTTGTGTAATCGTTCTCACCGAGATTACGTTATGCCCTAACCCTAACCATATCCGTCCTACCGAGTTGCATGTCGGTCCCACCGAAAACCCTAACGGTCACTAGGTTTACTGAATCGGTCCGACCGAGTTTGTTGATTCGGTCCCACCGAGTTTGGTAAATTGTGTGCAACGGTTAGATTTTGTGTGGAGGCTATATATACCCCTCCACCTCCTCTTCATTCGTGGAGAGAGCCATCAGAACAAACCTACACTTCCAACTTGCCAGTTCTGAGAGAGAACCACCTACTCATGTGTTGAGGCCAAGATATTCCATTCCTACCATATGAATCTTGATTTCTAGCCTTCCCCAAGTTGCTTTCCACTCAAATCTTCTTTCCACCAAATCCAAATCCTGTGAGAGAGAGAGAGAGTTGAGTGTTGGGGAGACTATAATTTGAAGCACAAGAGCAAGGAGTTCATCATCAACACACCATTTGTTACTTCTTGGAGAGTGGTGTCTCCTAGATTGGCTAGGTGTCACTTGGGAGCCTCCGACAAGATTGTGGAGTTGAACCAAGGAGTTTGTAAGGGCAAGGAGATCGCATACTTCGTGAAGATCTACCGCTAGTGAGGCAAGTCCTTCGTGGGCGACAGCCATGGTGGGATAGACAAGGTTGCTTCTTCGTGGACCCTTCGTGGGTGGAGCCCTCCGTGGACTCAGCAAGAACGTTACCCTTCGTGGGTTGAAGTCTCCATCAACGTGGATGTACGATAGCACCACCTATCGGAACCATGACAAAAACATCCGTGTCTCCAATTGCGTTTGAATCTTCCAAACCCTTCCCTTTACATTCTTGCAAGTTGCATGCTTTAATTTCCGCTGCTTATATATACTCTTTGCATGCTTGCTTGAATTGTGTGAAGATTGCTTGACTTGTGCAAAGATAGCTAAAATCTGCCAAAGTTTAAAATTGGGAAAAGGTTAAGTTTTTAATTGGTCAAGTAGTCTAATCACCCCCCCTCTAGACATACTTCAAGGTCCTACAGTGTGTCCAGCAAGGAATCAAGACTTAAAACACAAAATAAAACAAGCAAAGACTCATATCATACAAGACGCTCCAAGCAAAACACATAGTATGTGACGAATAAAACTATAGATTCGAGTAAAATACCGATGGTCATTTGGAGAAAGAGGGGATGCCACTCGGGGCATCCTAAGCATAGTCGCTTGCTCTCTTTGGATAATAGCTTGGGATGCCGGGGCATCCCCAAGCTTAGGCTCTTCTTACACCTTATTCATTCATCCATCGTAAGATAACCCAAAACTTGAAAACTACAATCACACAAAACTGAACAAAACCTTCGTGAGATCCGTTAGTATAAGAAAGCAAATCACTACTATAAGTACTGTAGTAAACCAATTCATATTATATTCTTGCATTATATCTACTGTATTCCAACTTTTCTATGGCAAAAACTCATCGAAGAAAACCATAGAATCAACAAAACAAGCACCCAATGCAAAGAAAACAGAATATATCAAAAACAGAACAATCTGTAGTAATCTGAATATTTCAAATACTTCTGTAACTCCAAAAATTCTTAAAAATTAGGAAAACATGGGAAATTTGTATATGAATCTACTGTAAAACATTCAGGATTTTATCACGCTTCTGTGATTTTAAACAATTATAACACTGGACGCGAAAGTTTCTGTTTTTTCCAGCAAGATTAAACAACTATCACCCAAGAAGATCCTAAAGGCTTTACTTGGCACAAAGACTAATTAAGACACAAAAAACACAATCATAACAGTAGTATAATTGTGCTAACACTCAAGAACAGGAAGCAAAAAGCAAAAATAAATTTTATTCATTGGGTTGCCTCCCAACAAGCGCTATAGTTTTACGCCCTTAGCTAGGCATAAACCAAGGATCTAAGTTTTGTCATCTTTGTTTCGAGATCCATAGGATGCCCTCATGATTGATTCATATAGTGGCCTAATTCTTGTTCTAGGGAAGTGTTCCATTCCCTTCCTTAGTGGAAACTGAAACTGAATATTGCCTTCTTTCATATCAATCACGGCACCAATAGTGCGTTGATGACCCACAAGTATAGGGAATCTATCGTAGTCCTTTCAATAAGTAAGAGTGTCGAACCCAACGAGGAGCAGAAGGAAATGACAAGCGGTTTTCAGTAAGGTATTCTCTGCAAGCACTGAAATTATCGGTAACATATAGTTTTGTGATAAGGTAATTTGTAACGGGTAACAAGTAATAAAAGTAAATAAGGTGCAGCAAGGTGGCACAATCCTTTTTGTAGCAAAGGACAAACCTGGACAAACTCTTATATAAAGGAAAGCGCTCCCGAGGACACATGGGAATTATCGTCAAGCTAGTTTTCATCACGCTTATATGATTCGTTACTTTGATAATTTGATATGTGGGTGGACCGGTGCTTGGGTGCTGCCCTTCCTTGGACAAGCATCCCACTTATGATTAACCCCTCTTGCAAGCATCCGCAACTACAAAAGAAGTATTAAGGTAAACCTAACCATAGCATGAAACATATGGATCCAAATCAGCCCCTTACGAAGCAACGCATAAACTAGGGTTTAAGCTTCTGTCACTCTAGCAACCCATCATCTACTTATTACTTCCCAATGCCTTCCCCTAGGCCCAAATAATGGTGAAGTGTCATGTAGTCGACGTTCACATAACACCACTAGAGGAAAGACAGCATACATCTCATCAAAATATCGAACGAATACCAAATTCACATGACTACTTATAGCAAGACTTCTCCCATGTCCTCAGGATCAAACTTAACTACTCACAAATCATATTCATGTTCATAATCAGAGGGGTATTAATATGCATAAAGGATATGAACATATGATCTTCCACCAAATATACCAACTAGCATCAACTACAAGGAGTAATCAGCATTACTAGCAACCCACAGGTACCAATCTGAGGTTTTGGGACAAAGAGGATACAAGAGATGAACTAGGGTTTTAGAGGAGATGGTGCTAGTGAAGATGTTGATGGAGATTGACCCCCTCTCGATGAGAGGATCGATGGTGATGATTTCCCCCTCCCGGAGGGATGTTTCCCTGGCAGAACAGCTCCGCCGGAGCCCTAGATTGGTTTCGCCAGGTTCCGCCTCATGGCGGCGGTGCGTCGTCCCGAAAGCTTGCTTCTGATTTTTTCTAGGGCGAAAGACTTCATATAGCCAAAGATGGCCACCGGAGGCCTGCCAGGGGGCCCACGAGGCAGGGGCGCGCCCAGGGGGGTAGGACGCGCCCCCACCCTCGTGGACAGGGTGTGGCCCCCCTATGGTGCTTTCTTCGCCCAATATTTTTAACATATTCCAAAACTGACTTTTGTGGAGTTTCAGGACTTTTGGAGTTGTGCAGAATAGGTCTATAATATTTGCTCCTTTTCCAGCCCAGAATTCCAGCTGCCGGCATTCTCCCTCTTCGTGTAAACCTTGTAAAATAAGAGAGAATAGGCATAAGTATTGTGACATAATGTGTAATAACAGCCCATAATGCAATAAATATCGATATAAAAGCATGATGCAAAATGGACGTATCAACTCCCCCAAGCTTAGACCTTGCTTGTCCTCAAGCGGAAAACGGTAACGAAAAATATGTCCACATGTTTAGAGATAGAGGTGTCGTTAAAATAAAATACAGACATGAGGGCATCATGATCATTCTTATAAAAGCAACATATATATATATTGTCATATGATTTCTTATGCTAAAGTAACAATCTATTCACAATGTCAAGTATGAATCAGAAAACTTCGTTGAAAACTAACAAACTATGATCTCGGTCATTGAAGCGATTGCAATTTATCATAACATTGGAAAGATTCAATATAAGAGCTTTTCAGCAAGTCCACATACTCAACTATTATTTAGTCTTTCACAATGGCTAACACTCACACAATACTTATGGGTATGGAGTTTTAATCGGACACAGAGAAAGATAGGGGCTTATAGTATTGCCTCCCAACCTTTTACCTCAAGGGTAATGTCAACAATAATAGTTTATGATAACTTACATCCAAGTGGATATATATATATATATATATATATCAGGATCTTTCCAACACAATGTGCTTGCCAAAGGATAAAATGTAAAAAGGAAAGGTGAAGATCACCATGACTCTTGTATAAGGTATAATACAAGAATAAAAGGTAGGCCCTTCGCAGAGGGAAGTAGAGGTTGTCATGTGCTTTTATAGTTGGATGCACAAAATCTTAATGCGAAAGAACGTCACTTTATATTGCCACTTGTGATAGGGACCTTTATTATGCAGTCCGTCGCTTTTATTGCTTCCATATCACAAGATCGTATAAAGCTTATTCTCTCCACACTAATAGATCATACATATTTAGAGAGCAATTTTTATTGCATGCAACAATGACAACTTACTTGAAGGATCTTACTCAATCCATAGGTAGATATGGTGGACTCTCATGGCAAGACCGGGTTTAAGGATATTCGAAAGCACAAGTAGTATCTCTACTTGGTGCAAAGAATTTGGGTAGCATGAGGGGGAAAGGCAACCTCAACATGTTGGATGATCCATGACAATATACTTTATTTCGGATATAAGAAAACATAACCCATTATGTTGTCTTCCTTGTCCAACATCAACTTTTAGCATGTCATATTTTAATGAGTGCTCACAATCATAAAAGATGTCCAAGATAGTATATTTATATGTGAAAACCTCTCTTTCTTTATTACTTCCTATTAATTGCAACGATGACCAAAACTATGTTTGTCAACTCTCAACAACTTTTATTCATCATACTCTTTTATATGTGAAGTCATTACTCTCCATAAGATCAATAGGATCCTTTTATTTCTTTTTTATTCTTTCTCTTCTCTTTTATTTTTATTCCCTCAAGATCATAGCAAGATAATCAAGCCCTTGACTCAAAACTAATCTTTATTATATATAACTCACAAACTCGATTACATAGAAGGATCATAAAGCAAAACTCAAAACTGGATCATACTAGAACTTTATTATACTAAATCAAGATATTACTAAAAGGATCGAACTAAGAAAAACGGTAAAGATAGGAGTGTGATGGTGATACGATACCGGGGCTCCTCCCCCTAGCTTGGCAGTTGCCAAGGGGAGTGCCCATACCCGATACTCAGTTCTCCTTCCTCGGAGGTGGTGGTGATGGAGTTGTTGATGACGTAGGCTTGTCTTCCCTCTTCCAAGGCATAGGCTCACCATCATAGAAAGATGATTGAGTCTCCGGGATCCTCAAATCTGCAGCCAAACTCATCCTCTTGAATCTATGTTCATACTCATAGTTTTGGTTTTGCAGGTCATAGATCTGGGCTTGGAGGTGCTCGATTTTCTCTTGAAGCTTGAAGATGGCCTCCCCAATGTTCTTGGCATCCAGCTTGTGGTTGTTGGTGAACTCCGCGATCATCATGTGGTTGGCCTCGAGTCCACGTTCCACCATCCCTTGGCACTTGAAAACTTGCTGCTCATTGCTTCGAATCTTGTCTCCACGCTTCCCGGTCTCCTTGGTCCCTCAACATCGCGGATGTGCAGCACCCCCTCATGCATCTCAATGGTTTGAGGGTGTTGCAGCACCTCCACGAGGTAGGGGTTGATGACCTTCTCGAAAAACTTGTCCTTGGGTGCGCTCGAAGACGTCATCGTGATCTAGATCTGTTAGAAATACAGTTAGAAACAAAAACAAGAGATATTTGCGTGGTACGGTAGTCAAAACCTTCGGGAGATTATATAATGAATTTTTACCGACCAAAAGAAGTATCGTGCAAGAAAACGGAGTCTGGAGGGCACACGAGGTGCCCATGAGGCAGGGGGCGCGCCCAGGGGGGTAGGGGGCGCCCTCCACCCTCGTGGGTGCCTCGTGTCCTGTCGTGGAATTGTCACGGCAGATGTCCTCTTGCAAGGACTTAATCGTGGAGCCATCGCAACTAGGAAGCTTAAAGGGGTTAATCGGGACAAAGGACACGAGAGGGTTTATACTAGTTCGGCTCCTTACGGTGAAGGAAGCCTACGTCTAGTTGGGTTGGTATTGCTTGAGGTTTCGATGACCAGGAGCGAGATCGCTATGCCCGGTTCTCGAAGGTTGTTTCTTCCCTAAGCCGCCGGTCGTCCCCTTCTATACACGGGTGACGCCTGCGGCTTACGTAATCCCGCCGGCTCATAAACAAGGTCCGCTCGGTGACTAGTCAAGTCTACCTTATGATACAAGTCATGCCATTATGGCGGTTTACTACAACGGGCCTTAAGTCGCCTGTGGGCCTTAGGCTCCTTGTTGAGTCGCCATCTTCATGCTTGGACTTGGGCTTCTGTCTGGTAACTATTTACGTAACCCGGCCCCTCCTGGGCGGCTTACACAAATAGTTATATCCCCAACATTAGGCCCCATTGATTTGAACCTGTTCATGTCAATCTTAAAATAACAAAACATAAATCTTGATCTTGGACTGCGCAAAAAGACTTTCTTTAACCCGGCGTGACGTCACTCTTTGGATCCGTGTTAACCCGTCATGACGTCATCTTTCCTTTAATCCCTTGAATCGCCCGGCGGATCTTTGTCTTTATTGCCCGTTTGAGAATCGAGGCGTCGGGGCGCTGGATAGTAATTCTTATCTCCTTGTTTCCGCGCCGTCTCGGTTACCCTCTCCCTATAAATAGGCGCGACTTTAGGTCTTTCATTCTTCTCCTTCCAGTCGTCTTCTTCCTCTCTTCTCTGTCACTCAAGCTCCGCCGCCGCCGCCGTCGAACCCCTCGTCTTCATCGACCTTGGCGCTGCATCAACTTGAATCCAACGAGAGAATGGCAGCGCCCTCATAGCAGATCCGAGATCGTAAGTTTCCCTTTCGCATCTTATATCTATGCTAGGGTTGACAGTTCTTCTGTACAGTTTGTAGTTCATCCCCTGTTCTTCGTATTTCCTCTGCCGTGGCTTCTTTTGATCCCATAGTAGCATAAATCTCCTGCGGCACCTATTCCGCATCCATTTTATATACTAGCAGATCTTCTTTTCTTGCAAGGAATCCTCATTGGGATGCATGAACTCCTCCGTACCATATTTTAGGTCTAGAAATTTTTCCTTTCAGAATAGTAATTTGATCCAAAATAATAGCTGTCATCTATGAAACTTGTTTCTATCACCCGGAAAGCTTCTTCTGGTAAATGCCTTTAAACACAACTGTCCAGGCGTCCGGTTTAAATAAGTGATACTGAGCTGTAATCCTTGCCGTCTTCTCATGACTTTAAAGATTTTGAATCGCTCTTGATGTTTGTAGCGGCTTAAATATTGTTGCACAATCACCCTTATATCATTAGGCCCCTTGTAAGCCGCTACCTTCAGTAATTTGGACATTTTCCCCCCGGGTTAAAATTTGAACCGGAACTTCTTATTTTGTAATAGGCCAACTGTTGTCATGGCACCTAAGGCGGCAAAAGTTCCTGTAACCTGCAGATGGGTCCCATCCACGGTCACTAAGAGTAAATCGGCGAATTTGTGAAGTCCGCCATCTGCCAAAAAGGAGGTCATGTCTTACCGTGTTCTGACCCATCCAAGAAAAGCCTCAACCCAAAGACGGGAAGTAATAGTCTTCACGGATCACATGAACTGGATTTGCCCTCCGGCTCAAAATTTTTCAGAGAAGTTCTGAATTTCTTTGACCTTAGACCTCAAGACACGGGCCCAATTCCGTGTCAAATCTCGCAATTTTCAAGTTTTCGAAGTATACAGGAGAAGAACCAAGTCTGCTCTTGTTGAGAGAACTTTTTATTTGAACCGCAAAATGAACGTGCTAACGGGCCTAGTCTTGAACTTGGCGCCATCTCCATCCAGCGCGAAGAGATTGTCTTTTCCCTTATGCTGAGCTGCCAAGTCACCCGAAAGACTGGAACCAGACGTGGTTCTACTTCCAAGATACATCACCGGCTGATGAGAAGCCACTGCCCGGCTTTCACGCCCTGCGTCTCGAATCCAATCATCCGCTGACAGATAAGTTATCCGGTGTTGAACGCCTGCCTCTCAACCCCACCATCAAGAAGATCAAAGCTCTTCTAGGGAACGGTTTAAACGGCATCGATCTGGTTCGAGTCTGGGTCACCTGGCGGATACTACCATTAAGCCGCCGCTCCGGCTTAATGTGTACTTATACCGGCGAAAAAGATGACTCGATGCGTCATAGCTCTGATGATTTATCCGACGATGCGGTAGATGCTACAGTCCAATCTCTGTTGAAGGAAGGCACTGTAACCAGTAACGCCTTTGGCTTTCTTCCCTTCTGCAAGAAGAACCCGGCTCCTGCAGTAAGTTACTGGTCTTCATAAATACTCTTTTATATGTTACCTTCTTATACTTATGATTCTTTATATGTTTCCACAGGCCGGTGATGACTTCTGGAAGGTCAAGTATGACCATGAGGCTGCTAAACAGGCCAGGGCGGCCAAGAAGACTGAAAGAAAAACCGCCAGGACGGGCACCTCTAAGAAGAAGAAACCCAACGCCTCTGATATGTTTAAATTGGACGACTCTTCTTTGGATGAGGAAGAGGTAATATTTTTCAATGTTCTTTAACTCCTTTGCCATTACCTTTACTGACATTTGATCCTTTCAGGAGGATACTGGAAACAGTCAAGCAGCTGGCGAAGAGGTAACTATAATTTCCTCCGACTCAGAGCCTTTGCCAACACAAAAAATCCGACGGGTGACCCGGAAAGTAAGGTTTTCACACCCTCTAGCTTACCAAGATCCTCAATTTCTTTTGAAGCAACAACAACTTGAGAAACAGAGGCAAACTCGGGCCACTCAAGACACAGAACTCTCCTCCGGCTTACCCGATATAACCAGGAAGCGTCGAACTAAGGTCATCTCCGCTTTGCGTTCTGTTTATCCTTTGGCAGGTTTATTTCGTCGACCCCTCAATTCATCTGACTCCAATTATCAGGATACCTCTTCGTCTTCCGGCGAGTCGATGCAATCAAACATGCCGGCTTTTAAAACAGCTCCTGGGTAATGCCACCCTTCTTACTTTAAGTTTTTCCATACTTATTCGTTGGTACTCATCCTTCCACTTTGACTGACAGCCTGCAAGTGAAGCCTAGCAAGAAGGCTAAAAAGAATAATTTGTCCCGAGACCCGGTGATCACTGAACCGGCAATTGACTCATCCGTTCCTGATAGCTCCACTCATCAGCCACCGCCTGAACCGGCTTTTGATATTCCGGTGTCTACCTCTGACCCGCCTGTAGAAGATGTTGTCCATGATTCTGATAAGCCAGAAATTCCTAGCCCGGTCAAGACGACTGAACCAAAAGTTCAATTTCTGAAAAGCCAATATGTTGAACCAGGCCAGCCTACTGTCCTTGCTCGATGCACTGCCAAGGAGGAGTTTGCCCAACGTCGGAAAACCAAACATGACATCACTGATTATACTCACCTAAGCATTGGTGATATAGTCTCGGGCTATTTGAACCAAGTGCACAATAGCCGTGACTGAAATTGACATGGTGAAGCAAATACAACATAAATCGAGGTATACTTTTAACCTTACTTATCAGATCAGCCCCAAGTCTATTGCTTATGAATGAATATCTTGTAGACTTATAAATCTACTTATCGTTAGTTTTGTCCGCTTAAATTGAATATATTTAACTCGGTGATAGCATGAAACTTTTAATTTGGGTAACACATTAGCCCCAAGTGTCAAGTGCCTTTACTTGTAAAGTGCTTGAGACTTAATATACATGACCCGTAAAATAGGTTAAGAATTCTTTAAGCATACATTAGCCCCAAGTGCCAAGTATCTTTACTTGTAAAGTGTTTGGGACTTGAATGTAATCTTACCGTGATCTTACCATAACTTTGATGTCGATGCAGGCCGCCATAAGTCAATTTGAGGCGGAGATTGCTGATCCAAGAGTCGCTTGAAAACCCAAGAGCTTGAAACTCAAAATGCCAACTCAAGTTTGAATTCGGTGTCTCGAACAAGAGAAATCAAGAAAAATTTTGAATCGGAGAAGAAAACTTGGGTTGAAGAGAGGGCTTCACTGGTGACTCGGGCTGAAACAGCAGAAGCATCTCTTGCCGAGGCAACCGCCGAGCTGTCCGGCTTAAAGCGCCAGATATCTCAAATGGTCTCAGCAATCTTTGGTAAGTTACGATGTATAACTCTGAATATTACAATGGTTCCTTTGATGTCTATTTTAATTGTTAACTCCAGCTCACCTTATATGTATAAACACAGGCCCCAGGAGCACGAACCTTAAGTAGAATATGCTGGTCAAGCTTAAGGCGGTGTACACTCTGGTGGAACAACTATACACCGGGTCACAACGTGCTTTAGCCGTTGTGGCTTTATCAAATGATGCTCCTTATCTCCTGCAAGATGTACTCAAGCGGCTTGCCGTGTTACCTCAACGGATTCAGGAGTTAAGGCGAGCATCTGGTAGAGTCGGGGCCATAGCCGCCTTAAGCCGGGCCAAAGCATTGGCTCCAGAGCTAGACTTAAACGATGTTGCTCTTGGATACCCCAGCTTAAAGGAGGACGGCTCTGCATTCAGTCAATCAGACTTCACCACCTGTGTGAGAGTCGTACGTCCTGTGGCCACCATCATCGGCAACGATATTGATCTTACAAAGTACCAGCCGAGTTATGACAACGAGAACCGGAGGATTCCAACTCCGCATTATGATGATGTCAGCCTGATCCCTCCAACTCGTAAGCATACCTTTGCTCCTAAAGTTGACCCGGCCAGTTTAATAGATGATGAGGCTGAATTTGAAGCCTTAAGCGGCATTGACTGGACCTCGTCAACCTTCCAGGACAAAACAACCGAAGGAGAGGCGGGGAAGGAAAACCCGGAGTCATCAAGCCAGCCGGAGGAATGAGCCGCCAGATGTGTTAGGAATTTTTACAAAACAATGCTTCACTTACTTTAGACTCGGGGAGTCTTGTAATAGGATAGAAAAAACTCCTTAACTCTGTCATGCCTTCGCGCATGTTTTGCGGTGCTTAACAATGCCAGCAATGTGCACTGCCGGTTTGCTTGAATCATCCAAAAGCTTTCTGCTTTATTCTGTGTATAAAACAAAAACTTCCTTTGGCATCTCACCACATCCGGGGTCATGTAAGATAACGTTAATCCGGAGTAGGAACCAAAACATCATAAGTATCAGCCGGTTTAAGGCGTACCTTACCAGCTTACTTGATCCCAAAAAGGCAGACAGTTATACTTAACTTCTGAAAATTGGCACATATAATGTTTACTTGGCCCTTAGTATTATTTACTCTTATAGAATAAAGTAAACCTGATTTCCAAATGCCTCTGATTCGAATACGATCAGTAGAACCGTTCCAGAGGGGTTTAAGCTAAGATTCGGATACGATCATATAGTCCCCAATGGCTTTGGCGATGCCGATCAAATGGGTATCGACAGCTATGTTCTCGTTGGTTCGAATATGACCTATGTTTGAACAGGAAGCCCCCAAGTGACCATGAAAGTTGTTTAATGACGCTGATTCGAATACGATCCACGTCAGGCCCAAAGAGGTTAAGCTATGATTCAAATATGATCAAGAAGCCCCCAAGTGGGTTTGGCAGTGTGCCAATCAATTGGGTATCGACAGCTATGTTCTCTTTGGTTCGAATACGACCTATGTTTGAACAGGAAGCCCCCAAGTGACCATGAAAGTTGTTTAATGACGCTGATTCGAATACGATCCACGTCAGGATGACCCAGGAAGTACTGTTTTAGCTTCCGGCTCGCCATGAACACCCCATAAACCAGTTTCTGCCAATGCGGATACCTTTGCTTGGACTCTATGAGCAACTCATCGATGTAATAAACCGTCGCTGAACCGGATGCTCCTTGCCGCCTCCTTACGCTCCACCACAATAGCCACACTAACAACACGTGAGTTAGCAGCAACATACAATAGCAATGGCTCTTTATCAATCGGAGCTGCGAGAACCGTGGCGCAGCCAATTGTCTCTTTAAATCTTCAAAAGCAGCATCAAGAGCCTCACCTGCACAAAGGTGTACGCTTTCTTCATCATCGATACAACGGTAAAGCCTTCTCCCTAGCCGCTTATGAATCGGCTTAAAGCTGCAACGCGACCCATGATCGCTGAACATCATTGATGCACGCCGGTTTAGCCAGAGAGGTAATCGCCTTGATCTTCTCGGGTTAGCTTCAATGCCCCTATTTGAGACCGGGAATCCCAAAAGTTTGCTGCGGTACACCAATACGCACTTGTCCGGTTAAGCATCATCTTGTAGACCCGGAGATTATCAAAGGTTTCCTTTAAATCGGAGATCAAGGTTTCCTTCTCTCTGGACTTCACCACAATGTCATCCACATAAGCATGAACATTGCGCCCAATCTGATTGTGGAGACAATTCTGCACACACCGCTGATAAGTCGCCTGGGCACTCTTGAGCCCAAATGGTATAGACACATAGCAGAAGGCTCCAAATGGAGTAATGAAAGCCGTCTTCTCCTGGTCCTTAACTGCCATCTTGATCTGATGATAACCAGAGTAAGCATCCAAAAAACTCAACCGCTCGCAACCCGCAGTGGCATCAATGATTTGATCCGGACAAGCTTTATTTAGGTCCGTGTAGTCGACACACATCCGCCAGGTGCCGTTTTTCTTGAGCAGAAGCACCGGGTTAGCCAACCACTCCGGGTGAAAAACTTCCACGATGAACCCTGCTGTTAAGAGCCGAGCGACCTCTTCCCCTATAGCCTTTCGCCTTTCCTCATTGAATCGCCGGAGAAACTGCCTGACCGGCTTATACTTTGGATCAATATTAAGAGTGTGCTCATCGAGTTCTCTCGGGACACCCGGCATGTCAGAAGGTTTCCATGCAAAGATGTCCCGGTTCTCACGGATGAACTCGATGAGCGCTCTTTCCTATTTGGGATCCAAATTGGTACTGATGCTGAACTGTTTGGAAGAGTCACCTGGAGTGAAGTCAACCAGTTTTGTCTCGGCGGCCGACTTAAATTTCAAAGCCGAGTCTTGCTCTGTGGTTGGCTTCTTCAAAGAGGTCATATCTGCTGGGTCAACATTAGTTTGATAAAACTTCAGCTCCTCTTCAGCACAAACGGATTCAGCATAAGCCGCATCTCCTTCCTCGCACTCCAAGGCCACCTTTCGACTCCCATGCACAGTGATGGTGCCCTTGTAACCCGACATCTTGAGCTGCAAATAAACATAACACGGCCGTGCCATGAACTTGGCATAAGCCGGCCGTCCATGATATGGCCTTCTGATTTTGACTACCTCAAACGTCAGCTTCTCAGCCCTGGAATCGTATTCGTCTCCAAAAGCCACTTCCAGCTCAATCTTTCCAACAGGATACGCCGACTTACCGGGTACCACCCCATGGAAAACAGTGTTGGACGTCCTCAAGTCCTTATCAGTCAGACCCATACGGCGAAAGGTCTCATAATAGAGAATATTGATGCTGCTTTCGCCGTCCATGAGTACCTTAGTGAATTTATACCCACCAACCTGAGGGGCCACCACCAAGGCTAACTGACCCGGGTTATCAACCGGGCGAGGGGGTGATCTTTCTACTCCAAATGATGGGCTGTTCGACCACCTCGGATAACGGGAACCGCCGTTCAACCGAATTCACAGCCCTTTATGAACCTTCCGTCACGTTTACACAAGTTAGTGGTAAACACATGGTATTGCCCACCGTTTAACTGTTTTGGATGGCTCTGATAACCTGACTGCTGTTCTCCTTGACCGGACTGCTGCTGATTATAGCCCCATTGACCACCTTGAAAACTGGAACTTGAGCCGCCACCCGGGCCATGGAAGCCACCTGCTCCTGAACCGCCGCCTGACCCATGATTGCCATCAAACATGTTTGAATTCTTGAAAGCCTTCATGATCGCACAGTCCTTCCATAAGTGGGTGGCAGGATTTTCTCGAGTACCGTGTCTTGGACAAGGCTCATTCAAAAGCTGCTCAAGAGATGGACCTGAGGCACCAGATCAAGGAGGTCCTCTCCCCTTACGCTTCTTGTTATTACCTTGAGCATTAGCATTGGCCACAAACGCCGGGTTACCGTCCGGCTTACGCTTGTTACCACCTTGACTTGCCGGCTGTTGCTGCTGACCCTTTCCGTTGCCGTTCTTCTTTCCCTTCCTTGTCTTTTCCTCCTCAGACACGAGATCTTCAGTACTATTAGAATCGGCATATTTAACCAAAGCCGCCATCAGCGTACCCATGTCATTGCAATCACACTTAAGGCGCCCCAGCTTCTGCTTCAACGGCACAAAACGACAATTCTGATGGAGCATAAGTACATGAGAGACGGCATCCATCTTATCGATGAATGTATTATTTCTTTGACCCGGCGCACCCAACGAGTTGTGGACTCACCCTCCTCCTGCTTACAATTGGTCAAGTCCACAATGGACATAGATTGCTTGCAAGTATCTTTGAAGTTCGGATAAACCGGCCTTTAACTCGCCCATGAACCGATGGAATTGGGAGGCAAGCTTTTCAACCAAGTTCGGGCCGCTCCATCTAACATCATGGTGAAATACTTAGCCATTGCCGCGTCGCTGACTTCCAATAATTCCATGGCCATCTCGTACCTTTCAATCCACGCCCGGTTGTAAGTCGGCCGTAATTCGCACCTTCGAGGACCCTTGAAATCCTTGGCAGACGACATCTCAAAGAGCCGACACTGCATAAGGACACCGCGGTTCTAGTGGCCACCCGGATCCAACGAAGTCATTGGATACTCGGGAAACCATCATACGCCATCTCTTTGGGCCGCTAATTGAGCCGCCCATTCATCCTCCGACATAAACGATCCTGCACCGGTTATAGCCGCCGGGTTGGTTGCGACACTGGCATTACTTGATAAAGCCTCGACTCCATGTGTCTGCAGAACTCGGACTCCGGTTTGGTCGAGGTGCTACCCAAGGCCGAGGAGTGGAATGAATCCTGTCCCTCGTCAGAAGAATAGGCCTCTCTTTGTGCCAAGGCCGTTTGAAGAAGCTCCTAACCCTCGGGTTTCCACCGCCGTCGGTCGTCACCATCCATTGGAAGAGCCGCCAGACGCCGCCGATCTGCTATCAGGTTCTCCATGGGGTTGGAAAAGTGGCCGGAGGTGTTGGTATGTATCGGGCAGGGCCATGCTCCCGAGAAGAGGTGCCGTCTCTCGAGGCTGAACCGCCCTCCTGCTCCGGTGTCATAAATTGATTGGCTTGAGGCGGATTGCTAGGACCAGCTCCGGTGTCGTGAAAAGATTCCGAGGATCGTAAGCGGAGGCGACGGACTGGGTTTTCGATGTCTCCTTCTCATCACCTCATTGATGCAATCAGATTCATGTTAAGCTGGAAAGCCTCGATCGAGTCGCTGCGCCCGTGCATCTAAAGCCGCCCGCGCAGCCTAGCCCTTTGGTGTCCTCGGTGCGAAGGCCTCCTTGGCTGGGCTATCTCCTCACGCACCTTTGCGACCTCCGCTATGCTCATCTGGATTTGCAGGAATGACCGTGGAGGTTAACAAGGCCGTCAACTTGTCCATAAGATCTATCAAGACTGAGCCGGCGGGCGCTGGGCCTCCTGCCTTGCCGCCCTAACCCGGACGTTATTGCTGTCGCAGCCGTCGAGTTTTGGCCGGGTTGGGTACCAACCATGAAGACTCCTGCCCAGCTTGGCGGCTCATAGCAATCCGGAACGCTAGAGCCGTCAGAACAACCCCCTAGCATGCCTTCTTGGACCTGATACAGAGAATCTGTTGAGCCGGAGGACAAATCATCATCTGATGGGACGGCCGTCTCTTCGCCATCTTTAGATCCTTCCGAAAGTGCCTCTCCATGAACACAGCCCACAAAGGCACACTTCATCATAGGTTGAATCTGAGCGGGTCTCGCACGCTGAGCCGTCTCAATGAGTTCGGTGCAGCTGCTCGGCTCTGGGCCCAGCTCACCAATCCGGCCGATGAAGACGTGGATTCCGCCAAAGGGGACCCGCACCGTACTCAATTGAGTCGGTGTCGGGCCCCACCTTCGTTGTCGATGTAGATCTTGCTGCGACGACTCTTGGTCATCCGCCCATGCGTATCCCTTGAGCCCTTGAAGCTGCCCTTCAAGAACTCAAATCCACTGCGCGCTGGCCCCACGGTGGGCGCCAACCGTCGTGGAATTGTCACGGCAGATGTCCTCTTACAAGGACTTAATCGTGGAGCCATCGCAACTAGGAAGCTTAAAGGGTTAATCAGGACAAAGGACACGAGAGGGTTTATACTAGTTCGGCTCCTTACGGTGAAAGAAGCCTACGTCTAGTTGGGTTGGTATTGCTTGAGGTTTCGATGAACAGGGAGCGAGATACGCTATGCCCGGTTCTCGAAGGGTTGTTTCTTCCCTAAGCTGCTGCCGGTCGCCCCTTATATATACGGGTTGGCGCCTGCTGCTTACGTAATCCGGCCGGCTCATAAGCAGTGTCCGCTCGGTGACTAGTCAAGTCTACCTTATGATACAAGTCATGCCATTATGGCGGTTTACTACAACGGCCTTAAGTCGCTTTCAGGGCCTTAGGCTCCTTGTTGAGTCGCCATCTTCATGCTTGGACTTGGGCTTCTGTCTGGTAACTATTTACGTAACCCGGCCCCTCCTGGGCGGCTTACACAAATAGTTATATCCCCAACATGTCCCTTTCGGACTACTTCTTATTTTCCTATTTTCTTAAATATTCCAAAACGAAGAAAAATTGCCATTAGAACTGTTTTGAAGTCAGTTTACTTACCATACCACATACCTATTCCATTCTGGAGTCTGAAACGTTCTGGAAAGTGTCCCTTATTTATTCCTCCGGGGTTACGGTTTCAATAACATTAGTTTCAACATTTATGGGATTACCTGAGATATAATGTTTGATTCTTTGACCGTTAACCACCTTCGAATTTGTGCCTTCGAAGTTGTTGATTTTTATGGCACCGGAACGATAGACCTCCTCGATAACGTAAGGAACTTCCCATTTAGAGAGAAGTTTTCCTGCAAAAAATCTTAAATGAGAGTTGTATATCAAAACATAATCACCTATATTAAACGCATGCTTTTGTATCCTTTTGTCAGGCCACCTTTTAACTTTTTCTTTAAACAGTTTGGCATTCTCATAGGCTTGGGTTCTCCATTCATCAAGCGAGCTAATGTCAAATAGCCTCTGCTCACTGGCAAGTTTGAAATCATAATTGAGCTCTTTAATGGCCCAATATGCCTTATGTTCTAGTTCGAGGGGTAAGTGACATGCTTTTCCATAAACCATTTTATATGGAGACATACCCATAGGATTTTTATATGCAGTTCTATAGGCCTATAATGCATCATCGAGTTTCTTGGAACAATTCTTTCTAGATCTATTAATAGTCTTTCGAAAATTAATTTGATCCCTATATTACTCAGTTCTACTTGACCACTAGACTGTAAGTGGTTTGGAGATGCAATTCTATGATTAACGTCATACTTAGCAAGCATTTTACGAAAAGCACCATGAATAAAATGTGAACCACCATCAGTCATTAAGTATCTAGGGACTCCAAACCTCAGAAAAATAACTTCTTTAAGCATCTTAATAGAGGTGTTATGATCAGTACTACTAGTTGGAATAGCCTCTACCTACTTAGTAACGTAATCAACAACAACTAAAATATGTGTATACCCATTAGAGGAAGGAAACGGTCCCATATAATCAAAGCCCCAAACATAAAATGGTTCAATAACAAGTGAATAATTCATAGGCATTTCTTGACATCTACTAATATTACCAATTCTTTGACATTCATCACAAGACAAGACAAACTTACGGGCATCTTTAAAAAGAGTAGGCCAATAAAAACCGGATTGCAATACCTTATGCTAGTTCTATCTCCAAAGATGGTGTCCTCCATAAGCCTCTGAGTGACACTTGCGTAGGATATGTTCCTGTTCATGCTCAGGTACACAACGTCTAATAACACCATCTACTCCTTTATAAAGGTGTGGGTCATCCCAGAAGTAATGTCTTAAATCATAGAAAAACCTTTTCTTTTGCTGGTATGTGAAACTAGGTGGTATAAATTTAGCAACAATGTAATTGGCATAATCAAGATACCATGGAGCAAGATAAGAAGCATTTATGACAGCTAATTGTTCATCAGGAAAGCTATCATCAATAGGTAGTGGGTCATCAAGAACATTCTCTAACCTAGACAAGTTGTCTGCAACGGGGTTCTCAGCTCCCTTTCTATCTATAATATGCAAACCAAATTCTTGTAGTAGGAGAACCCATCTAATAAGTCTAGGTTTATGTCGGCGTTCTGGGAACAGGGGTCCCCAGACTTGCCTGCCTGCGGCCTGCGGCGTGGCTCAAGTGGGGGCCCAGCGCGGCCCAGCTTCATCAGGTCAAGCTCAAGACCCTCGCGAGGGGCCAAGCCTCGCGGGGCGGACGACAGGAACCTTCCTCAGGACCAGCCTCGTTAGGCCGGCTCACGAGGAGGTGGAGAGATCAAGGCAGGGTACCTCACGAGGGTGCCCCGTGACGCAAGCCATGACGATCGGGACCAGGCAGGCGCCAGCCCGCGCAGTGTCCTCGTTTCCCCTTTGGTGCAAAGGAGGCAAGCACATGCCAAGGCATCAGGCAAAGGTTGCCGCTTCGGTGCAACAAGACCAAGACCAGCAGAGCGGCAGGATGGAGGTCATCGTGGAGCCCAGGACGGCGTCACCGTCGAGTCTTTGGCAGCCAAGACCAACTTTAGTCAGATAAGTGTACTAGATGTTCCCTTCAAATGGCCAATTGTTGGCGCCCTTCCGCTCATTATTTGGGAAGAGGCCTGGGCCTCCTCTATAAATAGGACTAGCCACCACAAAGGTAGGGCGATCGATCAAACAAGATCACGACAGAGAGAGAGAGAGAGAGAGAGAGAGAGAGAGAGAGAGAGAGAGAGAGAGAGAGAGAGAGAGAGAGAGAGGCGACTGAACTCACCCAAGCAGTTCATCGCACCAGCTCAAGAACAGCCCCTCGCGAGGCTGTTCTCCCTTTGTATTGTTCATCATCAGCCCCTGAGGCAATCCACCACACCACAAACTAGAGTAGGGTATTACACCACAATGGTGGCCCGAGCTAGTATAAACCTCGAGTCCCTTGTGTGTTATTCTTCGTAGTTCAGATCCCTCGCAAACCATCAACGCATGAGCTGGTAGGGGAAAGATCTCTCGCGCACCCCAAAGTGTTGAACCTCAAGGGTCTGCCGGAACCCGAATCGACATTTGCGCGCCCGGTAGGGTGCGCCGAATCTTTCTTCCGCTGGTGGCGTGTGGTCTTCCGTCAGGTTCATGGTCGACGCCGCTGAGCTCGCTGAAGGCCGGGCTGCTCGCGGCCTTCGAGTCGGCCAGACGGCTCCCGACGGCGGACGCCCCCGCCGTTCCCCGTCGCCTGCCGCCAACGGCCCGGTGGGTAATGAGCAGCAGACCTGTTGGGGGGAGCTGCGCGACCTCTACCTCGCCCCTCGTGCTGGCACAAGACCAAGAAAGCCTCGCGAAGGTCACGGCTTCGGCAGACGGAAACTAGCCTCAGCAGGAAGATGCCCCTAGAGCCGAAGAGGCTGCGCCAGGCAGCCAGGCGTTGGGGGCTCCGTCGACTCAGGAGGCGTCAGACCCTCCGGAGGGCACGGGCCTCGTCAGCACTCCTACTCTTGTCGAGCACCCGGTGTACTTCGTCAGCATGGTGCTACGGGATGCGAGGGCATGGTACCCCATGCCCCAAAAACTCCTCCTCGCGCTATTGGTAGCCTCACGCAAACTGCGGCACTACTTCCAAGGTCATCCCATCAAGGTCGTCTCAGCTTACCCTCTGGAGAGGGTGCTCAGGAACCCCAACTCAGTTGGAAGAGTCGCTGAGTGGAACATCGAACTGCAAGCGTTTCAGCTAGAATTCAGCACGACCAGAGTCATCAAGGGGGCCGCATTGGCAGATTTCGTGGCAGAATGGACGGAGGCACCTGGCCTCGAAGCAGGCGAGGACCGATCACTCTCTCCGGGGAGCGAGGCACCAGACGGCTGGGTCATGTACTTCAACGGGGCATTCTCCTGACATGGCGCGGGGGCCGGCGCAGTGCTCGTATCCCCAACTCAGGACAAGCTCTTTTACGCCGTGCAGCTCCGTTTCCAGCATGGGGAAAAGGTCTCCAACAACATAGCAGAATATGAAGGCCTGATAGCCGGCCTGAGAGCCGCAATCACTTTGGGGGTAAAGTGCCTCATCATCAAGGTCGATTCACAACTCCTCAACTTCTCCAACAAGATATACGAGCCGAAGGACGAGCACATGGAAGCCTACCTCGCGGAGGTTCGCAGGATGAAGAAACAGTTCTGGGGACTAGAGCTGCAGCATGTGCCTCGCGGCACCAATCAGGAGGCGGATGACATTCGCCAAGAGGGCGTCCAGGCGGCTGCCTCAGGAGCCTGGCGTCTTCGAAGAGCGACTCTTCAGGCCCTTAGCGGCACCATCAATATCAAGCGCGGCGCAACCTCAGGAGGAGCTCCCCCAGCCGCCTGCCTCGGGAGCCCCGGCCTGCGGCCCGGCCTCAGGGGCACGCCTGCTCCTGGCGATGGAACCTCAGTAAGGGTGCTGGATCACAGAGCTCAAGAGCTACTTGACGCAGGGGACCCTGCCGGAAAAGGAGGAGGAGGCGGAGCGTGTGGCGCGGCAAGCCACAGCCTACTGCATCAGGGATGGAGAGCTTTACCGGAGGCGGCCGAACGACGTGTCTCTACGCTGCATTTCCAGAGAGCAAGGGAAGGAATTGCTGGAAGACATACACGGCGGAGATTGCGAGCATCACTCATCGTCGCGAACTCTCGTTGGCAAGGCGTTCCGCGGCGGGTTCTACTGGCCCACAGCACTCAGCGACGCTGTGGAGCTGGTAAAGGCTTGCGAGGCCTGCCAATTTCACGCCAAGCAGATCCATCAGCCGGCGGGAGGTCTGCAAACTATACCCCTCTCATGGCCGTTCGCAGTTTGGGGGTTGGACATTCTAGGTCCGTTCCCTCGGGCGCTAGGGGGCTATCGCTACCTATACGTCGCCGTGGACAAGTTCACCAAGTGGACTTAGGTGGAAGCTGTCCGCACCATCCCAGCGGGCTCTGCGGTCAAGTTCATCAGGGGCCTCGTGAACCGGTTTGGGGTGCCTAACCGCATCATCACCGACAACGGTTCGCAGTTCACCGAGAATCTCTTCAAAACGCATCTTGTGCTAACCTTGAACGCAGATATGCTACGCTCGTGGCGCACTTCGAGCAACGGCCAGCTGAGCGAGCCAACACGGAGGTCCTGAAGGGCCTCAAAACCAGGACCTTCAAGAAGAAGCGGAGGCCCGCGCGCGGGGCTGGCAAGACGAGCTCCACCGCTTTGTGGTCCATCCGCACGATCGCGCCAAGCCGACTGGCGAGACCCCATTCTTCCTCGTCTACGGATCAGAAGCCGTCCTCCCTCACGAGGTCAGGCGCCGCTCCGCACGGGTCCTGGCATTCGACGAGGCGCAGCAGGACGCCATGCGAGGACGGATCTCTTGCCGGGGGAGGAACATCGTCGAGAGGCCGCGCTGCGAGTGGCAAGGTATCAACAGGCGCTGCGGCGATACCACTGCCGCAACGTCCACCCCTGTGACTCGGAGGTAGGGGATCTCGTGCTCGGTGGTCCTCTCGGGGAAGGGTTGCATAAGCTCTCTCCCATGTGGGAGGGCCCGTTCAAAGTTGTTCATGTTTCCAGGCCCGGCTCTGCGCGCTTGGAGACTCAGGAGGGGGTGCCCATCCCGAACGCGAGGAACATCCAGCATCTCCGGAAGTTCTACCCTTGAAGAAAGGCCCGGAGCCTGTGAAGAAGGCAAACGCCTGTGAAGCTCGTTTTCCTGAGAAAGGCCCGGAGCCTGTGAAGAAGGCAAATGCCTGCGAAGCTCATTTTCCTAAGAAAGGCCCGGAGCCTGTGAAGAAGGCAAACGCAGGTGAAGCTCGTTTTCCTGAGAAAGGCCCGGAGCGTGTGAAGAAGGCCAACGCCTGTGAAGTTCATTTCCCCGAGAAAGGCCCAGAGCCTGTGAAGAAGGCCAATGCCTGTGAAGCTCGCCGCCCGTGACACTCTCACGTAATAATGAGTTGGGGTTGTACACGCCCCGGAGTCTCAGGAGCGCCGACCTCAGGCCCTGGGGCTCCCTCCCACGCCTAGTGGAAGCACTTAGCTCCGCGCTGGTGAGAAGACTCGAAGACTAGATTAGGTGCCGGACGCGGCTTTTTCATTTGCTTTCTGCAGTTGGCTTGTTCGTTCCTATTTGAAGTTTTATTGAAATTTTGCCGTCTTTGGCTTGAGACTCTTTGTCTTTTTCGCTCTCTTGCCTCGATTTCTCTCGCGCAAGTCTCGCGAGGGAGCAGCGTGGGCACCCTCGTGAGTGTTTTCTGCCCTTATCGTTTGAGGCTTTCCTATCCAGGTCCACTACGGAGCACCCCTCCCAGTCCGTGCCCCACGGGCATCGCGACGCGAACACAGGACCTGGGTCGGTCGCCTCCACAACCGAGGCCGGAAGCTGCCCCTCCTTACTAATCCTTGCAGAACATGAAGCGCGCGGCGAGGCCTCAGCCTCGGAGGCGAAGGCCGCGACAAGTCCCCCTGAGCTAAGTAATTCCTGCACGCGGGCACGCATCACAAAAGCACATCGCAGGAATGGCGGAAACAACACGATAATTAATAGCAACAGTTCAGCACGCCCCCGCGGGGCCCTACACTACTGTCTCTTTGCGCAGGAAAAGGAGAAAAACAAAATAGGCACGACTCGCTCGGCACCAACTCGCGGCGAAGGCTCGTACTGCCTCCGGAGCTCAGGCAGACTCCCTCTCGCGCTTCACCGGGGCGCGATGGCGGGCTGACCGGCTACCTCCCTCCAGGCGAGCGCGGCGGCACGGGGGCTGGTCGCGGCCACCGCTGGAGGAGCTGCTGTCCGAAGGAGAGCCATCGAAGCTCGACGAGCCCCGAGCGCCGCCGATCACGCGCCCGCCGCCATCTTCATCCCGATCATCGTCGGGGCTGGGTCCACGGCCGTGGTCGTCGTCTTCGGGGTAGCACCCGGCTCGGCGACCGTCTTCTCCAAACACCCTCACGTAGAGGGTGGCGTCGCCATCGAACTTGAAGTGCAAGGTGCACCGCCGGCTCGAGCACGCAGCTGGCTTAACGCTTGCCGCCCACGGTCAGGCCACACTCCCGGCGGCGGAGACCTCCAAGGAAGCCCAGGAGGCCCGGCTACAACAACCGTCCGCCTGAAGCCAGAGGCCACCCGGGGTGCCGGCCGGAAGTTCACCTAAAAGGAAGCAGGGAAGCTGGAGCCAGGTGCTGGTCGGCTCCACCGACCACACGACAAACTCCGGAAGCACATCCGCCGAGTGGAAGCGCGGTCTAGGAGGCCGCCCGGTCGCAGCACGCCCCCCATCGACAACCTGGCGCCCGTCGCCGCGCAAGAGATCGCCACCACGGCCGCGGGAAGTCGCTGCGGGAGCCACGGGATGCTTGCGAGGACGGCCTCGACTGCGCTTGGCCGGGGGAGAGTCAGGCCCTACCTGGCGGGCCTTTCCCTTCTCCGTTGTCGAGAACCTCTTCGACGGAGCCATGGAGAGAAAGGAGTAACGAGAAGGGTGGACTGGGACTATCGCCGCTCCGTACTTATAGCCGGAGGAGGCCAACCGTCGGCCTCCACGATCACAGGTAATCATGACCCATTTCTGCATGTAGGGACTTGTCAAGTCGTGCGGTTGCCAAGGCATCATGGGGAAGTGGAGACGCCCACAGCCAACCAATCGCCACGTGACAACCAAGGCCGCAAGCTGTTGGGGCCCGCGGCGCTTCGCACTTGCCCCTTCGCTTCTCTGCTAAGCCAAGTCCGGGCGCGCCTTGGGCCCGGGGGCTACTGTCGGTGTTCTGGGAACGGGGGTCCCCAGACTTGCCTGCCTGTAGCCTACGGCGTGGCTCAAGTTGGGGCCCAGCGTGGCCCAGCTTCATCAGCTCAAGCTCAAGACCCTCGCGAGGGGCCAAGCCTCGCGGGGCGGACGACAGGAACCTTCCTTAGGAGCAGCCTCGTCAGGCCGGCTCACGAGGAGGCGGAGAGATCAAGGCAGGGTACCTCACAAGGGTGCCCCGTGACGCAAGCCATGACGATCGGGACCAGGCGGGCGCCAGCCCGCGCAGTGTCCTCGTTTCCCCTTTGGTGCAAAGGAGGCAAGCACAAGCCAACGCATCAGGCAAAGGTTGCCGCTTCGGTGCAACAAGACCAAGACCAGCAGAGCGGCAGGATGGAGGTCATCGTGGAGCCCAGGACGGCGTCACCGTCAGAGTCTTTGGCAGCCGAAGACCAACTTTAGTCAGGATAAGTGTACTAGATGTTCCCCTTCAAAATGGCCAATTGTTTAGCGCCCTTCCCGCTCATTATTTGGGAAGAGGCCCAGGGCCTCCCTCTATAAATAGGACTAGCCACCACAAAGGTAGGGGGATCGATCAATCGAGATCACGCATAGAGAGAGAGAGAGAGAGAGGCGACTGAACTCACCCAAGCAGTTCATCGCACCAGCTCAAGAACAGCCCCTCGCGAGGCTGTTCTCCCTTTGTATTGTTCATCATCAGCCCCTGAGGCAATCCACCACACCACAAACTAGAGTAGGGTATTACACCACAATGGTGGCCCGAACTAGTATAAACCTTGAGTCCCTTGTGTGTTCTTCTTCGTAGTTTAGATCCCTCGCAAACCATCAACGCGTGAGCTGGTAGGGGAAAGATCTCCGTGCGCACCCCAATGTTCGAACCTCAAGGGTCTGCCGGAACCCAAAATCTGACAGTTTAGCATCTTTCTTTTCCATAAGATATTTAATAGCAGCATGATCAGTGTGAACAATTACTTTAGAATCAACGATATAAGGTCTGAACTTATCACAAGCAAATACAACTGCTAAAAATTCTTTTTCAGTAGTAGCATAATTTCTCTGGGCACTGTCTAGAGTTTTACTAGATTAGTTTCTTCACATCTCTCCAAAGCTCGATCAAGGTTGCTTAAGCAATCATCAAAAGAAGTTCCATAAATGGACAAATCATCCATGAAAACCTCAACAATCTTTTCACAGAAGTCAGAGAATATAGCATTCATACATCTTTGAAAGGTAGTAGGTGCATTGCATAAACCAAAAGGCATACGTCTATAAGCAAAGGTACCGAAAGGGCAAGTAAAAGTGGTATTTTCTTGATCCTCTTTTGACACAGGTATTTGAGAGAAACCAGAATAACCATCTAGAAAGCAAAAATGTGTATGTTTGGATAATCTTTCTAGAATTTGATCAATAAAAGGTAAAGGGTAATGATCCTTTTTATTAGTTTTATTTAGTTTGCGGAAGTCAATTACCATTCTATAACCTGTAACAATTCTTTGTGGGATCAATTCATCTTTATCATTAGGAACAACAGTAATACCTCCCTTCTTAGGGACACAATGGACATGACTTACCCACTGACTATCAACAACGGGATAAATTATACCTGCCTCCAGAAGCTTTAGTATTTCTTTTCTTACCACTTCTTTCATCTTAGGATTTAACCATCGTTGGTGATCAACAACCGGTTTAGCGTCTTTCTCCAATTTTATTTTGTGCTGGCATAGAGTGGGACTAATGCCCTTGAGATCATCAAGGGTATATCCAATAGCAGCACGGTGCTTCTTCAGAGTTTTCAATAATTTCTCTTCTTCCTGCTTTGAAAGGTTAACACTAATAATAATAGGATATATCTTTTTTTCATCAAGATAAGCATATTTAAGAGTATCAGGTAATGGTTTAAGCTCAAACACGGGATCACCCTTGGGTGGAGGAGGATCCCCTAGAATTTCAACGGGCAAATTGTGTTTCAAAATAGGTCCCTGTTTAAAGAATACTTCATCTATTTCCTTTCTTTCATTCATAAACATATCATTTTCATGGTCTAGCAAATATTGTTCTAAAGGATCATTAGGAGGCACAACAATAGAAGCAAGACCAATAATTTCATCTTTACTAGGCAATTCTTTATCATGGGGTTTTCTACGAAATTTAGCAAAATTAAAATCGTGAGACATATCCCCCTAAACCAATAGTAACAACATCCTTTTTGCAATCTATCTTAGCATTAACAGTATTCAAGAAGGGTCTACCAAATATAATGGGACAAAAGTCATATTGTGGGGAGCCAAGAACAAGAAAATCAGTAGGATATTTAACTTTCCCACACAAGACTTCAACATCTCTAACAATCCCAACTGGTGAAAGAGTATCTCTATTAGCAAGCTTAATTGTAACATCAATACCTTCTAACTCAGCAGGTGCAATATCATGCATAATTTCTTCGCATAAAGAATGAGGTATTGCACTAGTACTAGCACCCATATCACATAAGCCATGATAGCAATGATCTCCTATTTTAACAGAAATAGGAGGCATGCCTACAACAGGTCTATGTTTATTTTTAGTATCGGGTCTAGCAATTCTAGTAGCTTCATCATAGAGGTAAATAACATGCCCATCAATATTATCAACCAAGAGATCTTTAACCATAGCAATATTAGGTTCAACTTTGATTCGCTCAAAGGGTTTGGGTGTTCTAATATTACTTTTGTTGACCATAGTTGAAGCTTTAGCATGATCCTTTATTCTAACAGGGAAAGGTGGTTTCTCAATATAAGCGGTAGGAACAATGGGATCAACATTATAAGTGATAATCTTTTCTTCAACTTTAATAGGTTCAACTACTTTTACTTCAATGGGAGGATGATATTTAAACCACTTCTCCTTAGGAAGATCAAAATGAGTAGCAAATGATTCACAAAAAGAAGCTACTATCTCAGAGTCAAGTCCATATTTAGTGCTAAATTCACGGAAAACATCGGTATCCATAAAAGATTTAACACAATCAAACTTAGGTGTTATACCTGACTCCTTACCTTCGTCGAGTTCCCAATCTTCAGAGTTGCATTTAATTCTTTCCAATAAATCCCATCTGAATTGAATAGTATTCATCATAAAAGAACCAGTACAAGAAGTATCGAGAATGGAGCGATTATTGAGAGAAAGCTGAGCATAAAATTTTTGAATAATAATTTCTCTTGAGAGCTCATGATTGGGGCATGAATATAACATTGAATTAAGCCTCCCCAAGCTTGAGCAACACTTTCTCCTTCGCGAGGCCAAAAATTATATATATAATTACGATCACGATGAGCCAGATGCATAGGATAAAACTTCTGATGAAATTCCAATTTCAATCGGTTGTGGTTCCATGATCCAATATCGTCACATAGCCTAAACCATGTCAATGCCTTTCCCTTCAAAGATAAAGGGAAGACCTTCTTCGGGCATACCTGCAAGCTTAAATAATCCACAAACTTCATCCACATATATTAGGTGCAAATCGGGATGCAATGTTCCATCTCTTGTAAAAGGATTAGCTAGCAGTTTCTCTATCATACCTGAAGGAATTTCAAAGTAAACATTTTCAGTAGGTTCAGTAGGTTGAGGAGCAACCCTTTGCTCTACTGGTCGGGGTGGAGATACCATGAACAAGCCCCTCAAAGGATTATGTTCCATAGTAACAAGTGACAGTAAATTTCAGCACACTATATAAATTTTTCCTTACCAAATTCCACCTACCAAAGGCGCTTCACTCCCCGGCAACAACACCAAAAAGAGTCTTGATGACCCATAAGAATAGGGGATCTATCGTAGTCCTTTCGATAAGTAAGAGTGTCAAACCCAACGAGGAGCAAAAGGAAATGACAAGCGGTTTTCAGTAAGGTATTCTCTGCAAGCACTGAAACTATCGGTAACAGATAGTTTTGTGATAACATAATTTGTAACGGGTAACAAGTAATAAAAGTAAATAAGGTGCAGCAAGGTGGCCCAATACTTTTTGTAGCAAAGTACAAGCCTGGACAAACTCTTATATAAAAGAAAGCGCCCCCGAGGACACATGGGAATTATCGTCAAGCTAGTTTTCATCACGCTCATATGATTCACGTTCATTACTTTGATAATTTGATATGTGGGTGGACCGGTGCTTGGGTGCTGCCCTTCATTGGACAAGCATCCCACTTATTATTAACCCCTCTTGCAAGCATCTGCAACTACAAAAGAAGTATTAAGGTAAACCTAACCATAGCATGAAACATATGGATCCAAATCAGCCCCTTACGAAGCAACGCATAAACTAGGGTTTAAGCTTCTGTCACTCTAGCAACCCATCATCTACTTATTACTTCCCAATGCCTTCCCCTAGGCCCAAATAATGGTGAAGTGTCATGTAGTAGACGTTCACATAACACCACTAGAGAAAAGACAACATACATCTCATCAAAATATCGAACGAATACCAAATTCACATGACTACTAATAGCATGACTTCTCCCATGTCCTCAGGAACAAACGTAACTACTCACAAATCATATTCATGTTCATAATCAGAGGGGTACATATGATCTTCCACCAAATAAACCAACTAGCATCAACTACAAGGAGTAATCAACACTACTAGCAACCCACAGGTACCACTCTGAGGTTTTGGGACAAAGATTGGATACAAGATATGAACTAGGGTTTTAGAGGAGATGGTGATGGTGAAGATGTGGATGGAGATTGACCCCCTCCCAATGAGAGGATTGATGGTGATGACGATGGTGATGATTTCCCCCTCCCGGAGGGATGTTTCCCCGGCAGAACAGCTTCGCCGGAGCCCTAGATTGGTTTCGCCAGGTTCCGCCTCGTGGCGGCGGTGCTTCGTCCCAAAAGCTTGGTTCTGATTTTTCTAGGGCGAAAGACTTCATATAGCCAAAGATGGGCACCGGAGGCCTGCCAGGGGGCCCATGAGGCAGGGGGGCGTGCCCAGGAGGGTAGGGCGCGCCCCCCACCCTCGTGGACAGGGGGTGGCCCCCCTCTGGTGCTTTCTTTGCCCAATATTTTTAATATATTCCAAAACTGACTTTTGTGGAGTTTCAGGACTTTTGGAGTTGTGCAGAATAGGTCTCTAATATGTGCTCCTTTTCTAGCCTTTTGTGCATTCTCCTCTTCGTGTAAACCTTGTAAAATAAGAGAGAATAGGCATAAGTATTGTGACATAATGTGTAATAACAGCCCATAATGCAATAAATATCGATATAAAAGCATGATGCAAAATGGACGTATCATGCGTAAAAACGGTCTACCAAGAATAATTGGACAAGACGGATTGTAATCAATATCAAGAACAATAAAATCTATGGGCACATAATTCCTATTTGCAAGAATAAGAACATCATTAATTCTTCCCATAGGCTTTTTAATAGTATAATCCGCCAAGTGCAAATTTAAAGAGCATTCCTCAAGATCGGTAAGACCAAGCACATCACATAAAGATTTCGGGATTGTAGAAACACTAGCACCCAAGTCACACGAAGCAAAACACTCATAATTTTTAATCTTGACTTTGGTAGTAGGTTCCCATTCATCATGCAATTTTCTTTGGAATTGAAACTTCTAATTCCAACTTTTCTTCCAAAGCTTTCATCATAGCATCAACAATATGTTTAGTAAAAGCTTTATTTTGTTTGTAAGCATGGGGTGAATTTATCATGGATTGCAAAAAAGAAATACAATCAATCAAAGAGCAACTATCGTAATTAAAGTCTTTGTAATCCAAAAGAGTGGGCACATCACTAGTTAATGTCTTGACCTCTTCAAACCCACTTTTATCAATTTTCTCAACAACATTTTCACCCTCCGAAATATAGGGACGCCTTCCAGCTAAAGTTGACTCTTCTCCAGTCCCTTTTCAATCAATCTTAATTTTACTAAACAAGGAATCAATAGAGGAAACACCAATCATTTTAAGATCTTCATCATTTTTATGAAAGCAATCACTAGAAAATGCTTTTTCTAAAAATTCTCTTCTAGCTCTAAGCATAGCGGTTCTTTTCTTACTTTCATCCATAGAAACATAAAGAGCTTTGATTGATTCCTAAACTTTAGGCACAAAAATTTCATCTTGAGATTTTCTACTTCATGAGAAATTCTATCAACACTTCTAGACAAATCATCAATCTTATTCAACTTTTCTTCTATTGTAGTGTTGAAAACTTTTTGCTTGCTGACAAATTCTTTAATATTTTTCTCAAGATCAGAGGTGTTCCTATTGTTATTATAAGATTTATTTCCATAGGAATTACCATAATTATTAGAGTAATTACTAGGAAAAGGCCTAGGATTAAAATTACCTCTATAAGCATTGTTATTGAAATTATTTCGAGAGATAAAATTCACATCTATGGCATCACTATTCTTCTCAATCAAAGTAGACAAAGGCATATCCTTGAAATCGATAGGAGCACTTTTACTAGCAAGCAATTTCATAAGAGCATCAACTTTTTCACTCAAAGAAGAAATTTCTTCAACCGAATTAACTTTTTTACTAGTATGAGCTCTTTTGGTATGCCATTGTGAATAATTTGGCATAATATTATCAAGCAATTTGGTGGCTTCACCCAAAGTAATTTCCATAAAAGTACCACCCGCGGCGAAATCTAAAAGATTACGAGAAACAAAATTCAACCCCGCATAAAAAATTTGTATGATCATCCAAAGATTTAACCCATGAGTTGGGCAATTCCTTAGCATCATTTTCATCCTTTTCCAAGATTGTGCAACATGATCATGTTCAAGTTGCTTGAAATTCATAATCTGGGTTCTAAGGGAAATAATTTTTGTGGGCGGAAAATACTTAGTGACAAAAGCATATTTGCACTTATTCCAAGGATCGATACTATTGTGAGGCAAAGAAGATAACCAATTTTTTGCAGAATCACGCAAAGAAAACGGAAATAATTTCATCTTCACAATATCATTGTCCACATCTTTTTTCTTTTGCATATCGCATAATTCCACGAAGGTATTAAGATGGGCGCGGTGTCGGTGTGGAACGACACCTATGGGATCACAATAATCCCTACTATGGTTGTCGGGGCGCATGGTTGCGAGGAGAGCAGGGCTAGTAGACAGCACAAGGATCATTTACCCAGGTTCGGGCCGCGAGGATGCGTAAAACCCTAGTCCTGCTTTGGTGGGTGTATTTCTGAGAGTTCTTGAGCTCTCGAATTAGCTATGGTCAGCGCGTGGTTCGAAAGAGCCGAATCCCTCATTAGTATGCCATGGGCCTCCTTTTATAGTCAGAAGGGGCTGCCACAGTGGCACACAGGAGGTGGAAAGGCGCACATTGCCTAGAGCTTATCACTCGTATTACAGGACAAGACACATTTAATGCGTGGCTTAGGTGTCCCCTTGCTTTATCGGGGACGGGGGCGACGCCCGTACCGTCCGTCGCCGCTCCTCCTTGCTTCGACACGCGCCCCGGCCAGTGATGTGTGCGATGCCATGTAGGTAGGCAGACAGCTGAGGTGGCGCGGTGGTGGAGCCTTCTCGAAGATCTGCATGCCGCCATGCAGGCGCTTGATGAGTTGGCCTGGGAGCTGCATGTTGCCACGCAGGTGCCCGCCCAGCTGGTTGGGCTGGCAGTTGTATGGGAACAGCGGTGGAAGCTTGGTTGGCGCGGTCTTGTCAGTGGTCCCGCCGACGTCCTTGGTGAGGGCCTTGCCGTGTGGCCCGGCAAGGGTCTTGCCGTGGCGCGCTGTCGTCCCTGGCAAGGGTCTTGCCGGGGGTCTGCTAGCCTTCCTCGGCAAGGATCTTGCTGAGGATCATCGTCTTCTAATCCTCATCTGATCTTGAATATGTCTTCACAAAGATCTGCATGCCACCACAGAGGTGCCTTCCCGAGCCCTGGCCCCACGTTGATGACGGTGTTGGCGGCCGTGGGCTCAAGGGTGGCTCGCTCTGTTGGTGTTGGGCGAGCTGTCCCGGCAAGGATCTTGCCGGGGCCGCTGAGGTTGCCCCGGCAAGGGTCTTGCCGGGGGAACCTGCTTCGTCCCTCTGCTCTTTGTGGTCCTGGCCTTGGCATTGCTCTGATTATCTTGGGCTTCGGTCTTACCTTGGCTCACCTCCCTTGCTCTACTTGGTGTGGTCATGGGCGCGGCTCTAACTACCCATGCATAGGTAAAGGGGTACAAAAGCATGCCCTTCTTTTTGTACACCGATAGGAGCCCCCGGGCCTGGGCCACACATAAGCGCGACACGTTGTTGGGTCGGGCCCAAAACGGTGCGCGGGCAGGGGGGGGGGCGGTTTTTACCGCGATAAGACTTTTTGCGCGCTCTGCTTCCCACGACCCGCGCGTGCGGTGCGGCATGGAGTGGTGTGCGTGACGTGGGCGGCATGCGTGGGGCAGTTTTCACACACATGCGTCACATCACAGTAAAGAGGCGGCTCGCGCCTTCCCCGTAAAAAGAGGGAGGCGTGGAGGCGCGGCTCATTTACTGAACGGGGCTGGGCGCGGTCTTCAAGGCGTCCACTCCCCACGATCACGGGGTGGGGAGAGGTTGGTTCGCTTGTCCCCTCGGTTCTACACGTCCGCCACACGTCCCCCATGCACTTGGGGTAGCAAGTAGCGGGGGCGGGAAACCGAGCCGTCGCTGGTTGGGGCAGCGGGTCGGTCCCGATTCCGCGCTCCTCTGGTGGCTGGATTGGCCGAACGGGCGGCCGAGCCCCAACCCCGCTCCTTTATAAGGAGGGGGAGGGGGGACAACGTCCCGCACTCTTCTGTCATCTATCTCCTCTTGTTTCTGCTTCTTCCTTTCACTCGCCATGGAGAAAGGGAATCCTGGTCCTTCGACGGTGGCGGCGAGGGTCGCTGCTCGACAACGCGTCCCTCCTCCTCCTGAGCCCGCGGTGGTGGAGCCGGCCGCGAGGGGAAGGGGGAGGGGGCGAGGTTGTGGGCGAGGCCGGGGCAAAGGTCGCAGTACTCGGGGAAGAGGAGGACGGGGCGGCGCGCCGGCTTCGCCCCCGCCAATGATGCCTTTCCCGATGGAAGGCCATGTCGGAGACAAGCCCAACGAGTTCTTCATCAGGCTGCGCCGGCCTCCGCGTCGCCGTCTTCGTCTTCTCGCCCCGTTTGCTCGGGAGATGGAGCGTGACTGGCCCCAATCCCTCAGATTGCACATGAGGGGTTGCGGGAACGGGGGCACGCGGGTCGACGTCGACTTCCCAGCTCCTCGAGTCATCTACCTCCGTCATGGGTGGAAGACATTCGCTCACATCCACAGCCTGACGGCGGGGCTCGTCCTCTACTTCAAATTAATGGAGGACGGCCTACTCTCCGTCAAGGTCTTCGGAGAGTTCGGGACTCGCCTGAAGTGCTGCATGGAGAGCTCCGCCGATGGAGATTCTGACGATGGAAGGTCTTCCTCGAGCGAAAGTGATGAGGAGGACAGCGGGACGGATAGCGGGGACGAGTCCTACTAGGCGTCGGACGCCCCGCGCCTAGGCGGGTGCGGCAGCAGCAGCATCTACACTTGGCCTCTCCTCCGGCAGAGGTTTGCCGGGGGCAGGGCCAGCTCCTTGAACTTCTCGGGGCCGTCTCCTTGGGCGGCTGGCGTCAGGAGGCTGCGGAAGAGGAAGCAGGCGGGCGGGAAGGCCGTCAACTCGGAGTACACAGGCACCGACGCCTTCATCGCGTATTGCCGGTCCTGCCGCCTCGTCTTCCAGCTCCTTTCCCGGCACCGTCATCACCAGCCCGCCCGTGGGTGGCCAGCGAGGTGTTCTCTTGGTGCTTTCTGCTGCTCGTAGCTTGCTTAAGCGCCCCTTTTGCCCTTTCGTCTCCTTGACCTGCCTCCTAAGGAGAGGGACAAGAAAGGGATTACGGACATCTTATCTCTTTTTTTAGTTCATAAGCCTGCGGGCCTTTGTTAAAATTTAAAACTTGTAATCCCCTTGCTCATGTTTTTCATGTCGCACGAACTGTACATGTATGGGATGTTTTTAATGAAAAAGGGATGCTTGCCGGGTTTTTCGTTCGCGGGTAAATCCCGCGACAAGGAGCGAATCCTTGTTATTGCTTAAGATACACGTTTTTTGCCCGACAACAGGCCTTGCCGTCCCCCCACTCCACTCGACCGTTCTCGCACTCTTGGAGGAGGCAGGGATGAAGTGGGCTTCAGGCTCCTCGTCCCACCTCCTTGCCGCCGCGACTACGACCAAATCCGGACCCAGGAAATAATCCTTAGGTATAGGAAAAAGGGGAGCACGACAGCCTAGAGATAAAAAATAAGTTTCACATACCCCATTCCGGTTCCGAAATGCATGACAGAGGATAAAAGACTTATCTGGACCTGCAGCCCCGGCAATCTCATCTTGCCGCGGTTGGATCCATGTGCTTGCAGCCCCCGGCAACTCTGGTTTTCCGGGGTCGGGGCGCCGGTCCGTTTCCTTATTTCCGAGTAGCTCAGCATAAGTGCTCATGTGCCCTACGAACCAAAGGAGGACAGAAAAGGAACAGATAGACGCGCACTCGACCTCTAGGCTAGGGGTTAGTCGCGCTAAGCACTATCAACCCTAACCAAGGAAGAGACTCGACCTAGCATGCATGCTATAACTTAGGGCGCTAGCGCTTCATTTATTTATGCTCAGGGTCTGCGCCTGGCTTTGTACAAAGGGTCACATGCCTTGCCGGCAAAGCTTGTACAAAAGGTGGCTTGCCGGGAGGCTCGGCAAGCCGCGCCTTATGGGTAAAACTTGCGAAGATGCTCGACGTTCCAGGAGTTGCTCACTGGGACGGCATCTTCGGTCTCCAGGCGGACTGCGCCAGGCCTGGTGATCGTATTACCCGATAAGGGCCTTCCCACTTCGGTGTCAACTTGTTGGAATTCTTGGACGACTGAATGCGCCGAAGAACAAGGTCGCCTTCCTCAAAGCTTCGGGCATGAACCTTGCGGCTATGGTAGCAGCGCAAGGCTTGCTGGTAGCGTGCCACTCTCACAACCGCTCAAGACGATCTTCCTCAAGGAGCGTCGCGTCATCTTGGCGCAACGGCTCTTGCTCAAGCTCATCATAAGCGAGCACTCGAGGTGACCCGTATATGAGTTCCGTGGGGAGAACTGCTTCTACCCCGTATACCAGGGCAAAAGGTGTCTGGTCGGTGGCTCGATTTGGCGTTGTCCTGATCGACCAAAGAACCGCCGGCAACTCATCAACCCAGTGCCTTCCGCTCTTGTGCAGCTTGTCAAAGGTCTTTGTTCTCAGGCCTCTTAACACTTCAGCATTTTCCCTCTCCGCTTGGCCGTTGCTCCGTGGATGTGCCATAGAAGCAAAACATACCTTGCTGCCGAGGTCTTGGATGTACTGCATGAAGGTGTGGCTTGTGAACTGCGTGCCGTTGTCGGTGATGACTCTGTTTGGCACACCAAAACGGTAGACCAGTCCTTTGAAGAACTTGATGGCTGACTGAGCAGTCACCTTCCTCACTGCTTCCACTTCCGGCCACTTTGTGAACTTGTCGATTGCTATGTACAAGTATTCAAAGCCCCCGACAGCACAAGGAAAGGGCCCAGTGTATCGAGCCCCCAGACCAAGAATGGCCAGGAGAGAGGGATTGTTTGAAGGGCTTGAGCTGGCTAATGAAGCTTCTTTGAATGGAACTGGCACGCTTCACACTTGGTTACTAGTGCTGTCACATCCTAGAGGGCGGTGGGCCAGAAGAAACCTTGCCGGAACGCCTTCCCGGCAAGGGCCCTTGACCCTATGTGGGAGCCACATATGCCTCCATGTATCTCCGCCAATAGCTTCAGTCCTTCCTCCCGGGGGATGCACTTTAGTTTCACACCGTTTGGCCTCCTCCGGTATAGGACGTCATCGACGAACTGGTACAGGGCGGACCGACGGGCTACTTTCTCTGCTTCTTCCTTCTCCTTAGGAAGCTCCCCTGTTTGGAGGAATTGGATTGTATGCTGCGCCCACGCCGGAGCCTGGGGCTCGACGGCAAGGACCAAAGGCATCTCTTCTGCCATGGGAGCGGCTGTCTCTGACGGCGTGGCTTGGCGCCTGCCGGAGCGATTGCTCTTAGGCAGGGTCAAGATCATGGCAGCACCTTGCCGCAGCCCTGTGGGGCTCGGTAGGAAAGTACTTGCCGGGACCTGATTTTCTCCGCTTGCTCTGCCCCGCTGATGGTTTGACGGATGGTTGAGTTAACTGGAGCAAAAAGGTACATGGTTCCACAGGTAGCTTGAATGCGGCATGCTTTGACAGGTAATCAGCGATGTGGTTCTCCGCTCGGGGGACGTGCTCCGCCTGGATACCGTCAAAGCGTTCCTCCAGCTTCCTCACCTCATCTATGTAAGCTTCCATCAATGGGCTCTGATAGTCCTTGTTGATCTGCCTGACAACGAGCTGCGATTCACCCCTGACGATGAGATTCTTAACCCCGAGGTCTGCCACGATCCTGAGACCGGCAATCAATCCCTCGTACTCGGCGGTGTTGTTGGTGGACATCTCCCTGGGGAAGTGCATATGGATCACGTATTTGAGGTGTTCTCCGGTGGGTGCGACGAGCACACCGGCACCGGCGCCTTGCAGCGAGAAAGCCCCATCAAAGTACATGATCCAGTCGCGGTCTGCTTCCTTGCCGGGGAGGGTGGTCTCCTGGATTTCTTCATCACGCGTCGAGGTCCATTCTTTGATGAACTCCGCCAAGACTCTGCTCTGAATTGTCGAGGTACTTTCAACCTTTAAACCGAAGCTTGACAGCTCCAAGGCTCATTCCACAATCCTTCCAGTTGCGTCCGGGTTGTGCAGTATCCGTTGCAACGGGAGGCGGGTGATGACGGTGATCTCGTGGGCCTGGAAGTAGTGACGCAGCTTCCTCGAGGCCATAAGGAGGCCGAAGAGCAATTTTTTCACGCCGGAATACCTCGACCTAGCCCAATGCAAGAGGGGTCGGCAAAGTAAACCGGGTGCTGCATCATCTTCTTCTTTGACACCACTTCACTCGACTGCGCGGGCATTGCCTTGGTGGCACCAGACTCTGCCGGGGCCGCGCCTTGTCGGCACTAGGCACTA
Source organism: Aegilops longissima (assembly GCA_021605205.1). Classification (NCBI taxonomy): domain Eukaryota; kingdom Viridiplantae; phylum Streptophyta; class Magnoliopsida; order Poales; family Poaceae; genus Aegilops; species Aegilops longissima. Next base: position 218,830,512 of record CM038678.1, read on the forward strand.
CCGGGGGAATCTTTGGCTTGCCATCCGCTGGTTCTGCCGCCATTGCTGCCTCCTCGTCGACCTCCCTCTATGCCACCAGTGCAGCACTGACCACTTGATTCGTCGCTGCCAGATATAGTAGCAACGGCTCTTGTGGTTTAGGCGCAACCAGTATTGGCATGGAGGAAAGGTATTTCTTCAGATCCTGCAGTGCTGCTTCAGCTTCTGGGGTCCACTCTATTGGGCCTGCCTTCTTCAAGATTTTGAAGAAGGAAAGGGCGCGCTCGGCGGACTTGGAGATGAATAGGCTCATGGCGGCAACGCAGCCGGTGAGCCGACACACATTCTTGATCCGCTTGGGCGCCTCAACCTGCTCAATAGCCTTGATCTTGTCTGGGTTTGCCTCGATCCCGCGCTGCGACACAAAGAACCCGAGAAGCTTGCCGGACCGAACGCCGAAGACACACTTCTCAGGGTTCAGCTTGAGGTTGATCTTGCGCAGGTTAGCAAATGTCTCTTCCAAATCTTGCACAAGAGTTGGCCCGTCCTTAGTTTTGACCACTTTGTCATCCATGTAGGCCTCCATATTTCTATGGAGCTGAGGTTCAAAACCAATTTGGACTGCTCTTGCAAATGTTGAGCCAGCACTCTTCAACCCGAAAGGCATCCGTAAAAAGCAATACGTACCACATGGGGTGATGAATGCTGTCTTATCTTCATCCTCTCTTGTCATGAAGATTTGGTGGTAGCCTGAGTAGGCGTCGAGGAATGATAACAGATCACACCCGGCTGTGGAGTCAACAATCTGGTTGATGCGCGGCAACGGGAAGGGGTCCTTAGGACAAGCCTTATTAATATCTATGTAATCAATACACAGCCTCCACTTCCCATTCGCCTTGTGCACCACTACCGGATTGGCCAACCACGTCGGGTGGAGCACCCCGCTCACCAAACCTGCCGCTTCCAACTTCCTGATCTCCTCTGTGATGAACTCCTACCTTTCGAGAGCCTGCTTTCTGACCTTCTTCTTGACGGGCCGCGCGTGGGGGCAGGCAGCTAGGTGGTGCTCAATCACCTCCCTGGGAACACCGGGGATGTCGGATGCTTGCCATGCAAACACGTCGACATTTGCCCGTAGGAAGGTGACGAGCGTGCCTTCCTATTTGCTGTCGAGGGTGGAGCCTATGATGAAGGCCCCTCCCGTGCCATCCTCCCCGACGGGCACCTTCTTGGTCTGCGGCTGCTCAGCTCTGGATCTCTTGCTCTTGTCGGTAGAGCTCTCTGGCACGTCCTCAACGGTAGCACAACACGCTGAGGAGGTGCGCTTGCCGGAGTGGGTGCGAGAGGTCTTGCCAGGCTCCTTCCCTCCGGGGCCTTCAGCGGCAGGAGCAGGTGCCTTGACGGCAGCTGCTACAACTGCTTCTCGGTAGAGTTGGTCGGCGCAGATCAGCGCGTCCTTCTTGTCGGAGGGGACGAAGATGATGGTCAACGGCCCGGGCATCTTTAGCATGTTGTAGGCGTAGTGTGACGCCACCATGAACTTGGCTAGTGCCGGGCGGCCGAGGATCCCGTTGTAGGGCAAGGGGATCTCGGCCACATTGAAGACGATCCTCTCCGTCCTGTAGTTCAACTCTCCTCCAAATGTCACGGGCAGTGTGACCTTTCCCTTCGGATGGCTCCTCCCCGGATTGACCACTTGAAACGTGCTCGTTTCCTCGAGGTCTCCATTAGGGATTTGCAACCTTTTGATCACGACATGCGAGATCAGGTTCAGGCCGGCCCCGCCGTCAACCAACATCTTGTTCACCCTGAGGTTGCATATCATTGGCGAGACCAGCAATGGCAAACACTCGACCATGGTAGTGCGATCAGGGTGGTCCTTGGTGTCAAAGATGAGGGGCGTGCTGGACCATTTTAGCGGCTTCTGAGCGTCAAACGACGGCTCTGCTGCTGTAATCTCACGCGCCCACTGCTTGAGCTGGCGGTGAGAGGTATGCAGCGAGGCGCTGCCATCGACGCACATGGCCTCCGTTGCCTTCTGGAACCCTTGCTCACCAGACTCGTCGTCCTCGTCGTGATCGTCGTCTTCTTGTTCCTTGTCGCGGCCCTGGGCGGGCCTCTCTTGCTGGTTGTCCTTGCCGGGGCGGCCTCCTCGGCCGCCATGCTTCTTGCCGGATCCCTCAGACCGTCCTGGTCCTTCTCCTTGTCCCGGCTTTCGTACTCATCCTTTTGCTTCTAGCCAAGTAGCTCGACTTGTGGTAGTTCTGGAGGTCGTGGCCCTTGGTGCGGTGGATCTTGCAGTATTGCTTGCCGGAGCTTCCTGGCTTGTCGGTAGCCGCCAAGGCCCGGCAGGCGGCGCACCCGGCAATCTCCTTGCCGGGGGCGTCTGCCTTGACCTTCTTGCCGGCACCGGTATCATCAGATCCCTCAACGGCAAGCACGGCCTTGCCTTTGCGTTTCCTGTTGCGACGCCGGCTCTTCTTCGTCGGGGTGGCAGCATCTTCATAGGTAGAGTCGGTTCCGCGCCGGCGTCTTCGCCGGGGTACTTCCTTCCCTCTTCAGCCTGGGCGCACCTATCGGCCACAATGTAGAGCTCGGCCACATCCTTAACCTTGGTCATCGGCAGCTCCTCGCGCATCTTGCGATTGCGCATGTTCTAGTGGAACGCGCTAATCACAATGGCGGGATGAACGTCGGGATGTTGTCTCGCACCCGCTGAATCTCGGATGTACTTGCGCAGGTCTCCCCTTCCTTACGGGAATGATATGCAGATCATCGGCACGGCCATGAGCTTGGTGGCCTCCTGTGAAGGCGCCAACGAACTCATGGCACAGATCTGACCAAGAAGAAATGGAATCCATCGGCAAGTGCATGAACCAAGACATCACATTGGGCTTGAGCGCCAGTGGGAAATACTTGGCAAGCACCTTGTCATCGCGAGCCCCAGCGTCCTGCATCGCGATGGTGTAGATGCTGAGGAACTCGGACGGATGGGTCTTGCCAGTGTACTTCTCGCCGACGTCGGGCTTGAACGTGCGGTGGGACGGCCACTGGAACTGCCTCAGCTCATCGGTAAAAGCCGGGCAGCCCACCTCGTAAGGTAGGTCGCCGGGGCCCCCCGGTGCTAGGTGGTCCATAGCGGGTCCCGCCCGCTTGTCCGACTGGCGGCGCGTTTCGCGCCGGCGCTCGACGGTGGTTGGAGCGTCTTCGTGAGCTCGCTCCCGAAGGACCTGGCGCTGGTCGCGAAGGGTCCGCGGGTCGGACGACGCAATGGAGATGTTATCACAAGCGTCGTCGCGATGGGCCGACGCCCACGGCGGCTGGCGAGGAGGAGAGTGCACCATGGCCGCGGCTCCCCCGGCCCTCCCAGCGTCAGCATGTGGTGTCTCGGTGGAGCGCCGACCCGAGGGCCCCGCCGATCGTGGATCGTCTTTGTTTGGGACGGCGACGAGGCTCTGGATGGTGGCCCTCCACTCATCGAGCTTCTCTGCAGTAGGAGGGAAGTCGAGGAGCAGCTGTGCGCGCGCCAAAGCTTCCGCTGGGGTGGGCGGCGGCGACAGCTGCGTGGGTCGCGGCACGCTTCGACTTCTATCTATATTAGAAGGAGCTCCATCATGACCCAGCGGCCGCGTGCCATTTTCACCAGCGCTTCGGCGAGCGTGTTGAACCCCTTCATCTTGCCGATGACGCACAAGGCTCTTCCCACGGCGGTGCCCAGGGTCACCAATGTGGTGACGCTACTCGGCGTGCACACCATGGGAAGAATGTGCGGGGTCCGCCGGTGTAGGCGTCCAGGAGGTCGCCGCGCCGCCCGGAGTCGGCAGAACGATGCCCCTGGAGGGCCCCGCGCCGCCTGCGGGGGGCCCAGCTCCATCTTTGGATCCGCGACGTAGTAGCGGTCGTTTACGCACGAACGACGCCGCCGCTCGCTCTCAACTGCACGGGCGATTTGGTGCTCGCGGGCCGCAGCCCGGGTCCTGTCTGCGACTGGTTCGCTACTCTTCCGCACCGGCACGGGTTGTTCGGCTCCCAATGAGTCGACCGCCGTGGCCATCTTCTTCTTAGGGGCCATGGCGACGAAGAACTGCTAGGCTGACTACAAGACCAGATTCTCACAATTGTGCCCCTTACCTGGCGCGCCAAAGATGTCGGTGTGGAACGACACCTATGGGATCACAAGAATCCCTACTACGGTTGCCGGGGCGCAGGGTTGCGAGGAGAGTAGGGCTAGTAGACAGCACAAGGATCGTTTACCCAGGTTCGAGCCGCGAGGATGCGTAAAACCCTTTGGTGGGTGTATTTCTGAGAGTTCTTGAGCTCTTGAACTAGCTGTGGTCAGCGCGTGGTTCGAAAGAGCCGATTCCCTCTCCACTATGCCATGGGCCTCCTTTTATAGTCAGAAGGGGCTGCCACAGTGGCACACAGGAGGTGGAAAGGCGTACAGTGCCCTGAGCTTATCGCTCGTATTACAGGACAAGACGCATTTAATGCGTTGCTTAGGTGTCCCCTTGCTTTATCGGGACGGGGGCGAGGCCCGTACCGTCCGTCGCCGCTCCTCCTCGCTTCAACACGCGCCCGGGCCAGTGATGCGTGCAGTGCCATGTAGGCAGGTAGGCAGCTGAGGTGGCACGGTGGTGGAGCCTTCTCGAAGATCTGCATGCCGCCACACAGGCGCTTGATGAGTTGGCCTGGGAGCTGCATGTTGCCACGCAGGTGCCCGCCCAGCTGGTTGGGCTGGCAGCTGTATGGGAACGACGATGGAAGCTTGGTTGGTGCGGGCCTGGCGGTGGTCCCGTCGGCGTCCTTGGTGAGGGCCTTGCCGGGTGGCCCGGCAAGGGTCTTGCCGTGTGGCCCGGCAAGGGTCTTGCCATGGCGCGCTGTCGTCCCCGACAAGGGTCTTGCCGGGGGTCTCCTAGCCTTCCTCGGCAAGGATCTTGCTGAGGATCGTCGTCTTCTAATCCTCATCTGATCTTGAATATGTCTTCACGAAGATCTGCATGCCACCACAGAGGTGCCTTCCCGAGCCCTGGCCCCACGTTGATGACGGTGTTGGCGGCCGTGGGCTCAAGGGTGGCTCGCTCTGTTGGTGTGGGGCGAGCTGTTCCGACAAGGATCTTGCTGGGGCCACTGAGGTTGCCCTTTCAAGGGTCTTGCCGGGGGAACCTGCTTCGTCCCTCTGCTCTTTGTGGTCCTGGCCTTGGCATTGCTCTGATTATCTTGGGCTTTGGTCTTGCCTTGGCTCATCTCCACTGCTCTGCTTGGTGTGGTCGTGGGCGCGGCTCTGACTGCCCATGCATAGGTAAAGGGGTACAAAAGCATGCCCCTCTTTTTGTACACCGACCGCGGCATCCTCATTAGGAGTACCGGAAAATTGATCTTTCATAATAAGATTCAGCAAAGCAGTATTAATATCACAAGACTCCGCACTAGTGGAGGGAGGAGCAATAGGAGTGCCAATAAAATCATTGTTGTTGGTATTTGAGAAATCACACAATTTGGTGTTCTCTTGAGTCATGATACTACGCAACAAGATTGAACTCAAAAATAGATCCGGCAAGAAAATGGCGAACGAAAAAGAGGGTGAATGAAACGAAATTTTTTGTGAAGTGGGGGAGAGGAAAACGAGAGGCAAATGGAAAATAATGTAAATTGCGAGGAGATGAGATGTGTGATTAGGAACCTAGTATATGTTGAAGATCTTCCCGGCAATAGTGCCAAAAATTCCTTTTGATGCGGCTTGAAGCTACGTCGGTATTTCCCCAAAGAGGAAGGGATGATGCAGCACAGCGATGGTAGGTATTTCCCTCAGTGATGAAACCAAGGTTATCAAACCAGTAGGAGAACCAAGCAACACAACGTAAACAGCCCCTGCACACAAATAACAAATACTCGCAACACGACATGTAAAAGGGTTTGTCAATCCCTTTCGGGCAGCGGTGCCTAGAGATATGCAAACGGACGTGAATAAATTGTACTCCCTCCGTCCGAAAAAACGTTTCCCAAGCTTGTGCCTCAAATGGATGTATCTAGCACTAATTTGATGCTAGACACATCCATTTGAGGGACAAGCTTTTTCGGACGGAGGGAGTAGTAGATTGATAGATCGAACGCCAAATAAAATAAATAAGGATAAATTGCAGCAAGGTATTTTTGTATTTTTGTTTTCATAGATCTGAAAATAAAAAGCAAAGGAAAATAGATCGCAAAGGCAAATTATATGAGAAAGAGACCCGGGGGTCGTAGGTTTCACTAGTGGCTTCTCTCGAGAAAAATAGCAAACGGTGGGTAAACAAATTACTGTTGGGCAATTGATATAACTTCAAATAATCATGACGATATCCAGGCAATGATCATTATATAGGCATCACATACAAGATTAGTAGACCGACTTGTGCCTGCATCTACTACTATTACTCCACACATTGATATCTATCCAGCATGCATCTAGTGTATTAAGTTCATGGAGAAATGGAGTAATGCAATAAGAACGATGACATGATGTAGACAAGATCTATTTATGTAGAAATAGACCCCATCGTTTTATCCTTAGTAGCAACGATACATACGTGTCGGTTCCCCTTCTGTCACTGGGATCAAGCACCGTAAGATCGAACCCACTACAAAGCACCTCTTCCCATTGCAAGCTAAATAGATCAAGTTGGCCAAACAAAACCCAAATATCGGAGAAGAATACGAGGCTATAAGAAATCATGCATATAAGAGATCAAAGAAACTCAAATAACTATCATGGATATAAAAAGATATATTTGATCATAAACTCAAAGTTCATCCGATGCCAACAAACACATCGCAAAAAGAGTTACATCATATGGATCTCCAAGAGAACGTTGTATTGATAATCAAAAGAGGGAGAGGAAGCCATCTAGCTACTAACTACTGACCCGAAGGTCTACAAAGAACTACTCACGCATCATTGGAGAGGCGCCTATGGAAGTGGTGAACCCCTCCGTGATGGTGTCTAGATTGGATCTGGTGGTTCTAGACTCTGCGGCGGCTGGAATTGATTTTCGTCGACCCCCCTAGGGTATTTATAGAGAAAAGAGTCAGTTCGGGAGGCACCCGAGGTGGGCACAACCCACCAGGGCGCGACTGGGCCTCCTGGCGCACCTGGTGGGTTGTGCTCCCCTCTGAGCACCCCCCAGGCGCTTCTTCGGCCCACTAGATGTGTTCTAGTCCAAAAAAAGTCTCCAAAAAGTTTCGCTACATTTGGACTCCGTTTGGTATTGATTTCCTGCGATGTAAAAAACATGTAGAAAACAATAACTAGCACTTGGCACTATGTCAATAGGTCAGTAACAAAAAATGATATAAAATGATTATAAAACATCCAAGATTGATAATATAACAACATGGAACAATCTAAAAGTATAGGTACGTTGGAGATGTATCAGTTACTTGTTACCGACATAGCATTGGAAGGATGTAGTAGATACCAATTGAATGTAAATGATAGTAGTTCATTGAACGTCCTAGCTTGACTCCAATAAGCACATGGTGACACCACCTTCCTTTTGAATGAGCCGAGCATCCAATGCATCTCTAGTTGTTCCTAGAACAACACCACAAACAAAATGGTACCCAAACTCATTGGGACCAGAGAGTTAGCAAACCAAGAATACATATGACAAACTCCACATAAATATGTGCATATAGATATGAAATAGAATTTCATGCACATCTTAGCCAATTAGAGACGTGATGGAGTTTCTCTTATATATTGGGTCAAAGAAAGAAAGCATGCCAAAGATTGTACATAAGGTAAATATGCATGCTCTAGACTTCAAGGACCAAATCAACACATGGTTGATAGGATCCCAAAAGAAAAGATACCAAGTGAAAATAAGATACTCAAAGAAGAAATTATCACTTGAAGGATACCAAATACAAGATACATCAAGGAATGAGATATCCATTGATACACACTAAAAGGAAGATACCAAACTCCCAAAAGAGAGGAAGGTTCCTAACGAACCAAGACCGGTACAAAGTTTCATGATGGCACATAGTACCAAAAAGAAACGACTTGTCTTTCACTGTCGGTGTACTAGAGTAGGGGTACCCTAGTATCCCGAACTCGTGCACGGGCAGTTGCAGCACCCCGCGGCAGGGCTTTCCTAGTGACCGCCAAGGTCTTCCTCGGCTCCTTCGGAGCCATTCAAGAACAAAATATTCAAGGCCCCGGCAAGAGGAGCTTGCCGGGAAGGCCACTCAAGGCACGAAGGAAACAAGACCCCGGCAAGAGGAGCTTGAAGGAAATATGCCCTAGAGGCAATAATAAAAGTTATTATTTATTTCCTTATATCATGATAAATGTTTATTATTCATGCTAGAATTGTATTAACCGGAAACATAATACATGTGTGAATATATAGACAAACAGTATGTCACTAGTATGCCTCTACTAGACTAGCTTGTTAATCAAAGATGGTTATGTTTCCTAACCATGAACAAGGAGTTGTTATTTGATTAACAAGGTCACATCATTAGTTGAATGATCTGATTGACTTGACCCATTCCGTTAGCTTAACAGTTGATCGTTTAGTATGTTAATGCTTTCTTCATGACTCATACATGTTCCTATAACTATGAGATTATGCAACTCCCGTTTACCGGAGGAACACTTTGGGTACTACCAAACGTCACAACGAATCGGGTGATCATAAAGGAGTACTACAGGTGTCTCCAAAGGTACTTGTTGGGTTGGCGTATTTGAGATTAGGTTTTGTCACTCCGATTGTCGGAGAGGTATCTCCAGGCCTTCTCGGTAATGCACATCACTTAAGCCTTGCAAGCATTACAACTAATGAGTTAGTTGTGAGATGATGTATTACGGAACGAGTAAAGAGACTTACCGGTAACGAGATTGAACTAGGTATTGGATACCGACGATCGAATCTCGGGTAAGTAACATACCGATGACAAAGGAACAACGTATGTCGTTATGCGGTTTGACCGATAAAGATCTTCGTAGAATATGTAGGAACCAATATGGGCATCCAGGTTCCGCTATTGGTTATTGACCGAGAATGGTTCTAGGTCATGTCTACATAGTTCTCGAACCCGTAGGGTCCGCACGCTTAACGCTTCAATGACAGTTCATAATGAGTTTATAAGTATTGATGCACGAAGGTTGTTCGAGTCCGGATGTGATCACGGACATGACGAGGAGTCTCGAAATGGTCGAGACATAAAGATTGATATATTGGAAGCCTACATTTGGACATCGGAAGTGTTCGGGTGAAATCGGGATTTACCGAGTACCGGAGGTTACCGGAACCCCGGAGGTCAATGGGCCTTAATGGGCCATAGGAGAAGAGGAAGGGCAGCCCAAGGTGGGCTGCACGCCCTCCCCTCTAGTCCGAATAGGACAAGGAAGGGGGGCGGCGCCTTCCCTTCTCCTCCTCCAATCCTAGTCCAACTAGGAAGGGGGGAGTCCTACTCCGGTGGGAGTAGGACTCCTCCTTGTCGCGCCTCCTATAGGGCCGCCACCTCCCCTTGTCTCCTTTATATCTGAGGCAGGGGGCACCCCAAGACACACAAGTTGATCTACGGATCGTTCCTTAGCCGTGTCGGTGCCCCTTCCACCATATTCCACTTGGTCATATTGTCGCGAGCTTAGGAGAAGCCTGCGCCGGAGAAGTCATATCGTCGCGGAGCTTAGGCAAAGCCCTGCGTCGGTGGAGCATCAACATCGTCACCACGCCGCCCGTCGTCTTGTGAACTCATCCCGACACTTTGCTGGATCGAGTCCGGGATCGTCATCGAGCTGAACGTGTGCAGAACTCGGAGGTGCCGTCGTTCGGTGCTTGGATCGGTCGGATCGTGGGGACGATGACTACATCAACAGCGTTGTTATAGCGCTTCGCTTTCGGTCTCACGAGGGTGCGTGGACGGACACTCTTCCCTCTCGTTGCTATGCCATCACCATGGTCTTGCGTGATCGTAGGAAAATTTTTGAAATTACTACGTTCCTCAACAAATGGCATCCGAGCCTGGTTTTATGCGTTGATGTCATGTGCACGAGTAGAACACAAGTGAGTTGTGGACGATATAAGTCATACTGCCTACCAGCATGTCATACTTTGGTTCAGCGGTATTGTGAGATGAAGCGGCCGGACCGACATTACGCCAGACGCTTACGCGAGACTGGTTTCACCGCTCCGAGCACTCGTTGCTTAAAGGTGACCGGCGGGTGTCTCTCTCTCACTTTAGTTGAATCGAGTGTGGCTACGCCCGTCCTTGAGAAGGTTAAAACGGAGTCTATTTGACGAAGTATCATTGTGGTTTTGATGCGTAGGTAAGAACGGTTCTTGCTCAGCCCGTAGCAGCCACGTAAAACTTGCAACAACAAAGTAGAGGACGTCTAACTTGTTTTTGCAGGGCATGTTGTGATGTGATATGGTCAAGACGTGATGCTATATTTTATTGTATGAGATGATCATGTTTTGTAACCGAGTTATCGGCAACTGGCAGGAGCCATATGGTTGTCGCTTTATTGTATGAAATGCAAACGCCATGTAATTGCTTTACTTTATCACTAAGGAGTAGCGATAGTCGTAGAAGCAATAGTTGGCGAGACGACAACGATGCTACGATGGAGATCAAGGTGTCGCGCCCGGTGACGATGGTGATCATGGCGTTGCTTGGCGATGGAGATCACAAGCACAAGATGATGATGACCATATCATATCACTTATATTGATTGCATGTGATGTTTATCCTTTATGCATCTTATCTTGCTTTGATTGACGGTAGCATTATAAGATGATCTCTCACCAAAATTATCAAGAAGTGTTCTCCCGAGTATGCACCGTTGCGAAAGTTCTTCGTCTTTGAGACACCACGTGATGATCGGGTGTGATAGGCTCTACGTTCAAATACAACGGTGCAAAACAGTTGCGCACGCCGAATACTCAGGTTAAACTTGACGAGCCTAGCATATAACAGATATGGCCTCGGAACACGGAGACCGAAGGTCGGCGTGAATCATATAGTAGATATGATCAACATAGTGATGTTCACCATTGAAACTACTCCATCTCACGTGATGATCGGACATGGTTTAGTTGATTTGGATCACGTAATCACTTAAGATGACTAGAGAGATGTCGGTCTAAGTGGGAGTTCTTAAGTAATATGATTAATTGAACTTTAATTTATCATGAACTTAGTCCTGGTAGTATTTTGCAAATTATGTTGTAGATCAATAGCTCGCGTTGTTGCTTCCCTATGTTTTTATATGTGTTCCTAGAGAAAATTGTATTGGAAGATGTTAGTAGCAATGATGCGGATTGGATCCGTGATCTGAGGTTTATCCTCATTGCTGCTGAAGAATTATGTCCTTAATGCACCGCTAGGTGACGGACCTATTGCGAGAGCAGATGCGGACATTATGAGCGTTTGGCTAGCTCAATATGAGCGAGATCTGAGCGTTATGAGCGTTTAGCTAGCTCAATATGATGACTACTTGATAGTTTAGTGCACCATGCTTAACGGCTTAGAATCGGGACTTCAAAGACGTTTTGAACGTCATGGACCATATGAGATGTTCCAGGAATTGAAGTTAATATTTCAAGCAAATACCCGAGTTGAGAGATATGAAGTCTCCAATAAGTTCTATAGCTGCAAGATGGAGGAGAAAAGTTCTGTCAGTGAGCACATACTCAAAATGTCTGGGTATTACAATCACTTGAATCAAGCGGGAGTTAATCTTCCGGATGATTGTGTCATTGATGTAATTCTTCAATCACGCCACCAAGCTACAAAGGCTTCGTGATGAACTATAATATGCAAGGGTTAGTAAAGACTATGCTCGAGCTCTTCGCAATGCTAAAAGCTGCGGAGGTAGAAATCAAAAGGAGCATCAAGTGTTGATGGTCAACAAGACCACTAGTTTCAAGAAGAAAGGCAAAGGGAAGAAGAAGGAACTTCAAGAAGAACAGCAAACAAGTTGTTGATCAGAGAAGAAACCCAAGTCTGGACCTAAGCCTGAAATCGAGTGCTTCTCCGCAAGCGACTGGTCCTTGGAAGCGGAACTGCCCCAAGTATTTGGCGGATAAGAAGGATGGCAAAGTGAACAAAGGTATATGTGATATACTTGTTATTGATGTGTACCTTACTAGAGCTCGCAGTAGTACTGGTATTTGATACTGGTTACATTGCTAATATTTGCAACTCAAACAGAACTACGGATTAAGCGAACACCGGCAAAGGACGAGGTGACGGCGCGCGTGGGAAGCGGTTCCAAAGTCGATGTGATCGCAATCGGCACGCTACCTCTACATCTACCTTGGGATTAGTTTTAGACCTGAATAATTGTTATTTGGTGCCAGCGTTGAGCATGAACATTATATCTGGATCTTGTTTAATGCGAGACGGTTATTCATTTAAATCAGAGAATAATGGTTGTTCTATTTATATGAATAATATCTTTTATGGTCATGCCCCTTGAAGAGTGGTCTATTTTAATGAATCTCGATAGTAGTGATACACATATTCATAATGTTGAAACCAAAAGATGCAGAGTTGATAATGATAGTGCAACTTATTTGTGGCAATTGCCGTTTAGGTCATATCGGTGTAAAACGCATGAAGAAACTCCATGTCGATGGACTTTTGGAGTCACTTGATTATGAATCACTTGGCACTTGCGAACCGTGCCTCATGGGCAAGATGACTAAAACTCCGTTCTCCGGTACTATGGAGAGAGCAACAGATTTATTGGAAATCATACATACGGATGTATGTGGTCCAATGAATGTTGAAGCTCGTGGCGGATATCGTTATTTTCTCACCTTCACAGATGATTTGAGCAGATATGGGTATATCTTCTTAATGAAACATAAGTCTGAAACATTTGAAAAGTTCAAAGAATTTCAGAGTGAAGTTGAAAATCATCGTAATAAGAAAATAAAGTTTCTACGATCTGATCGTGGAGGCGAATATTTGAGTTACCAGTTTGGTCTACATTTGAAACAAAGCGGAATAGTTTCGCAACTCACGCCACCCGGAACACCACAGCGCAATGGTGTGTCCGAACGTCGAATCGCACTTTATTGGATATGGTGCGATCTATGATGTCTCTTACAGATTTACCGCTATCATTTTGGGGTTATGCTCTTGAGACGGCCGCATTCACGTTAAATAGGACACCGTCAAAATCCGCTGAGACGACGCCTTATGAACTATGGTTTAGCAAGAAACCAAAGTTGTCGCTTTTGAAAGTTTGGGGTTGCGATGCTTATGTGAAGAAACTTCAACCTGATAAGCTTGAACCCAAATCGAGAAATGTGTCTTCATAGGATACCCAAAGGAGACAATTGGGTACACCTTCTATCACAGATCCGAAGGCAAGACATTCGTTGTTAAAATGGATCCTTTCTAGAGAAGGAGTTTCTCTCGAAAGAAGTGAGTGGGAGGAAAGTGGAACTTGATGAGGTAATAGTACCAGCTCCCTTATTGAAAGTAGTTCATCACAGAAATCAGTTTCAGAACACCTACACCATTAGTGAGGAAGATAATGATGACGATCATGAAACTTCAGATCAAGTTGTCACTGAACTCAGAGATCAACCAGAACAAAATCCGCACTGAGTGGTACGGTAATCCTATTCGGAAGTCATGTTACTTGACCATGGCGAACCCACGAACTATGAAGAAGCGATGGTGAGCCCAGATTCGCAAAATGGCTGGAAGCCATGAAATCTGAGATGGGATCCATGTATGAGAACAAAGTATGGACTTTTGTTGACTTGCCCGATGATCGGCAAGCCATTGAAAATAAATGGATCTTTAAGAAGAAGACCGACGCCGATGGTAATGTAATCTGTTCTACAAAGCTCGACTTGTCGCGAAAGGTTTTCGACAAGTTCAAGGGGTTGACTACGATGAGACTTTCTCACCCGTAGCGATGCTTAAGTCTGTCGAATCATGTTAGCAATTGCCGCATTTTATGATTATGAAATTTGGCAAATGGATGTAAAACCGCATTCTTGAATGGATTTCTAGAAGAAGAGTTGTATATGATGCAACCAGAAGGTTTTGTCGATCCAAAAGGTGCTAACAAAGTGTGCAAGCTCCAACGATCAATTTATGGTCCGTGCAAGCCTCTCGGAGTTGGAATAAACGCTTTGATAGTGTGATCAAAGCATATGGGTTTGTACAGACTTTTGGAGAAGCCTCAGATTTACAAGAAAGTGAGTGGGAGCTCAGTAGCATTTCTAATATTATATGTGGACGACATATTATTGATTGGAAATGATATAGAATTTCTGGATAGCATAAAAGGATACTTGAATAAAAGTTTTTCAATGAAAGACCTCGGTGAAGTTGCTTACATATTGGGCATCAAGATCTATAGAGATAGATCAAGACGCTTGATTGGACTTTCACAAAGCACATACCTTGATAAAGTTTTGAAAAGTTCAAAATGGATCAGGCAAAGAAAGGTTTTTGCCTGTGTTACAAGGTGTAAGATTGAGTCGACTCAATGCCCGACCACAGCAGAAGATAGAGAGAAAATGAAAGATGTTCCTATGCTTCAGCCATAGGCTCTATCATGTATGCAATGTTGTGTACCAGACCGACGTATGCTTAGCTGTAAGCTTGGCAGGAAGGTACCAAAGTAATCCAGAGTGGATCATCGACAGCGGTCAAGAACATCCTGAAATACCGAAAAGGACTAAGGATATGTTTCTCGATATGGAGGTGACAAAGAGCTAGTCGTAAATGGTTACGTCGATGCAAGCTTTGACATCGATCCGGACGATTCTAAATCGCAAACCGGATACGTATTTTTATTAAACGGGGAGCTGTCGGTTGGTGCAGTTCTAAACAAAGCGTCGTGGCGGGATCTACATGTGAAGCGGAGTACATAGCTGCTTCGAAGCAGCGAATGAAGGAGTCGGATGAAAGAGTTCATTTCGATCTAGGTGTCATACCTAGTGCATCGGGACCGATGAAGATCTTCTCGTGACAATCTTGGTGCAATTGCCTTGGCAAAGGAATCCAGGTTTCACAAGAGGACCAAGCACATCAAGAGACGCTTCAATGCCATTGGGACCAAGTCCAAGTGGGAGACATAGAGATTTGCAAAATACATACGGATCTGAATGTTGCGCACCGTTGACTAAGCCTCTTCCACGAGCAAAACATGATCAGCACCAAGACTCCATGGGTGTTAGGATCATTACTATGTAATCTAGATTATTGACTCTAGTGCAAGTGGGAGGCTGAAGGAAATATGCCCTAGAGGCAATAATAAAAGTTATTATTTATTTCCTTATATCATGATAAATGTTTATTATTCATGCTAGAATTGTATTAACCGGAAACATAATACATGTGTGAATATATAGACAAACAGATGTCACTAGTATGCCTCTACTAGACTAGCTTGTTAATCAAAGATGGCTATGTTTCCTAACCATGAACAAGGAGTTGTTATTTGATTAACAAGGTCACATCATTAGTTGAATGATCTGATTGACTTGACCCATTCCGTTAGCTTAACAGCTTGATCGCTTAGTATGTTAATGCTTTCTTCATGACTCATACATGTTCCTATAACTATGAGATTATGCAACTCCTGTTTACGGAGGAACACTTTGGTACTACCAAACGTCACAACGAATCGGGTGATCATAAAGGAGTACTACAGGTGTCTCCAAAGGTACTTGTTGGGTTGGCGATTTCGAGATTAGGTTTTGTCACTCCGATTGTCGGAGAGGTATCTCGAGCCTTCTCGGTAATGCACATCACTTAAGCCTTGCAAGCATTACAACTAATGAGTTAGTTGTGAGATGATGTATTACTGAACGAGTAAAGAGACTTACCGTAACGAGATTGAACTAGGTATTGGATACCGACGATCGAATCTCGGGTAAGTAACATACCGATGACAAAGGGAACAACGTATGTCGTTATGCGGTTTGACCGATAAAGATCTTCAGAGAATATGTAGGAACCAATATGGGCATCCAGGTTCCGCTATTGGTTATTGACCGAGAATGGTTCTAGGTCATGTCTACATAGTTCTCGAACCCGTAGGGTCCGCACGCTTAACGCTTCAATGACAGTTCATAATGAGTTTATAAGTATTGATGCACGAAGGTTGTTCGAGTCCCGGATGTGATCACGGACATGACGAGGAGTCTCAAATGGTCGAGACATAAAGATTGATATATTGAAGCCTACATTTGGACATCGGAAGTGTTCCGGTGAAATCGGATTCTACTCGAGTACCGGAGGTTACCGGAACCCCGGGAGGTCAATGGGCCTTAATGGGCCATAGGAGAAGAGGAAGGGCAGCCAAGGTGGGCTGCGCGCCCTCCCCTCTAGTCCGAATAGGACAAGGAAGGGGGGCGCCTTCCCCTTCTCCCTCCTCCAATCCTAGTCCAACTAGGAAGGGGGGAGTCCTACTCCCGGTGGGAGTAGGACTCCTCCTAGCGCGCCTCCTATAGGGCCGCCACCTCCCCTTGTCTCCTTTATATCTGAGGCAGGGGCACCCCAAGACACACAAGTTGATCTACGGATCGTTCCTTAGCCGCAGCGGTGCCCCTTCCACCATATTCCACTTGGTCATATTGTCGCGGAGCTTAGGAGAAGCCCTGCGCCGGAGAAGTCATATCGTCGCGGAGCTTAGGCGAAGCCCTGCGTCGGTGGAGCATCAACATCGTCACCACGCCGTCGTCTTGTGAGAACTCATCCCGACACTTTGCTGGATCGGAGTCCGGGATCGCCATCGAGCTGAACGTGTGCGAGAACTCGGAGGTGCCCGACGCTCGGTGCTTGGATCGGTCGGATCGTGGGGACGTACGACTACATCAACCGCGTTGTTATAACGCTTCCGCTTTCGGTCTACGAGGGTACGTGGACGGACACTCTTCCCTCTCGTTGCTATGCCATCACCATGGTCTTGCGTGATCGTAGGAAATTTTTTGAAATTACTACGTTCCCCAACAGAGCTTGCCAGGAAGGCTTGGTGAGCGACAAGCTCCCGAGCGCGACAAGGATTCAGCCGCGGCAAGGTGCTTGCCGCGACAGGCAACCTCTCTTCATCTCCGCTCCAGCTCTTGTCGGTGTACTAGAGTAGGGGTACCCTAGTATCCCGAACTCGTGCACGGGCAGTTGCAGCACCCCGCGGCAGGGCTTGCCTAGTGACCGCCAAGGTCTTCCTCGGCTCCTTCAGAGCCATTCAAGAACAAAATATTCAAGGCCCCGCAAGAGGAGCTTGCCGGAAGGCCACTCAAGGCACGGCGAAACAAGACCCGCAAGAGGAGCTTGCCGGGAAGGCTTGGTGAGCGACAAGCTCCCGAGCGCGACAAGGATTCAGCCGTGGCAAGGTGCTTGCCGCGACAGGCAACCTCTCTTCATCTCCGCTCCAGCTCATTCACCAACGTGTCGCCATGGGGCCATTCCATGCGCGCGTGTCAAGAGGATGTGCAGCCAGCGGGGAGCAGCGATAAGCGGCGCTGACGAGCCTACCATCGTGGCAAACGGTGGCGCACCTGACGGTCCCTGTCGCACTGTTCATGTGACATGGACGGGCATTTATTACTCTTGTCCCTTGCCGTCAGAGTTAGGTAGAAAGCACTGTGCAAATCGGTGTACCAACTACTGTTTTTCCATTTGTACCCTCATCTACGTTGCCACCTGTCGGAGACCCCTTGAGCCTATAAAAGGAGGCCCATGTGCAACGTAGAAAGGGGTTCGGTTCGGTTTTTCGGCTGGTTCGACTCATTCGAGACCAGAGACACTCAAGCTAGGTTTTGTAGCTCTCATTGCTCCCTAGCAAGAACACTATACAATCAACCAAGCAGCAGTAGGAGTATTATCTCTCCGGAGAGCTCCGAAGCTGGGTAAACTGCTCGTGTGCATCGCCTCGATCTGCTCTTCGTGCAATCTCAGCCTCCCTCCGAACCAAAAGGGACTCGGTCCGCCAAGTCCCATAGGTGTTGTGGGTCACGATCAACTTCCCCGACATCTTTGGCGCGCCAGGTAGGGGGCGTCGAGGCTGTGTGAACCTAATCCGGCGTTCACACGAGCAACTTCTTCATCATCTTCATCAACATGCCACCGAAGAAGAAGGCTTCGGCGGCAGCAGAGCCGTCCGCGTCAAACCCACCACCACCGGAGCTGACGAGTGGTGGGGAAGACGCTGGCGGAGGAATCGGCGTCGTCGAGGGAGCCCACGACGCTGCCAAGTCCCAGGACAAGGCAGCGCAGACCTCGGCGTCCGGATACGCATCGCGCGCCCATTTCAGAGGCGCGAGACCGACAGCGCCATGGCGCCGCAGCGCCATACGCCGTTGGATCAAGGCCAAGCTAGAGGATCCCGCCCTCGAGACCAGCATGCACGCCAAAGATGTTGGTGAACGAAGCGAGTACGATCGCTCGATGGGATGCTGCTCCTTCTAACTTGGTTAGAAGTCCGAGCATATCCCGTTCCTCGCGCCGCACGCCATTACCACCCACCACTCCAGCGAAGCCTTGGTGAGAGCTCAATCGCTTCTAGACTATTTCAACGGCGGCAAAGTCGGCGAATGGAGGGCCACCATCCGTAGTCTCATCGGCCGCTTAACGGCGACATCTGCGGCAACCAATCGCATCCTTGCCGCGGCGAGACGACAAGGCACGAGCCGGTGGCGGCATTTAAACCTATGGGGTGCAACCACCATGCATTCTCCATCCGAAGGTTAAGATCGCCGACTCGTCGGATCCATCTCGACAGCGACTCCACCGCGTCGTCGGATCCACGAGCTCGCTGCGTGATCAGCGCCAAGTTCTTCAAGAACGGCAACAAGAAGACGCTTCGAACTCGTGATCGAGCGCCAAGAGAAGCGCGGCGTCATCCGATCAGCGTTACTGGGCCCGCTTGTCGACATGCAAGCGCCGAGGGAACCAGGTGACTTGTCCGACGCTGTAGGCTGCCCTGCGTTCACTCGTGAGCTGCGGCAAGTCCGGTGGTCTGACAAGAAAAATTTCAAGCCAGATGTGCGAGAAGTATGATGGCAGGACGATCCATCAGAGTTCCTCGGCATCTACACCATCGCGGTGCAGGCTGCGGGGGGACGAGACGACAAGATCCTCGCCAACTACTTCCCGCTGGTACTCAAGCCAAATGTAAGATCTTGGCTCATGCACTTGTCGGACAGTTCCATATCCTCTTGGGAAGATCTATGCCATCAGTTTGTCGGCGCCTTCACAGGCGGCCACAAACCTCATGGCCAGGAGAGTGACCTTCACCTGCTCGCCCAGAAGGAAGGAGAGTCCCTGCGCAAGTTCATTCAGAGATTCAGCCGTGTGCACTACAACATCCCATATGTCCACCCTGTCGCGGTGATCAGCGCGTTTCATTAGAACGTTCGGAACCGCAGGATGAGGGAGGAGATGGCGATGTGCAAAGTCAAGGACGTCAGTGAGCTATATGCCCTGGCCGACAAGTGTGCAAGCGCTGAAGAAGGAAGAAGACTCCCAAGAGAGAATGCAGAAGCAGGATCTGACAGTGAGGAGACCGCCCCAGCGAAGAAGAGCCGGCGGCGGAACAATCAAAGGAAGAAGAGCAAAGAGATACTAGTTGTCGAGCAGTCCGGCAACGGAGGTGGCGCCAAGAAGGCCAAAGCTGGTAGCTCCGGCAAGGAAGTTGCCGCTGACACCGACCGCCAAGTCAGAAGCGGCCACGACAAGGTGACAGCTCCAACAAACAAGATCGCAAGATTCACCGCACCAAGGGCCACGACCTCCAGAGCTGCAAGAAGGTCGAGCAGCTTGTAGAACAGCAGAAGGCTGAGTAATGAGCGGCGTAGACAAGGAGAAGGCCAGGAAGGCGCTTGGAGCAGCTAGCAAGAAGAGACCCAGCCGGGAGGACGCCTTGTGCAAGGCCAAGCAGCGGCAAGGAGACAGACCTCCCGCCGCCGCGACAAGGATGAAGAAGACGATGACGATGAAGACATAGAAGACGATGAAGCTGATGAGCAGGAGTTTCGTAAAGCCACGGAGGTCCTCTGCGTTGACGGTGGTGCTTCTGCGATACCTCACACCGCCCAGCTCAAGCAATGGATGCGGAAGTTAATGCAGCAGAACCATCCGTAGAGTCACGCAGGCCTCTGAAATGGTCCAGCACGCCTATCATCTTTGATATTGAGGACCACCCTGATCGCGTAACTGCGGTCGGATGTTTGCCAATGTTGGTCTCACCAACTATCCGCAACCTCAAGGTCACCAATATGTTAGTTGACGGCGGGGCTGGCTTAAACCTGATCTCCTCCGCGATGCTCCGAAGCTTCAAATCCTCGACAACAGCTCAAGAGATCGGCACTTTCAAGGAATCAATCCAGGAAGGAGCAAGCCGAAAGGGAAGATCACGTTGCCAGTAACATTTGGCAGCGAGCTGAATTTCAGGACTGAGAGGGTCACATTCGACGTTGCTGATTTCCCATTGCCCTATAATGGGATACTTGGCCGTCCCGCACTCGCCAAGTTCATGGCGGCCTCTCATTATGCATACAACTTGCTCAAGATGCCCGGCCCGATAAGTGTCATTTCTGTTCATGGCGACAAGAAAGATGCTCTTATCTGCGCCGACAAGATTTACCGGGAAGCAGCAGCTGCAACAGAAAGCAAGTCACTTGCCGCTGAAGCTCCCGGGGGGAAGAAGAAGACCAAGTCTGGCAAGAGCTCTGATGCCCACTCCGGCAAGCGCACCTCTTCGGAGTGCTGCGTTACCATCGTGGGACGCACCATCGAGCTCCACCGCAAGTGCAAGAAGATGATGGCAGCTCCGCCAAGACCAAGAAAGTGCCCGCCAGGAGGACGGCACCGATGGTACCTTCACCATCGTGCCACTCTCGACCCTAAATAGGAAGGCGCGCGTTGTTTTCCTCGCGGCGAATGTCGATGTGTTTGCATGGCAACCGTCGACATCCCCGTGTTCCTGTGAAAGTAATTGAGCACCATTTGGCTGTTTGTCCTCATGCGCGGCCCGTCAAGCAAAAAGTCAGGAAGCAGGCAGTGGAGCGCCAAGAATTCATTGCAGAAGAGATCAAGAAACTGGAAGCAGCAGGCCTTGTCAGAGGAGTGCTCCATCCCACGTGGTTGGCCAATCCGGTAGTTGTACGCAAGGCAAATGGGAAATGGAAACTTTGTATTGACTTCACAGATGTTAATAAAGCTTGTCCCAAAGACCCATTTCCCTTGCCGCGTATCGACCAGATTGTTGACTCCACGGCTGGATGTGATTTGCTTTCATTTCTTGATGCATATTCAGGATATCATCAAATCTTCATGGCAGAACAAGATGAAGAGAAAACCGCATTCATTACACCATGTGGCACATACTGTTTCATACGGATGCCTTTCGGTTTGAAGAATGCTGGTTCAACGTTTGCAAGAGTAGTCCATGACGCTTTTGAGCCGCAAATGCACAGAAATGTAGAAGCCTACATGGATGACATAGTGGTCAAGAGCAAGGACAAAGCAACTCTGGTTCAAGATTTAGATGAGACCTTTGCAAATCTGCGCAAGATCAACCTCAAGCTCAACCCCGAGAAGTGCGTGTTTGGAGTTCCTTCCGGCAAGCTTCTCGGGTTCTTCGTGTCTCAGAGGGGAATTGAAGCCAATCCCGACAAGATCAAGGCCATTGAGCAGATCGAAGCACCAAAGCGTGTCAAGGATGTACGAAGACTTGCCGGTTGCGTGGCTGCTCTCAGCAGGTTTATCTCTAGGTCTGCTGAGCGCTCCCTGCCATTTTTCAAGATTTTGAAAAAGGTGGGTCCAATGAAATGGACTCCCGAAGCGGAGGCTGCACTGCAGGACTTACAGAGGTACCTGTCCTCTACTCCAATACTTGTCGCACCTAGGCCACAGGAGAAGGTGCTGCTATACATAGCGGCAACCAATCAAGTGGTTAGTGCTGCGTTAGCAGCGGAGAGGGAGGCGGACGACGAGCCGGCAACCATGGCAGATACATCCAGCGACAAGCAGGGGGCTTCTCCGTCAAGCTCTGGTCCCGACAAGGACGGATCTGCGCAGACGAGCAAGAAGATTTAGAAAAGGATGGTGCAGCGCCCGTGTACTTTGTCGGTTCCCTTCTGAGGGGCTAGGTCAAGGTACTCGGTGTGCAGAAATTGCTTCGGCCTCCTCATGGCCTCGAGAAAGCTGCGCCATTACTTCCAAGCACATGAGATAACGATCGTCACTCGCTTTCCATCAAGAGGATATTGCAAAATCCAGGTTTACAGGCAGGATTATCGAGTGGGCACTGAACTGCAAGCTTTGGCCTCAAGTTTGAAAGCACATCGACTATCCAAAGCGAGCATCGGGCAGAGTTCATAGCAGAGTGGACGCCGACGCAAGATGAAGAAATTCCAGAGACGAGCATCCCCGTCAAGGAGGCAGGTAAAGAGTGGCTGATGTATTTTGATGTTGCCTTCTCGCTGCAAGGCGCCGGTGCCGGCGTGCTGCTTATCGCACCCACCGGAGAGCACCTCAAATACATAGTCCAAATGCACTTTCCCAAAGAGCAAGCAACAAATAATACTGCAGAGTATGAAGGTTTGCTTGCCGGTCTCGTAATTGCAGAGACCTTGGGATCAAGAAGCTCATTGTCGTGGGTGACTCGCAGCTTGTCGTCCGCCAAGTGAACAAAGATTATCGAGTCCGTTGATGGAAGCCTACGCCGATGAAGTGAGAAAGCTAGAAGAACACTTTGAAGGCACGCAAATGGAACATGTTCCAAGAGCTCGTAATGATATTGCCGATGGCTCGTCAAAGTGCACCGCACTCAAGTTACTCGTGGAACCAGGAATTTTTGTGCTCAAGCTGACTCAACCAACTGTAACGCCATCAACTAGACAGTAACAAGAAGAGGAAGTTGATTTCGCCGACTATTTCCGCAGAGCTACCGAAGCCGCCGCCAAGGTCCCAAGATCAACACTAAGAGTGCCGAGGAGCAGTCTGCTCCGACAAGCCCTGTGGTTTGTTCGTTGAAGCGACGCCCCGACAAGTTTTGCTCCGCAAGCTTGCCGGGAACATCAAGTCTGACCGAGCCGCAGGTTCTTGCCGAGAAGCGGATGTTCCGCAGCAGCAGATGTGCCTTTAGTCCTTGTTGTCGAGCCGCAAGCTCCAAAGATGGGCACAAAGAGATTGTCCATTTCCTTGAGACGGAGAACTTCCAAGAGCAAGAAGAAGCGGAGAGAGTAGCCCGATAGTCAAGTATGTATCAGTTTGTCGACATCACACTATACTGAGTAAGAAGACTCAACGGTGTGAAATTGAAGTGTATTCACCGAAGATGGACATAAGTTGTTGGCGAGATACATGGAGGCATATGTGGTCACCACATTGGTGCAGAGCACTTGCCGCAAAGCTTTCGGCGAGGTTTCTTCGGCCGACAGCCCTCCGTGATGCAATCGCACAAGTAACCAAGTGTGAAGCGTGCAGTTCCATTCCAAGCAGATACACCAGCCAGCTCAAGCTCTCCGCACGATCCCTTTATCCCGCCATTTTCGGTCAGGGGCTCGACATCCTCGGCCCCTTTCCCGAAGCTGTCGGGGCTTTGAGTACTTGTACGCTGCAATCGACAAGTTCACAAAGTGGCCGGAGGTGGAAGCGATGAGGAAGGTGACAAAGACGGTCAAGCGATCAAGTTCTTCAGTCAATTGTTTGCCGCTTTGGGATTCCTAACAGGATCGTCACCGACAACGGCACACAATTCACGAAGTCGCACCTTCATGCAATACGCCCAAGATCTTGGCGCCAAGGTCTGCTTTGCTTTCATTGCTCATCCGAGGAGCAACGGTCAAGCGAGAGGGCAAACATGAAGTGCTGCGAGGACTCAAGACCGAACTTTCGGCTGAGCTACGCAAGTGCGTGAAGAAACTGGATTGAGGAGCTGCCGGTGGTTCTTTGGTCAATCAGACGACACCAAATCGAGCCATCGCCGCACACCTTCGCTCTAGTCTATGGAGCAGAGGTAGTTCTCCCCACGGAACTCGTATACGGGTCACCTCGAGTACTCGCTTATGATGAGTTTGAGCAAGAGCAGCTGCGACAAGATGACGCTGCTGCTCCTTGAGGAGGATCGTCTTCAGCTCTTTCTTGACGAGCTGCTCGTTACCAAGCAAGCTTTGCCGCTACCATAGCCGCAGTTAGTGCCGAAGTTTCGAGGAAGGCGACCTTGTTCTCCGTGGCGCTCAGTCCGCCAAGAATTCCAACAAGTTGACTTGAAGTGGGAAGGCCCTTATCGGGTGAAACGAGTCACTAGGCTCGGCGCTGTCCGCTTTGAGACCGAAGATGGCGTTCCGTGAGCAACTCCAATAATATAGAGCATCTTCGTAAGTTTTACCCATAGAAGCGGTTGTTGAACCTGCGCCTAAGCAACCACCCTTTTGTACAAGTCTTGCCGATGTTGCATGTAATCCTTTGTACAAAGCCGGGCGCAGACCCCGTGCATCAGTAAAGCTCGTGTGTTGCGCACAACTTGTCAATTTCATGCTTTCATAATCAGTTTGCCTGTGTTATCTGACATTTTGTGCAGCATCCACACCCGGTAAGTGATAACGAGCCACTAGGCTCCATGACTTTATTTTCTCTTCTTTCTCTTTCTCAAAGAAAGGAAGGTTCATCCACCCACAAGTTAGCCGGTGGGAAGGAGAAGATAATGGTATGGACCACCAAGTGTCGCTCGAGGAAGTATCGCCTTGCCGGGAAGCAAGCGACAGAAAAGCTAAGTTGCCAAAGTTTGAGCAGTCCGTTTTAAATTTTTAAGTTATCTTCCTCGAACGATAGTACTTTATATGGAAAACCTGTGCGCGGAGGAACCAACTCACGGCTGGTTTGCGCCCTTACTTTGTTTCGAGTCCGCTCAACAACTTAAGTGAGCTGCAACCAGTTGCGGCAAGGTTGCTTGTCGGAGGCGGCATCGCCAAAGAAGCTGCCGACGTTCGCACTCGGCTTTCATGCAAAGGTGCCCGCGCCGACAAGTTCCCTAAAAGCGTAGGGCACAAACCTATAAAGGAAGGAATCGAGTAAAGGAAATAACATTGCAATCGTTGCCTAAGATAGAATATATTACAAAATAACTTGTCGCTGATCTAATAAATTGTTCTCCTAAACATGATCAGCAGCGACAAGGGAAAGATAAATTTTGGCGGCCTAGTCTACGCGGTCGCCATCAACCCTCTTGACTCCACTCACCCTGTCCACAATGGGTGCGACAAGGGCCTTGAGCGCTTCAACGTCAGCAGTCAGCGGCAGGGACTTGAGGACGTTGGTGAAGCTGACGCCTGGATTGCGGAAGGCCACCTTCATCAAGACCTTCAAGAGCCCTGACAGATTTGGCGCGACTCGTCGGCCAGCTGCTTTGGGATCTCTTCCCGGAGCCGCTGGAGAGCCGTCACCACGCCCTTGAGGAACAGGCTGAGCTTGGCGCTGGGCTGGAGATGCTCGTCGGTGGAGTACCCGAGATCCACCATCCCCATCTCCATCAGCTCCTTGTCAATGGCGGCGGCAGTATCCACAAGACCCTCGGTCCAGATCATCACGTTCTCTCTGAAGGTGTTATGGGCGGTCGTGGCATTCGCCAACAGCTCCTCGTTGGCCTTGATCTTCTCCAACAAACCCACTTCCCGCTCCTTGGCGCCGTCCAGCGTCTCCGTCAGGGTGGACAGCTTCAGCTCAAGATCTGCCTTGGAGTCCTTGGCGGCGTCGAGCTCTTTGATCTTCTCAGCGAGACGGCCCTGCAACTCGCCAAGAGTGTAGGCGTCCTTCTCGCGCTCGTGCTTCAGCGCAGTGACCTCCTCGCCGCTCTTCTGGAGGGTGGCCTCCAGCTGCGTCACCCTCGTCTCCAACTCCTTCTTGGCGGCCTCGGCAGCTGCGGCGGCGTCCTTTGCTTCCTTGAGAGCTCCGCCAATTGATTGCTCGCGCGCGGCCAGATCTTCCTCATAGCTGTCGAGGTTGATCTTCCGCCGCGCCAGCTCGCCTTCTTGCGCAGATAGTTTCTCGCCGGCAAGCCTTTGCTGCTCCTCGACCTCGGCCTCTCCAGGATGAAGGCCGTGCGCTCCTCAGCGAGTTGCTCCCGCGCTTCTGCTACGTCCCGGAGGGTTTCTTGGTTGGCGCGCCGGAGCTCTTCTGCGCGTTTCTCCATGTCAGCTCCCGCCCTCGCGACAAGTGCTTCCCGGGACTCTAGCTTAGCTTGTCGGGCGCGGTAGAGCGACAACAGTTTCTTCAGCAGCTGCTCCTCCTCAGACTCGCCACTGCTGCTGCTTGGCGTGTCAACCAGCGACAGCCCAGCGGAGGCAAGCAGTTCTTCGTCAAAGGTCTCCCTTTCGACCGGCGCCCTGGAGCTCGACGCCCAGGGGAGCTTGATGAAGACGCCGTCGCCGGCATTCATATAGGCACCGGGCTGGGGCTCTTCGGAGCCTGGTTCTGCATCGGTGGCGGAGGGATCGGCGGTCGGTGTAGCGCCTGGCGCTCCTGCGGCCTTAGGGTCGTCAGTACGATCGCCAGAACCCTCCCCAGCCTTTGCGGCAGCAGCCTTGGCGGCCTCCTCGCCGGCGGACCCATCGGCGCCGGCCTCCTCCTCCATGTTGGCGGCGTCGTCTTTGTTGCCGTGCACGTCCTCTTCGCCGGCAACCTCAGTCTCCATCGGCTCTCCGGCAGATGGATCTGACGATCAGAAAAAGAAAGAACAGTCAAGCAAATTTTCGAAAAGAAGAACAGTAGAAAAGGAACCCAAGGGAAATTTTCAGGCAAGGAAATTACCTGCGATGGGATCTGTGGCCGCGGTCTCCACCACCGGAGGATCGCCGGCGCTGCCCCTTGTCAGAGAAACTTCCCTTGTCGGAGAAGCCTCCCTTGCCGGAGAGCGTTCCCTTGCCGGAGAATTCTCCCTTGGCGGCGTAGTTGAAGCAGACAGAATTTCAGGAGCGACTTCCGGGCCCTCCTGGTGAGGCTGCTCTACTCCTACACAAATCAACAAGTCAGATATCAGTGAAGAAGGAGCACCCATGCACACCTAACCATAAGGAATAAACCAATTACTTACGCTGGGGGCTGTGCTGGGGGCTGCTCTAAGGAAGGGTTGCCGGGTCCGGCAAAGGGGTCTCAGACGCGCCTCCTGTCGCCACGGGGGGATCGTCTTCGATGACAACCACCGGGGTCTTGGCTCTCTTCGACGCCCTCTGAGCCAGCGTCCTGAAAAAGGAAAGAGTTCAGAGTGAAGCAGATCAGATACAAGACAAAGCAGCAAATTGAAGGATTACAAGTACAGCGACAAGATCTTACTCTTCTTCTTCTTCCTCGGAGCTGAGAGCGGAGAAGTCGGTCTGCTCCGCCCCGTGCGACGAGCTGGAAGAGTAGGCTCCCTCGGACGCTTGGCGGGTGCGGGAGCCGTGGTCCCGAAGGCCCCGCCCAGCTTTGTGGCGGCGTGAGGCGCCCCAGCTGCAATGTAAGAACTTGCCGGGTGGAGCGCGCTGTGCGCGACGGCTGTTAGCCCGTCTGCCGCCCGCCACTTCCCGGTCTTGCGGGAGGCCTTCTTGGTGGAGCTGCGGGCTCCTCCCGCGACAAGCTCTCTCAAGGTGGAGGGAGGCGCCCGACAGCGTCGCTCGCTCAGCATCGCTCGGCCTGCTCCTCCGCGCCGGCAAGCTCCTCTCGGTCGGCAAGGCTTGCCGCCTCGGCTGCCTCCGCCTCCTCCACGGTGAACCCGATTCACCGGCCGGTAGCAGCTTCCGCCGCCTCTTCCAGCCTGGTGGCGCGCCGCAGCTCTTCGGCGGTGGTGTCACAGGTGAGCCACTTCTGCTCGTCGGCGCGGATCGACACTTCTTCCAAGCTATCGAAGAACTGCTGCACGATGTCGTCGGCGGGCTCTTGCCAAGTTGGAACGATCCCATGGGAATCGCACAATGGCATCATCGCACGGATGCGGTCAAGGCAAGAGTTGTTGCACAAAGGGACGACCCCCCTCGGCAACATGAACCACTCGGGATGATCTGGGTCGTGCTTGAACAGCTCCAGCAGCATCGCATCCAGCTCCAAGACGGTGAAATTCTAGTTGAGGCCTGGGCGCAGCCTCATGATGTCCGCCGCACTTTGGAACTCCCAAGCAGGCCTCCTCCTCTCCTGCAAGGGAGCGATGCGGCGGCGAAGGAAATCCGTGCCAACAGCGCCTACGGTGAGTCCGGCATGCCTGAGGCGCAAGATCCGGGTCACGGCGATCTTCAACCTAGCATCCTCTGGCGCCAAGTTGCTCCAATCGTTGCCGCGCACTATGGGATTTTGGCGCTGGGCAGTGAAGGGCTGCGGGTTCTCCTCAATGATCCAACACCAATCGGCTCTCCACTCCTCCCACTTGCTACGGAGCTCTCCTTCTAGATATGCTTCTTTCTTGCCGATCCTGGAGATCCAAGCAATCCCTCCGGCAAGCGGCTCTCCTCTCTCAACGCGGGGCATGAAGAAGTGGCGGAAGAGGGCTACATTTGGGTGGACTCCGAAAAAGTTTTCGCAAAGGTGTGCGAAAACTGCCATGGTCAGGACAACGTTGGGGGTGAAATAAAGGAGGCGGAGACCGTAGGTGTTCATGATGTCGCAAAAGAATTCGGAAAAGGGCGGGCAGAGCCCGCAGTAGAAGAAGAGCGCGAAGAAGGGATACCCGACAGAAACCTTCTCGGATGCGGCGGCGGAGATCACCCTCGTGCGCGGGTGCGCCCGTGTCTCCGTCGACCAGAAGAGGTAGTACCCCTCCCGCAGCTCCTTTGCGTCGAGCAGAGGGTCGAAGGTGGCCCGCTCCTTCCGCAGCGCTGCGAGCCGCTGCGCCTCGGCCGACTTCACGCCTTTCCCCTTGTCGGCTTTCGGAGCCATGGCGGAGGTGGTGGAGGAGTCCGACGGCGTTGATGGCGCCGGTGGCAATGGGGGGGCGGGGCATCGCTCTCTTCGGACTTGAGAAAAAGGGGGGAGCGGCGGTGGTTTTTGATGTGACAGCAATGGCAAGGTGGGCGTCTTGCCCCTGTTTCCCCTGCTTATAAGGAGGGAGATGGGGCGGGCGTTCCGCTTTTCCGATTAAAGAAACCCCCACGATCTCTCCCCACGACGCCGCAGTCGACGCGTGCTATTCGTGGGAGACGTGGTGGGTCCGGAGCGAGTAACGGCGTGATCTAGGCCACGCGTGCCCGTGCACTGTTTTGGGCCTGGCCCAACAGCGCTTGGCATCGTGTGTGGCCCAGGCCCGGGGGCTCCTGTCGGTGTACTAGAGTAGGGGTACCCTAGTATCCCGAACTCGTGCACGGGCAGTTGCAGCACCCCGCGGCAGGGCTTGCCTAGTGACCGCCAAGGTCTTCCTCGGCTCCTTCGGAGCCATTCAAGAACAAAATATTCAAGGCCCCGGCAAGAGGAGCTTGCCGGGAAGGCCACTCAAGGCACGAAGGAAACAAGACCCCGGCAAGAGGAGCTTGTCGGGAAGGCTTGGTGAGCGACAAGCTCCCGAGCGCGACAAGGATTCAGCCGCGGCAAGGTGCTTGCCGCGACAGGCAACCTCTCTTCATCTCCGCTCCAGCTCATTCACCAACGTGTCGCCATGGGGCCATTCCATGCGCGCGTGTCAAGAGGCCGTGCAGCCAGCGGGGAGCAGCGATAAGCGGCGCTGACGAGCCTACCATCGTGGCAAACGGTGGCGCACCTGACGGTCCCTGTCGCACTGTTCATGTGACATGGACGGGCATTTATTACTCTTGTCCCTTGCCGTCAGAGTTAGGTAGAAAGCACTGTGCAAATCAGTGTACCAACTACTGTTTTTCCATTTGTACCCTCATCTACGTTGCCACCTGTCGGAGACCCCTTGAGCCTATAAAAGGAGGCCCATGTGCAACGTAGAAAGGGGTTCGGTTCGGTTTTTCGGCTGGTTCGACTCATTCGAGACCAGAGACACTCAAGCTAGGTTTTGTAGCTCTCATTGCTCCCTAGCAAGAACACAATACAATCAACCAAGCAGCAGTAGGAGTATTATCTCTCCGGAGAGCTCCGAAGCTGGGTAAACTGCTCGTGTGCATCGCCTCGATCTGCTCTTCGTGCAATCTCCGCCTCCCTCTGAACCAAAAGGGACTCGGTCCGCCAAGTCCCATAGGTGTTCGTGGGTCACGATCAGCTTCCCCGACATTCACCAACACGCATTTGATAAGGATCACAAGATGAGTGTTCTAAAGAAAATATGATAGCTCCCCCAAGAGTTGTGCATTATAGAGAATTTGCATTTGAATGCAAAATGCACAGGATGGGATCACCGCTTTCACTATATCCATAGACGCACTAGACGAGATCAAGAAATAAACATGATCCAAAAGTGGCACAGAAGACAACGGGAGTTGAAACAATCCTAGGCAAGAGATAAGGCGAATAAAACCAAAGGCCAATGTAAAGATGATCAATCTACCACATAAATGATTACCAATTGTCAAGAGACAATAAGTATTTGGAAATAATTCACGGTGGTAGATTTCAAAGATATCCATCATCATCTTCTTCACACCAAACACAAAAGCAAATTGCAACTTGTAGAGCTAACATGCCACCTAGGGACAAGGTAATTTACAATATCAATTCTAGGTGACAATATCTCAAATGTACACATTTTCTAGGCTTGTAATTTGCACATAGCACATTACTCCCCCATAATGTGATACCAAAGCAAACTGCACAAGAGGCAATAAGAATCCAACAAGAGATAATTAATGGACTATTTATAATTTGAATTTCTCATGAGAAGACATACCACATAGCAACTAGATAAACTTGTAATATCAATACTAGATGGTATTCCTCATGTACACGCATTTATAGGATTGTGAGGTGCACAAGGAACATCACTCCCCCACACTAGGATATTCCATTAATCTCTCACAAGAGCCAAATAAGATACAAACAAGATGCACAAGGGTTCAACGTACGACGCACATGTACATGATGTTGAAATCAACATACACGCATACTTGATTACTCAAGATAAGCAACTTGGAGACACAACATATACAAACACATGCAAGGAACAAAACCAAAACATGCAAAGGGGCAAGTAACTTTCAATGTAAACAATTTAAGTACAAGTTACCGCAAGAAGGCACATTGGATGTAAGATAGAAACTTGATAACCCAATTGACTTGGCTTGAGACAATAAGAATGATGAAGTCCCCTTAATTCTTCATGATGTAGCCAAGTCTCCAATTCCCTCCAACAACACCTATTGATCAAGTTTGAGCTAGTTGGTCCCCAACTAAGTTGGGTCCTAAGAGGTTAGTCACAATAGGCTTGGCAACCCAAATGGTTCTTTTCTTGACACCACTTTGAGTACCAACAAACTTGGCGACCACATTGCAAACCTTATCCTTCCCAAGAGAATAGACATCATATATTAGAATAGGGTTGGATAAGGTACCATTCGTGCATGAAGAAGCTACATGACCTTTGTCACGACATAGGTAGCAACATCTACTCTTCACTTTCTTCTCACTTGATTTCTGAACTTGAGAAGCATTAGCTTGAGTCATCTTGGGAAGAGGCCTTTCTTCAACATGAGGTTGAGCATGGGAATGAACTTGTGGCCACTTCCCTTGTTGCTTTTCACTTATGGCCTTCTTCTTCAATGGGCAAGTTCTAACATGATGCCCTTCAACTTTGCACTTGAAGCAAATAATCTTGGCCAAATTCTTGACTTGTTTTTGGCCCTTTTTCTTGTTCATCTTGGACTTCTTCTTCTTATTGGAGTTGAATCCAAGTCCACCTTTGTCATTGGGGGATTTTTGCACCCTCAAGATATTGTTGAGTGTGGACTTCCCTTCATGACTCTTTTCCAAGTCTTTCTTCAAGGAAGTGACTTGGGCCTTGAGCTCTTTGATTTCCTCTACATGGTTAGTATCAACACAAGTACTAGAGGAAGTATAAGCTTCATCGTTAGAGAAACAAGGCAAGGAAAGCAATTCATCACAAGATGTAGCAACATTATGAGTGGATGAATTACGAGGACTAGCACATGGCAATATAGCATTTAGACTTGAAATAGTTCTAGTATCCACATGAGGCTCACTATATGTTACCTTAGTCATCGTAGCCTCATGAGCTATCTTTAGCACATTATGGTATACTAGAAGATCATCGTGAGAGCTTGAGAACTTTTCATGACTTTCTTCCAATTTCCCATAATTGCTAGATAGCAATGCAAGTTGAGCCCTTAGCTCAACATTCTCCTTCAAAATGGATGCTTCACAAGAAATAGAGTTAGTAGCACTAGCATCATCATTAACAACAAGAGGAGAAGGCAACTTTGCAAGCTCTTTTGAATATGAAGCTTTAAGTTGAGCATGAGACTCGGTGAGTTTGATGAGCTCACTCTTAATGACCCTTGAGCCATTTTCGAGGTGCCCAAAGTCCTCAAGGAGTTTATCATGCGCAACTTCAAGCTTCTCATTTTTAGTTTCAAAATCATTGGCCACCTCAAGGGCTCTATCGTGAGATTCCTTCACTCTAGACAATTGTAGAGAAAAAGTCTCCTCAAAAGTTCTTTGGTGGTCTGTTCAAGTTCAAGAGCTTGGGAGAGGTCCACAATCTCATTAGCGTAATCACGCTCATGACCTTCCATTTTCTCAATGGTGACCTCATGCTCCTCAAGATGAGATTCCAACTCCTCAATATATTTCTTGCCCTCAATGGCAACGGACATGATTTCCATGAAGTTGGAATGGGCAATTTTATTTTTATGAAGAGCTTCAAAAACCATTTCCCCCTTAATTTTTAAGGAGGCAACATTATCACTCTCTTCATTATTATCCTCATAATTATTAGCATTAACATCATCATCAAGAGACATATTGGGGTTCAAAGTAGGAGATACCTTTGAAGCCTTAGCCATAAGGCAAAAAGCAATAGATGATGATGTAGGATCCCTTGAAGCACTGTTCAAGACCACATCTTGTTCCATGGAGTGATGGGTTTCCTCTACATTGTTAGCACAACAACTAGAGGAAATACTTGCATTTTTATCATGGCAACAAGATATAGAAAGCATATCATCATGAGATTTAGTCAAGCAATTTCTACATGATATGCACGTACTCTCAACACAAGCATGTGAAACATTTGGAGTGCTCAGAGTGCTAAAGTACAAAGATGAAGCATTGCAATAAGAAAGTAATCAATAATAAGCCCACTATCATCATTGCAATGAACACCACTACTCACCATGTCATTACCTTATGGCAAACCACATGTAGGTGAAGTAGAAGAAGTTGAGAAACACTATATGACCGGAGGTGGAGGGAGGAAAATTATCCTCACAAATCTTGGACACACCATATTTATCTTTAAGCTTTGTCCACAACTCATGAGCATCCCGAGACGGCATGAGTTGAAATATAAGTAAATTGCTCAAAGCATCAAAAAGCACATTAGAAGCTTGAGCATCGAGATAAGAGTTTCTCTCATCCTCTATAGATAATCTTTGAGGATCCTTCGGAGGAGCAAAACCCATATCTACAATTCGCTCTAAACACGGGTCAATGGCCCAGAAATGTTTAAGCGTGCGAATAACCCAAACAACAAACTTTGTGCCATTGAAACTAAGAGTGCCGGAGAATCCTAATCCCCTAGTCAACATCCTTACTCTCTAGGCAGTTAAGCCTGAAAGAGAGAGACGAGGCTTTGATACCAATTGAAAGATCGAGGATGTTGCGTAGAGAGGGGGGGGGTTAATAGGCGCTTTAAAATAATTACGGTTTAGGCTTGAACAAATGCGGAATAAACCTAGCGATTAATTTGTTAAGAACAAAACCTACTATAACCATGCTCACCTATGTGCACCAACAACTTATGCTAAGCAAGATAAACAACTAAGTGATAGGAAGATATATGGCAAGAAACAATATGGCTATCACGAAGTAAAGTGAACAAGTAAAGGGCTCGGGTAAGAGATAACCGAGGCACGCGGACACGATGATGTATCCCGAAGTTCACACCCTTGCGGATGCTAATCTCCGTTTGGAGCGGTGTGGAGGCACAATGCTCCCCAGGAAGCCACTAGGGCCACCGTAGTCTCCTCACGCCCTCGCACAATGCAAGATGCCGTGATTCCACTAAGGGACCCTTGAGGGCGGTCATCGAACCCGTACAAATGGCAAACCTTGGGGGTGGTCACCGAACCCGTACACTTTGGCAACCCTTGGGGGAAGACACTGGAACCCATCAAATTGCTCAGGGTGATCTCCACAACCTAATTGGAGACCCCGACGCTTGCCCGGAGCTTTACACCACAATGATTGAGCTCCGAACACCACCAACCGTCTAGGGTGCCCAAGCACCCAAGAGGAACAAGCTCAAGGGTACCAGGCACCAAGAGTAATAAGCTTCTCAACTTGTAACTTCCACGTATCACCGTGGAGAACTCAAACCGATGCACAAAATGGAATGGGAAGGGCACACGGAGTGCCCAAGTCCTTCTCTCCCAAATCCCACTAAAGCAACTA
Organism: Aegilops longissima; assembly: GCA_021605205.1. Lineage (NCBI taxonomy): Eukaryota > Viridiplantae > Streptophyta > Magnoliopsida > Poales > Poaceae > Aegilops > Aegilops longissima. Next base: position 218,865,009 of record CM038678.1, read on the forward strand.
ATGCTAGGGAGGAAAATGAGAGGAAGAACAAGAAGGAGAACACCAAGAACTCCAAGATCTAGATGCACGGGGTTCCCCTCACATAGAGGAGAAAGTGATTGGTGGAAATGTGGATCTAGATCTCCTTTCTCTTTCCCCCCCAAAACTAGCAAGAAGCCATGGAGGGATTGAGAATAGCAAGCTCGAAGAAGGTCAACAATGGGGGAAGAACAAGATCTTAAAGGATAAGGTTTATTGGGAACAAGATCTCAAAGGATAAGGTTCTTTAGAACAAGATCTCAAAGGATAAAAGCAAGGTCACTTTTCATATTAATGGTAGTGAGCATACGGAGCATTTTCCAAAGAAACAATTCCAAGTGAATGGTACTAAAGTTATTGAAAAATCTCCGACAATCACTATTGGAAGTTTTCAAATACCTCTACCTACTGTCAAAAAAGAAATATGTTTTCAATTACTTAATGCTTTGCCTGATCATCCTCTTAAGAAAAATGAAATACTTGATATCTTTTATAATGGACTAACCGATGCTTCTAGGGAATTCCTAGATAGTTGTGCTGGTTTTGTTTTCAGGAACGAACTATTGAGCAAGCTGAAGAATTATTGAATAACATATTGAAAAATTATGATGATTGTACTATTCCTGAACCACCGCCTAAACCCACTCCGAAGAAGAGGGATATATTATATCTCAGTCCTGAAGATATGCAAGAGGCAAAGAAATCTATGAAGGAAAAAGGTATTAAAGCCGAGGATGTTAAAAATTTACCTCCTATTGAAGAAATACATGGGCTTAATACACCACCACTGCCTAAGATGGTAGAGGTAAATTCTCTAATGAAATTCAATGATAATGACATTCCTCACAATATGCATCCTAGCCAATGCCTTTATGATTTTGAAAACTACATTAGAAAACAAGATCACTTCAATGCAAATGTTATGAAACAATTGAAATATAATTCTGATATGATTGCTCGCTTGAGTGACTTGTTATTTAGAATATCAAATGATGTTAGAGGTGTTGGAAAACATGCTTCTATGGTTCAAACCCAGTTAGAACAAGTTGCTAAATCTCAAAGAGAATTACTTGATGAAATGAATAATAATATACATGGCTTTGTTGTTAGAGTTGCAACTAGAGGAGGTAAAATGACTCAAGAACCACTTTATCCCGAGGGACACCCAAAAAGAATTGAACAAGATTCACAAAGAAATAACACTGATGCACCTAGTCCTTCTAGAAAGAAAAAGAAGAAGAAAAATGATAGGACTTTGCATACTTCTAGTGAAGCTGAAGTAGAAAAACCTCCTGATAATGAAAATGAAACTTCTATATCTGATGCTGAAACTCAATCTGGTAATTAACATCCACCTAGTGATAATGAAAAAGATAATGCTGATGTTCATGAAGACACTCAACCAAGTGATGAAAAAGAAGCAGATAATGATGTTGAGATAGAACCACCTGTTGATCTTGATAACCCATAACCTAAGAATAAAAGATATGATAAAAGAGACTTCATTGCTAGAAAACACGGTAAAGAAAGAGAACCGTGGGTTCAAAAACCTATGCCTTTTCCACCCAAGTCAACTAAAAAGAAAGATGATGAAGAATTTGAACGCTTTGCTGAAATGTCGAGGCCGGTCTTTTATGCATCGCTTGAGTGATATCTTGAAAATGCCTCCTTATGCAAAGTATATGAAAGACATCATCACAAATAAGAGAAAAATACCAGAAGCTCAAATCTCCACTATGCTTGATAATTATACTTTTAAAGATGGAGTACCTGAAAAACTTGGAGATCCGAGAATACCAACTATACCTTGCTCCATCAAAAAGAATTATGTGAAAACTGCTTTGTGTGATTTAGGAGCTGGTGTTAGTGTTATGCCTTTCTCTTTATATAAAAGACTTGATTTGAATAAACTCACACCTACTGAAATATCTTTGCAAATGGTGAAATGCTTATTGTTGGGGACATTCATATCCCCATTGAGGTAACTTAGTGATTTACGAAAGTTCTCCGGTTTCATGCTAATTGAAAGTGGCTGTTAATAAGACTTGATCAACCATATTAATGAATCAATTTTGAGCGGTATGAAGTCGATGAATTTAGTAAGCACTAGCTTCTGTCCCTACTTTTTATTTTTATTTTTATTAGTTAAACTAGCAAACATGCCCGTGCGTTGCAACGGGAGAAGAAATTTATCATAAGCCCCAATAGTATTGCTCAAGACTGTCTTTGCTGCCTGCCCTTCTTCCCACCTAAGATGATGGTGCATGTGATAAATTTATGTGAATCAATGTAGATGGCTCACCATCAAAGATAGAGACCACATGGATGTTAACGTCGTAGATCAAGTGGACTCGAACATCTCATCCACCGAAGGCATTTCCTCGGTCGGCGTCTATGTCCCATTGAGCAACCGCGTCTCCCTCGACCTTACCCGACATGTCGTGACCGGCCTCCACGGGAGGATGCTACCTCTTGAGCATGCGTTGGTTTTCCCTTGAAGAGGAAAGGGTCATGCAACAAAGTAGCGTAAGTATTTCCCTCAGTTTTTGAGAACCAAGGTATCAATCCAGTAGGAGACTACACGCAAGTTCCTAGTACCTGCACAAACAATCAAGAACCTTGCAACCAACGCGATAAAGGGGTTGTCAATCCCTTCACGGCCACTTGCAAAAGTGAGATCTAATAAGGATAATAAGATAAGTATTTTTGGTATTTTTGTTGTATAGATTGCAAAATAAACGGCGACAGAAATAGCTAGTTGACGGGAGATTAATATGGTGGTAAATAGACCCAGGGGCCATAGGTTTCACTAGTGGCTTCTCTCAAGATAGCATATTCTATGGTGGGTGAACAAATTACTGTCGAGCAATTGATAGAAAAGAGCATAGTTATGAGAATATCTAGGCATGATCATGAACATAGGCATCACGTCCGTGACAAGTAGACCGAAACGATTCTGCATCTACTACTATTACTCCACACATCGACCGCTATCCATCATGCATCTAGAGTATTAAGTTCATAAGAACAGAGTAACGCATTAGGCAAGATGACATGATGTAGAGGGATAAACTCAAGCAACATGATATAAACCCCATCTTTTTATCCTCGATGGCCACAATACAATACGTGCCTTGCTGCCCCTGCTGCCACTAGGAAAGGACACCGCAAGATTGAACCCAAAGCTAAGCACTTCTCCCATTGCAAGAAAGATCAATCTAGTAGGCCAAACCAAACAGATAATTCGAATAGACTTGCAAAGATATTAAATCATGCATATAAGAATTCAGAGAAGAATCAAATATTGTTCATAGATAATCTTGATCATAAACCCACAATTCATCGAATCTCGACAAACACACCGCAAAAAGAATTACAACGAATAGATCTCCAAGATAATCAAGGAGAACTTTGTATTGAGATCCAAAGAGAGAGAAGAAGCCATCTAGCTAATAACTATGGACCCGAAGGTCTGTGGTAAACTACTCACACATCATCGAAGAGGCTATGGTGTTGATGTAGAAGCCCTCCATGATCGATTCCCCCTCCGGCAGAGCGCCAGAAAAGGCCCCAAGATGGGATCTCACAGGTACAGAAGATTGCGGCGGTGGAAATAGGGTTTCGTGGTGCTCTTGGATGTTTTCAGGGTATATGAGTATATATAGGCAAAAGAAGTAGGTCGGTGGAGCCACGAGGGTGGGGGCGCGCCTACCCCCTGGGCACACCCTCCTACCTCATGGCTGCCTCGTTGCTTCCTTGACGTCTACTCCAAGTCTCCTGGATTGCGTTTGTTCCAAAAAGATCCTCGCGAAGGTTTCATTCCGTTTGGATTCCGCTTGATATTCCTTTTCTGTGAAACACTGAAATAGGCAAAAAAATAGCAATTTGCACTGGGATTTCGGTTAATAGGTTAGTCCCAAAAATAATATAGAAGTGCATAATAAAGCCCATTAAACATCCAAAACAGATAATATAATAGCATGGAACAATAAAAAATTATAGATACATTGGAGACGTATCAAGCAGCCCCAAGCTTAATTCCTGCTCGTCCTCGAGTAGGTAAATGATAAAAACAGAATTTTCGATGTGGAATGCTACCTAACCTAATTTTTAATGTAATTCTCTTTATTGTGGCATGAATGTTAAGATCCGAAAGATTCAAGATAAAAGTCTAATATTGACATAAAAATAATAATACTTCAAGCATACTAACTAAGCAATTATGTCTTCTCAAAATAACATGGCCAAAGAAAGCTTATCCCTACAAAATCATATAGTTTGGCTATGCTTCATTTTCGTCACACAAAAAATGCTCTCATCATGCACAACCCTGATGACAAGCCAAGCAATTGTTTCATACTTTAGTAGTCTCAAACTTTTTCAACTTTCACGCAATACATGAGCGTGAGCCATGGACATAGTACTTTGGGTGGAATAGAATTTAATGATGGGGGTTGTGTGGAGAAGACAAAAAGGAGAAAGTCTCACATTGATGCGGCTAATCAACGGGCTAGGGAGATGCCCATCAATTGATGTCAATGCAGGAGTAAGGGATTGCCATGCAACGGATGCACTAGAGCTATAAATGTATGAAAGCTCAACAAAAGAAACTAAGTGGGTGTGCATCCAACTTGCTTGCTCACGAAGACCTAGTGCATTTGAGGAAGCCCATTGTTGGAATATACAAGCCAAGTTCTATAATGAAAAATCCCCACTAGTATATGAAAGTGGCAAAATAAGAGACTCTCTATCATAAAGAACATGGTGCTACTTTGAAGCACAAGTGTGGAAAAAAAGGATAGTAGCATTGTCCCTTTTATTTCTTTTTTTGGCCTTTCTTTTTTATTTGGCCTTTCTTCTTCTTTTTCCTTTTTTTTCGGGACAATGCTCTATTAATGATTATCATCACACTTCTATTTATTTACAACTCGAAGATTACAACTCGATACTGGAACAAAATATGACTCTATATGAGTGCCTCCGCGGTGTACCGGGATGGGCAATGAATCAAGAGTGACATGTATGATAAATTATGCAAGGTGGCTTTGCCACAAATACGATGTCAACTACATGATCATGCAAGGCAATATGACAACGATGAAGAGTGTCATAATAAATGAAACGGTAGAAAGTTGCATGGCAATATATCTCGGAATGGCTATGGAAATGCCATAATAGGTAGGTATGGTGTCTGTTTTGAGGAAGATATAAGGAGGTTTATGTGTGATAGAGCATATCATATCACGGGGTTTGGATGCACCAGCGAAGTTTGCACCAACTCTCAAGGTGAGAAAGGGCAATGCAGCATCAAGAGGCTAGCAATGATGGAAAGGTGAGAGTGCGTATAATCCATGGACTCAACATTAGTCATAAGGAACTCACATATTTATTGCAAAAATCTACAAGTCATCAAAAACCAAGCATTACGCACATGCTCCTAGGGGGATAGATTGGTAGGAAAAGACCATCGCTCGTCCCCGACCACCACTCATAAGGATGAAAATCAAAGAACACCTCATGTTTCAAATTTGTCACACAACGGTTACCATACGTGCATGCTACGGGACTTGAAAACTTCAACACAAGTATTTCTAAAATTCACAATTACTCAACTAGCACAACTTTAATATTACCATCTTCATATCTCAAAACAATCATCAAGTATCAAACTTCTCATAGTATTCAATGCACTCTATATGAAAGTTTTTATTATACCCATCTTGGATGCGTATCATATTAGGACTAATTTTATAGCCAAATAAAATTACCATGCTATTCTAAAGGACTCTCAAAATAATATAAGTGAAGCATGAGAGATTAATAATTTCTATAAGACAAAAAAACCTCCGTGCTCTAAAAGATATAAGTGAAGCACTAGAGCAAAATTATTTAGCTCAAAAGATATAAGTGAAGCACATAGAGTATTCTAATAAATTCCGATTCATGTGTGTCTCTCCAAAAGGTGTGTACAGCAAGGATGATTGTGGTAAACTAAAACGCAAAGACTCAAATCATACAAGACGCTCCAAGCAAAACACATATCATGTGGTGAATAAAAATATAGCCTCAAGTAAAGTTACCGATAGACGAAGACGAAAGAGGGGATGCCTTCCGGGGCATCCCCAAGCTTAGGATTTTGTTTGTCCTTGAATTTTACCTTGGGGTGCCTTGGGCATCCCCAAGCTTAGGCTCTTGCCACTCCTTATTCCAAAATCCATCAAATCTTTACCCAAAAACTTGAAAACTTCACAACACAAAACTCAACAGAAAATCTCATGAGCTCCGTTAGTATAAGAAAACAAATCACCACTTTAAGGTACTGTAATGAACTCATTATTTATTTATATTGGTGTTAAACCTACTGTATTCGAACTTATCTATGGTTCATACCCCCGACACTAGCCATGGATTCATTAGAATAAGCAAACAACACATGAAAAACAGAATCTGTCAAAAACAGAACAGTTTGTAGTAATATGTACCAAACGTATACTTATGTAACTCCAAAAATTCTGAAATAAATTGTTGGACGTGAGGAATTTGTCTATTAATCATCTTCAAAAAGAATCAACCTAAAAGCGCTCTCCAGTAAAAAAAATGGCAGCTAATCTCGTGAGCGCTAAAGTTTCTGTTTTTTACAGCAAGATCGCAAAGACTTCACCCAAGTCTTCCCAAAGGTTTTAATTGGCACAAACACTAACTAAAACATAAAAACACATCTAAACAGATGCTAGATGAATTATTTATTACTAAACAGAAACAAAAGGCAAGGAACAAAAATAAAATTGGGTTGCCTCCCAATAAGCGCTATCGTTCAACGCCCCTAGCTAGGCATAAAAACAAGAATAGATCTAGGTAATTATCATCTTTGGTATGCAATCCATAAGTGGCTCTCATAATGGATTCATAAGGTAATTTAATTTTATTCTTAGGAAAGTGTTCCATACCTTTTCTTAATGGAAATTGGAATCTAATATTTCCTTCTTTCATATCAATAATTGCACCAATCGTTCTAAGGAAAGGTCTACCAAGAATAACAGGACATGTAGGATTACAATATATATCAAGCACGATAAAATCTATGGGCACATAATTCCTATTTGCAACAATAAGAACATCATTAATCCTTCCCATAGGTTTCTCAAATGTGGAATCCGCAAGATGCAAATTTTAAAAACAATCATCAAATTCACGGAAACCTAGCACATCACACAAAGTTTTTGGAATCGTGGAAACACTAGTACCCAAATCACATAAAGCATAGCATTAATGATCTTTAATTTTAATTTTAATAGTAGGTTCCCACTCATCATAAAGTTTTCTAGGGATAGAAACTTCTAATTCAAGCTTTTCTTCATAGGATTGCATTAAAGCATCAACGATCTGTTTAGTAAAAGCTTTACTTTGAACATAAGCATGAGGAGAATTTAGCACGGATTGCAACAAGGAAATACAATCTATCAAAGAGCAATTATCATAATTAAATTCCTTGAAATCCAAAATAGTGGGTTCATTGCTATGTAAAGTTTTGACCTCTTCAATCCCACTTTTACCAATTTTTGCATCAAGATCAAAAAACTCTGAATCATTGGGACGCCTTTTAACTAAAGTTGACTCATATCCAGTCCTATCTTTATCAAGATTCATATTGGAAAACAAAGATTTAATAGGGGACACATCAATCACTTTTAGATTTTCACCATTATTATCATGAAAACTAGAAGAACACGCTTTTACAAAGCAATCCTTTTTAGCACGCATCCTAGCGGTTCTTTCTTTGCACTCATCAATGGAAATTCTCATGGCTTTGAGAGACTCATTGATATCATGCTTAGGTGGAATATATCTAAGTTTCAAAGAATCAACATCAAGAGAAATTCTATCCACGTTCCTCAAGCAAAGCATTGAAATTGTTTTGTGAAATCATAAATTCTTTAACAATAATCTCAAAATCAGAGGGCATCTTATTAAAATTTCCATAAGAGTTCTTGTAGGAATTACCATAATTATCAGAGGAATTAGTAGGGAACAGTCTAGAATTAAAGTTTCCTCTATATGCATTGTTACCAAAATTGTTCCTACCAACAAAATTCACATCCATAGATTCATTATTATTCTCAATAAAAGTAGACAAAGTCATATCATTAGGATCAGAAGAAACACTCTTATTAGCAAACAATTTCATAAGTTCATCCATCTTTCCACTCAAAACATTAATCTCTTCTATTGCATGAACCTTTTTACTAGTAGATCTTTCGGTGTGCCATTGAGAATAATTAACCATAATATTATCTTGGAGTTTAGTAGCTTCTCCTAAAGTGATTTCCATAAAAGTGCCTCCCACGGCCGAATCTAAAAGATTTCTAGAAGCAAAATTCAATGTGGCATAATTTTTTTGTATAATCATCCATAAATTCAAACGGCAATTACGTATCATTAATTTCATCCTCTCCCAAGATTGTGCAACATGCTCATGATCAAGTTGCTTAAAATTCATAATATTGTTTCTAAGAGAGATGATCTTAGCGGGAGGAAAATACTTAGATATAAGAGCATCTTTGCATTTATTCCATGAATCAATACTATTTTTAGGCAAAGAAGAGAACCAAGTTTTTGCACAATCTCTAAGGGAAAACGGAAATAGCTTCAATTTAACAATACCATTGTCCACATCTTTCTTCTTTTGCATATCGCACAAATCAACAAAGTTGTTTAGATGGGTAGCTGCATCTTCACTAGGAAGGCCAGAAAATTGATCTTTCATGATAAGATTTAACAAAGCTACATTAATTTCACAAGATTCAACATCGGTAATAGGAGCAATCGGAGTGCTAATAAAATAATTGTTGTTGGTATTGGAAAAGTCACACAATTTAGTATTGTCTTGAGCCATCGTGACAAACAATCAATCCAACACAAAAACAAACAAGAAGCAATCGGAAAGAGACAAACGGAAAAAAGCGAACAAAAAAGGCAAAGGTGAAGTGGGGGAGAGGAAAACGAGAGGCAAATGGCAAATAATGTAATGCGAGGGATAAGAGTTTGTGATGGGTACTTGGTATGTCTTGACTTGTGCGTAGGTCTCCCCTGCAACGGCGCCAGAAATCCTTCTTGCTACCTCTTGAGCATGCGTTGGTTTCCCCTTGAAGAGGAAAGGGTGATGCAGCAAAGTAGCATAAGTATTTCCCTCAGTTTTTGAGAACCAAGGTATCAATCCAGTAGGAGACTACACGGAAGTCCCTAGTACTTGCACAAACAATCAAGAACCTTGCAACCAATGCGATAAAGGGGTTGTCAATCCCTTCACGGCCACTTGCAAAAGTGAGATCTGATAAAGATAATAAGATAAATATTTTGGGTATTTTTGTTGTATAGATTGAAAAGTAAAGATTGCAAAATAAAAGGGGACAGAAATAGCTAGTTGACGGGAGATTAATATGATGGTAAATAGACCTGGGGGCCATAGGTTTCACAAGTGGCTTCTCTCAAGATAGCATATTCTACGGTGGGTGAACAAATTACTGTCGAGCAATTGATAGAAAAGCGCGTAGTTATGAGAATATCTAGGCATGATCATGAACGTAGGCATCACGTCTGTGACAAGTAGACCGAAATGATTCTTCATCTACTACTATTGCTCCACACATCGACCGCTATCCAGCATGCATCTAGAGTATTAAGTTCATAAGAATAGAGTAACGCATTAGGCAGGATGACATGATGTAGAGGGATAAACTCAAGCAATATGATACAAACCCCATCTTTTTATCCTCGATGGCAACAATACAATACGTGCCTTGCTGCCCCTGTTGTCACTGGGAAAGGACACCGCAAGATTGAACCCAAAGCTAAGCACTTCTCTCATTGCAAGAAAGATCAATCTAGTAGGCCAAACCAAACTGATAATTCGAAGAGACTTGCAAAGATATTAAATCATGCATATAAGAATTCAGAGAAGAATCAAATATTTTTCATAGATAATCTTGATCATAAACCCACAATTCATCAGATCTCGACAAACACACCGCAAAAATAATTACATCGAATAGATCTCCAAGAGAATCGAGGAGAACTTTGTATTGATATCCAAAGAGAGAGAAGAAGCCATCTAGCTAATAACTATGGACCTGAAGGTCTGTGGTAAACTACTCACACATCATCGGAGAGGCTATGGTGTTGATGTAGAAGCCCTCTGTGATCGATTCCCCCTCCTGCAGAGCACCGGAAAAGGCCCCAAGATGGGATCTAACGGGTACAGAAGGTTGTGGCGGTGGAAATAGGGTTTCATGGTGCTCCTGGATGTTTTCAGGGTATATGAGTATATATAGGTGAAAGAAGTTGGTCGGTGGAGCCACGAGGGGCCCATGAGGGTGGGGGCGTGCCTACCCCCCTGGGCGCGCCCTCCTACCTCGTGGCCACCTCGTTGCTTCCTTGACGTCCACTCCAAGTCTCCTGGATTGCTTTTCTTCAAAAAATGATCCTCGCGAAGGTTTCATTCCGTTTGGATTCCGTTTGATATTCCTTTACTGCGAAACACTGAAATAGGCAAAAAAACATCAATTTGCACTCGGCCTTCGGTTAATAGGTTAGACCCAAAAATAATATAAAAGTACATAATAAAGCCCATTAAACATCCAAAACAGATAATATAATAGCATGGAACAATCAAAAATTATAGATACGTTGGAGACGTATCAGAGGAGCATCCGTCAGGCGGGCTTGATAGCTTGTATGATGACTGGCGCATCATCCACGTGAGCAGCCCGCATTAATAGGTGCAATGGCACGTGCAACGCGGCATTGCACTCTTTGGTGTGTCGCTTGAACGGCTTGAACGACGACTTCTGCTACCTTGCGCTTGCCATTGCGGTGGTTGTGTTTGGTTGGCGTTGTCGGTATACAGAAGTAGAGGCACTCCTTTTTACCCCTTTACTTCTGCACGGGCAGTCAGAGTCGCGCCCACTGCCACACTGAGCAGGACAGAAGAGGGGAGCCGGAGCGCAAGGCAACCAAAGCAACGCCAAGACCAAGAGACACAAAGAGCAAGAGGGCGAGGTGGACTCCCTCGACAAGACCCTTGATGGGGCAACTTGCCCGACGCCAACAGAGCGAGCCACCCTTGAGCCCGCGGGTTCCAACACCACCAACCAGCCACATTGGGACCAAGGCTCGGGAGGCGCCTCTGTGGTGGCATGCAGATCTTCGTCAAGATCATAAACACACAAGATCAGATGAGGACCAGAAGACGACGACCCTCAATGAGATCCTTGCTGAGGAGATCCACGAGACCCCCGGCAAGACCCTTGCCGGGGACGACTACGGTGCAGCGGCAAGACCCTTGCCGGGGCCCCGGCAAGGCCCTTTCCGAAGACACTTATGGGGCCGCGGCCAAGCCCACGTCTGCCAAGACTACACCGCCGCTCCCACGCAGCTGCTAGCTCAACTAGCTGGGCAGGCACCTGCGTGGCAGCATGCGGCCTCTACACCGACTCAGCTAGCACCTGCGTGGTGGCATGCAGATCTTTGTGAAGACTCCACCACCGTGCCAGCCCAGCAGCCAGCCAACATGACGCCACAATGCCTCGTCAGCTCGGACGTGCGTCGCAGCCAGGCAAGGCGGCGACAGCTGGGATGAGCTTCCTTGCCATCCCCGATAAAGAAAGAGGGGCACATCGGCAGCGCATTAAATGCGTTTGTCCGACGGTGCCAGAGGATAGACTCATTGACTATAGACCTTTCCACCTCTTGTGTGCCACTATGGCAACCCCTTTTCCTATAAAAGGAGGCCCGAGGTGACCAGGAGGAGGATTCGGATCTTTTGGACTAGGGACACACCGTAGCTAGTTCAAGAACTCAATAACACTCAAATACATACACAAAAGCAGGACTAGGGTTTTACGCATCCTCGCGGCCTGAACCTGGGTAAACGATCCTTGTGCTGGCATCTGGACCTGCTCTTTGCACAACCCCGCGCCCGCCAACCGTAGAAGGGGTCCCAATGATCCCATAGGTGTCGTTTCCACCGACATCTTTGGCACGCAAGGTAGGGGAGCGCATGTGACGCCCCCGATTCAATCGTACACTAATCATACACGCAAACGTGTACGATCAAGATCAGGGACTCACGGGAATATATCACAACACAACTCTAAAAATAAAATAAGTCATACAAGCATCATAATACAAGCCAGGGGCCTCGAGGGCTCGAATACAAGTGCTCGATCATAGACGAGTCAGCGGAAGCAACAATATCTGAGTACAGACATAAGTTAAACAAGATGCCATAAGATGGCTAGCACAAACTAGGATACAGATCGAAGAGGCGCAGGCCTCCCGCCTGGATCCTCCTAAACTACTCGGTCGTAAATCGGCGCAGCAGCACGTAGTAGTAGGCACCTGCGGGGTAGTCGTCATCGATGGTGGCGTCTGGCTCCTGGGCTCCATCGTCTGGTCGCAGCAACCGAGTAGAGATAGGGGGAAAAGGGGGAACAAGGCAACCGTGAGTACTCATCCAAAGTACTCGCAAGCAAGGAGCTACACTACATATGCATGGATATATGTGTAAAGGGCCATATCAGTGGACTGAACTGCAGAAAGCCCGAATAAGAGGGGGATAGCTAGTCTTATCGAAGACTACGCTTCTGGTCACCTCCGTCTTGCAACAGGTAGAAGAGGGTAGGTTGAAGTCCTCCAAGTAGCATCGTATAGCATAATCCTACCCGGCGATCCCCTCCTCGTAACCCTGAGAGAGAGCGACCACCGGGTTATATCTGGCACTTGGAAGGGTGTGTTTTATTAAGTATCCGGTTCTAGTTGTCATAAGGTCAAGGTACAACTCCAAGTCGTCCTGTTACCGAAGATCATGGCTATTCGAATAGATTAAACTTCCCTGCAAGGGTGCACCACATAACCCAACACGCTTGATCCCATTTGGCCGGACACACTTTCTGGGTCATGCCCGCCGCTGAAGATCAACACGCCGCAGCCCCACCTAGGCACAACAGAGAGGCCAGACGCCGGTCTAAACCTAAGCGACAGGGTGCGGGCCCATTGCCCATAGCACACCAAGACGCTACGTGACGTCTGTGACGAAAGCGGAACTAGCCCCTTAATACAAGAGCAGGCTTACGTTCCAATCCGGCGGCGCCACTCGATCGTGGCGTCACGAAGTGCCGGTGATACCACGACGCCGGGATACCCATAACTACTCCCACGTAGATGGTTAGTGCGTATAGACCAAATGGCCGGACTCGGATCAAATACCCGGATCTCGTTAAATGTGTTAAGTATCCATGAACGCCGACCAGGGCCAGGCCCACCTCTCTCCTAGGTGGTCTCAACCTGCCCTGCCGCGCCGCCACAAAGTATCAGTCGGGGGCCATCGGGAACCCAGGCCCACCTCTACCGGGATGGAGCCACCTGTCCTTTCAGCCCCCATCTCCGAACAGTATCACAGGTAATGTAATAGTGTAATGTATATAGTATATGCCCGTGATCACCTCCCAAGTGATCACAGCCCAAGAGTATAGCATGGCAGACGGACAAGAGTGTAGGGCCACCGATGGAACACTAGCATCCTATACTAAGCAAGAGGATAGCAGGTAAAGGTAACAACAAAGAGTAGCAAGGACAGGCTATGCAGCAAAGATAGGATTAATCGAAAGCAAGAATATGCTACACTACTCTAATGCAAGCAGTATAGAGAAGAGTAGGCGATATCTGGTGATCAAGGGGGGGCTTGCCTGATTGCTCTGGCAAGAAGGAGGGGTCGTCAACTCCGTAGTCGAACGGGGCGGCAGCAGCGTCGGTCTCGTAGTCTACCGGAGAGAAGAGGGGGAAGAAACAATGAATACAATGCAAACAGATGCATAACGATGCATGACAAAGCAATGTGTGATGCTAGGCGTGCCCTAACGCGGTATGAGGTGATACCGGTGAAGGGGGGAAACATCCGGGAAAGTATTCCCGGTGTTTCGCGTTTTTGGACAGATGAACCGGAGGGGGAAAGTTGCGAGTTCGATAGGTTAGGGGTGTGTGGCGGACGAACGGACTGCATATCCGGATTCGTCTCTTCGTTCTGAGCAACTTTTGTGTAAAAGTATTTTCATCCGACATACGGATTATTTATATTATTTTCCCAAATTTTAAATGATTTTCTAGAATTCTAATAATTCAAATTAAAAGCAAAATATACTTTTGTCACTGGTGCTTCTCTAGCCCATTTGTATGACAATGGGGCCGATGGGGTTAGGTTGACCTATCAAAGGTTGACACGTCAATATATGAATAGTAGAAGTGGGTCCCGTGGGTCATTCCCTTTACTTTAATTAGATGATTTTAGTTGTTTTATTTAGGCGGTTGGGCCCGGCGTCACCGACTACTAGTAGTAGGATAGCACTAACAGTAATCTAGTTAGGCCATATGGTAATGGCACTAGCCAAACACATTGTGTGGCTGTACGTGAAGCTCACGCACAAGCACATAAATAATCTCTCATGGCCATGGCCAAGCATCATCAACGACACCTAGCAGCAGTATTTGAGCAGCAGCGGCATGAGCATGCCACGCGATGTGACACGCACGCACAGAAGTGGCTAGCGGCAGCAAGCAATAACGACGCAGGAGGAGCAGCAGCAGCAATAAGCGCGCCGGCGACGACAGGCGTGGCGGTGCGCTGACCCGCAGCAGGTGGGCGTCGCGAGGGCACGACCAGGAAGGCAATGGCGCGGCGAGCACGCCGACGAGCAGCGCGATAGCAATCAGAAGTTGTAGCTGGTGTTCTCGCACTCTCGCCGCTCTGAAACTGCAGTGTTTTCTTCTCTTCTACCTATTTGCCGTTACAGCAACACGTTCTTCTGGCCTACCGCCACGTTTGAGCTAATGGCGCACCATTCCATGGGAGCGAACAACGCAACACTAGCTACTACATGCAGAAAACAAAGACTACGACCACGCACAAGAATGACTCCTTGTACATTTTATTCTATCGAAACTGAAAAAATCGACACTTGGGTTAATCAAGAAGGAAGCAAAGACGATTCAATGTCTAACAGCAGCGGCCGTGGTAATCGGCGAGAGCGACGGAGCAATAGGGGCCACGGCGATGGCGGCTACAATCTGCGCGCAATGCAGCTGTTGCAAAGGCAGCGGGCGGCGCGGCCGTGGCGCACACACACGCCGAGGGGCGAATCGGGCGGCGAGACGAGGGAAGAGCACGCCACGACGAGCTCGTGGCCATGGCGGACGGCGGCTTCGCCTTGAACAGAGCGGCGAATACGACGGCGGATCCGCACGGGAAGGAGAGGAATGGTTGGGTGCCTCACCGAGGAGGCACATGATGGCCCGTTGGTGGCTTAGAACAACAGGACAGCGACAATCGTCGCGACGCGCCGGTGACCGTAGGTTGAAGACGCACGATGAATCCGGCGTTGTAGGGGCTCCCACCAAGCACTCGAGGTGTGCACGACGCAGATGAGACGCAGCGGAGCCGATGGTCCAGCTCCTAGGCGCTGTGGTCGACGGTGGCGCGTGGGCGAGTCGAGGCATGGCAATGGCGGCGTGATGCGAGCGGAGGGAGAGGAGGGCGACGCGAGGGGAATGGGAGGGCGGCTAGGGTTCGCACGCAGTGGGTAGATATATAGGGGAACGCCGGAGGGTCGTCGGATGGCCGCCGGCGGCGACAGCCGTCTGATGTAGAGCATCGGCATCGCTTGACGATCCCCCCGTGAGCAGGGGAGGGGGAGGCGAGGCGCTTGGGGGGCTGGTGGTTAGGTGGGCCAAGTGGCCGAGGGGAGGGTTGTCTCGTTTTTTGTTTAATTACTTTTTGTTATTTACCTTTCACTGTTTTAATTAATTTCCACAATACTTTAGTTTAGTTAAAATACAAAAGCAGTTTCTAAATTAGTATTACTATTTATACCTCGCCACAAAAGTTTCACTCACAACTAAAATAGTTTAATAGTCTATAAATTAAGAAAGGCATTTATTTAATTGTTTAAGCTACTGTTTTATTTATTTTAGAGCTTGTAAACACTTTATCAAAGTTTGGTTTCTCCACCACAATTACCTATGCAACATTTGGTTCACTTCGAACATTTTAGTTTTAATATTTGAATACTTTTATTGTTTGCTTGATTTGAATTTTGAATTAGAATCGGTTTCAACCTAACGCGAGATTAGCAACCATAACCGAGGTGACGTGGCATCGTTACCGTGGGATTACTGTAGCTTAATTATCCGGGCGTCACAATTCTCCTCTACTACAAGAAATCTCGTCCCGAGATTTAAGAGGTAGTGTAGGGGGGAAGGGATTTGGTTACGAAATTCTAACGAATCTTCTTGGTCTTGGTTGCTCTTCTCGGACAGGTCGATCCATTACATTGACGTCTTCATTTCTCTGCTTCAGGTCATCATGGTGAAGTCGTCCTTTTCTTCGGGAACTCCAACGTACTTACGAATAGGTAAGGGGCAGCTCGGCTACGTCAAAATGCTGATGAGGGAAACAATCTGGGGGCTAACCCATGAAGGAGCATAAGAGTATCTCTCGATTTGAACATATAAAATACATCAAGAGTAAGGTATGAATTTACAGTAAGAGGTTCCAAGCGCGTAGATAGTTGCTCAAGTCTGAACCAGAGTAAGAAAGGGGGTTCAGAGCAGCGAGAGTAAGTATTGCGTCTGATACCAGAATAGAGCACTAGGAAGGTGGCCCGTGAATTAAATACGAAGCCAGGTGCAAAGGATACATTAGAATCCGGGTCAAAAGAAGAGTCAGATTTCGATCCAGTGGACCTGTGGGTTATGGGCCCACCACGTGGGTTGAAAGTAGGAAGGGTGGTGACATCTTGCACAACCGCGGCGGGGAGGCATGTCAGTGGATAGCTTGTCTGCTATGTCGGCAACAATGTCGGTACCAAGGACGGGGAACGAAGAGAACCATTTTCCTGCTCGTTGACCGAGGCGGACCAATAGGCAAGGTTCTCATCCATCTATGGCTACCGGAATGTCATCAACAATAGTAACAGGGTCTTACTGACAGAGTGGTACAACGAGGTGTTTACATAAGGTGGAAATATTATCGCTTATATAATTTGGATCACAAGGAGGTTTAAACAAACCAATGGAAAGGAAAAGTGATTATCAGGTTTAAACAGAACAATGGAAAGGAAAATCTGTATACACACATATTTCAAGGGTATATCCTTCCCAAGGACAAGCAGAGCATGATATCCATGACAGTATATAATGTAGAAAACCCTTTAGGCAAGGGGAGAGAGATTTCATGATATTATCCCGACAACGGTGTTTGGATAATTGAGCAAGAAATATTTAGCATTGGGCTTCAAATGCTCTTATAGAAAATCGGAGTACCACAGACATGCTTCGAGATAGCATTGACATGGTCTTCAAGCAAGGGTCAGACTTTGGATACAAGAAGGATTCATCAGGAACCACTTGCAGAATAAGTCTTACAATTTCCTCAGGGAAGAATGGATAACCTTGCTAATAAGGAAACTATAATAGCAGGTCATCCGCCAGGTGTCTTGGGCATGCCATCACCTTACCGGGTCATAAAAGACCAGTGTTATAGCTCTTGGATAAATGTTCCAACCATCATATCTGACCGAGATACAGATCTGATCGGTGTTAGGATACCTCAGACTTAGGATGGCTGAGAAGAAAGGTGCAACACAATTTGTCGAGATGACATTGTAAGATTCTCGAGAATTGAACTATGGAAGCGAGTTCCAAAACAAGAGCTCATCATTTAACCAAGAATAGGATGAGAGTGTGGCTGATGAACTAAACGACAATTCATCGAGAATTCCAAAAGATGGATTTCCGCAATCATGTGAACAAAGAGATCACATTTGTCAGATCCAATGATGTAAGGGGATATGCTCGAGGAAAACATACCCAATTTAAACATTGGTTGAAAGGTGCACCCTAAATATGGGCTGGGTTGCACGACCAATGTCAGAATGGTGATTCAATAATCAATAGTATAAGAATGAACGACCGACCATTATCTTCAAAGCAATAGGGTTGCTAGAAGGGCCGAATGCAAACATCACCGTTCACTTGTTGGAATCAACACGGGGACCAAGAAAGAATTGTGATGGTGATAAGTATCACTTGTATCAAGAATTCCCCAGAGGTGGTGAAATTCTCACGACATTCTTGACATAAAAGATGGTAATACTCCAAGGCAGAACACAACATTAGCTGGAGAGCAAGTTGTATTCATAATGTGGACAAGTCGCGATGAAAGGAAGTCAAGGGTGTTGTCGATGATAATAAAAATCATCAAGGGCAAGGAGGTTATTTCTCATCATGAGCACAGTTGACATCTCGGAAGAAGTCAAAGTGTTGAAGGTGATCCGACACATTTGTCGGGAGGTTTCAAGAGGATGCAATCAAACTACAACGGCAACGAGCAAGGAAATGACGAAGTGTCAAGTTATAGGATCAATATATAAGATGCAAGCTCGAAACCAAAGTTGCCTTTCAAGACAAGCACCATGATGTTGAAAACTCGACGTAAGTCGTGCGCACACACTGAAGGATTCGTGCACCAGAGAAGGACGAGGTAGCACAGTTAAAGATAGCAAGACCAGGATGCAACCGATAGTCTAGGAATGACCAAATTGGGTTCAGAATTTCCCAGTAAAAATACTAAGGGTATTTGATTTGTAGTGCGGAATAATTTCACTAGACGGTGTCCTCGGTTGACAACAACCCAGAACCCATAGAGTGATTACGACAAGGAAAGACATTACTTCAACAAGGTTAGTAAGATGTGGTGCAATGGCAAGACATCTTCGAGATACCAGGGGGTAGTACTCGAAGGTAGAACATGATATAAGTAGAACCGGGTCATTGACCTATGACAATATATACTTCAACCTTGCCAAAAATAGACGAGGCACTAGATTGGATTCCCATCAGAGATATCAGATCAGAACAGCATGGTCGGAACCATAACTGTAAGGAATCAATTTCAAGAATACCGAAGGAATCATACAGCTGGATAATCATTTTGCAAGAAGCTTCCGAGACGGTCTACATCATTTTCATGGGCATGAACACAAGGTTCAAGGTCGACTCCCACTTCTTTAATGCATATCATTTCATTCACATCTCGCTTTGATAAAACTGTAGTGTTGGAATTTTATCTGGTAGAACACCGGAAGAGTATGACTTGTGAAAACTTTCGGGTTCTCACGGATTAGGGGAAGGCATAGGTTCAACCCATCGGGCATCTTAGTAACATATACCACAAGTTTCAAAAGTAAATACACAAGCTCGGAAGCAGGGCATGGTTGGCCAAGAAGAGGATACAATTTACCAAAGGCATTATGTATCAGGGGAAGGACTCACAGGGTTATTCAATATGAAGGACACTGTCGGATAAAATCCAACAAAGGAACTAACGTGAGCATCGGTACTTAACTAGAGGAAGAAGAATGCAAGGAGATTAAATTATAGAAACAACTAACTAACTCAATTGTCAAGGCAAAGGAATTATGATTTCCAAATCAAGGGGTCAGAAGCAATGCTCTGATTAGGGATGGATAAGTTGAATAGCCTTAGGGTACAATCAACGACAATTGGATTGGTCGAGAACCAATTCCAGTTAAAAGGATGGCAGCTCAGCCGGAAAGGTAATTTATAAGGATCAATGATGATTGCGTGTATTCGCAAACATATTGAGTCAACAGACTCAAAATGATAATGACAAGGAATGTCAATAAGACTACGAGACTTATGGGATTAACCATAATGCAAGCAAGCAAGAATTTCAAGAGCAAAAGGCTCCAGAGGATTTTCGGAAGATCGCATAGTATTTTGAAGACTTTTGTGAAACACATGAACAACCGGGGATGAGCGGATACTCGGTAAGTGCGAGAATTATCCGTAGGGGTATTCATGTAGCAAAGAACTGCAAGGCAATAGGCACAAAGTATTCTTGGAACATTAGAGAGAATTTTGGGGTATCTTGTAATAACAAGATCAACTGGGAATAAAAGTAAGAACGACAGGTGTAAGTATTTATCCATAGGGATGTTTCGGCGGTAGGGAATTGCAAAAGCGACAGGCACAAGGTCTCGAGAGAATATCGGAGAGTATCTTCAAATTCTTCTGGTTCACGGAGCAATCACCTGTAGTGAGGGGTTCTCCGGGAGGAAGTAGTAACGAGATCCTAAAGTTAGATTTTAGTAAATTCATTAAACCCGAATAGGGGAGAGATTAGAGTCCCAGAGTAAAGATCGAGGAGAAAAAGATCCTAGTACCACCCAAATGGCGACGTGGGCCAGTAAGGCACACAGCCATGTTAGTAAAAGTTTTGTAAGGTCTAGACTTGACTTCGGCCAAGGAGTATGGAAGGCGGATTCCTACAGGCAGTCGGCTCTGATACCAACTTGTGACGCCCCCGATTCAATCGTACACTAATCATACACGCAAACATGTACGATCAAGATCAGGGACTCACGGGAAGATATCACAACACAACTCTAAAAATAAAATAAGTCATACAAGCATCATAATACAAGCCAGGGGCCTCGAGGGCTCGAATACAAGTGCTCTATCATAGACGAGTCAGCGGAAGCAACAATATCTGAGTACAGACATAAGTTAAACAAGATGCCATAAGATGGCTAGCACAAACTAGGATACAGATCGAAAGAGGCGCAGGCCTCCTGCCTGGGATCCTCCTAAACTACTCCTGGTCGTCGTCAGCAGGCAGCACATAGTAGTAGGCACCTCCAGGGTAGTCGTCATCGACGGTGGCGTCGCTCACAGGCTCCATCGTCTGGTCGCAGCAACCGAGTAGAGATAGGGAAAAGGGGAACAAGGCAACCGTGAGTACTCATCCAAAGTACTGCAAGCAAGGAGCTACACTACATATGCATGGATATATGTGTAAAGGGCCATATCGGTGGACTGAACTGCAGAAAGCCGAATAAGAGGGGATAGCTAGTCTTATCGAAGACTATGCTTCGGTCACCTCCGTCTTGCAACAGTAGAAGAGGGTA
The DNA here is from genome assembly GCA_021605205.1 of Aegilops longissima. Taxonomy (NCBI): domain Eukaryota; kingdom Viridiplantae; phylum Streptophyta; class Magnoliopsida; order Poales; family Poaceae; genus Aegilops; species Aegilops longissima. The sequence goes on from CM038678.1 coordinate 218,886,065, forward strand.
GGTTGAAGTCCTCCAAGTAGCATCGTATAGCATAATCCTACCCGCGATCCCTCCTCGTAACCACGAGAGAGAGCGACCACGGGTTATATCCGCACTTGGAAGGGTGTGTTTTATTAAGTATCCGGTTCTAGTTGTCATAAGGTCAAGGTACAACTCCAAGTCGTCCTGTTATCGAAGATCACGGCTATTGAATACATTAAACTTCCTGCAGGGTGCACCACATAACCCAACATGCTTGATCCCATTTGGCGGACACACTTTCTGGGTCATGCCCGCCGCGGAAGATCAACACGCCGCAGCCCCACCTAGGCACAACAGAGAGGCCAAGACGCCGGTCTAAACCTAAGCGCCAGAAGTGCGGGCCCATTGCCCATAGCACACCTGCACGCTGCGTGACGCTGTGCCGAAAGCGAACTAGCCCCTTAATACAAGAGCAGGCTTACGTTCCAATCTGGCGCGCCACTCGATCGCCTGGCGTCACGAAGTGCCGGTGATACCACGACGCCGGGATACCCATAACTACTCCCACGTAGATGGTTAGTGCGTATAGACCAAATGGCGGACTCGGATCAAATACCCAGATCTCGTTAAGCGTGTTAAGTATCCATGACGCCGACCAGGCCAGGCCCACCTCTCTCTAGGTGGTCTCAACCTGCCCTGCCGCTCCGCCACAAAGTATCGGATCGGGGCCGTCGGGAACCAGGCCCACCTCTCTGGGATGGAGCCACCTGTCCTTTCAGCCCCCATCTCCGAACAATATCACGGGTAATGTAATAGTGTAAAGTATATAGTATATGCCCGTGATCACCTCCAAGTGATCACAGCCCGAGAGTATAGCATGGCGAGCGGACAAGAGTGTAGGGCCACCGATGGAACACTAGCATCCTATACTAAGTAGTAGGATAGCGGTAAAGGTAACAACAAGAGTAGCAAGGACAAGCTATGCAAGAAAGATAGGATTAGCGAAAGCAAGAACATGCTACACTACTCTAATGCAAGCAAGATAGAGAAGAGTAGGCAATATCCGGTGATCAAAGGGGGTGGGGCTTGCCTGATTGCTCTGGCAAGAAGGAGGGGTCGTCAACTCCGTAGTCGAACGGGGCGGCAGCAGCGTCGGTCTCGTAGTCTACCGGAGAGAAGAGGGGGAAGAAACAATCAATACAATGCAAACAGATGCATAACGATGCATGACAAAGCAATGTGTGATGCTAGGCGTGCCCTAACGCGGTATGAGGTGATACCGGTGAAGGGGGGAAACATCCGGGAAAGTATTCCCGGTGTTTCGCGTTTTTGGACAGGTGAACCGGAGGGGGAAAGTTGCGAGTTCGATAGGTTAGGGGTGTGTGGCGGACGAGCAATTGCATATCGGATTCGTCTCTTCGTTCGAGCAACTTTTGTGTACAAAGTATTTTCATCCGACATACGGATTATTTATATTATTTTCCCAAATTTTAAATGATTTTCTAGAATTCTAATAATTCAAATTAAAAGCAAAATATACTTTTGTCACTGGTGCTTCTCTAGCCCATTTCTATGACAATGGGGGCTGGGGTTAGGTTGACCAGTCAAAGGTTGACAGTCAATATATGAATAGTAGAAGTGGGTCCGTGTGTCATTCCATTTACTTTAATTAGATGATTTTAGTTGTTTTATTTAGGCGTTGGGCCCGGCGTCATCGACTACTAGTAGTAGGATAGCACTAACAGTAATCTAGTTAGGCCATATGGTAATGGCACTAGCCAAACACATTGTGTGGCTGTACGTGAAGATCACGCACAAGCACATCTGAGAATCTGCCGGCGGCCATGACCAAGCATCATCAGCAGCACCTAGCAGCAGATTTGAGCAGCAGCGGCATGAGCAGCGCCACGCAGTATGTGAGCACGCAGCGAGTGGCTAGCGGCAGCAACAACAACGACGCAAGGAGCAGCACATCAGCAATAAGCGCCGACGACGACGGGCGCGGCGGTGGCGCTGCCACCCGCGTGGGTTGGCGCGTCTTGCAGGGCACGACCAGAAGGCAATGGCGGCGAAAGCACGCGACGAGCAGCGCAGATAGCAACTGTAGTTGTAGCGGTGTTCTCGCACTCTCTCGCTCTGAAACTGCAGCGTTTTGTTCTCTTCTACCTATTTGCCGTTACAGACAACACGTTCTTCGGCCTACCGCCACGTTTGAGCTAATGGCGCACCATTCCATGGGAGCGAACACCGCAACACTAGCTACTACATGCGAAAACAAAGACTACGAGCACGCATAAGAATGACTCCTTGTACATTTTATTCTATCGAAACTGAAAAAATCGACACTTGGGTTAAGCGAAGAAGGAAGCAAGACGATTCAATGTCTAATAGCAGCGGTTGTGGCTTGGCGAGAGCGACAGAGCAATAGGGGCCACGGCGATGGCGGCTCTGATCTTGTATGCAGCAGCAGCTGTTGCAAGGCAGCGGCGGGCGCGGTTGCGGGCAGCGCACACGCCGCGAGGGGCGAATCGGGCGCGAGACGCTGAAAAAGCACGCCACGACGAGCTCGTGGCCATGGCGAACGACGGCTTCGCCTTGAACAGAGCAGCGAATACGACGGCGGATCCGCACGGGAAGGAGAGGGAATGGTTGGGTGCCTCACCGAGGAGGCACACGATGGCCCGTTGGTGGCTTAGGAGCAGCAGGACGGCGACAATCGTCGCGACGTGCCGGTGACCGTAGGTTGAAGACGACGATGAATCCGGCGATGTAGGGGCTCCACCAAGCACTCGAGGTGTGCACGACGCGCAGCGGCAGCGAGCTGATGGTCCAGCTCCTATGCGCCATGGTCGACGGTGGCAGCGTGGGCGAGTCGAGGCATGGCGATGGCGGCGTGATTGCGCAGCGGAGGGAGAGGAGGGCGACGCGAGGAATGGGGAGGGCGGCTAGGGTTCCGGACGCGATGGGTAGATATAGGCGGGGAGCGCCGGAGGGCCGTCGGATGGCCGCCACGGCGACGGCGGTGTAGTGGCGAGCATCGGCATCGCCCACGATCCCTCCCTGTGTCTGGGAGGGGGAGGCAGTGCGCTTGGGCCGCTGGTGGTTAGGTGGGCCAAGTGGCCGAGGGGGTGGGGGTTGTCTCGTTTTTTTTATTTAATTACTTTTTGTTATTTACCTTTCACTGTTTTAATTAATTTCCACAATACTTTAGTTTAGTTAAAATACAAAAGTAGTTTCTAAATTAGTATTACTATTTATACCTCTACCACAAAAAGTTTCACTCACAACTAAAATAGTTTAATAGTCTATAAATTAAGAAAGGCATTTATTTAATTGTTTAAGCTACTGTTTTATTTATTTTAGAGCTTGTAAACACTTTATCAAAGTTTGGTTTCTCCACCACAATTACCTATGCAATATTTGGTTCACTTCGAACATTTTAGTTTTAATATTTGAAAACTTTTATTGTTTGCTTGATTTGAATTTTGAATTAGAATCGGTTTCAACCTAACGCGAGATTAGCAACCATAACCGAGGTGACGTGGCATCGTTACCGTGGGATTACTGTAGCTTAATTATCCGGGCGTCACAACTCTCCTCCACTACAAGAAATCTCGTCCCGAGATTTAAGAGGTAGTGTAGGGGGGGAAGGGATTTGGTTACGAAATTCTAACGAATCTTCTTGGTCTTGGTTGCTCTTCTCGGACAGGTCGATCCATTACATTGACGTCTTCATTTCTCTGCTTCAGGTCATCATGGTGAAGTCGTCCTTTTCTTCGGGAACTCCAACGTACTTACGAATAGGTAAGGGGCAGCTCGGCTACGTCAAAATGCTGATGACGGAAACAATCTGGGGGTTAACCCATGAAGGAGCATAAGAGTATCTCTCGATTTGAACATATAAAATACATCGAGAGTAAGGTATGAAGGTACAGTAAGAGGTTCCAAGTGGGTAGATAGTTGCTCAAGTCTGAACCAGAGTAAGAAAGGGAGTTCAGAGCAGCGAGAGTAAGTATTGCGTCTGATACCAGAATAGAGCACTAGGAAGGTGGCCCCTGAATTAAATCTGAAGTTGTGTGCAAAGGATACATTAGAATCCGGGTTATAAAGAAGAGTCGATTCGATCCAATGGACTGTGGGTTATGGGCCCACCATGTGGGTTGAAAGTAGGAAGGTGGTGACATCTTGCACAACCATGGCGGGGATGCATGTCGGTGGATAGCTTATGCGCTATGTCGGCAACAATGTCGGTACTAAGGGCGGGAATGAAGAGAACCATTTTCCGCTTTCGTTGAGCGAGGCGGACCAATAGGCAAGGTTCTCGTCCATCGGTGGCTACCGGAATGTCATCAACAATACTAACAGGGTCTTACTGACAGAGTGGTACAACGAGGTGTTTACATAAGCAGGGAAATATTACTGCTTTTATAATTTGGATCACAAGGAGGTTTAAACAAACCAATGGAAAGGAAAAGTGATTATCAGGTTTAAACAGAACAATGGAAAGGAAAATGTGTATCCACACATATTTCAAGGGTATATCCTTCCCAAGGATAAGCAGAGCATGATATCCATGACAGTATATAATGTAGAAAACCCTTTAGGCAAGGGGAGAGAGATTTCATGATATTATCCCGACAACGGTGTTTGGATAATTGAGCAAGAAATATTTAGCATTGGGTTTCAAATGCTCTTATAGAAAATCGGAGTACCACAGACATGCTTCGAGATAGCATTGACATGGTCTTCAAGCAAGGGTCAGACTTTGGATACAAGAAGGATTCATCAGGAACCACTTGCAGAATAAGTCTTACAATTTCCTCAGGGAAGAATGGATAACCTTGCTAATAAGGAAACTATAATAGCAGGTCATCCGGCCAGGTGTGCTGGGCATGCCATCACCTTACCGGGTCATAAAAGACCAGTGTTATAGCTCTTGGATAAATGTTCCAACCATCATATCTGACCGAGATCCAGATCTGATCGGTGTTAGGATACCTCAGACTTAGGATGGCTGAGAAGAAAGGTGCAACACAATTTGTCGAGATGACACTGTAAGATTCTCGAGAATTGAACTATGGAAGCGAGTTCCAAAACAAGAGCTCATCATTTAACCAAGAATAGGATGAGAGTGTGGCTGATGAACTAAACGACAATTCATCGAGAATTCCAAAAGATGGATTTCCGCAATCATGTGAACAAAGAGATCACATTTGTCGATCCAATGATGTAAGGATATGCTCGAGGAAAACATACCCAATTTAAACATTGGTTGAAAGGTGCACCCGAAATATGGGCTGGGTTGCACGACCAATGTCAGAATGGTGATTCAATAATCAATAGTATAAGAATGAATGGCCGGCCATTATCTTCAAAGCAATAGGGTTGCTAGAAGGGCCGAATGCAAACAACACCGTTCACTTGTTGGAATCAACACGGGGACCAAGAAAGAATTGTGATGGTGATAATTATCACTTGTATCAAGAATTCCCCAGAGGTGGTGAAATTCTCACGACATTCTTGACATAAAAGATGGTAATACTCCAAGGCAGAACACAACATTAGCTGGAGAGCAAGTTGTATTCATAATGTGGACAAGTCGCGATGAAAGGAAGTCAAGGGTGTTGTCGATGATAATAAAAATCATCAAGGGCAAGGAGGTTATTTCTCATCATGAGCACAGTTGACATCTCGGAAGAAGTCAAAGTGTTGAAGGTGATCCGACACATTTGTCGGGAGGTTTCAAGAGGATGCAATCAAACAACAACGGCAACGAGCAAGGAAATGACGAAGTGGCAAGTTATAGGATCAATATATAAGATGCAAGCTCGAAACCGAAGTTGCCTTTCAAGACAAGCAACATGATGTTGAAAACTCGACGTAAGTCGTGCGCACACACTGAAGGATTCATGCACCAGAGAAGGACGAGTTAGCACAGTTAAAGATAGCAAGACCAGGATGCAACCGATAGTCTAGGAATGACCAAATTGGGTTCAGAATTTCCCAGTAAAAATACTAAGGGTATTTGATTTGTAGTGCGGAATAATTTCACTAGACGGTGTCCTCGGTTGACAACAACCCAGAACCCATAGAGTGATTATGACAAGGAAAGACATTAATTCAACAAGGTTAGTAAGATGTGGTGCAATGGCAAGACATCTTCGAGATACCAGGGGGTAGTACTTGAAGGTAGAACATGATAGAAGTAGAACCGGGTCATTGACCTATGACAATAGATACTTCAACCTTGCCAAAAATAGACAAGGCACTGGATTGGATTCCCATCAAAGATATCAGATCAGAACAGCATGGTCGGAACCATAACTATGAGGAATCAATTTCAAGAATACCGAAGGAATCATACAGCTGGATAATCATTTTGCAAGAAGCTTCCGAGACGGTCTACATCATTTTCATGGGCATGAACACAAGGTTCAAGGTCGACTCCCACTTCTTTAATGCATATCATTTCATTCACATCTTGCTTTGATAAAACTGTAGTGTTGGAATTTTATCTGGTAGAACACCGGAAGGGTATGACTTGTGAAAACTTTCGGGTTCTCACGGATTAGGGGAAGGCATAGGTTCAACCCATCGGGCATCTTAGTAACATATACCACAAGTTTCAAAAGTAAATACACAAGCTCGGAAGCAGGGCATGGTTGGCCAAGAAGAGGATACAATTTACCAAAGGCATTATGTATCAGGGGAAGGACTCACAGGGTTATTCAATATGAAGGACACTGTCGGATAAAATCCAACAAAGGAACTAACGAGAGCATCGGTACTTAACTAGAGGAAGAAGAATGCAAGGAGATTAGATTATAGAAACAACTGAGTAACTCAATTGTCAAGGCAAAGGAATTATGATTTCCAAATCAAGGGGTCAGAAGCAATGCTCTGATTAGGGATGGATAAGTTGAATAGCCTTAGGGTACAATCAACGACAATTGGATTGGTCGAGAACCAATTCCAGTTAAAAGGATGGCAGCTCAGCCGGAAAGGTAATTTATAAGGATCAATGACGATTGCGTGTATTCGCAAACATATTGAGTCAACAGACTCAAAATGATAATGACAAGGAATGTCAATAAGACTACGAGACTTATGGGATTAACCAAAATGCAAGCAAGCAAGAATTTCAAGAGCAAAAGGCTCCAGAGGATTTTCGGAAGATCGAATAATATTTTGAAGACTTTTGTGAAACACATGAACAACTGGGGATGAGCGGATACTCGGTAAGTGCGAGAATTATCCGTAGGGGTATTCATGTAGCAAAGAACTGCAAGGCAATAGGCAAAAAGTATTCTTGGAACATTAGAGAGAATTTTGGGGTATCTTGTAATAACAAGATCAACTGGGAATAAAAGTAAGAACGACAGGTGTAAGTTTTTATCCATAGGGATGTTTCAGCGGTAGGGAATTGCAAAAGCGACAGGCACAAGGTCTCGAGAGAATATTGGAGAGTATCTTCAAATTCTTCTGGTTCACGGAGCAATCACCTGTAGTGAGGGGTTCTCCGGGAGGAAGTAGTAACGAGATCCTAAAGTTAGATTTTAGTAAATTCATTAAACCCGAATGGGGGAGAGATTAGAGTCCCAGAGTAAAGATCGAGGAGTAAAAGATCCTAGTACCACCCAAATAGCGACGTGGGCCCGTAAGGCACACAGCCATGTTAGTAAAAGTTTTGTAAGGTCTAGACTTGACTTCGGCCAAGGAGTATGGAAGGGGATTCTACAGCGATCGGCTCGATACCAACTTGTGACGCCCCGATTCAATCAGACACTAATCATACACGCATAAGCGTGTACGATCAAGATCGAGGACTCACGGGAAGATATCACAACACAACTCTAAAAATAAAATAAGTCATACAAGCATCATAATACAAGCCAGGGGCCTCGAGGGCTCGAATACAAGTGCTCTATCATAGACGAGTCAGCGGAAGCAACAATATCTGAGTACAGACATAAGTTAAACAAGATGCCATAAGATGGCTAGCACAAACTAGGATATAGATCGAAAGAGGCGCAGGCCTCCTGCCTGGGATCCTCCTAAACTACTCCTGGTCGTCGTCAGCAGGCAGCACGTAGTAGTAGGCACCTCCGGGGTAGTCGTCATCGACGGTGGCATCTGGCTCCTGGGCTCCATCGTCTGGTCGCAGCAACCGAGTAGAGATAGGGGGAAAAGGGGGAACAAGGCAACCGTGAGTACTTATCCAAAGTACTCGCAAGCAAGGAGCTACACTACATATGCATGGATATATGTGTAAAGGGCCATATCGGTGGACTGAGCTGCTGAGAAAGCCGAATAAAGGGGATAGCTAGTCTTATCAAAGACTACGCTTGGTCACCTCCGTCTTGCAACAGGTAGAAGAGGGTAGGTTGAAGTCCTCCAAGTAGCATCGTATAGCATAATCCTACCCGGTGATCCCCTCCTCGTAACCCTGAGAGAGAGCGACCACCGGGTTATATCTCGCACTTGGAAGGGTGTGTTTTATTAAGTATCCGGTTCTAGTTGTCATAAGGTCAAGGTACAACTCCAAGTCGATCTGTTATCAAGATCACGGCTATTCGAATAGATTAAACTTCCCTGCAGGGGTGCACCACATAACCCAACACGCTTGATCCCATTTGGCCGGACACACTTTCTGGGTCATGCCCGGCCGCGGAAGATCAACACGTCGCAGCCCCACCTAGGCACAACAGAGAGGCCAGGACGCCGGTCTAAACCTAAGCGCCAGAGTCGGGCCCATTGCCCATAGCACACCACGACGCGTCTGACGTGTCGAAAGCGGAACTAGCCCCCTTAATACAAGAGCAGGCTTACGTTCCAATCCGGCTAGCGCCACTCAGTCGCTGGCGTCACGAAGTGCTTCGGCTGATACCACGACGTCGGGATACCCATAACTACTCCCACGTAGATGGTTAGTGCGTATAGACCAAATGGCGGACTCGGATCAAATACCGGATCTCGTTAAGCGTGTTAAGTATTCGCGAATGCCAACCAGGCCAGGCCCACCTCTCTCCTAGGTGGTCTCAACCTGCCTGCTGCTCCCGCCATTAAAGTATCGATCGGGGCCGTCGGGAACCCAGGCCCACCTCTATCGGGATGGAGCCACCGTCCTTTCACCCCCATCTCCGAACAGTATCACGAGTAATGTAATAGTGCAAAGTATATAGTATATGCCCGTGATCACCTCCAAGTGATCACAGCCCAAGAGTATAGCATGGCAGACGGACAAGAGTGTAGGGCCTTGATGGAACACTAGCATCCTATACTAAGCAAGTAGGATAGCAGGTAAAGGTAACAACAAGAGTAGCAAGGACATGCTATGCAGCAATATAGGATTAATCGAAAGTAACATGCTACACTACTCTAATGCAAGCGGTATAGAGAAGAGTAGGCGATATCACAGTGATCAAGGGGGGGGGCTTGCCTGATTGCTCGCAAGAAGGAGGGTCGTCAACTCCGTAGTCGAGCGGGCGGCAGCAGCGTCGGTATCGTAGTCTACCGGAGAGAAGAGGGGGAAGAAACAATGAATACAATGCAAACAGATGCATAACGATGCATGACAAAGCAATGTGTGATGCTAGGCGTGCCCTAACGCGGTATGAGGTGATACCGGTGAAGGGGGGAAACATCCGGGAAAGTATTCCCGGTGTTTCGCGTTTTCGGGCAGATGAACCGGAGGGGGAAAGTTGCGAGTTAGATAGGTTAGGGGTGTGTGGCGGATGAACGGACTGCATATCCCGATTCGTCTCTTCGTTCTGAGCAACTTTTATGTACAAAGTATTTTCATCCGACATACGGATTATTTATATTATTTTCCCAAATTTTAAATGATTTTCTAGAATTCTAATAATTCAAATTAAAAGCAAAATATACTTTTGTCACCTGGTGCTTCTCTAGCCCATTTGTATGACAATGGGGCTAGTGGGGTTGGGTTGACCCAGTCAAAGGTTGACAGGTCAATATATGAATAGTAGAAGTGGGTCCCGTGTGTCATTCCCTTTACTTTAATTAGATGATTTTAGTTGTTTTATTTAGGCAGTTGGGCCGGCGTCATCGACTACTAGTAGTAGGATAGCACTAACAGTAATCTAGTTAGGCCATATGGTAATGGCACTAGCCAAACACATTGTGTGGCTGCACGTGAAGCTCACGCACAAGCACATACATAATCTGTTGGCGGCCATGGCCAAGCATCATCGCACACCTAGCAGCGATATTTGAGCAGCGGCGGCATGAGCAGCGCCACGTGATAGCGTGCACGCACAGCGATGGCTAGCGGCAGCAACAACAACGACGCAAGGAGAAAGACAGCAGCGATAAGCGCCCGGCGACGACGGCGGCTGGCGGTGGCGCTGCCAGCGATGAGTGGGCGTCTTGCAGAGGCACGACCAGGAAGGCAATGGCGCGGGCGAGCACGCCGACGAGCAGCGGCGAATAGCAACCGTAGTTGTAGCCGGTGTTCTCGCACTCTCCGTCGCTCTGAAACTGCAGCGTTTTCTTCTCTTCTACCTATTTGCCGTTACAGACAACACGTTCTTCTGGCCTACCGCCACGTTTGAGCTAATGGCGCACCATTCCATGGGAGCGAACACGCAACACTAGCTACTACATGCGAGAAAACAAAGATCGCGAGCACGCATAAGAATGACTCCTTGTACATTTTTATTACTGTCAAACCGAAAAAAATCGACACTTGGGTTAAGCGAAGAAGGAAGCAAAGACGATTCAATGTCTAACAACAGCGGCTGTGGCTTTGGTAGTAGCGACGGAGCAATAGGGCCACGCAGCGATGGCGACTCTGACAGCGCAGCAGCAAGCAATTGCAAGGCAGCGGCGAAGCGCGTGAAGCGGCAGGCGACACGCTGCGTGGGGGCTGGCGGGCGAGCGTGGGGAAAAAAGCACGCCACGACGAGCTCGTGGCCATGGCGGACGATGGCCGGCCTTGAACAGAGCGGCGAATACGACGGCGGATCCGCACGGGAAGAGAGGGAATGGTTGGGTGCCTCACCGAGGAGGCACACAATGGCCGTTGGTGGCTTAGGAGCAGCGGGACGGCGACAATCGTCGCGACGCGCCGGTGACCGTAGGTTGAAGGCGGCAGCGAATCTGGCGATGTAGGGGCTCCCACCAAGCACTCGAGGGTGTGCACGACGCAGCAGCATTTAGCACGGAGCTGATGGTCCAGCTTCTAGGCGCCGAAGTCGACGGTGGCAGCGTGGATGAGTCGAGGCATGGCGATGGCGGCGCGATTCGCAGCGGAGGGAGAGGAGGCGACGCGAGGGGAATGGGGAGGGCGGCTAGGGTTCGACGCGATGGGTAGATATAGGCAGGGGAACGCCGGAGGGCCGTCGGATGGCCGCCACGGCGACGGCAGTGCGATGGAGCATCAGCGCTTGACGATCCCCGTGAGCAGGGGGGAGGGGGAGGCAGTGCGCTTGGGCCGCTGGTGGTTAGGTGGGCCAAGTGGCCGAGGGGGAGGGGGTTGTCTCGTTTTTTTGTTTAATTACTTTTTGTTATTTACCTTTCACTGTTTTAATTAATTTCCACAATACTTTAGTTTAGTTAAAATACAAAAGTAGTTTCTAAATTAGTATTACTATTTATACCTCTGCCACAAAAAGTTTCACTCACAACTAAAATAGTTTAATAGTCTATAAATTAAGAAAGGCATTTATTTAATTGTTTAAGCTACTGTTTTATTTATTTTAGAGCTTGTAAACACTTTATCAAAGTTTGGTTTCTCCACCACAATTACCTATGCAATATTTGGTTCACTTCGAACATTTTAGTTTTAATATTTGAAAACTTTTATTGTTTGCTTGATTTGAATTTTGAATTAGAATCGGTTTCAACCTAACGCGAGATTAGCAACCATAACCGAGGTGACGTGGCATCGTTACCGTGGGATTACTGTAGCTTAATTATCCGGGCGTCACAGCGCAGTTGTGAAAATCCGGTCTAGCGGTTAGCCTAGCAGTTCTTCATCGCCATGGCTCCCAAGAAGAAGACGATCACGGTGATCAGTTCATCCGGAGCCGGACGGCCCGTATTGGTGCGGGCGAGCAGCGGGTTGGTCGCGGGCAGAACCCGAGGCGCGGTCCGCGAGCACCAACATCGCTCTGGCAGTCAGAGCCTGGTGAGCGGCGTCGTTCGTGCGCAAGACGACAGGCCGCACGTCGCCGAACCAAAGGACGGAGCTGGGCCCCCCGTAGGCGGCGCGGGGCCCTCCAGGGGTGGCGCCATGCCACCTACAGGTGGCACAACCACCTCCAAGACGCCTACGCCGGCGCCCACAACGTGCTCTTCCGAGGGTGTGCACGATGAGCAGCGTCACCACGCTGGTGACCCCGGACACCGCCGCGGGAAGAGTCATGTGCGTCATTCGTGGGACGAAGGAGGCCAGCATTCCCGTCAAAGTGCTGGCAAAAATGGTGCATAGCCGCCAGGTCGTGATAGAGCTCCTTCTAACGTGGTGTGAAGTCGGAGCGCGTGACGGTCCATGCAGCTTTCGCCGCCACCCACGCCAGCAGAAGCTTTGGCGCGCGCGCAGCTGCTCCTCGACTTCCCTCCTGCCGCCGATAAGCTCGACGAGTGGAGAGCCACCATCCGGAGCCTCGTCGGTGTCGCCAACAAAGATGAACCGTGACCAGCAGGGCCCTCGGGCCGACGCTCCGTCGAGCCACCACATGCCAGCGGTGGAAGGACCGGAGGTGCTGCAGCCACGATGCACTCTCCTCCCCCACGCCATGCCATGGGTGCCGGCCCGTCGTGATGATGATTGTGATAACATTTCCATAGCGTCGTCCGACCCACGGATCCACCATGATCAGCGCCAAGTTCTTCGGGAGCGAGCCCATGAAGACGCTCGAACCACCATCGAGCACCGGCGCGATGCGCGCCACCAGTCAAATAGGCGGGCCGGGACCACTATGGACCACCCAGCGCCGGGGGGCTCCGGTGGCCTACCCTACAAGGTGGGTTGCCCGGCCTTTACCCGTGAGCTGTGGCAGTTCCAGTGGCCGTCCCACTGCACGTTCAAGCCCGACATCAGCGAGAAGTACAATGGCAAGACCCACCCGTCGGAGTTCCTCAGCATCTACACCATCGCGATGCAAGCCGCTAGAGCTCGCGACGACAAGGTGCTTGCCAATTACTTCCCGTTGGCACTGAAACCCAATGTCATGTCTTGGTTGATGCACTTGCCGGCGGATTCCATTTCTTCTTGGTCGGATCTATGTCATGAGTTCATTGGTGCCTTCACTGGAGGCCACCAAGCTCATGGCCAGGCAAGCGATTTGCATATCATTCCCCAGAAGGAAGGTGAAAACCTGCGCAAGTACATACAGAGGTTCAGCCGGGTGCAACACAACATCCCAGATGTTCATCCCGCCACCGTGATGAGTGCGTTCCATCAGAATGTGCGCAACCGCAAGATGCGTGAAGAGCTGGCGATGAACAAGGTTAATGATGTGGTCGAACTTTATGCGCCCGAGCTGAAGAGGGAAGGAAGTACCCCGGTGAGGACGCCGACACGGAAACCGACTCTACGGACGAAGACACCACCGCCCCGACGAAAAAGTGCTGGCGCCGCAACAGGAAGCGTAAGGGCAAGGCCGTGCTTGCCATCGAGGGATCCGACGACACCGGCATCTCCAAGAAGGCCAAGGCAGACGACCCCGACAAGGAGATTGCTGGGTGCGCCGCTTGCCGGGCCTTGGCGGCTGCCGACAAGCCATGGGGCTCTGACAAGCAGTATTGCAAGATCCACCGCACCAAGGGCCATGACCTCCAGAACTGCCGACAAGTTGAGCTGCTTGCTGAAAAGCCAAAAGCCGAGTATGAGAGGCGGGACAAGGAGAAGGGTCAGGATGGTGCCGAAGGATCCGGCAAGAAGCGTGGCGGCCAAGGAGGCCGCCGCGGCAAGGATAACCAACAAGAGAGGCCCGCTCGGGGCCGCGACAAGAAGCAGGAAGACGACAATCATGACGAGGACGACGAGTCCGGCGAGCATGAGTTTCAGAAGGCTATGGAGGCCATGTGTGTCGATGGTGGCGCCTCACTGCATACTTCTCACCGCCAGCTCAAGCAGTGGGCGCGTGAGATCTCAGCAGCGGAGCCGTCGTTCGACACTCTGAAGCCGCTGAAGTGGTCCAACACGCCTATCATCTTTGACATCGAGGACCACCCTGATCGCACAACTGCAGTCAGGTGTTTGCCGTTGTTGGTTTCACCAATGATACACAACCTCAAGGTGACCAAGATGCTGGTCGATGGTGGGGCCGGTCTGAACTTGATTTCACCCATTGTGATCAAAAGGCTGTGAATTCCTGATGGAGACCTCGAGGAGACGGGCACGTTTCAAGGGGTCAACCCGGGAAGGAGCCAGCCAAAGTGTAAGGTCACGCTGCCTGTGACGTTTGGAGGCGAGTTGAACTACAGGACGAAGAGGATTGTCTTCGATGTAGTAGAGATCCCCTTGCCCTACAATGGGATCCTCAGCTGCCCGGCACTAGACAAGTTCATGGCCGTGTCACATTACGCCTACAACACGGTGAAGATGCCTGGGCTAATGACCATCATCACCGTCCCCTGCGACAAGAAGGATGCGCTGATCTGCTCCGACCTACTCTACAGGGAAGCAGTTGCAGCGACTGCCGCCAAGGCACTTGCTCCTGCCGCTGAAGCTCCAGGAGGGAAGAAGAAGACCAGCAAGACCTCTTGCACCCACTCCGGCAAGCGCACCTCTTCGGAGTGTTGTGCTACTGTTGAGGACGTGCCAGAGAGCTCCACCAGCAAGAGCAAGAAATCCAGAGCTGCACCGCCAGAGACCAAGAAGGTGTCCGTCAAGGAGGATGGCACGGGAGGGGCTTTCACCATAAGCTCGACCCTCGACAGCAAATAGGAAGGCACGCTCGTCACCTTCCTGTGGGCGAATGTCGATGTGTTTGCGTGGCAAGCATCCGACATCCCCGACATTCCCGGGGAGGTGATTGAGAACCACCTTGCTGTCTGTCCTCATGCGCGGCCCGTCAAGCAGAAGGTCAGGAAGCAGGCTTTGGAAAGGCAAGAGTTCATCACAGAGGAGATCAAGAAGTTGGAAGCGGCAGGCTTGGTGAGAGGAGTACTCCATCCGACGTGGTTGGCCAATCCGGTGGTGGTGCGCAAGGAAAATGGGAAGTGCAGGCTGTGTATTGACTACACAGATATCAATAAGGCTTGTCCCAAGGACCCTTCCTCGTTGTTGCGCATCGACCAGATTGTTGACTCCATGGGCGAGTGTGATCCGTTATCATTCCCTGACGCCTACTCAGGATACCACCAGATCTTCATGACAAGAGAAGACGAAGAAAAGACAACATTCATCATTCCATGTGGTACGTATTGCTTTTTACGGATGCCTTTCGGGTTGAAGAGTGCTGGCTCAACGTTTGCAAGAGAAGTCCAAATTGGTTTTGAGCCCCAGCTACATAGAAATATGGAAGCATATATGGATTACATAGTGGTCAAAACCAAGGATAGGGCAACACTTGTACAAGACTTAGAAGAGACGTTTGCAAACCTGCGCAAGATCAACCTCAAGTTGAACCCTGAGAAGTGTGTCTTCGGCGTTCCATCCGGCAAACTTCTCGGGTTCTTTGTGTCACAGCGTGGGATCGAGGCAAACCCAGACAAGATCAAGGCTATCAAGCAAATTGAGGCGCCCAAGCGGATCAAGGATGTGCGTCGGCTCACTAGCCGCGTTGCCGCTATGAGCAGATTCATCTCCAAGTCTGTCGAGCGCGCCCTTCCCTTTTTCAAAATCTTGAAAAAGGTGGGACCAATGGAATGGACCCCAAAGGCCGAAGCAGCGCTACAGGATTTGAAGAAATACCTCTCCTCTACACCGGTACTAGTTGCGCCTAAACCACAAGAGCCATTGCTGCTGTACCTAGCGGCAATGAATCAAGTGGTCAGCGCCGCGCTAGTGGCACAGAGGGAGGTCGATGAAGAGGCAGTGGCAACGATAGGGCCTGGTGCTGGCAAGACAAGGCCCCCGGCAGAGCCTGGCGCCATCAGGACGGCGCCCGCGCAACCAAATGAAGTGGTATAGAAGAAGAAAATGATGCAGCACCCGGTCTACTTCGTCAGCTCCCTCTTGCAGGGGGCTAGGTCAAGGTACTCCGTTGTGCAGAAATTGCTCTTCGACCTCCTTATGGCCTCGAGGAAGCTGCGTCATTGCTTCCAAGCCCACGAAATCAACGTTGTCACCCGCCTCACGTTGCAACAGATATTGCATAACCCAGACGCAACCGGGAGGATTGTGGAGTGGGCCTTGGAGCTGTCGAGCTTTGGTTTGAAGTTTGAAAGTACTTCGACGATCCAGAGCAGAGTCTTGGCGGAGTTCATTGTGGAATGGATTTCAACGCCCGACGAAGAAATCCAGGAGACCACTCTCCCCGGCAAGGAAGCAAGTCGCAACTGGATCATGTACTTTGACAGGGCTTTCTCGCTGCAAGGCGCCGGTGCTGGCGTGCTGCTCATCGCACCCATCGGAGAGCACCTCAAGTATGTAATCCAGATGCACTTTTCCAGGGAGATTTCCGCAAACAACACTGTTGAATACGAGGGGTTGCTTGCCGGTCTGAGGATCGCAGCAGACCTCGGGGTTAAGAAGCTCATCGTCAGGGGTCATTCACAGCTTGTCGTCAGGCAAGTCAACAAAGATTATCAGAGCCCGTTGATGAAGGCCTACGTAGATGAGTTGAGGAAGCTGGAAGATCGCTTCGACGGTATACAAGAACAACATGTTCCCCGAGCGGAGAACGACATCGCCGATTACCTGTCGAAGCGCGCTGCCTTCAAGCTACCTATGGAACTAGGTACTTTTGTGCTTCGGTTAACTCAACCATCCGTCGAACCATCAACAGTGCAGAACAAGCGGAGGAAATCAGGCCCTGACAAGTACTTTCCCGCCGAACACCCAGGAGCCGCCGGCAAGGATGCTGCCGTGGACACTGAGCCTGCCATGGGACAACGGACTCTGGCAGGGCATCAAGCCCTGGTCATAGAGACAGCCGCTCCCATGGCAGAGGAAATGCCTTTAGTCCTTGCCGTCGAGCCCCAGGCTCCGGCATGGGCACATCATACCATCCGGTTCCTCCAGACAGGGGAACTTCCTGAGGAGCAGGAAGAAGCAGAGAAAGTAGCCCATCAGTCTGCCATGTATCAGTTCGTTGACAACGTCCTGTACAGAAAAAGATCGAACGGTGTGAAATTGAAGTGCATTCCCCGGGAGGAAGGACTGGAGCTGTTGGCGGAGATACATGGAGGCATATGTGGCTCCCACATAGGGTCGAGGGCCCTTGCCGGAAAGGCATTCTGGCAAGGTTTCTTCTGGCCCACTGCCCTCCAGGATGCAATGACACTAGTAACCAGGTGTGAAGCGTGCCAGTTCCATTCGAAGAAGCTTCATCAACCAGCTCAAGCTCTTCAAACAATTCCTCTCTCCAGGCCATTTTTGGTCTGGGGGCTCGACATACTGGGCCCTTTCCCCCGTGCTGTCAGGGGCTTTGAGTACTTGTATGTTGCAATCAACAAGTTCACAAAGTGGCCGGAGGTGGAAGCAGTGAGGAAAGTGACAGCACTATCAGCCGTCAAATTCTTCAAAGGGCTAGTCTGCCGTTTTGGTGTGTCAAACCGAGTCATCACTGACAACGGCACACAGTTCACAAGCCACACGTTCATGCAATACATCCAGGACCTCGGCAGCAAGGTCTGTTTCTCTTCCGTGGCACACCCATGGAGCAACGGCCAGGCGGAGAGGGCAAATGCTGAAGTACTGCGAGGCCTGAGAACAAAGACTTTTGACAAACTGCACAAGAGAGGAAGGCGTTGGATTGATGAGTTGCCGGCGGTTCTTTGGTCAATCAGAACAACACCAAATCGAGCCACCATCCAGACACCCTTTGCCCTGGTATACGGGGCAGAAGCAGTTCTCCCCACGGAACTCACATACGGGTCACCTCAAGTGTTCGCTTATGATGAGTTTTAGCAAGAGCAATTGCGGCAAGATGAAGCAACGCTCATTGAGGAAGATCATCTTCGGGCGGCTGTGAGAGCAGCGTGCTACCAGCAAGCCTTGCGCCGCTACCATAGCCGCAAGGTTCATGCCCGAAGCTTTAAGGAAGGTGACCTTGTTCTTCGGTGCGTTCAATCGCCCAAGAATTCCAACAAGTTGACGCCGAAGTGGGAAGGCCCTTATCGGGTAATACGAGTCACCAGGCCTGGCGCAGTCCACCTGGAGACCGAAGATGCTATTCCAGTGAGCAACTCCTGGAACATCGAACATCTTCGCAAGTTTTACCCATAAGGCGCGGTTGTCGGGCCCCCTGGCAAACCACCTTTTGTACAAGCCTTGCCGGAGAGGCACGTAACCCTCTGTACAAAGCCAGGCGTAGACCCTGAGCATAAATAAATGAAGCGTTGGCACCCTAAGTTTTAGCATGCATGCTAGGTCAGGTCTCTCCCTCGGTTAGGGTTGATAGTGCTTAGCGGCGACTAACCCCTAACATAGAGGTCGAGTGTGCGTCTCTCTATTCCTTTCCGTCCTCTTTGGTTCGCAGGGTACATGGATGTTTCTGCTGGGCTGTTTGGAAGGAAGAGAACAAGTTGACATTCCGGCCCCGGCAAGCCAAGGTTGCCGGGGGCTGCAGATGTAAGAATCCAACCACGGCAAACCAAGGCTGCTGGGGGCTGCGGATCCAGATAAGTCTTTCATCCCCAATTGTGCATTCCCATATGAAGTTAGGACGTGTGAAACCTCGTCTTATTCCTAGGTCACCGTGCTCCCCCTTCTTTCTGTACCCAGAAACTATTCCCTGGGTCGGAACTGGGTCGCAGTCGCGGTGACAAGGAAATAAATGAAGGGCCTAACTCTACTTCACCCCTGCCTCCACCAAGAGCGTAAGAATGGTCGAACAAAGTAAGGGGATGGCAAGGCCTATTGCCGGGCAACAATGTTTATCTTAAAAATAACAAGGATTCACTCCTTGGCATGGGCCTCGCTCGCGCACAAAGAACCCGACAAGCACCCTTTTTCATTAAAAACGTCCCATACAGGTACAGTTCATATGGGATGAAAAACATGAGCAAGGGGATTACAAGTTTTAAATCTAACATGTGCCCGCAGGCTTACAAACTAAAAAGAGATAAGATGCCCGTAATCCCTTTCTTGTCCCTCTCCTCAGAAGATGGAACAAGGTAGCAGCAGGGCAAAAAGAGCACCTAGGCGAGGTACGAGCAGCAGAAGACACCAGGAGAGCATCCCGATGCCGGGAGAGGAGCCGGAAGATGAGGCAGCGGGCCGACAATACGCGATGAAGGCGTCGGAGCCCGCGTACTCCGACTTGACGGCCCGTCTTCTTCGTCTTCTCCGGCCCTCCTACACCAGCCGCCCAAGGAGGCAACGGGGAACGCGCCGATGGAGAGCTTGACGAGGAAGGCCCCCGGCAAGGCGCGTGGCCGAGGAAGGGCGACGCGGTCAGTCGGAGTCGAGGTCGGCATCGCCCCGCTCGACGCCCTCGTCGTCGCTGTCGCTGTCCTCCTCATCACTCCCGCCCGAGGAAGAGTCTTCATCATCAAAGGAGCTCTCAACGCAACACTTTAGGCGAGTTCCAAGGTCCCCAAAGACCTTGACGGAAAGCAGGCCGTTCTCCATTAATTTGAAGTAGAGAACGAGCCCCGCCGTCAGGCTGTGAACACGAGCGGAAGTCTTCCATCCATGACGAAGGTACATGACGTGAGGAGCGGGAAAGTTGACGTCGACCCGCATGACGCCATTACCGCAGCCCCTCATATGCAACCTGAGGGTCTGTGGCGCGTCGAGCTCCATCTCCCGAGCGAATGGGGTGGGGAGATGAAGACGTCGATGCGGTGGCCGGCGCAGCCTGATGAACAACTCACGGGGCTGGTCCCCGATGTAGACCTCCATTGGGGCAGGCATCTGATGACCCACAAGTATAGGGGATCTATCGTAGTCCTTTCAATAAGTCAGAGTGTCGAACCAAACGAGGAGCAGAAGGAAATGATAAGCGGTTTTCAGCAAGGTATTCTCTGCAAGTACTAAAATAAGTGGTAACAGATAGTTTTGTGAGAAGATAATTTGTAACGAGCAACAAGTAACAAAAGTAAATAAAGTGCAGCAAGGTGGCCCAATCCTTTTTGTAGCAAAGGACAAGCCTGGACAAACTCTTATATAAGGAAAAGCGCACCTAAGGACACATGGGAATATCGTCAAGCTAGTTTTCATCACGTTCATATGATTCGCGTTCGGTACTTTGATAATTTGATATGTGGGTGGACCGGTGCTTGGGTGCTGTTCTTACTTGAACAAGAATCCCACTTATGATTAACCTCTATTGCAAGCATCCACAACTACAAAAAAGTATTAAGGTAAACCTAACCATAGCATGAAACATATGGATCCAAATCAGCCCCTTACAAAGCAACACATAAACTAGGGTTTAAGCTTCTGTCACTCTAGCAACCCATCATCTACTTATTACTTCCCAATGCCTTCCTCTAGGACCAAATAATGGTGAAGTGTTATGTAGTCGACGCTCACATAACACCATTAGAGGCTAGACAACATACATCTCATCAAAATATCGAACGAATACCAAATTCACATGACTACTAATAGCAAGACTTCTCCCGTGTCGCCGGGAACAAAGCGTAACTACTCACAAAGCATATTCATGTTCATAATCAGAGGGTAATAATATGCATAAAGGATCTGAACATATGATCTTCCACCAAATAAACCAACTAGCATCAACTACAAGGAGTAATCAACACTACTAGCAACCTACTAGCACCAATCCGGACTTGGAGACAAGAATTGGATACAAGAGATGAACTAGGGTTTTGAGATAAGATGGTGCTGGTGAAGATGTTGATGGAGATTGCCCTCTCCCGATGAGAGGGCGTTGGTGATGACGATGGCGATGATTTCCCCCTCCGGGAAGTGTCCCAGCGAACAGCTCTTAGGAGCCCTAAATTGGTTCCATGAGGTTCCGCCTCGTGGCGGCGGAGTCTCATCCCGAAAGGTTGCTTATTATTTTTTCCTCGACGAAAGACCTCATAAAGCAGAAGATGGGCATCTGAGAGCCACCAGGGGGCCCATGAGGTAGGGGGGCGCACCCTGGGGGGGGGGGGGAGCGCCCCCCACCCTCGTGGACCGGGTGTGGGCCTCCTGGTCTTCATCTTTGCCAAGTATTTTTCACTATTTTCAACTAGATGTTCCGTAGAGATTCAGGACTTTTGGAGTTGTGCAGAATAGGTCTCTAATATTTGCTCCTTTTCCAGCCCAGAATTCCAGCTGCCGGCATTCTCCCTCCTTACGTAAACCTTGTAAAATAAGAGAGAATAGCCATAAGTATTGTGACATAGCGTGTAATAACAGCCCATAATGCAATAAATATCGATATAAAAGCATGATGCAAAATGGACGTATCAACTCCCCCAAGCTTAGACCTCGCTTGTCCTCAGGCGAAAGCCGATAACGATAAATATGTCCCCATGTTTAGAGGTATAGGTGTCGATAAAAATAAAATACGGACATGAAGGCATCATGATTATTCTTATAACAGCAACATATATAGACTTTGTCATATGATTTCTTATGCTCAAGTAATAATCCATTCACAATGCAGAGTACGAATCATAAAATTTATTGAGAACCAACAAACTATAACCTCGGTCATTGAAGAATTGCAATTTATCATAACATCAGAAAGAGTCTATGTCAGAGCTTAAAAGCAAGTCCATATACTCAACTATCATCTAGTCCTTCATAATTGCTAACACTCACGCAATACTTGTGGTTATGAAGTTTTAATCGGACACAGAGAAAGATAGGGGCTTATAGTTTTGCCCCACAACCTTTTACCTCAAGGGTAATGTCAACAATAATAACTCATGCTCCCCTACATCCAATTATATATATATATATATATATATATATATATATATATATATATATATATATATATATATATATATATATATATATCAGGTTCTTTCCATCATGCTAGGCTTGCAAAAGGATAAAATGAAAAAGGAAAGGTGAAGATCACCGTGACTCTTGCATAAGGTAGAAGATAATAATAAAAGATAGGCCCTTCGCAGAGGTTGCCATGCGCTTTTATGGTTGGATGCATAAAATCTCAATGCGAAAGAACGCCACTTTATATTGCCCCTTGTGATATGAACCTTTATTATGCAGTCCGTCGCTTTTATTACTTACACATCACAAGATTGTGTAAAGCTTATTTCTCCCACACCAATCAATCATACATATTTAGAGCAATTTTTATTGCTTTGCACCGATGACAACTTACTTGAAGGATCTTACTCAATCCATAGGTAGATATGGTGGACTCTCATGGCAAAACTGGTTTAAGGGTATTTGGAAGCACAAGTAGTATCTCTACTTGGTGCTGAGAATTTGGCTAGCATGAGGGGGAAAGGCAAGCTCAACATGTTAGAGGATCCATGACAACATACTTTATCTCAGATATAAGAAAACATAACTCATTACGTTGTCTTCCTTGTCCAACATCAACTCTTTAGCATGTCATATTTTAATGAGTGCCCCCAATCATAAAAGATGTCAATAATAGTATATTTATATATGAAACCTCTCTTTCCTTATTAATTCCTATTAATTGCAATGATGACCAAAGCTATGTCTGCCAACTCCCAACAACTTTTAATCATCATACTCTTTCTATGTGAAGTCATCACTCTCGATAAGATCAATATGAACTCTTTGTTTTCTTTTATCCTTTTTCTTCTTTTCTTTTATTCACTCAAGATCATGGCAAAATAATCAAGCCTTTAACTCAACACTAATCTTTATTATATATAGCTCACAGACTCGATTACATAGAGAGATCATAAAGCAAAAACTCAAAACTAGATCATGCCATAAACTTTATTCTACTAAATCAAGATACTACTAATAGGATCTAACTAAGAAAAACAGTAAAGGTAGGAGTTGTGATTGTGATACGATACCGGGGCACCTCCCCCAAGCCTGGCAGTTGCCAAGGGGAGTGCCCATACCCATGTGATTATGTCTCCTTTGTCGGTGAAGAAAAAGGTGGTGAAGTAGTAGTAGTGGGCTTGCCCTTCTCTTTCTCCAACTTGCGTCTGAGGGTGAAATTATCAATCCTCAACTCATCATTCTCTATTTCAAGCTTTATTATCCTTTTGCATAAAGCCTCTTTGCTTTCTTGCTTGAAGCGAGGGCGAACTGGTTCATCTTCATCTTCCTCATCGGTGTACCATATATATGGATAGGTATCCTTGAATATGTTTTTATCTAAAGGCCGGTAAGAAACTGGGCAATCCTCCTCCGAATCTTGAGACGACCTGTTGATCTAATCTGCAGCGGGGCAGCTCGAAACGAAAACAGAGGATAATTGCGTGATACGGGAGTCAAAACCTTCGGGAGAATATATAATGAATTTTTACCGATCAAAATACGTAACGTGCAAGAAAACAGAGTCCGAAAAGCACACGAGGTGCTCACGAGGTAGGGGGGCACGCCCAGGGGGTAGGGCACGCCCTCCACCCTCGTGGGGCCCTCGTGTCCTTTCCAGACTGCTACTTATTTTTCTATTTTTCTAAATATTCCAAAACGGAGAAATATTGCCTTAAAAATTGTTTTGGGGTCGGTTTACTTACCGTACCACATACCTATTCCTTTTCGGAGTCTGAAACATTCTGGAAAGTGTCCCTTATGTATTCCTCCGGGGTTACGGTTTCAATAATATTGGTTTCAACATTTATGGGATTACCTGAGATATAATGTTTAATTCTTTGACCATTTACCACCTTCGGGTTTGTGCCTTCGAAGTTGTTGATTTTTATGGCACCGGAACGATAGACCTCCTCGATAACGTAGGGACCTTCCCATTTAGAGAGAAGCTTTCCTGCAAAAAATCTTAAACGAGAGTTGTATAGCAATACATAATCACCTACATTAAACTCACACTTTTGTATCCTTTTATCATGCCATCTTTTAACTTTTTCTTTAAACAACTTGGCATTTTCATAAGCTTGGGTTCTCCATTCATCAAGTCAGCTAATATCAAATAACCTCTTCTCACCGGCAAGTTTGAAATCATAATTGAGCTCTTTAATAGCCCAATATGCCTTATGTTCTAGTTCGAGAGGTAAGTGACATGCTTTTCCATAAACCATTTTATACGGAGACATTCCCATAGGATTTTTATATGCAGTTCTATAGGCCCATAATGCATCATCAAGTTTCTTGGACCAATTCTTTCTAGACCTATTGACAGTCTTTTGAAAAATTAATTTGAGCTCTCTATTACTCAATTCCACTTGACCACTAGACTGTGGGTGATAAGGAGATGCAATTCTATGATTAACGTCATACTTAGCAAGCATTTTACGGAAAGCACCATGAATAAAATGTGAACCACCATCAGTCATTAAATATCTAGGGACTCCAAACCTCGGAAAAATAACTTCTTTAAGCATTTTAATAGAGGTGTTATGATCATCACTACTAGTTGGAATAGCTTCTACCCACTTAGTAATGTAATCAACAGCAACTAGCATATGTGTGTATCCATTGGAGGCAGGAAAAGGTCCCATATAATCAAAGCCCCAAACATCAAATGGTTCAATAACAATTGAATAATTCATAGGCATTTCTTGACGTCTACTAATATTACCAATTCTTTGACATCATCACAAGATAAGACAAACTTACGAGCATCCTTGAAGAGAGTAGGCCAATAAAAACTGGATTGCAATACCTTATGTGCAGTTCTATCTCCAGCGTGGTGTTCTCCATAAGCTTCGGAGTGACACTTGCATAGGATCTGTTCCTATTCATGCTCAGGTACACAACGTCTAAGAACACCATCTACTCCTTCTTTATAAAGATGTGGGTCATCCCAAAAGTAATGTCTCAAATTATAGAAAAACTTTTTCTTTTGCTGGTATGTGAAGCTAGGTGGTATGAATTTAGCAACAATATAATTAGCATAATCAGCATACCATGGAGTACTATGAGAAGTACTTATAACATTTAGTTGTTCATCAGGAAAGCTATCATCAATAGGTAGTGGGTCATCAAGAACATTTTCTAACCTAGACAAGTTGTCTGCAACGGGGTTCTCAGCTCCCTTTCTATCAACAATATGCAAATCAAATTCTTGTAGCAAGAGAACCCATCTAATAAGTCTAGGTTTAGCATCTTTCTTTTCCATAAGATATTTAATGTAGCGACCCGACCCGAATGGATCAAGTCTCTGTGCTTAAGTGTCATCCCTGGATCGGTATGCTGACACACACATTACTCGAGGATTTATAACAGAGGTAAATCACATGTATAAAGTAACGTAAATACTATTACCTCAATCCAAATAGCGGAAGTAACAAGGTTGTGGATTCCCATCAACACCAACGGCAAAGTTGAGTGTAGAAATCATAACCCTAACGTATCACTTACTCGTCATCTGAAAAGTCTGCAACATGAAAAGTTGCAGCCCGAAAACGGGTCAACACATGGAATATGCTGGCAATGTAACACATAGAGAGTAATGAAAGAATAAGCTATACTACATGCATATATGGCTGGTGGAAAGCTCTATGGTTACAGTTTTTGCGAAAAGCTAATTTTTCCCTACTGCAAAGGAATAAATTTATTTAACTATCATGGTGGTTGTTAAACATTCAGAATGGTTGACAGCATCCTCAATCCCAATTAAAAGTACTCATTAACAACCCAACAATATTAATTAGAGTAACATGATGAGATTCACATGATATCCAAATACTAGATACTCAAGATTTCCATAACCGGGGACATGGCTAATCATGATTAGTTTATACACTCTGCAGAGGTTTGTGCACTTTTCCCCACAAGACTCGATCTCCTCCGTTTGATTTCTCGCACTACATGGTGTTTGAGAAACGGATGACCGAGACATAGTCTTTCAGAAGCGCTAGCACCTTACATGTGGGTAGACCGTACCAACCTACAACCCCTACATCAGCTAGTCTACCCGTAAGAGTTCGCACAACTTAGTCAACTATGCTAGAGCCCATAGTAGCATGTGGCTGCACACGGAAGTTTCTAGCATGAATAATCTCATGATCCCTTTGAGCACTGGGTGGCGGTCCAAGAAATACAGCAAATCTGATAGAAACCAGGTGCCTCAATCCACCCGGATGTGTGTTTAAGTTGCCACCTTAAATAAACCATTAATTAACAATCTCACATCTGTCATGGAATACACTCACCCAATCCACGTCTACTAGCATAGCATGGCATAATAAGCAAACGTAGAAGTAACTCCCAAGGGTTTGAATATAAATCAGGTAATAGGTACTACCTCAAACTACTTCCCAAAACCCACAATTTAATTAGATCCTAATCATGCAATGTTTGAGGAATAGATCTAATGCATAAAAACTGGGTATGAAAAGTATATGTTCAAAGTGTTACCTGCCTGCAAAGTTGATGAAGATGATTCGCACTCAAAACTCTTGATAGATCTACTCGTCACACTCCGGTCAATCTATCGTAATCAAGCAATAGTAGCCACACATAAGCAATCACTCAAAACAGCGGACCGAACGAAGAAAACGATTCGGAAAACATCAAAACCAAGCAAATAACTCTTGCAACATAAAACAATTTCTAACAGTACCAAAATTATGTGAATTTGGCCTTATCAGAAGGTTTAGGTCAAGAGCTTCGATTTGCAAAAAGAATCAACTGAATCGGAGTTACGAAACTCAAGTTATGATCAAACGAAGTTTGAATTCAAATCTGATCTAATTCAAATTTTAGACTTTCAAAAACATGTTTGAGTTGGATTACTGGAAAGAGGAGATCGTAACGAAGAAGTGGGCATTGGTTTCGTTGGATTTGGACAAACGAGCAAAAAGTTATAGTTGTTTGAAAACCAGGGGCTGATCTGTAAACAAAATACTACAAATAGGTCCCTGGACAGAAAATAAAAGAAAAAGAAAAACCTATTGAGGGAACGTTTGCTGCCGAACGCTAACTAATGAAATCCATTCACTGAAGAGATCTAAACAGAAAACGTTTGTTAAATAACAAAACCTTAAAAAACACCTAAAACCGATCTATATAAAGAAAAACCGGTGGTTTTCTCGGTTTATACCGGGTCGGGAGATGAACCGGCGACGGCGGCGGCTTTCTCCGGCGAGGCGGGCAAACTCCGGTGAGATGGGGCGGCGGCTCCGGCGGTCGCAGAGGACGGCGGAGGCGTCGGGAGAAGCGGCTAGGCGTGAGTGCTGTGATGGCGGCAGTGGTGGACATCGGCGGCGAGGGTGGCGGCTTGGCGGCGGCGCTTGGCGGATCTCGCCGCGGCGCTTGGCGGATCTCGCCGGGCGGCGTGGGATGTGGCGGGCGAGGAGGAGAAGAGGATCCGGCGGCGGTCCCGCCTTTAAAAGCGGAGAGGAGGCGGTGACATGGAGGAGGCAGAGGAGGCCGGAGGCGGCACGGCGCCCATGGCGGCGCGGCGGCGGACTCGGGAGGAGTCCCGGTCGGGGACGGGAGCGACGGGCGACGTGGGCTTGGCCGGCTGGCCTGGCGAGGTGAGAGAGAGAGAGAGCGAGAGAGCAGTGCTGGGCTTCGGCCTGGCGCTGCTCGAAGAGTTTTTTTAAACAAAATTTTCAGAGAACTAAAATAATAAAAACAAAATAACTAAAAAATTTTATATAGGTATATAATATACCAAAATTTTCAGAAAAAGATTTTCTACAAGATGAACATTATTCTAGCTTCAAATAAAATACACACAATTTCAAATAAAACAAAGAGTGCTTCTGCTCTAGAAAAATCCAATGAAAATCATTTTAAAAATACCAAAATGTATTCAAATTTATTTCTCTCCAATTTTCTGATGTAGGGAATCATGTGGTGAAAAATAATTTGAATTCACGGAGATCATAAAATGCAAAATGAAAGTTTGGGGAAGTCCTTTTATTCCCTCTCATTTAACTTTCAAAAAGTTTCGAATTCACTCACTTTCAGTCAGTCAATCAAACAATCAATCAAAACTATCTATTTATTTATAACATTCCAAAATTTAGAATTTTGGGATGTTACAAAACTACCACCCTTAAAATGAATCTCGTCCTCGAGATTCAGAGAGGCTAGCAAGAAATAGGTTAGGTTTGGGGTCTTCAAAATCCATCGATCGTCTCTCGGAGGTGCAGGGTGCTACCACCCTTAAAAACATGGTTCTTGTTCCATCAAAACTCAGATACTCCATCCTTATTGTTGACAGTGTCGGTCTTCTCAGATCTTAAGGATAATTCCTTCTCTGGGCTCTTCCGGTAGTGGCATAACCTTTTCCTCAATTCTTTTTTCCTTTCCTCTTGGTAAGGTTATTCCGAAACTGGGTCCTCTTAGCTGACGGGTCTGGCGCCAATACTAAACATCTATTGGTATCTCATGGTGGTCAACAATTTATGGTTTCTCCTGCAGGAAATGGGTCTGGGTTGAACCTCACCGTATATCCTACGATGGGCAACAGCTGCCGTGTACAAAGGAAAAAAATACTTATACCATTTTAAGGTTCAAACAAGGTTTGGATCGTCGTCTCTCTACTATAGGTAAGTCACTTAGATTTACCATCCCATATAGCAAAGCGAATAATAAGAGTAAGTCGGTATGGTGAACAATCCATCCCGCACCCAAATCATTACCTTGCACATGGTTTAGCGAATCTCTCATTCTAACACTCGGTCATCCTCACAAGCATTGCAGAATTTCTCTTGTCGACGAACCAAGTTCGGATGAATCCATTGATTATGCAAGCCAAACAAACATCTATCGTTCCTTAACAACTCTCAGGTTTTGCGTAAGATCCTATAGAATCGTCGGTTGATAAAGGCATATCCTCTTCCAGGGTTTTTTTTCCTTCACCAAGAATGTGCTTGCTTCTTGGCAGGTCATGGGGCCTGTGGGTTATGGCCCATCTCATCACTTGTAGTCCTTGAACTTATCCTCGGGCTTCTGATCATTATTCCAACTTCCAACTTCCTAGTATTCTTAAATCCATCCAATTGTAATGTCTTCCTTCCTTCTATTGGCACCAAACTAGGACATGATTACTCAGACTCATCATGGAATTTCCATTGATCCATATTTCCAACATCATACCTCCTTTATATCCAATAGTAATTCATCTCTTCATCCTCGTGGGATATCCCACATACCGAGATAAAAACTTATACTTATGAAATCCATACTCCACTTCGTGGAACATCATTATCCTTTCAGGTCAAGCGTCCTTACGGAAATATTGGCCATTTCGCATGGCACTTCTTCAAGCGGGAAGCGTGAAACACATCATGAACTCGACAATTCATGGGTAATTCCAACTTGTAGGCCACTTCTCCCATACGCTCCAAAACTCGTTACGGTCCTACAAATCTCGGGGCTAACTTTCCCTTAACTCCAAATCGTTTAACTCCTCATAGAGGGAACACATGAAGACATGCTCTGTCTCCGATTTCATAGACTACCTCCTTGCGTTTTGAGTCGCATAACTCTTACGCTGGTGAGCTACCTTGATCTATCTCGAATCCACTTAACATTCTCTTGACTCCTTGATCATATTTGGTCCAAACAACCGACGGTCTCCAACTTCATCCCACATCAACGGTGTCCGCTCCTTCTCCCATACAAAGCTTCAAAAGGGCCATCTTCAAGCTGGTGGAGTAGCTTGTTGTTGTATGAGAACTCCGCGTAAGGTAGATTATCATCACTACTAGATCCATAATCTAGCGCACACGCTCTCAACATGTCCTCCAGAATCTGATTGACTCTCTCGGTCTATCCATCTGTCTGCAGATGAAAGGCTGTACTGAACTCTAGCCTAGTACCCAAAGTGTGGCGCAGCTGATTCCAAAACTTTGAGGTAAACCGTGTTCCTCTATCTGATACGATGGTCCTTTGAACTCCATGCAAACATACGATCCTGGTCATATATATCTTGGCCAACTTCGCACTTGTATAGGTGGTTTTCACTGGGATAAAGTGAGCCACTTTGGTCAAGCGAATCAACTAATACCCAGATAGAATCATGTCCCGTTCGGGTTCTGGGAAATCCGGTAATGAAATCCATGCCAAGCTTATCCCACTTCCATTTGGGTATCGACATAGGCTGTAGTAATCTTGCTGGCTTCTGATTCTCTTCTTTTACTCTCTCTGGCACACATCACCTACGACTACATACTCTATGATATCCTTCTTCATACCAGTCCACCAGGAAAACTCCTTCAAATCCAAATACATCTTGGTGTTTCCAGGGCGAATCGAGTATGTTGAGTCATGAGCCTCCTGAAGTATTAACTTCCTGATCTTTGCATTATTAGGCACATATACACGATCCTCGTATCATAAGATGTCGTGCTCATCCTTACGAAAACCTTCGGCCTTTCCTTTGCTCATCCTCTCTTTTACCTCAGCAATCTCTTTGTCATCCTTCTGAGCTTCACGGATCTTTCCCAACAACTTAGACTGAACTTCCATTGCTGCAACAAAACATTTGGGAACAATCTCCAACTGAAGTTCCCTGAGATCCTCGGCTAACTCCTTTGGCAATCCCCCCACTTATGAGGGTATTCATCCTGGTGTTCTTTATGGTTGTGTCCTATTTCTCTACAAAGCTTGCATGCACTTTCTCCATATCATTTCCATAAGGCTTCAACTTCTGGGACACAAGCCGAGATCTTTGGCAAAGTCAACTTAAATTCTTCCCAAGTGGTTACTCCTTGCCATCCATTGATGGTTTGGTACATCCTCCACCAAGTAGCATCACCTCTTTCAAAGCACTGAAGAGCATGTTGGGTCATATACTTTCCAGCTATAGTGTTATTCTCCATATGATCCTCCATGTTCTGAATCCATCGGACTGTCTCCAATTGACTCATCGGTCCAGAAAATACAAGCTCATCTCCATTCATCCTCTATTGGGTCCATGGGTTTGGGGGTGGGATAAGAGAGATCGAGAGGGATGCACACAATACAAACAAAAGTTTTGAAAAGACAGGTTTTATTGTGGCTGTCGGAAAAACATCAAACAAATGACAGCTCACAACCGTCGCATCTAACGCAGGTATATAACAAGGGTTTGGTCTTCTAATGGTCAATAGATCTCAAAGTCATCAAACTCTTCCATTCTTGTTCATGTCTCCGATGGCTTCTTCTGATCATGCTTGTCCTACTCAAGTTCTTTTGCCAGATCATCTCTGTTGTCGCAAAGTCTATCATGGCGTCCTTCGATATTCCGGGGTTACGTTCCAACTTCTGGATTTCAACATCCCCGACATGAACCATGGGCCTACTATCCTTCAGTTCCTGACAAATCTCCGGTATCTCGAGGTTTTGTTCCTCCAGTTTGGCTACTTCAGCTTCTGGATCCTGAGTTCTTCATGAAACGCTTCCTTATCAAATACTGCTTCTTGTAGGTCCATCTTAAACTTCTTGATGTAATGCTCCAGATCCCGGTGTTACATCAGCTAAGGTTAAAACTTCACCTCTTGCTGATAGGTGCTCCATCAGACTTCTACCGTCCAATCCTTCCATGCATATGCATGCTTAACTCAGCACGGTGATAATAGCATAAATGGACGATAACATCATGGATAGCCGTCTTTCTGCTCTTGTAATTTCCATGAGCTATCTCTCCATAGTTGATATCTCCTGCCTTAGGGTTTTCCATGACAGAACTTTGAGTTCTATGCTTCATGTTCCGGTCTTTCTCCGATACACCTTGATCTCGGGTATTGACAGCTTCCATAGTCTGACAAATTCCATAATGGTAGCCTTCCTAGGTTATACAAATCTGGGAATTCTTCAGAGCCTTCAAAATCTCCTAGTCTTCGGAGTCTTCAACAGTTGTAGTTTCCATTTACACGGTAAAATCCTCTTTATTCCAAATGGTCTTAGTTGTCCGATATCTTGTCTTCTTGGAGTGGTTTCATTGGTCAAATCTTCAAGTGCTCAAAAGGGAAAAGGGTATGGTCTCTCTAAAAGGGCATTTTTGAATAAGCTCGGAAGAGAAGAGAGATAAAAGATTCTTTTGAAAAGAAAGTTGTAGAGAAAAATCTTTCCTATGGGCTTGTCAGTTTCTAGGGTCACGTCCTACAGTCAACATGTGCTCTGATAACATCTTGTAGCGACCCGACCCGAATGGATCAAGTCTCTGTGCTTAAGTGTCATCCACGGATCGGTATCTTTGACACACACGAGTACTCGAGGATTTATAAAGAGGTAAATCACATGTATAAAATAACGTAAATACTATTACCTCAATCCAAATAGCGGAAGTAACAAGGTTGTGGATTGCCATCAACACCAATGGCAAAGTTGAGTGTAGAAATCGTAACCCTAACGTATCACTTACTAATGTCGTGCGAAAAGTCGCAACATGAAAAGTTGCAGCCAAAACAATTCGGCACATGGAATATCTTGGCAATGTAACACATAGAGAGTAATGAAAGAATAAGCTATACTACATGCATATATGGCTGGTGGAAAGCTCTATGGTTCTGATTTTTTGCGAAAAGCCAATTTTCCCTCTGCAAAGGAATGAATTTATTTAACTATCATGGTGGTTGTTAAACATTGAGAATGGTTGACAGCATCCTCAATCCCAATTAAAAGTACTCATTAACAACCCAACAATATTAATTAGAGTAACATGATGAGATTCACATGATATCCAAATACTAGATACTCAAGATGTCCATAACCGGGGACATGGCTAATCATGATTAGTTTATACACTCTGCAGAGGTTTGTGCACTTTTCCCCACAAGACTCGATCTCCTCCGTTTGATTTCTCTTTTACATGGTCTTTGAGAAGCGGATGGCCGAGACATAGTCTTTCGAAGCGCTAGCACCTTACATGTGGGTAGACCGTACCAACCTACAACCCCTACATCAGCTAGTCTACCCGTAAGAATTCGCACAACTTAGTCAACTATGCTAGAGCCCATAGTAGCATGTGGCTGCACACGGAAGTTTCTAGCATGAATAATCTCATGATCCCTTTGAGCCTGGGTGGTGGTCCGAAGAAATACAGACAAATCCTGATAGAAACCAGGTGCCTCAATCCACCCAGATGTGTGTTTAAGTTGCCACCTTAAATAAACCATTAATTAACAATCTCACATCTGTCATGGAATACACTCACCCAATCCACGTCTACTAGCATAGCATGGCATAATAAGCAAACGTAGAAGTAACTCCCAAGGGTTTGAATATAAATCAGGTAATAGGTACTACCTCAAACTACTTCCCAAAACCCACAATTTAATTAGATCCTAATCATGCAATGTTTGAGGAATAGATCTAATGCATAAAAACTGGGTATGAAAAGTATATGATCAAAGTGTTACTTGCCTGCAAAGTTGATGAAGATGATTCGCACTCAAAACTCTTGATAGATCTACTCGTCACACTCCTCATCAATCTGTAAGTAATCAAGCAATAGTAGCCACACATAAGCAATCACTCAAAACATCGGACGAGCGAAGAAAGCGATTAGGAAAACATCAAAACCAAGCAAATAACTCTTGCAACATAAAACAATTTCTAACAGTACCAAAATTATGTGAATTTGGCCTTATCGGAAGGTTTAGGTCAAGCTTGATTTGCAAAAGAATCAACTAAATCGAGATTCTGAAACTCAAGTTATGATCGAGCGAAGTTTGAATTCAAATCTGATCTAATTCAAATTTTAAACTTTCAAAAACATGTTTGAGTTGGATTACTGGAAAGAGGAGATCGTAACGAAGAAGTGGGCATTGGTTTCGTTGGATTTGGACAAACGAGCAAAAAGTTATAGCTGTTTGAAAACCAGGGGCTGATCTGTAAAGAAAATACTACAAATAGGTCCCTGGACAGAAAATAAAAGAAAAAGAAAAACCTACTGAGCGAACGTTTGCTGCCGAACGCTAACTAATGAAAGCCGTTCACTGAAGAGATCTAAATGGAAAACGTTCGTTAAATAACAAAACCTTAAAAAAACACCTAAAACCAATCTATATAAAGAAAAACCGGCGGTTTTCTCGGTTTATACCGGGTCGGGAGATGAACCGGCGACGGCGGCGGCTTTCTCCGGCGAGGCGGGCAAACTCCGGCGAGATGGGGCGGCTCTCGTGATCGCAGAGGACAGCGGAGGCGTCGGGAGGGGCGGCGCAGGCGTGAGTGCAGTGGTGGCGGCAGTGGTGGACATCGGCGAGGTGGCGGCTTGGCGGCGGCGCTGGCGGATCTCGCGGCGGTGGCGGCGTGGGATGAGGCGGGAGAGGAGGAGAAGAGGATCCGGCGGCGGTCCCGCCCTTTAAAGCGGAGAGGAGGCGGTGGCGTGGAGGAGGGGGCGAGGAGGCCGGGGCGTGCACGGCGCCATGGCGGTGTGGCGGACTCGGGAGGAGTCCCGGTCGGGGACGGGAGCGATGGGCGACGTGGGCTGGGCCGTTGCTGGGCTGGGCCGGCTGGCCTGGTGCGGAGAGAGAGAGAGAGAGAGCGAGAGAGCAGTGCTGGGCTTCGGCCTGGCGCTGCTCGAAGAGTTTTTTTTTAAACAAAATTTTCAGAGAACTAAAATAATAAAAACAAAATAACTAAAAACTTTTATATAGGCATATAATATACCAAAATTTTCAGAAAAAGATTTTCTACAAGATTAACATTATTCTAGCTTCAAATAAAATACACACAATTTCAAATAAAACAAAGAGTGCTTCTGCTCTAGAAAAATCCAATGAAAATAATTTTAAAAATACTAAAATGAATTCAAATTTATTTCTCTCCAATTTTCTGATGTAGGGAATCATGTTACCCTATTTTCCATATATTTTATTTGTGGAGAAAAATAATTTGAATAAAACTCAAATAACTCCAAATTGAAAATAAATTCAAAAGAACTTCGAATTTAATTCTTTGAAGCTCGCAACTCATATGTCATATAATTTGAAGAAGTCATTTTATCTTCGCTCGTGAAAATCATTGAGTTGCATAAAGTTTCAGAATTGGAAATATTTTCCAAATAAAATTCAAATATTTTCAACACCCCTTGTCATTTAAATAAATGGAAGAAGTCATGTCATCTTCTCTCCAGGGTTTTTGGGGTGAAAAAGAATTTGAATTCACGGAGATCATAAAATGCAAAATGGAAGTTTGGGAAAGTCCTTTTATTCCCTCTCATTTAACTTTCAAAAAGTTTCGAATTCACTCACTTTCAGTCAATCAATCAAACAATCAATCAAAACTATCTATTTGTTTATAACATTCCAAAATTTAGAATTTTGGGATGTTACATTTAATAGCAGCATGATCAGTGTGAATAGTTACTTTAGAATCAACAATATAAGGTCTGAACTTATCACAAGCAAATATAACTGCTAAGAATTCTTTTTCAGTAGTAGCATAATTTCTTTGAGCATTTTCTAGAGTCTTACTAGCATAATGGATAACATTTAATTTCTTATCAACTCTTTGCCCTAGAACAACACCTACAGCATAATCACTAGCATCACACATAATTTCAAAGGGTAAATTCTAATCAGGTGGCTGAACAATAGGTGCAGAGATCAATGCTTTCTTAAGTATTTCAAATGCTTCTACACAGTCATCATCAAAGACAAATGGTATATCTTTTTGTAATAAATTAGTCAGAGGCCGAGAATTTTTTGAGAAGTCCTTAATGAACCTCCTATAAAATTCGGCATGACCAAGGAAACTTCTTATACCTTTGATGTCCTTGGGACATGCCATCTTTTCAATAGCATCAACCTTGGCTTTATCAACTTCAATACCTCTTTCAGAAACTTTATGCCCCAAGACAATACCTTCATTAACCATAAAGTGGCACTTTTCCCAATTCAAGACAAGATTAGTTTCTTCACATCTCTGCAAAACTCGATCAAGATTGCTCAAGCAATCATCAAAAGAGGATCCATAGACAGAAAAATCGTCCATGAAAACTTCACAAATCTTTTCACAAAAGTCAGAGAATATAGCCATCATGCCTCTTTGAAAGGTAGCAGGTGCATTACATAACCAAAAGGCATACGTCTATAAGAAAAAGTACCAAAACGGCATGTAAAAGTAGTCTTTGATTGATCTTTAGCCGACACAGGTATTTGAGAGAAACCAGAATAATCATCTAGAAAGCAATAATGTGTATGTTTGCATAATATTTCTAGCATTTGATCAATAAAAGGTAAGGGGTAATGATCTTCCTTAGTAGCCTTATTTAATTTGCGGAAATCAATTACCATCCTATAACCTGTAATAATCTTTGTGGAATCAATTCATATTTATCATTAGGAACGACGGTAATACCTCCCTTCTTAGGGACACAATGGACACGACTTACCCACTGACTATCAGCAACGGGATAAATTATACCTGCCTCCAGAAGCTTTAGTATTTCTTTTCTTACCACTTCTTTCATTTTAGGATTCAAACGTTGTTGAGGATCACGAACTAGTTTGGCATCTGCTTCCAAATTTTTTTTATGTTGACATAGAGTGGGACTAATGCCCTTAAGATCATCAAGAGTATATCCAATAGCAACATGATGCTTCTTCAGAGTTTTCAATAATCTTTCTTCCTCATGCTCTGAAAGGTTAGCACTAATAATAACAAGATATATCTTCTTTTCATCGAGATAAGCATATTTAATATTATCAGGCAACGGTTTAAGCTCAAACACGGGATCACCCTTAGGTGGAGGAGTATCCCCTAAGATTTCAACAGGCAGATTGTGTTTCAGAAGTATAGGGGATCAGAAAAGAGTCTTGATGACCCACAAGTATTGGGGATCTATCGTAGTCCTTTCAATAAGTAAGAGTGTCAAACCCAACGAGGAGCAGAAGGAAATGATAAGCGGTTTTCAGCAAGGTATTCTCTTCAAGTACTGAAATAAGTGGTAACAGATAGTTTTGTGATAAGATAATTTGTAACGAGCAACAAGTAACAAAAGTAAATAAAGTGTAGCAAGGTGGCCCAATCCTTTTTGTAGCAAAGGACAAGCCTGGACAAACTCTTATATAAGGAAAAGCGCTCCCGAGGACATGATAACCCACAAGTATAGGGGATCACAACAGCTTTCGAGGGTAAAGTATTCAACCCAAATTTATTGATTCGACACAAGGGGAGCCAAAGACTATTGTTGAGTATTAGCAGTTGAGTTGTCAATTCAACCACACCTGGATAACTTAGTATCTGCAGCAAAGTGTTTAGTAGCAAAAGTGGTATGATAATAAAGGTAGCAGTAGCAAAAGTAAAGATAAATGTTTTGGGTTTTTGTAGTAGTTATGTGATAGTAACGGAAAAGTAAATAAGCGAAGAACAATATATGAAAAGCTCGTAGGCAATGGATCGATGATGGATAATTATGCGGATCACGATTCCTCATGCAATAGCTATAACATAGTGTCGGTGTACTAGAGTAGGGTACCCTAGTATCCCGAACTTGTGAGGCAGTTCAGCACCTGCGGCAAGGCTTGCGGGTGACCGCCAAGGTCCTCCGTGGTTCCTTTGGAGCCATTCAAGAACAAAGTATTCAAGCCAAGGAGACAAGGCCCGGCAAGAGGAGCTTGCGGAAGGCCACCGAGGCACCTAGGAGACAAGGCCCGGCAAGAGGAGCTTGCGGGAAGGCCGATGGCGACAAGCTTCGGACGCGACAAAGGAACAACAGCGGCAAAGGCGCTTGCCATGGCAGACTACCACTCTGTACTGCGCTCGGCACATCCACCAGCGTGTCGCATACAGGACCTTTCTAGGCGCAGCGTGGCAAGAGGCTGTCTTGACCAGCGGTCTGTGCATGTGGCGCCGACAAGATTGCCATCGTGGCAAGCGGTGGCGCCTGACGGTCCTGTTTGCCTTTGTTTGGGCGGCGTGAGCGGGCATTTA
The DNA here is from genome assembly GCA_021605205.1 of Aegilops longissima. Taxonomy (NCBI): domain Eukaryota; kingdom Viridiplantae; phylum Streptophyta; class Magnoliopsida; order Poales; family Poaceae; genus Aegilops; species Aegilops longissima. Next base: position 218,924,031 of record CM038678.1, read on the forward strand.
ATGCCTTTGTCCCTGCCGTCAAGGTTAGGTATGATACCTTTGTCAGGTAGCTGTACCAACCGCATTCTTTTCCATTTTACCCTTGTCTCGTTGCCACCTGTCGGAGACCCTTGAGCATATAAAAAGGAGGCCCATGCGCAACGTAGAGGGGGTTCAAAAGGCTCGAAGCCAGAAAACACTCACGCTAGGTCTCGTTAGCAGCTGGAGTGTACTGTAGCACTTAGCGCTCCCTAGCAAGAACTCAATACACTCAGACATGCAGCAGTAGGAGTGTTATCTCTCCGGAGAGCTCCGAAGCTGGGTAAAACTGCTCATGTGCTTCGCCTCGATCTGCTCTTTGTGCGACCTCCGCCCCCCGCCGAACCGAAAGGGGCTCGGTCCGCCGGTCCCATAGGTGTTCATGGGTTAGATCAGTTTCCCCGACATCTTTGGCGCCCCAGGTAGGGGGCGTCGAGGCTGTGTGAACCTGATCCGGCGTTCACACGAGCTAGATCTTCATCTTCTTCATTGACATGCCACCGAAGAAGAAGGCTTCGGCGGCAGCGGATCCGTCCACGTCGATCCCACCACCACTGGAGCAAACGGGTGGTGGGGTAGACGGCGGCGGAAGGACGGCGTCGACGAGGAGCCACGGTGCTGCCAAGTCAAGGACAAGGCTCGCGAGACCTCGGCGTCCGTACATGCACCGCGCCCATCTCGAGGCGCGGGACCGAGAGCGTCATGGTATTCACGGTACCATACGCACGTTGGACCTAGATCGAGCTGGTGGATCTCGGGGCCCTCAAGACCAGCGTGAGCGCCAACATCTTTGGCACGGCGAGGCACGGTCTCTGGGCGGGATCTGCTCCTTCTAACATCGTTAGAAGTCCGAGCATATCCTGCTCCTCGCGCCGTTCGCCATGCCGCCCACCACTCCAGCGAAGCTTTGGCGAGCTCAAGCGCTCTGGATTACCCTCCGGCAGCCGACAAGGTCGGCGAATGGAGGCCACCGTCGAGTCTCATCGGCTTTGCCAATGGCGACACTCCACGGCAGCGAGTACATATCGCTGCCGCGGCAAGACTGCTAGCGCGAGCGGTGGCGGCGAAACGGTGGGGGTGCAACCACCATGCACTCTCCACCCGAAGGCCAAGATCGCCGACTCACGGATCCACCTCGGCAGCGACTCCACCGCGTCGCCGGATCCACGAGCTCGTCGCGATCAGCGCCAAATTCTTCCGAACGAGCAGCAAGAAAGCGCTCGAACTCGCATCGAGCGCCGAAGAGAAGCGCGGCGTCAATCCGACCAGCGGCTGGGCCCTCTGTCGACATGCATGCGCCGGAAGAACGAGCGACTTGCCGTCTGACGCTGTAGGTTGCCCTGCGTTCACTCGTGAGCTGCGGCAAGTCTAGTGGCCCGAAGAAGAATTTCAAGCAGAGCGTACCGAGAAATACGGCGGCAAAGCGCTTTCCGTCGAGTTCCTCAGCATCTACACCATCGCGGTGCAAGCTGCCGGGCGGGGCGACAAGATCCTAGCCAACTACTTCGCTGGTGCTCAAGCCCAATGTCGGATCTGGCTCATGCACTTGCCGGACAACTCCATATCCTCCTGGGCGGATCTATGCCATCAGTTTGTCGGTGCCTTTACAGGCGGCCACAAGCCTCATGGAAAGAGAGCGACCTTCATCTGCTCGCCCAGAAGGAAGGAGAGCCCCTGCGCAAGTATATTCAGAGATTCAGCCGCGTACAGCACAACATCCCAGATGTCCACCCTGTCGCGGTAATCAGCGCATTCCATCAGAATGTGTGAAACCGCAGGATGTGGGAGGAGATGGCGATGTGCAAGATCGAGGCGTCGATGAGCTATCATACTGGCCGACAAGTGTCGCGATTTGAGGAAGGAGAAACTCCGGAGAGAATTTAGAAGCAGGAGGATCTGATAGTGAGGAGGCCGCCCCGGCAAAGAAAAGCCGGCGGCGAAACAACAGGAAGAAGAAAGGCAAAGATGTGCTAGTCGTTGAGCAGTCCGGCAATGGAGGTGGCGCCAAGAAAGCTAAAGCTGGTGGCTCCGGCAAGGAGATTGCCGCTAGCACCAACTGCCAGGCTGTGGCGGTCGCCGACAAGCAGGACGGCACCAACAAACAGTACTGCAAGATCCACCGCACCAAGGGTCATGACCTCCAGAGCTGCAAGAAGGTCGAGCAGCTTGTCGAGCAGTAAAAGGCTGAATCTGACGGCGCGACAAGGAGAAGGCCCAGGAAGGTCTTTGGAGGAGCTAGCAAGAAACGCCCGGCCGGGAGGGCGCTTGCAAGGCAAGGCCAAGCAGCGGCAAGAGACAGACCTCCCGAGGCCGCGACAAGGATGAAGATGAAGACGACGATGAAGACATGGATGATGACGAGACTGATGAGCAGGAGTTCCAGAAAGCCACAGAGGTCTTGTGCGTTGACGGCGGTGCTTCTCTGCATACTTCACACCGCCAACTCAAGCAGTGGATGCGGGAAGTCAATGCGGTAGAGCCATCCGTCGAGTCACGCAAGCCTCTGAAATGGTCCAGCACGCCTATCATCTTTGATATTGAGGACCACCCTGATCGCGTAACTGCGGTCGGGTGCTTGCCGATGTTGGTTTCACCAACTATCCGCAACCTCAAGGTCACTAAGATGCTAGTTGACGGCGGGGCCGGCTTGAACCTGATCTCCTCCGCGGTGCTCCGAAACCCAGATCCACGATGGCGAGCTCGAAGAGACCGGCACATTCAAGAATCAATCCGGGAAGGAGCAAGCGAAGGAAAGATCACGTTGCGGTGACATTTGGCAGCGAGTTGAACTTCAGGACTGAGAGGGTCACTTTTGGCGTTCTTGACTTTCCATTGCCTTATAATGGGATACTTGGCCGCCGTCCGGCACTTCGCCAAATTCATGGCGGCCTCTCACTATGCATACAACATGCTGAAGATGCCAGCCCGATAAGTGTCATCTCGTCCCTGGCGACAAGAAGGATGCTCTTATCTGCGCCGACAATATCTACGGGAAGCAAAGCAGCTGCAACAGATCGCAAGTCACTTGCGCTGAAGCTCCGGCGAAAAAGACCAAGTCCGACAAGAGTTACGATGCCCACTCCGGCAAGGGCACCTCTTCAGAGTGCTGCGCTACCGTCGAGGACGCACCATCGAGCTCCACCGGCAAGTACAAGAAGACGATGGCAGCTCCACCAGAGACCAAGAAGGTGTCCGCCAAGGAGGATGGTGCTGGTGGTACCTTCACCATCAGTGCCGCTCTCGACCCTAAATAGGAAGGCGCGCTCGTTGCTTTCCTGCGGGCGAACGTCGACGTGTTTGCGTGGCAACCGTCTGACATCCCCGGTGTTCCCAGGAAAGTAATTGAGCACCATCTTGCCGTCTGTCCTCATGCATGGCCCGTCAAGCAGAAAGTCAGGAAGCAGGCAGTGGAGCGCCAAGAATTCATCTCAGAAGAAATCAAGAAATTGGAGGCAGCAGGCCTTGTCAGAGGAGTGCTCCATCCTACATGGTTGGCCAATCCTGTAGTCGTGTGCAAGGCAAACGGGAAATGGAGGCTTTGTATCGACTTTACCGATGTTAATAAAGCTTGTCCCAAAGACCCATTTCCCTTGCCGCGCATCGATCAGATTGTTGACTCCACGGCCGGATGTGATTTGCTTTCATTTCTTGATGCATACTCAGGGTACCATCAGATCTTCATGGCAGAAGAGGATGAGGAGAAGACCGCATTTATCACCCCATGTGGCACGTACTGTTTCGTATGGATGCCTTTCGGTTTAAAGAATGCTGGTTCAACATTTGCAAGAGTAGTCCACGACGCTTTTGAACCGCAGATGCACAGAAATGTGGAAGCCTACATGGATGACATAGTGGTCAAGAGCAAGGACAAGGCGACTCGATTCAAGATTTAGAGCGAGACCTTTGCAAATCTGCGCAAGATCAACCTCAAGCTCAACCCGAGAAGTGTGTGTTTGGAGTCCCCTCGGCAAGCTTCTCGGGTTCTTCGTGTCTCGGCGGGGAATTGAAGCCAATCCCGACAAGATCAAGGCCATTGAGCAGATTGAAGCACCGAAGCGTCAAGGATGTACGAAGACTTGCGGTTGCGTAGCTGCTCTCAGCAGAGTTTATCTCTAGGTCTGCAGAAGCGCCCTGCCATTTTTCAAAATTTTGAAAAAGGCAGGTCAATGAAATGGACTCGGAGCGGAGGCTGCGCTGCAGGCTTAAAGAGATACTGTCCTCCACTCAATACTTGTCGCACCTAGGCCACAAGAGAAGTTGCTGCTATATATAGCGGCAACCAATCAAGTGGTTAGTGCTGCATTAGTAGCGGAGAGGGAGGCGGATGATGAGCCGGCAACCACGGCGGATGCATCCAGCGACAAGCGGGGGCTTCACCGGCAAGCTCGGTCCCGACAAAGATGGATCTGCGCAGCGTGTGAGAAGATCTGAGAAAAGAATGGTGCAGCGCCAGTTTACTTTGTCGGTTCCCTTCGCGGGGGCTAGGTCAAGGTACTATGGTGTGCGAAATTGCTTTTCGGCCTTCTCATGGCCTCGAGAAAGTTCGCCATTACTTCCAAGCACATGAGATCACAGTCGTCACTCGCTTTCCATTGAAGAGGATCTTGCAAAATCCGAAGCAGCAGGCAGGATTGTCGAGTGGGCCTTTGGAACTGTCAAGCTTTGGCCTCAAGTTTGAGAGCACCTCAACTATCCAAAGCGAGCATTGGCAGAGTTCATAGCAGAATGGGCGCCAACACAAGACGAAGAAATTCAGAAGCGAGCATCCCGTCAAGAAGGCAAGCAAAGAGTGGCTGATGTACTTTGATGGTGCCTTCTCGCTACAAAGCGCCCGGTCTTGGCGTGCTACTTGTTGCACCACGGAGAGCACATGAAGTCGTAGTCCAGATGCACTTTCCCAAGGAGCAAGCAACGAACAATCTGCAGAGTATGAAGGTTTGCTTGCGGTCTCGAGATCGCAGCAGACCTTGGGATCAAGAAGCTCATTATCGGGGTGACTCACAGCTTGTCGTCCGCCAAGTGAACAAAATTATCGAGTCCATTGATGGAAGCTTATGTTGATGAAGTGAGAAAGCTGGAAGAGCACTTTAACGACCTCTGAGATGGAATATGTTCCAAGAGCTCGAACGACATTCTTGATGGCTGTCGAAGTCGCCGCACTTAAGTTACACAATGGAACCAGGGATCTTTGTGCTCAAGCTGACTCAACCGTCCGTAACGCCATCAACTGGACAGAACAAGAAGAGGAAGTTGATTTGATGACTATTTTCCGTGAGAGCTCCCGAAGCCGCCGCCAAGAAGGTCCCCAAGATCAACACCAAGAGTGCCGAGGAGCGTCTGCTCCGACAAGCCCTAGGGTTTGTTCGTTGAAGCGAGCGCCCCGACAAGTTTTGCTCCGGCAAGCTTGCGGGAGCGCTAACTCGGTGAGCCGCGAGTTCTCGCCGTAGAAGCGGATGTTCCCACAGCAGCAGATGTGCCTTTAGTCCTTGTTGTCGAGCCGCAAGCTCCAGCATGGGCACAACAGATTGTCCATTTCCTTCAGACAGGAGAACTTCCCGAAGAGCAAGAAGAAGCGGAAAGAGTAGCCCGGTAGTCAAGTATGTACCAGTTTGTCGACAACACACTGTATAGAAGAAGACTCAACGGCGTGAAATTGAAGTGTATTCACCGGGAAGATGGACAAAAGCTGTTGGCAGAGATACATGGAGGCATATGTGGTCACCACATTGGCGCAAGAGCACTTGCCGGCAAAGCATTCCGGCAAGGTTTCTTTTTGCCGACAGCCCTCCAGGATGCAACTGCACAAGTAACCAAGTGTGAAGCGTGCCAGTTCCATTCCAAGCAAATACACCAGCCAGCTCAAGCTCTCCAGACAATCCCTTTATCCTGGCCATTTTGATGCGGGGATCGACATCCTCGGCCCCTTTCCCGAGCTGTCGGGGCTTTGAGTACTTATGCGTTGCAATCGACAAGTTCACAAAGTGGCGGAAGTGGAAGCGATGAGGAAGGTGACAACACGATCGGCGATCAAGTTCTTGGTCGATTGTTTGCCGTTTGGGATCCCTAACAAGATCATCACCGACAACGGCACGCAATTCCACGAGCCGCACCTTCATGCGATGCGTCCAAGATCTTGGCACCAAGGTGCGCTTCGCTTCATTGCCCATCCGAGAAGTAACGGTCAAGTGGAGAGGCGAATCTTTGAAGTGCTGCGTGGACTCAAGACCAGGACTTTCGACGGGCTGCACAAGTGCGGAAGAAGCTGGATTGAGGAGCTGCCGGTGGTTCTTTGGTCGATCGGGGCGACGCCGTCGAGCCACCGGCGGACACCTTCGCTCTAGTCTATGGAGCGAGAGGCAGTTCTCGCCACGGAACTCGTATACGGGTCACCTCGAGTGCTCGCTTATGATGAGCTTCGAGCAAGAGCGGTTTGCGACAAGATGGCCTTTGCTCCTTGAGGAGGACCGTCTTGAGCCGCTGACGAGCTGCTCGATACCAGCAAGCTTTGCACCGCTACCATAGCCGCAAAGTTAGTGCCAGAAGTCTCGAGGAAGGCGACCTTGTTCTTCGGCGCGTTCAGTCCGCCAAGAATTCCAACAAGTTGACGCCAAAGTGGGAAGGCCCTTACCGGGTAAAACGAGCCACTAGGCCTGGCGCTGTCCGCCTTGAGACCGAAGATGGCATTCCGGTGAGCAACTCCTGGAACATTGAGGATCTTCGTAAGTTTTACCCGTAGGGCGCGGTTGCCGGAACCTGTTCCGGCAACCACCTTTTGTACAAGTCTTTCCAATGTTGCATGTAATCCTTTGTACAAAGCCGGGCGCAGATCCCGTGCATAAGTAAAGCTCATGTGCTCCGCACATCTTGTCAATTTCATGCTTTCTACTGTATTTTTGCATGCGTTATCTGACACTTTGTGCAGCACCTACCCCCGATAAGCAATAACGAGCCGCAAGGCTCCATATCTTTATTTTCTCTTCTTTCTCTTTCTCAAAGAAAGGAAGGTTCCTCGCCCACAAGTTTGCGGGGAAAGGAGAAGATAATGGTGTGGACCAAGTGTCGCTCGAGGAAGTTTAAGCCTTACCGGGAAGCAAGCGACGAGAAAAGCTAAGTTGCTAAAGTTTGAGCAATCAGTTTTAAATTTTTAAGTTATTCTCCTCGAGCGACCGTACTTTGTATGGAAAACCTGTGTGGAGGAACCAACTCGTGGCTAGTTGCGCCCTTACTTTGTTTGAGTCCGCTCAACAACTTAAGTGAGCTGCGACTAGTTGCGACAAGGTTGCTTATCGGAGCGGCACCGCCAAAGACAGGCTCTTGACGTCCCGCACTCAGCGCTTCATGACTAAGGGGCTCGCCGACAAGTTCCCTAAAAGCGTAGGGCAAAAACATACAAAGGAAGAAATCAAGTAAAGGAAATAACATAGCAATCACTACCCAAAATAGAGTTATATTACAAGATAGCTTGTCGCAGCTCTAATAGATTTTTCTCATAACATGACCAGCAGCGACAAGAAAAAAAGAAAGCAGGCGGCCTAATCACGCAGTCGCCCTCAACCCTCTTGATCCGCTCACCCTGTCCACGATGGGTGCGACAAGGGTCTTGGCGCTTCCACATCGACATCCGGCGGCAAGGACACAGGGGCGTTGGTGAGGTTGAGGCACTGGATTGCGGAAGGCCACCTTCATCGGCACCTTTTGAAGAGCTCCAGCGCAGATCAGGCGTGACTCGTCGGCCAGCTGCTTTGGGATCTCTTCCGAGTCGTTGGAGGGCCGTCCTGCGCCTTTGAAGAACAAGCTGAGCTTGGCGCTGGGTTGGAGGTGCTCATCGGAGGAATACCCAGGTCCTCCATCCCAGCTGCGCCAGCTCCACGTCGATGGCTGCAGCAACATCCACGAGACCTTGGTCCGGTGCTCCACATTCTCCCTAAAAGTGTTCAGGCGGCAGCAGCACTCGCTATAGCGCCTCGTCGGCCTTGATCTTCTCCTTCAAGGCCACCTCCTGCCCCTGGCACCGTCCAACGTCTGAGAGTCAAGGTGGTGGCTTCAACTCAAGATCTGCGTTGGAGTCCTTGGCGGTCTTGAGCTCCTTGCTCCTCTCGGCGAGGCAGCCTGCAGCTTCGCCAAGAGTGTAGGCGTCCTTCTCGCGCTCATGCTTGAGTGCAGCAAGCTTCTCGCCGCTCTCCTTGATTGGCCTCAGCTGCATCACCTTGCCGTCTCGGCTCCTTCTTGGCGGCCTCGGCGGCTGCGGCAAGCATCCTTTGCTTCCTTGAGAGCCCGCCAAATGTTTGCTCGCTGCGTAAAGATCCTCCTCGTGGCTGTCAAGATTAACCTTCCGCTGCGCCAACTTCGCCTTCTGCGCAGACAGCTTCTCGGCAGCAAGCATTGTTGCTCTTCAACTTCAGCCTTCTCGAGGAGGAAGGCTTTGCGCTCCTCGGTGATTTGCTCCGCTCCTTTGCGGGACGGAGAGCTTCCTGGTTGAGGCCCCGGAGCTCCTCCACGCGCCTCTCGATGTCTGCTCCCGCCTTCGCGACAAGCGCTTCTCGGGATTCCAACTTGGCCTGTCGGGCGCGGTAGAGTGACAACAGCTTCCGCAGCAGCTGCTCCTCCTCAGAATCGCCGCTGCTGCTGCTTGGCGCGTCGACCAGCGTCAGCCCAGCGGAGGCGAGCAACTCTTCATCAAAAGTCTCTCCTTCAATCGGCGCTCTGGAGCTCGACGCCCAGGGGAGCTTGATGAAGACGCCATCGCCGGCCTTCAAATAGGCGCCGGGCTGGGGCTCTTGAACTGACAGCTGCGGTCGGCGTGGCGCTGGCGCTCCTGCGCCTCGGGGCCGTCGGTCTGTCCTTGGACTCCTCGCCCGGCTCTGCGGCGGCAGCTTTGGCGACCTCTTCGCGGCAGGATCATCAGCGCCCGGCTTCCTCTTGGCTGACAATGGTGTCGTCGATATTGCAGCGTGAGTCCTCCTCGCCGGCGACCTCGGTCTCCATTGGCTCTGTGGCGAGATGGATCGGCGACGGAAAAGAAAGAAAAGTCAAGCAAATATCCAAAAAGAAAATCAGAAGAAGAAGAACACAAGGGAAGTTTTCGGCGAAGGATTACATGCTAGGATCTGCGATCGTGGTCTCAACCACCGGAGGGTCATTTGGTGCTATCCCTTGCGGAGAACCGTCCCTTGCGGAGAAGTCTCCATTGCCGGGAGGCGCTCCTTGCGGGGATCCTCCTTGGCGGTGTGGTTGGCAGATGGCATTCGGGGCGGCTTCCGTGCACTCTGGTGAGCTGCTGCTGCTCCTACACAAATCAGCGATCAGATATCGGTGAAGAAGAGCACCCATGCCGCTGGCAGCGGGAAGTAAACCATATACTTCAGCTGGGGGGCTGCGCTGGGCTACTTTGAGAAGAGTTGCCGCGTCCGCTAAGGTGGTGTCAGACGCGCTCCCTACTGCCATGGTGGGTTCGTCCTCGATGACAACCACGGGACCTTAGCTCTCTTGACGCTCTCTAGGCCAGCGTCACGAAAGGAATGGGTTGAGTGAAACAAATCAGATACAAGACAAAGCAACAAAATCGAAGAACTACAAGCACGAGAAAAGAATCTTACTCTTCTTCTTCCTCGTCGGAGCTGAGCGGAGAGATCAAATTCCAGCTCGCCTCCGGTGCGGCGAGGCGGAGAGTGGGTTCCCTTGGCCGCTTGGCGGGAGCGAAGCGGTGGTGGGGAGGGCCGCTCCGGTTGCCATGATAGCGTGAGGTGCTCCAGCGGCAAAGCGCTTGCAGCGGTGGAAGCGTCACCACGGGCGCGGCTGTTGTTGCCCGTCTGCCGCCCGCTACATCTCCGGCCTTGCGAAGCGCCTTCTTGGTGGAGCTGGGGGCTCCGCTTCGCGGCAAGCTGTCGAAGGAGGAGGAGGCGCCCTCGGCGGCTCGCTCGACTCAGCTTCGGGCCCGACAAGCTCTTCCTCGCCGGCAAACTCCCCTCGCTCGACAAGGCTTGCCGCCTCCGCTGCCTCTGCCTCCTCCACGGTGAATCCGAACTCGCCCGCGGCAGCGGCTGCTGCCGCCTCTTCCAGCCTGGTGGCGATGCGCTGCATCTCATCATCGGTGGTGTCGCGGGTGAGGCTCTTTTGTTCGTCGGGGCGGACCGGCACTTCTACCAGGTTGTCAAAGAACTCCCGCACGACGTCATCTGCAGGCTCTTGCCAGGTTGGGACAATTCCATGCGAGTCGCACAGTGTCATCATTGCACGGATGCGGTCGAGTGAGGAATTGTTGCAGAGCGGAACGACACCCCTCGGCAACCTGAACATTTCGGGATGATCAGGATCGGGCTTGAACAACTCCAAGAGCATCGCGTCCAGTTCCAAGACGGTGAAGTTGAAGTTGAGGCTTGGGCGCAGCCTCATGATATCCGCCGCGTTACGGAACTCCCGGCGGATCTCCTCCTCTCCTGCAAAGGGGCGTCTGTGGCGAAGAAAGTCTCGCGCAGCGGTGCCTCTGATGAGCCAGCAAGCTGAGGCGCAAAGATCCGGTGGCGGCAATTTTAGCCTAAGCGTCCTCCGAACCACGTTGCTCCAATCGTTGCAGCGCACTATTGGGGTTTGGTATTTGGGCGGTAAAGGCTGCGGGTTCTCCTCAACAATCAACACCAATCTACCTCCATTCCTCCCACTTGCTTTGTGGAGCTCTCCCTCCAGATAAGCTTCCTTCTTGCCAATCCTCGAGATCCAAGCGATTCCGCCGGCAAGGGGCTCCCCTCTCTCAACTCGGGGCATAAAGAAGTGGCGGAAAAGAGCTACGTTTGGATGGACTCCGACAAAGTTTTCGCAGAGATGTGCGAAAACTGCCATGGTCAGAACAGCATTGGGGGTGAAGTCAAGGAGGAGAAACCCGTAGGTGTTCATGATATCGCAGAAAAATTCAGAGAAAGGCGGGCGAGCCCGCGATGAAACAGCGAAGAAAGGTATCCATTCGGAGCTAGTTCAAGCAGCAGCTGGGAGTACCGCCGATGCGCGGATGCGCTCGCGTCTCCGTCGACCGGAAGAGGTAGTAGTACTCCCTCGGATCCTTGGCGGCAAGCTGAGGGGAAGATTGCCGCTCCTTTCGCAGCGCCCGCGAGCCGCTGCGCCTCGGCCGACTTCGACCTTCCCTTGTCGACTTCGAGACCATGGCGGAGGTGGTGGGGAGATCGGCGGCGCTGGTGGTGGTGGCGATGGGGGCGGAGCGCTGCTCTCTTTTCAGCCTTGGGAAGAAGGGGGGGAGCAGCGGAAGTTCTCGAGATTGGACAGCAACTGGCGAGGTGGGAGAACTGCCCCTGTTTCCCCTGCTTATAAAGAGGGAGGGGGCGGACGTTCCGCCTTTCCGAATAAAGAAACCACCCACGATCTCTCCGAGCGACGCCGCATTCGGACGTGCCGTTCGTGGAGGCGTGGTGGGTCCGGAGTGAGTTCTGGCGTAACCCAGCCGCGCTGCGTGCCCGTGCCCTGTTTTGGGCCTGGCCCAACAACGCTTCGGCACCGTGTGGCCCAGGCTCGGGGCTCTGTCGGTGTACTAGAGTAGGGGTACCCTAGTATCCCGAACTTGTGCCTGAGCAGTTGCAGCACAGCGGCAAGGCTTGCCGGGTGACCGCTTAAGGTCCTCTGTGGTTCCTTTGGAGCCATTCAAGAACAAAGTATTCAAGCCAAGGAGACAAGGCCCGGCAAGAGGAGCTTGCCGGGAAGGCCACCCGAGGCACCCTAGGAGACAAGGCCCGGCAAGAGGAGCTTGCCGGGAAGGCTGATGGCGACAAGCTTCGGACGCGACAAGGCAACAACAGCGGCAAAGCGCTTGCCATGACGGACTCACCACTGGCCTGCGCTCCGGCACATCCACCAGCGCGGTCGCCCTAGGACCTTTCTAGGCGGCGTGGCAAAAGGCTGTCGGACCAGCGGTGTGCTGATGTGGGCATGACAAGATTGCCATCGTGGCAAGCGGTGGCGCCTGACGATCCATGTTTGCCTGTTTGGGCGGCGTGAGCGGGCATTTAATGCCTTTGTCCCCTGCCGTCGGGGTTAGGTATGATACTTGTCATGCGGTAGCTGTACCAACCGCATTCTTTTTCCATTTTACCCTTGTCTCGTTGCCACCTGCCTGAGACCCTTGAGCATATAAAAGGAGGCCCATGCGCAGCGTGGGGGGTTCAAAGGCTCGAAGCAGGAAAACACTCACGCTGGGTCTCGTTAGCAGGCTGGAGTGTCTTGTAGCACTCAGTAGCTCCTAGCAAGAACTCAATACACTCGGACAAGCAGCGGTAGGAGTGTTATCTCTCGGAGAAGCTCGAAGCTGGGTAAAACTGCTCGTGTGCTTCGCCTCGATCTGCTCTTCGTGCGACCTCCGCCCCCCGCCGAACCGACAGGGGCTCGGTCCGCCGGTCCCATAGGTGTTCGTGGGTTAGATCAGTTTCCCCGACACATAGGGTGATATAGAACTAGCTCCAATTCATCGATGTAATGTAGGCATGTATTCCGTAAATAGTCATACGTGCTTACGGGAAAGAACTTGTATGACATCTTTTGTCCTACCCTCCCGTGGCAGCAGGGTCCTTACGGAAACTAAGGGATATTAAGGCCTTCTTTTAATAGAGAACCGGAACAAAGCTATCGGGGGTTGGGTGCGACATATGCCAAAGGATGGCTTATCATGGTGGGGCGAGTAGGGCGTCGCGGTGCACAGAAGCAGGGATGAGGAGAAGGCATGCACGGCGGATCTTACCCAGCTTCAGGGCTCTCCGTGGAGATAATACCCTCTTGCTGCTCTCTGGTCTCCATGATCACTATGGCAAAGTGGGTACAAGGTTGTTCCTTGAGCTGTTAAAGGTGAGGAAGGAGAAGAACCATTAGCTCTTCTCTTCCCTCTATGTGTGTCTAAAACTATTGGGGTCCAACCTCTTGCATGGGTGCCCAGGGGTTTATATAGGCCTACCCCGGAAGTCCTGGCAGTAATCCGGTGGCGCGGGTCCCAGCCATCTGTCTCTCAGGTCGTCGTCTTCTCCGCCATTCTGCTGGGAGCTGCCAGCCGGGCCCGGCATGGGGCCGGCAGGCCTTGTCCGCCGTGGGGAGTCTTGCCGGCTTGATTACTATAGCCAGCGCCTCTAATGGCTGCTGCTTAGTCACGGGGTCATAGCTTAGCAGTGCCGCCCGCTGACGAGCGATCACATTGCCATTCCTGTCTTGTCTAGTTAATGGCGTCGCGGGGAGCCCGTGGGAGGGCGGCCGACTCTGAGGAGCCGACTCCCAGGTCCAGCTTGTGGCGCTCTCGCCGTCTTACGCACCCAGCAAGACGAGGCGAGGTCCCGCCGTCTACGGGTCGTGCTGATGAGCCATCGTGGGCTCGGGCGCCGTCCACAGAGGCTGATGTCCCGGGCAGCATGTAGCGATGCCGCGTCGGATGGAGATCTTCGTTGATGCGGCACTGCTGTGGCCATGCCTACCCGCCGTGAAGCAGGCGAGGATGGGTCAGCGTGTTGCCGCACCTTCCGTCCGTAGTTGCATAGGCGGGAGGTGGTTGGAGTCGCGGGCCGACTCCCCATAACCGCTTCTCTGGAAGCCGCCGATTGAGGTCGGCTTATCTGAAGCCGTCCACAGGACTTCGGCCGTGAGGGCAGTCGGCGACCTTGCCTGATTCTCAAAAGCGGCTCTTCGTCTTGGGGTCTTGAGGCGCAGCCTGCCCGTTGTCTTGAAAAGTCCGGGGCTCCGGGTTGGCCTACCGTGGCACAATACTCCGACAGTAGTCCCCGAAGCTGGTGGCGCCCGAGGCAACATTTCAAGAGCCTCAACAGTTTCATCCTTACAGTGGAAGAATCTGGGCTTGCTTCTTCGTCTTCCTCTAGGCCGACTAAGCTGAGTCGGACTCGCGGAAACCGTCTTGCTCATAAAGGGTTTGAAAGTCGTAGTGGGATCCGAGCGGCGTGCCTTATAAGCTTCGAGCAGCTGCCCGTTGCGGACCCGTCGCGTGGCGCCATGCCTGCTGGGTCGATCTGCCCTGCAGCAGACAGGACAGGCCGTCGGCCGGGCCCCGCCACTACCACCGCCCGGCATGCGAGCGGATCCGTTCGCGGCCGTCTTGGCGGTTAAGGTCCCCGTTATAATTGCTGCGGATAACCCGTGGGTTAAATCGTAGAGGCGTGGGGTCGGGCGCGGATTCATCGTCGTCCGCCCTTCGACTTCTCGGCCTATGAGCCTATAAGTAGGCGGGGAGGCGGCCAAACGCGCCCATCTTCTGCTTCCCCAGCTTCCTCTTGCCTCTTCTTCTTCTTGCGTCGTCGCGCCGAACCCGCCACATGTCGCGGCGATGAGCTCTTCCTCACCGCTGCACTCTGCCCGCCGCGCTCGGCGTGTGGGATAGCTTCTGAGTGGACAACGACCACATCGAATTCCTCACTTGAACCGCGCCGCCTCCCGGCAAGAGCCTAGTCACGGACCAGCGCCTTGGCCCGGAGAAATGTCGTGGCGCGGAGGAGGCGGCCGGTCGTATTCCGCTCGCACCTCATCGCTGGCCTAGGGGCTGCCGGCGGCGGTTTCTTCAGCGCCTTCTTGGGTTCCACGGGCTCGGCCGCACCACCTCACTCCATCTGATGGTGCTGCTGGCTGCCGCGCCACCTGTCACGAAGGCTTCCTCAGCGTTCTCCCACCATCGAGTTTGTGGGGAATTCTTCGATCAAGCTCGCAGCTGCGTCGCGGCGTCTGCGCTCTGTCGGCACCTTCATCGCGATCACGGAGATCGGTGGCCGACAACCCGTTCCCACCATTCCGCCGATCAAGTCGGTGAAGATGCAGCCGATCCTATTTCTATGTGAAGAGCGTCGCTCGGAAAATGCGTGGGTCAATCTGCTGCCTTGCGAAGCCAGCGTCTTGTGGGAGGCTCCCGGCTGGTCCCACCAGCCGGGGCCGACTCTGCTGGTGCCGCCGCTGTCATGGCGACTCCAGTCTTGGCGATCGGAGGGCTTGACGAGGAGCCGACCTTTAGCCACCTTGTGGCAGCAAAGTCCTTCCGCTCAAGGCCGACCTCATCGATATGTCGGATGGCGGCCACGGGACCTAATCGGTTGTGCTCAAGGACATGCCTCAGCGGAGGTGGCGGACCACGTGAACTACATTCATGAACTGCAATCTCACGGTGGATTAGCGAGTTCGACAAGAGCTTCATGCTCATGCGCCAACCCCGCATGTGGTAAGTCGTCTCTCTTCCTCTTCTGTTTTCTTTTCAGCCAAATCTGACCTGTGATCTTTTTGGTTTTTGAGTTAGAACCCCTCATGCAGCCTTCAGCGGCACCAAAGGGGCCGACCCGTGAGTTCGTCCCGACGAGGCGGAGGGAAGCGTCGGCGACCTGACTTGGACGTGGCGATGGGCGACAGCCGGGAGGAGGAGGAGGAGCTGGCGACTTCAGGCCCTCGGCTACCTTTGCGCCTAGCCTGAAGATGGCGAGCGAGAAATCGCCCAGCGCCACCAGAGGGTCGGCCAGCCGAGCACGAGTTCCTCCGCCCGGCTTAGGTGGTCGGCGTATGCGCCGGGCGGGCCGAGCTTGGCGGCAGTCGTCGAGTTCAGAAGGGCGGCCGCGCGACCAGCGGAAGAAAGCGATGCAAAGTCTAACCGCTTCCGCCAAGAAAGTGAAAAGGCGCCACTGGTCTCAGCGTAAGTGCTTCCACTTTTGTCTTGTTTATTACTGGTGAATCTTGTCCAAATCTTTTACCGTCTTCCTCGCGCCATCGGGCTCCCTTACCTTAGAGAGGTCGCGCCGCCTCCGTCATGGAATTCGGCAGGGCGTCGCCACTACTCGGCGGATTGACCCGCCGCCGACCTCGGGGCGACAGAGTGAAGCAGCAGGAGAAGCGGCGAGGAAGAAGCCGCCTGCTGGAGGAAGGCGGAAGCGGCGGCCTCCGCCTAGGAAGCTGGATGAGGCGAAGCCGCCGTCGCGTCAAGCGGCGGAGCCGAAGGCAGCAGCCTCAATTGGCGTTGCTCGTCAACCGAGCTCCAGCGCCGCGCCGCCCGGAGTTCATGGGGCAGGCGGAGGGTGAGCGTCGAGTTCCCCATCATGGAGAGGAAGGCAGCGAGACCTCCATGTCGGGCACGGCCGTGCCGCCACGCTACCTCCGCCGCCGTGCTGGAGGCGCAAAGGTAAACAGCAAGCGGACCGCTTGATGCCGCCGGCCCAGAAATGAGACCGTGGCGAAGCTGCTCCTTCAAGTGCCTGCCGGTGTGCGCCGTCTCGAAAGCGATTCGGCGTAAGCCCCTTAAGAACCGGCGCCCTTGCTTCGGCCATCCAGATGCCGGCGACAAGCGCCAGCGCCCGTTAGGTGAGTGCGAGAAGCGGCACAAGCCGCATTGAACCGAGCGCCACGGGCGTTCAGGGAAAGCTGCGAGCGAGCGGCGCCATTGAAACTGCAAAAGCGCTGGCGTCGCCAACCGCCGTTCGGGTATGCTTTCTTCTTTGAGTTTGTTTTCTTTTCTTGTTCTTCTCTATGGGGCGCGCCAGCCACCTGGGTCTAGTCCCGGGTTTCGGGCTGGCTGCTGAGCAGGCGGCTCGGAACTCCATCTGGCGAATTCAAATTTTACCTTTGTATGAAATGCTTATCATAGGAGTATCACAACCTCAGCGTCCTGCCTTCAACCGCAATGTTGAGGAGCTGGGCAGCGGACCACCATTTTGTCGAGGCAGGGGTGAGTCTTCTTTCTTCTTCCAGTAGGGCGCTAAGCTCATCCAGCGGGCTATAATCCCGAGATTCGGGCCATTGCTGGCGATCGGGCGGATCTTCAACCTTCTTAGTTGGCGACTAAGCGTCCTTTTCTTTTTATTCTTGAGCCAGCGCCACTCTCCGGCGGCAGCTGGGCGAGGCCGACACCGCCTTGTAGGCCAAGGGGAGGAGTGCAACAAGCTCGCCCTTGAGCCGCGACCTGCTGGCTCGCAGTGGTGGCCGAACAAGGAGATGTAGAAAGGCGCAAGGCAGGCGGAGAAGAAGAGGTTGCTCTCTGGCCGAGTTAAAGCGAAGCGCTCCTCTGGACCAACAAGGAGGCTGACTTACCTCCGGCTTCCATGAAATCGAGGACATCGTCGTGGTGAGTTTCTTTACTTTCCTTCTTTGAGCCGCTGACTATAGAGTCGGGCTGACTCTCTGATTTTTGACTTGTTTCCTTTTCGTCTTGGCAGACTTCTTCCCGGCCACCCATGACGGCCAATCAAGCCATCGAGGCTGATCGCGAAACGCGAGAGGGCAAATGGTGCGGTGCTGCCAACACCCCGGACCCTTGGCGAGCAGCCACGAGCGCCGAGGCTCGTCTGCATGTGACCCCGCCAGATGTTCGCCCGGCTTCAACGTAGTCGGCGCCCAGCGTCGCTGCCCTATGGCGAACATGCGGTTCTACATGCACTCCCGGCGGACTGCCCGGTAGCTGGAGGTCATGGCTGGCGTCTTGAGAACTGGAAGGGTTCCGTGGCCCAGGGCTGGAAGCGTCCGGGCCTTGGAATTCATCAAAGGCGTGGTATCGGGGCTGGATCTGGACCGGCTGGCAGCGTTCGGTCGAAGGCAAGCGGAGCTGCTGGCTGCGGAAGATGCCCTCATTGAGCGTCTGTGGCGTCGCCGACTACACGGACACCAAGCATCTTCGTCCACTGAGCGAGCTGAGGGCGGCGGGGAAGCGCCGCGGAGTGGTTCGGGATGAACGGATTATAGCGACGAGGACTTCGGCGGAGGTGATCGGCTCAGCGCCGAGGAAAAGGCGGCGGAGGGCGGAGGTGAGGCGGGCGCTAGAAGGCGGAGCCGTGGTGAGCCTCAGCTCGGCTGCGCCTCTCGGCAGGCGCGCCCGACTAGGCGGCTACCGCCCGAAGATGATCAGCGAGACTGCAACCCGGCCGCCCGCCCGCGACACCGCCGTCTCCTCCGGCCCTCAAACCCGTCTGCCGCTTCCTAGGCTGCCGTCCTGCCCTTTTTTATCTGCTTTAATAGTCTTTGAAAAACTTGTTAGTCGCACAATTCCACCCGGGGTGTATTTTGAACTTCTGCTTGAAGATTCGGCCAAGGGCCTATGCTGTGTAAATATTTATCCTAATTCTATCTTTCCTTGCTCATGGCTCCTATGGCTTCTACCTTTGCCGCCTTCCCTTAGTCGCCGCCTTGCCAATCGGACAGCCGCTCTGCGAACTGCCGTTTGGATCAAGTGCTTGGCTACTCTTGGGAAGAGCAAGTATAACCATTTTAGAGTCTTTTTAACAAGTTGGATAGAAATCGGCAAGCCGACTACTCAAAAGTAAACTGCGAAGAAAGCTGAAACCGGCAAGCTATGTTTATGCTTTGAGTCATAGCCATTTTTCATGTGGGTGCCCATTCTTCCTTACTCCCAAACAAACAGTCACTGCAAGCTGCGACTTCTGACGAGGGCGGCTTAGTCACCACACACTACTTGTCATGCGGAAGCATTCCATGGCATGGTAGCGGCGAGTACCGAGACGACTAGTCGAACCCGGTGCCAAGAAGCATAACAAAAGAGTAACATACTCATGGGCATAATTCTTAACATCACTGATAAAAAAAGGCAGTCCCGAGCTCGTCTCGAAGGCCCAATCTTAGTACTTTAATACAAAAGGTAGCTGTATCAGCGGTAAAATCTTGGAGAAGATTTGCATTCCATAGTCATTCCGTCTCCTTGCGGAGTCGTCCCTCTTGCGTGCTCGGGGCTTACGGCGTCGATCGGTAGTAAGTCGTTACTTGACATTCTTTGATAATGAAGAGGCCTACCAAAGCGCCCGACAACTTGCTGCTGGCGGCTGTTCGCCCGGATCGGTCGGAGCACAAATTAGCCCTCTTGGAAAGATCTCGGCTGACCTTCTGTTGTAATGCGGCTTGAGCTCTGCTTGGTAGATGTTGGACCGGCTGAGTGCCAATAGCAGACCCTCTTCCAGCAGATCGGCGCCGTCTGGGCGTGCTTCTTACGCTTCCTCCTCGGTGTACATGGTGACTTCGCGGGAGTCAAACTCTATGTCCGTTAGGATGGCGGCTTCAGCACCGTGAAGCGAGGAAGAAGGGTGTGAAGCCGGTTGACTTGTTTGGTGTCGTCACGTAGACTCGGAGGGCGGTGGCAAATCATCAAGCCAACAGCGGCGAGCGCTCCAATGGTTCGACCGATCGAGGCTTGATGCGGATAGGATGAGGGCCGTTTGCTCGCTCCACTGGCTGTTTGACTGCGGATGGGCGGATGCTAAGTCGGTCGGATGCCTTGTGGCGGCGAGAAGCGGGCGAGCGCCTTTGGCAAAATTTGTGCCATTGTCGGTGATGATGCTGCGTGATGTGCGCCGTGCCGAGTCGTGATGTCGACGATGAAAGTCACTGCAGTTGGACCATTCAACTTCTTGATGGGCTTTACTTCTATCCACTTGGTGAACTTGTCCACCGCGACAAGTAAATGAGTTAGGCCACCTCGTGCTGCTTTGAATGGTCCTACCATGTCGAACCCCAAACAGCAAAGGGCGGGCCGATGGGGATAGTCTTGAGTCACGAGCCGGCTGATCTGACTTGAAGGCGGAACATCTAGCACCTTGCACTTTTGCACTAATTCATTGGCCTCTTCTAGGGCAGTTGGCCAGAAGAAACCGTGTCGGAAGGATTTGGCGACGAGTGCTCTTGAGGCCGCATGGTGGCCGCATTCACCTTGATGAATGTCTTAGAGAATCGCTTGGCCTTGCTCGGCTCGGCCTGCGCTGGTAGGCGCCCGATGCTGCTGCTGACCAACTCTCTGTTGACTATGGTGTAGGCTGCCGCTCGGCGTTGTACTTCCGAGCCAAGATTTCGTCGGTTGGTAGCTCTCGCTCACTAGGAACTTGAGGATGGTTTGGGCCCATGAGGGTGTTATTATTTCCTCAAGCGCCGATCTTGCTACTTGGGCGAAGCTGGCTGGGCTGGGGAAGACGGCGGGCGAGTCCATGACGCTTGCTTGATTGATGAAGTCCCGGGCCAAGCTGGTGCAGTCCGGGCGGCGAGTGCGAGTCCCGGGCGAGCTTTGAGTCTCGCAATGGTCGCCGCAGTCCCGGGCGAGTTCTGAAGTCCCCGGGCGGCCGGACTGCGGCATTCTTGGGGCCATCTGTAGAGTTCTCGTGCCGTCTGCTGAGGCTCTTGAGTTGGATCCGACTTCTTTAGGGGCCGGCACAAAAATGGTCTGATTACGGTGAAGGCTTGAGATGATGGCGAGGAGGCGAAGGCGGCGCCGGATGGTATTACTGGCGGGTGGAGCCTATTCGTGCCGAAGTGTCTGCTTGGTCGTTGTCATTTCTTGTACGTGGAAGGAACTTCGCACCCTCAAAATATCCACTGAGTTGTTGTACAAAAGCGGTAGCTCGCCATGTTTGCATCTTTGGCGTCCCAATCGCGGATGACTGTTGGACCACCAAGTCGGAGTCGCCATAACACGGATCGGCGAATGCCAAGTTTTTGGCAAGTCGGGCCGTGAATAAGCGCCTACGTATTGGAGACGTTGTTGGGCGGCGAAATGGATCTCGGCATATTTGAGCTTATCGCCTTTGGGGAAGTGAGGACAACGCGGCTCCCAAGCGGTGCGCATCTTAGAGCCATCGAAATGCATCCGCCAATGGGTGGAGTCGGTATTTGGCGGCAGGTCTGAGTCTCGGCCCGATCAGCGAGGAAATCGGCCAGTGCTTGCAACTTGATGGCGGTGCGGGGCTGGTAATAGATGGTGTAGGGGCCAGCTCTATGGCCCATTTGGCCCACTCGGCGAAGCATCTCGGCTTTCGATGATCTCGGCTGAGTGGGGCTGTGCAAACCCACGGTGATTGGATGCTCTTGAAAGTAAGGCTTCAACTTTTGGCGGCAAAGTGCGCCCGTAGCACATCTTCGGTAGTGGGGTAGTTACGCTTGGAGGTCGGCGATGCCGCTCGGGTAATATACGGTCTCTGGACGGTGGCGCCTTCCTCCTTGCGCTCAACTACAATGACTATCTTGACTACCGGTGGTGGCGGCAATGTCTGAGGAGCATGGGCTCTTTAGGAGTCGGGGCCGCCATGACACGGGGAGTAGTCGGCATTTTCTTCAAGCGGAAAAGCTTCGTCCGCCTAATGGTTCCATTCGAAGAAAGTGGTCTTCTTCATGAGCTGGTATAAAGGAGAGCTTTCTCGCCCAGCCCGGTGATGAATCGGTGATGGGCGTAAGCAGCGGTGAACTTTGCACATCTAGCGATCGGTGGGTACTTCCATCCTCTCGATGGCCTTGATCTTCATAGGGTTGCACTCTATGCGCGTTGAGAGACCGAAACCAAGGAGTTGGCCTCTTTGGTACTCAAAGCGCACTTCTCGGGGTTGAGCTTGATCTGGAATCGGCGCGAGGTTCTCAAAGGTTTCCTTAAGGTCTTCTAGCGGTGTTCCATGTTTTCCGTCTTCACCACCACATCGTCACGTGAAGGCGTGGGCGTTTACTGAGTTGCTTGAGGAGGCCTTACGCATCTGGCAGCTGAAAGGTGGCGGCGGCATTCTTTAAGCCGAGCGTCATGGTCGGGAGTGAAGGCTCCAAGCTGGCGTGATGAAGGCGGTCTTGATCTGTCGGCCGGGTTCAGCTTGATCTGGTGATCTCTGAATATGCATCTAAAGCTCAACATTGCATCCATTATGGAGTCTATCACTGATCGAGTTCTCGGCGAAATGAAGCGGGTCCTTAGGGCAAGCTTTGTTGAGGCTTGTGTAGTCAATACACATTCGTCACTGCTTGATACCTTGATGCCAGGACCAGGTTTGCTAACCGTTACGGAAAGAACACTTCCATAATGAAACCGGCTCCTAGGGCGGGCTATCTCTTCTCCAACAACTCTTCTCTTCTCTTGACGAGGCGGCACAAAGGGCTGCTGGCGAGACTCACATCAGATCGGACATGTAACTTATGCTCGGCGAATTCCATGGTGTTACTGGCATGTCTTTGGGGACCATGCAAAATGTCGATTCTCACGAAATCGTGAGCTTCGCCTTCTATTCTTGTCAAGGTTTGCACCTATGACAGTACCTCTCGGTGCTCCGGGTCCAAGGGTATCTTCTTCGTTTCTTTGGCGGCAGAGCAGGCCCTCGACTTCGACTCCTTGGGGTTGGGCGATATTTGGGCTGCTGCCGGCCATTGCCACAACCGATCAAAGCCGCTTCTCAGCTGCGATCACCGGGGACTCGGCTAGCCATTGCTTTCAGCTGCATAGCGAGCGACTTTCTGTAGTCACGGCTCACGGTCGGAATCCCATTGGAACTCGGCATCTTCATCTTGAGGTAGGCGTCGTGGGGACCGCCATGAACTTGGCCAAAGCAGGTCATTAGCGGAGCGTGGTCACGGACTTCGAGGTCCACCACTTGAACAAAGCGGCTCTCGGCGGAAATGATCTTTGTCCCCAAAGAGGACATCTATCGAGGATCTTGCCGATCGGTGGCGAGAAAGGCGGAGTACAATGGCGTGGAACACAGTCTGGCTGCTCTGAAGCTGTCTTTGCTTGATTGCTAACTTCTCCATCGTGTCCTTGTATAGGATGTTGATGCTCTGCCTCAAGTCTATCGGCTTTTCGCAAGAAGCGGCCCGCCTATCTGCGGCAAGGGTGGCTCCCAAGACCAGGGCATAGGAGCCCGGACTCGGCATCACCTCTGGGTGGTCAGCTCTGCTCCAACTGATAGGCCTCTCGGACGGTGCATGAATTCGGAGTATCGATGCTCTGCATTCACCTCTTCTTTCTTTGCAACCGCTTCTTTGAGTCGATCGTCGGCCCCTGTGGTGAACACCACATAGGCTCCGTGCTCTTACGGGTACTCATCTTGCGCTGCGCCGGCTGGCACGACAACCCGGCTCTTTGAAGCGGCCAGTGGGCGTGACCCAAGCAAGGGGGGAGGCAGGGAGCCGTCTCCTTAGCGATCTGGTGAGCGATGGCACTCCGGGTGGTGTGGTTTGGCGGCTTCATGCCGCTATGGAACTGCAGGGACCATCTAGAGTCTGCTTTCGTAGAGAAGGCGGCAACCAGTTGGACTTGCCGCCTTTACGTAAACTTGGCGGAGGCTGCCCTCGATTGCTGGTCTTCAGCTTTCGCCGCCTTTGCCTTGCGGCCGCTGGAAGCGGCTGTGGGGCTATGCGCTTGTGATCGTTACTGTTCTTTGTCGCCGATTGGTGTCTCGGCCGGAGTTACAGGAGCTGAGGCCACTTTGCGGTCGCACTTTCTTCAATCTCCGCCTTCATGGAGAGTCGGCTGTGGCGTGCTTATGCGCTATGATCAGCAGCTCGTCGAGGGTCTCGGCTCGTCGCAAAGGAGCTTGTGTTTGAGGAGGGTGCCTTCTCTGCACCGGCGCTGAAAGTACTCGATAGCTTGCACCTCGTGCGCCCTCATGGGAGTTCGAAGCTTCGTCCCAGCAGCGTGAGGTAGTCGTGAGTCGACTTCGTTGAGGCCTTGCATGCACAAGGAAAGCTGGCGAGGCTTGGGAGGTCGCTTGTACGTGCTTGTGAAGTTGCGGACCAAGGCTTCGGTGAAGTCGACCCAGCTGTTGATGTTGCGGGGCTTCAGGCTGTTCAACCATGTCCGGGCCGTGCCCTGGAGCATGAGCGGAACATACTTTATGGCAACACGCTTGTTGCCGTTCGCTATGTTGGCGGCCGTGGAGTAGTCGACCAGCCAGTCTTCCGGCTTTCTGAGCGGTGTACTTAGGCGTATCTCGAAGTGTGAACCCTCACGGGAAAGGGCTTGTCTCGGATCGAGAGTCGAAATGAGGCGGACCAACTCGTCTTCTTCTTCCAGCGCCGAGATCGGTGGAGTCGGTCGATCCGGTGGCGGGCGTCGTTCTCGACTCCCTCTCGGCCAAAGGCGGTCGCCGAAGTCGGATCTTCGGCGGGTGGCGGGGAGACTTCGCTTTTCTTTGCGAGAGGAGGCCGAGATAGTCGTCCGCCGTTCCACTTTGCTCTTAGGCGGCCGTCTTGAGTCGCTTCGATGGAGATATGAGTCCGACTGTGGCTGACAGCGGATCCTTTTTTTCTTCGCGGACACCGCCGATCGGTGTCCGAGGCGTCAACGCCTTGATCTCGGCGGGGAGGCAGGTCGTCGTTTTGTCGTTCTTGGCGCCTGCATGCGGCAGCCGGCCTCGTTTCTGCGCGGCAGCAGCGTTGAGAGATGTTGGACTCGCTCCGTCATCGGTGGCGCTCTTCACCCTCGAAGTTGTCGGCTCGTCGCCGCCCGCTGAGCAGCAGCGGATGTTCTCCGCAGGCGTGGCGTACAGGCGATTGGCCCCGAACAGGTTGGCGATAGCTACGCCCGCTGTTGGACGCGCCTAAGCGGCTAAACACGATTGGGGCGGTGAGCGCGCCTGTGCGCGATCCATCTCACGCTGGTAGGCTTCGACAAGCGTCTCATGCTTGCCGGCTTCTTGGCGCCTTGGCGAAGCTGAAAGGCGGCGTGCCTCAACATCTCGGCGTTAGCGTCTTCCGGAATAAGCGCGGTCAGGTCTTGCGAGCAGCGTCGAGAGGGTCATGAGCTCCTTCGCCAGAATGCTCGATGTGGGCTGGACTAGGGGTGTCCGGATAGCGAACTATCATCTTTGGCGGACTCCTAGACTATGAAGATACAATATTGAACACCGTCCCGTGTCCGGATAGGACTTTCCTTGGCGTGGAAGGCAAGCTTGGCGTCTGGATATGTAGATTTCCTACCATTGTAACCGACTCTGTGTAACCCTAACCCTATTCGGTGTCTATATAAACGAAGGGTTTTAGTACGTAGGGACGAACAACAATCATACCATAGGCTGGCTTCTAGGGTTTAGCCTCTACGATCTCGTGGTAGATCTACTCTTGTACTACCCATATCATCAATATTAATCAAGCAGGGTAAGGGTATTACCTCCATCGAGAGGGCGAACACAGGTAAAAACATCGTGTCCTTGTCTCCTGTTACCATCCGTCTAGATGCGATTCGGGACCCCCTACCGAGATCCGCGGTTTCACACCGACATTGGTGCTTTCATTGAGAGTTCCTGCAATGTAATCGCCGTCGGGAAGGATGCCTCATCCCATCTTTAAAGGCGATACTATCGCCAAAGGAACCTTGGCTACTGGTCGAGACTCTTGGTTAGGTGGTTTTCTTATGACCGCCGGTTAAATCGGCCACCGCGCCGATGATGACTTCTCGGGTCATCGAAACCAATCTTCACGTTAACTCGGAACTTGCCGAGCAGTTAGATCTGATCGAGCTATCCTCCGTCAACGAGCTCTTGGATCGCATCGCCGCCCTGGGAGTCGCCACAGACTATGACCAGATCGGGCCTAAAACCGATGTGAGAGAGATCAACTCTCCCCAGGCTACCCATCATGTTGCTGTGGTAGAGGAGCAATACGGCGATTCTTCTTCTATCTTAAGGACTAGCTACATCCGGATTCCCAATCCCTCCATGCTGGATTCCCTTGAGAGGACGGATGTCGATCAAGCCCTGAACTTAAAGTCGGTGGCGGGTTGGATTCATTGGATAGCATTCAAAATCAAACTTCCAAGTTGAAACTTCTCATTTTGAGTCTTAAATTGGGCGGGGTTCGGATCTAGTTCCACCGCCCACCCAAACATTAGCGATCTATCCCGAATTCGGCAAGAGCCCGCTGAAGCGATACATCATTCTTGGGCGATTCCTCCTGGTTATGGACGGGATAAAGGACTGCCGAGAGGAGGGCGCAATCACACTTTTCTGCAATAATTGCGGACAAGGGAATCCTAAGCGCCATAAGTCGTCAGCGAAATTACATGCTTTGCTGACTTGGTGACCATAGTACAAAAAAATCTTTGTGCGATGGAAGTGGTTGGAAAACCGAAAGTAAATTTTGGGATAATCCGGCCCGAATACAACCCTAGTCCGAAATAAAGGGTGCATCATCACCAAGCACCTGGGTTAAACATCAAAAACAAAAACCCCTGAAAGACGCGGAACCGTCTTGGAGGGTTGGTTAAGCGGACCTGCAAAATTCATATACGAGAGCGCCACTCCAACTCATAGCCTTGAGCATGTTGGATACTCGGCAGGTGGCCAAAAGTGGCGAAGAGCTTCTAGCCTCGAATCCCAGCCAGCAACACCGATGCGGTATTAACAGTCTTGAGACTTTCGCATCAAATAACATGCGAAGCGAACACTCCATAACCTTGCGAAGTCTACCAAGTAGCAACAATAAATCCATGGGTGACCACGGCTATTACCTTTAATGCCAATGATGAACCCAAATTCGAACAGCCCGAGCACCGGCCGCATTGGTCCTCGGTCCAATAGTGGGCGGCTTTCACCTTACTAAGGTACTCATGGATGGCGGCAGCGGACTAAACCTCATCTGAGAAACCCTCGAAAAATGGAAATAGTTGGAACCGCATTGGCGAAGCAGCACAACCTGTAGAGGAATAATCCCTAGCGGGAAGCATGCTGCACAGGAAAAATCTGCTTGGGCGTAGTGTTATTTCGCGGACAATTACAGGTCGAGGAGGTCACATTTCAAGTGGCCCCGTTCAGCAGCGGATATCACACTTTATTAGGGCGAGAGGCATTCACAATTTTTCAAGCTATACCCCATTATGGGTACATGAAGCTTAAAATGCCCGGACCTAACGGAATCATCACTCTCGCTAGTGATCCGAACATAACACTCCGCGCAGAAAAACAAGACAGCCACACTAGCCCTCGAGGCACTATCCGAAGCCCTAGCAGCCGAGGAACTCACTACGATGCGCTTCACGGTGAACAGGGATGATGTGATACTTGATAAAAGATCCAAGTCCACCTCTTTTAAAACAGCGGATGAAATAGTCAAATTCCAAGTCCACCCAACGGACCCTGCAAAGACGGCCTCCATTGGGGCACAATTAAACCCTGATGTAGACGCTGCACTATGAGAATTTCTATCGGAAAAATGGGACATTTTGCACGGCACCCTTAGGACATGCGGGAATCCCACATCGGTGGCCGAGCACAGCCTAAATACCTAAAAGTTCAAGCAGTCAAACAGGCTCTTGGCGCTTTTCGAACCCAAGAGAGCAGGCCATGGGAGAGGAGCTGGCCAAACTTGGAAGCAGTTCATCGGAGATATAAAACATCCGGACTGGCTAGCAAATCTGGTGATGGTACCAAGAAGGATAAATCCACGGCACCTATGTGTTGATTTCAAAGACCTTAATAAGGCTTGCCCAAAGGATCCCTTCCCCTCCCTCGCATTGATCAAATTATCGGCCTTCTGGCGGGACCACGACTCATTGTGCTTCCTCGGCGCATACTCGGCTACCACCAAATCAAGATGGCGGAGCAGACCAAACCGCAACAGCATTCATCACTCCATCGGCCCGTACGCTTCAACACAATGCCCTTGGGCTCAAAAGCGCCGGCGCAACATATCAGCGCATGATTGAGACATATGCGGCAAACCGGATCGGCAAAAGCAGTGGAAGCATATGTAGATGGCGTGGTCGTCAAATCCAAGCATGTCGAAACTCTAGTAGGCGACTTGAGGCTCACATTCGACAATCTGCGAAAATATGACATTAAGCTCAATCCGGAAAAATCGTCTTGGCGTTCGGCGGAAAGCTCTTAGGCTTCATTGTGTCCGGTAGAGGAATTGAAGCAAACCCAGCCAAGATCCGAGCTCTGTCACAATTGGATATTCAAAGACCTCAAACAAATACAAAATTGAATGGATGCATAAGCGGCTCTAAGCGCTTTATTTCCGTTTGGGAGAAAAGGCGTTACCCTTTACCGCCTCCTCCGGCGCACTGAACACTTGGTGGGCCGGATGCATACAACGGACTCGAAGAAATAAAAGCCATATTGGCAACAAATCTGGTCCTGGCGCGCCCAACATGGGCGAACCAATGCTATTATATATCGCATACAACCGTCAAGTTGTCGGTAGCGGTGCTCGTCGTCGAGCGAAAGCGGACGGACCTGGTTCCCTCTTCAAAAACGGTTTACTATGTGTCCTTGTCCTAACTCCATGCAAGTCCGGTACCCACATTATCAAAAGATAGCATCTGCGATGTTCATGGCATCCGGAAGCTGCGACACTACTTTCAAGAGTGTTCGATAGCGGTAGCCTCGAAGTACCTCTTAACGACATTATAAACAACGACGCGACGGGCGGATTGCTAAATGGGCCATAGAGCTCCTTCCATTCGACATAACCTATAAGCCACGGCGAGCTATTAAGTCGCGAGTTTTGGCCGACCGTGGCGAATGGACGAAGCGAACTCCCTAAAAATGCTGGCGAATACTCAATTGGATCATGCACTTTGCGGCTCCAAAATGTTGGCGGCCTGGGGGCTGGCGTCGTCTGGCGTCCCCAACGGGACACAGTCCATCGTCCTTGAGATAATGTATCACGGACTCCAACAACGCGGCGAATCGAGGCCCTTACGCACGGCCTCCGGATGGCGATCTCCATGGGCATTAAGCGCCTAGAGGTGCGC
The DNA here is from genome assembly GCA_021605205.1 of Aegilops longissima. Taxonomy (NCBI): domain Eukaryota; kingdom Viridiplantae; phylum Streptophyta; class Magnoliopsida; order Poales; family Poaceae; genus Aegilops; species Aegilops longissima. Next base: position 218,952,496 of record CM038678.1, read on the forward strand.
GAGGATTGAACCTCGCGATATCTCAAATAAGCGAGACTTTGATGCCAAAGATCCGAAAATGGCAGCGTACCGCAATGCGGTCCTAAAAATGTCGGCCGCAGTTGAAGGGCTCGAATTTCATCATATAGCCGGGATAACAACCAGGCAGCGGGCGTATTGGCATGCATCGGCGCAAAAGCGATGCCGTCCGTAACATCTTCACTGGAGCGGCTGTTCAAGCCATCCGTACTATGGGAAGAAGTCGGAAATAACAATCCGGACCCAACGCCTTTGCGACACGAACACTCGACACAATCGGAGGCTCGCCAGCGAGATAACACCCTCCGCCCACGAAATAATGGCGGTTATCGCCCGTGGGCGGAACCATTCCTAACCTACCTAACTAGGCGGGAACTCCTGAAGACCAAAATGAGGCTCGCTGCATAATGCAGCGATCAAAAGCCTATAAAGTCCATGAGGAGAGCTCTATAAGAAAAGCACAACAGGAGTCCTTCAAGGTGTATCTCCGAAGAGGAAGGCGAAACCTCTGGCTGAAATTCATGCGGACTGGGTGGGCACCACGCCACAGCCGGGCCCTTGTAGGCAAGGCCTTCCGTACAGGATTTTATTGGCCGACGGCCCGGGAAGATCTTGAGATTTAGTCAACGATCGTCGGTTGCCAGCTTTTGCTAACCAAAGCCACATGCCACCCCCGCCCTCAAAACTATACCCATCACTGACCGTTCGCGGTGCAGGGGCTTGACATGGTTGGACCCCTTAAGGGAGGAACCCACAAGCAAAAATACCTATTGATCATGGTGGATAAATTCACCAAATGGATAGAGGCCAAGCCTGTTAGAGCGGCGAATCTGGGCGGTGATAGACTTCATATCGGGGTAGTGCACGTTCTGGCGTCCCCACGGTATCATCGCGATAGCGGCACCAACTTCACGGCCGATGAGGTCAAATTATGGTGCAAAAACATGGGCATTAAGCTCGATTCGCCTCAGTCTATCACCCTCAAACCAGCGGTCAAGTCGGCGAGCAAGCGGTCTAATCATGGCGGCATTAAACCGGACTAGTGCGGTCCCACAAGGAATCTAACACGCCTTTGGGTTGAGGCTCGACTCCGTACTACGGGGCTGCGGACCCGTCGAATCGTACTACGGTTCAAACCATTTTTATGGTGTCTGGCGCGAGAGCAGTCTTGTCCTGCGACATAATGCATGACTCACCTCGCGTGCGCATGTATGAAGAAAGAAGCCGAGCTCGATCGGCGGGACAATTGGACACATTGGAGGAGGTGCCACGTGGCAAAAGCTCGTTCCGCATTTTATCAACAGCAGCTCGAAGATATCAAAGCGAGGAAATGCGGGCCAAAGCTTACAGCGTTGGCGAACTAGTTCTCGCTGTCGGACAAGATAACGGACAAACTCAAGCCCAAATGGGAAGGTCCCTTCATCATCGACCAGGTCGACCGGCGGAGCATCTTGTCTGCAAGCGCATCGGATAACCGACTCGAGCGAACCCATGGAGCGCCTTTGTCTCTGAAGATTCTCGCCTAAGCGCGGACTCGAGTTCGTCTCCTTCCTCCGTCCACATTTTCTATTTTGCTGTCTTTTATTTCTCTCCTTCCTCCTCCTTCTTCTTGAAGCCTTTAGAGGCTCGTTTGCGCTTTGTTAGCACATACTTGACCCGCTGTCGCGCTCATTATACACAGGGGCTTCTTTAACGAAGCTTATTTATCTGAGCTTCATGCCCAACACATGTATCAAACTTCCGCATGTACCTTTTATTCACCATTATATGCATCGATATGACTTAAGTTTTGGCCAAGCTGGGTTGCTGGCTCTGTGCTTACCCTACATTCCCGATTGTTCGGCTAGGCGGTAAAGGAGCACCTCTGCGATTATTCTTGCCGGGTCAGCGGATGTGTACCTCGGTGAGTGAAGCGAAAGCTAAGCGTTCTTAAGGGAATATTGATTCGGTGAACTGAAAGATGATTTTAACTATTTATCCATCTGCCCCGGATGATTTTCTGCTTTCTTAGCAGTTTGGACATGCACTTTAGGGCATGCCTCCCGAGAAAGAACCCTTCACGGAACTATTCTCCTGGAAGATGTTTCTTACTATCCATGTAATATAACATAACTAGTTGGGCACTTATGCGATACAGCAATAATGACCCCTCGCCTTGTCTCCATGCATGCCATGGTTCTAACATAACAGCGAGGTATTCGGACACACTCGGACTATTGGGTCCCGAATTGAGCGAAAAGGTCGCTATGACAAGCGATCTACAATCCGGCTAGAAGACATTTTCATGTCATATTAAACTCGACTAATTGTATTCCTCCTCAATGCCATCTAATAGGCTATCTAATTTACAATCTTGTTGGGAATACTTGGCGGCCAATTCTACTTGGCGTACACTAAGCTTCTGAGGATCTCCTTCCCATCGGGCCCCACCAGTCCGACCTCGGCCATGTGGTTTGGGTCGACAACCGTGTACAGCGTCTTTACCATGGCCCGAGCCTCCTGGCGCCTTGACGGCAGGCCGATATCTTCCATAGTCGGAGCGCCGCCGTGCTCCTTGAAGCCACTCTGCCAGCTCCCAATGCCTTGGGCGGGGAGATAGATAGCCACAAGGCCTGGCGGCGCCTTTCATCACTGCCGAACTTCGTTTGTGCAGGTGCGCGGATTCGGGAAGAAGATCACCGAAGAACTGGGCATCTCCTCCTCGGGGCGACACTGTGGGCAAACCTACATACATGTTTATGTTAGTCGCCTTCCTCGCCGAACTCTTTCAAAGTTCGTTTAAGCACTCTTGAAAATGCGCGGCGAAGCCATCGATTCTCCTTCTGGTCGGACAAGCTGAGCACGAACATCCTTTAGTTCCTCACCCGGTTGGGTGTTGGCATCTTGGAGGTTATTTTTCTCCTGCCGCACCCTCGTAAGCACGCTCTCGCCGGCCTTTAGCTGGCGCGAGAGCTGTTGCTTGTCGGATCCATCCGGCGCTATCTGCAGCGTTAATGTCAGATTTATGCACACGCCGCACTTTGTGAAACTACTTCTACTTTAAAGGGCATATATTACGGAGGAGTCTTCATGGCTTCCCCGATCGCGACAGATCTTGACCTCAAGTTGGGCCTTGCACTCTTCAAGCTCTGGGACAAGCGGGTATTCTTTTGGTAAGAACTGCATTCCAAATGATCCTTAAATCAGTTATCCTAACTATTTTAAGTCTCGGGAGACTCTTGGCATATATAAGCTGTCAAAATTCCTTACCGTATGTCTTTCACATACTGCTCCATGGCTCTAGCTAGGCCATCTTGGCGGACGCAGTGCGCTTCTCCCAAACTAAAGGCGTCCAACGCCTCTTGGGAAAACTGTCGTCACGTAGAATAGTCCGTGGCGCCTATGATTCATGGCGCTCTCCACCTCCGACTTGGTGGCGGACAGTCTGTCGGCATCCTCCGTTGGAGGAGCATCCGGCCTTACACCTCGTGTTTGTACCCCCTTCGGACTCGGCTTTTGAGCCTGGTTGGCGGAGGTCCGATTAGCAACTTCTTCCGGACTCGTCCGGCGAGTGCTCTTTTCTGAAAAACCACGGCGTTAGTGTGCCTCCAGTAACCTCTCCTTAAAACACGATGGCACATCATACCGTTGCAGCGGCGTCTCGAGTCGTACCGCGCTTCTTTTACTGCTTTGGGCGAGCTGCCTTGTTGGGCGGCCACGGCAGGCTCGGCTTCCGTTCGAAGGCACCCCTGCGAAATACCATCAAATCGTGGTGATTAGAAGTAAAAGCACGGGTGGGTCATGGTATTCGGACTTGATCCGCGGTTACAGGAGGCGGAAATAATCCGGGGTAATCGGCCGTAATGGCAACAAAGCATTATCGATGCTAAGTTGGTGGAACACCCATCGATCAGCTCCACCTTTATATCGGGTCCTCTTGGAGGCGGATCGAGGACCGTTCGGATCCTCGGGTTGAAGCGGGCTGTGTATCTTCTCCACGGCCGGTGCAGTTCTGCGTAGAAACCATGAAATGAGATATTTAGCCACGGGAACATGGATCGGACAGGCCACAAAGATATTTGCTTACCAAACTTGAGGATTATTGAAGAAAACCCGTTCGATGGGTAGCGGAGAAAATCCTCCTCTTCCCCTTTGTACATGGCGGACAAGGTCTTCACCAGTTCGGTGACCGATCCGACCCTTTGCGGCCATGGCGGGTGGCATCGTCCTCCCGTTGAAGTCCCACATGGGGTGGCCCCTATATTGGGCGGCTGCACTCCCCTCATAATGCGAGATGGCCATGACTCAATCATGGTCAATCCGACATGAGCGATAATCTTATTCGGCTCATCAAGTAAGAGATGTCGGTCATTTTCCCTCACAGGGGCTCATGAGCGCCGGCAGCAAGCGCTTCTTGAGGCGTTGCTAAACTCCGGAAGGCCGATCCGAACAGGATCCGGCAGCGGGACATCCTCCATGTAAAACCATTAGAGGCCGGTCCTCGGGCGCCTTCTTCGGGTTCGGATAAGTATCCGGTCCGGCGATCGCCATAGTTCGGCTCCACCCACTTGATATATTGACCCTTCGTGAGAACAAGGCACAAGGCAGAACAATCTCTTCCACAGGCGAAATGGGCCTCAGCGCCCGAAACAGCTCGCAAAGGGCCTAAAGCCCGCTATATGCGAGATGGAGGCAGGCATAAGGTTGTGCAGGTGGAGGCCGTAGAACTCGAAGCCCGCGGAGAAAGCGGATGGATTGGAAATCCGAGTCCTCTCATTAGGTAAGAGGCGAAGCATACCGCTCTCCCTTAGAGGGATCGGGGCGCTCTCCGCTGCTTCCCTCCCTTAAAAGTGGCGAGTCTGGAGCGCGCCGGAACCATGAAGGCGGGGAAGAATCCCTTGGTTTGGAGCACCACCAATTATTTGTCTTGGGTGAGCATCTCCCCAATCTCGGGCTGAGGGCTGGGAGCAGAGAGGAGGAGCAGCGTCGGTGTCCATGGTGGAGTGGGTTTTTGTCAAAGGCGCTCGATGAAGGCTCGCGAAGGGAGGATGGTGTGATCGGATCTGGATCCCGTCTCTTTATAGGCGGCTCATTTGCACAACAAGGGGTAAATGTAAAGATACCTGACTTTTCACATTCGTTCGACATGTGGAAGATGGCCATTATTAGGCGTGGAAGCGAAGCGCGATATTCACAAGAAAGCGGACACTATTCAACACGAGGATTCGGAGGAACCCGCCTTGTAATGCGAAGACAATCAACACGTCGGACTTATCATCATTGAAGCCTGGTTGAGGGCTCTTGAGGAGTCTGGACTAGGGGTGTCCGGATAGCGAACTATCATCTTTGGCGGACTCTGGACTATGAAGATACAAGATTGAAGACTTCGTCCGTGTCCGGATAGGACTTTCCTTGGCGTGGAAGGCAAGCTTGGCGATCTGGATATGTAGATTTCCTACCATTGTAACCGACTCTGTGTAACCCTAACCCAATTCGGTGTCTATATAAACCGAAGGGTTTTAGTCCGTGGGGCGAAAAACAATCATACCATAGGCTGGCTTCTAGGGTTTAGCCTCTCGATCTCGTGGTAGATCTACTCTTGTACTACCCATATCATCAATATTAATCAAGCGGGGTAGGGTATTACCTCCATCGAGAGGGCTGAAGAGGTTCCCGTCTGAGCAGGTCTCAGAACGACGGTGCACCTAGCCCCACGGTGGGCGCCAAATGTCGAGGTTGGGTGCGACATATGCCAAGGATGGCTTATCATGGTGAGGGCGAGTAGGGCGTCGCGGTGCACAGAAAGCAGGATGAGGCGATGGCATGCGCGCATGCGGATCTTACCCAGCTTCAGGGCTCTCCGTGGAGATAATACCCCTACTGCTGCTCTGCGGTGTCTCCGCATGATCACTATGGCAAAGTGGGTACAAGGTTGCTCCTTGAGCTGTTCGGGGTGCGGAAGGAGAAGGGCACGGCTAGCTCTTCTCTTCCCTCTATGTGTTTCCAAAACTATTAGGGTCCAACCTCTTGCGTGGGTGCCCCGGGGTGTTTATATAGGCCTACCCCGAGGCCTGGCAGTAATCCGGCTGGCGGGGGTCCCGGCCGTCATCTCTCAGTCGCCGTCTTCTCCATGGCTGTTGGGGCCCGCCGACTAGTGGGCCCCGCCTTGGCCAGGCCCGGCATGGGGCCGACAGGCCTTGTCCGCCGTGCGGAGTCTTGCCGACAGCGGATTCTGTAGCCAGCGCCTCTAATAGCCTGGCTTGGTCATGGGATCATGGCAGCAGTGCCGCCGCTGACAGGCGATCACATTGCCATTCCTGTCTTATGCGGTTAATGGCGTGCGGGGCCCGTGGGAGGGCGGCCGACTCTGAGGCCGACTCCTCTGGTCCGGCTTGTGGCGCTCGCCGTCTTACGCACCCGCCCGACGGTGAAATCCCGCCGTCTCGGGTCGTCAAGGCAGGCCGTCGTGGGCTCGGCGCCGTCCGCAGGGCTGATGTCGGGGCGGCATGGCAGCAGTGCCGCCCGGATGGAGATCTCCGTTGATGCGGCGCCTTTGTGGCCATACCTGCCCGCCGTGAGCAGGGGCAGGGATGGGCATGTGACCGCACCCCATCCGTCCGTGGTTGCGTGGCGGGAGGTGGTTGGAGTCGCGGGCCGACTCCCCATAGCCGGCTTCTTTGGAAGCCGCCCGGTTGAAGTCGGCTTATCTCGAAGCCGTCCACAGGACTCGGTCGTGAGGTAAGTCGGCGGCCTTGCAGCGATTCTCAAAAAGCGGCTCTTCGTCTTGGGGTCTTGAGGGGCGTAGCCTGCCCCGTTGTCTTGAAAAGTCCGGGGCTCGGGTTGGCCTATCCGTGGCCCAATACTTCGACAAAAGCATTAACACATAGTGAATACATGAACTCCTCAAACTACGGTCATCACCGAGAAGTATCCCAATTATTGTCACTTCGGGGTTGTCGGATCATAACACATAATAGGTGACTATAGACTTGCAAGATAGGATCAAGAACACACATATATTCATGAAAACATAATAGGTTCAGATCTGAAATCATGGCACTCAGGCCCTAGTGACAAGCATTTAGCATAGCAAAGTCATAGCAACATCAATCTCAGAACATAGTGGATACTAGGGATCAAACCCTAACAAAACTAACTTGATTACATGGTAAATCTCAACCAACCCATCACCGTCCAGCAAGCCTACGATGGAATTACTCACGCACGGCGGTGAGCATCATGAAATTGGTGATGGAGGATGGTTGATGATGATGACAATGACGAATCCCCTCTCCGGGCCCGAGCGGACTCGAGATCAGCCTTCCGAGAGAGATTAGGGCTTGGCGGCGGCTCCGTGTAAGTAAGCAGCGATGAAACTTTCTCTCTGATTTTTTCTCCCGAGGCGGAATATATGGAGTTGGAGTTGAGGTCGGCGGAGGTCTAGGGGCCCACGAGATAGAGGCGCGCCCTAGAGGCGCCCTGTCTCGTGGACGAACCCTAGGCCCCTGGTGTATTTCTTTCGCCCAATAATTCTTATAAATTCCAAAAAGTGCCTCCGTGGATTTCCAAGACATTCCGAGAACTTTTCTTTTCTACACATAAAACAACATCATGGTAGTTCTGCTGAAAACAGCGTCGGTCCGTGTTAGTTTCATTCAAATCATGCAAGTTAGAGTTCAAAACAAGGGCAAAAGTGTTTGGAAAAGTAGATACGACGTATCAGCTCCCCCAAGCTTAAACCTTTGCTTGTCCTCAAGCAATTCAGTTGATAAACTGAAAGTGATAAAGAAAAACTTTTACAAACTCTGTTGCTCTTGTTGTTGTAAACATGAAAAGCCAGCATTCAAGTTTCAGCAAATATTATGAACTAACCATACTCACAATAACACATAGGTCTCACAATTACTCATATCAATAACATAATCAGCTAGCAAGCCATAATAATAAAACTCGGATGACAACACTTTCTCAAAATAATCATAATACGATATAACAAAATGGTATCTCGCTAGCCCTTTACGAGACCATAAAACATAAATCAGAGCACCTTTAAAGACCAAGGACTGACTAAACATTGTAATTCATGGTAAAGAGATCTGTCAAGTCATACCCAATATAAACTAATAGTAATGAATGCAAATGACAGTGTGCTCTCTAGCGGGTGCTTTTTAATAAGAGGGTGATGACTCAACCTAAAAGTAAATGGATAGGCCCTTGCGAGAGGAAGCGAGGATTTGTAGAGGTGCGAGCTCGATTTTAAAATAGAGATTGAATAACATTTTGAGCGGCATACTTTCTTTGTCAGCGCAACAACTAGGAGATGGCTGTATCTTCCATACTACATGCATTATAGGCAGTTCCCAAACAGAATGGTAAAGGTTTATACTCCCCAACCACCAACAAGCATCAATCCATGGCTTGCTCGAAACAACAGTGCCTCCAACATACAACAGCCCACAGGGGATTTTTTTAATTATTTTGATTTGCTTTGATCTTTTTGGATCATGGGATTGGGCATCCGGTTCCGGCCCTTTCTCGTGAATGAGGCGGAGTCCACTCCTCTTGAGAATAACCCACCTAGCATGGAAGATATAGGCAGCCCAAGTTGTACATGGGCTGCTCGAGCATACAAAACAAATTTCATTTGAAGGTTTGGAGTTTGGCACATACAAATTTACTTGGAGCGGCAGGTAGATACCGCATATAGGAAGGTATAGTGGACTCATATGGAACAACTTTGGGGTTTAAGGAGTTTTGATGCACAAGCAGTATTCCGCTTAAATGCAGGTGAAGGCTAGCAAAAGGCTGAGAAGCGACCAAGCGAGAGAGGCGACAACGATCGTAAACATGCATTAAAATTAATTCACACAGTACAAGCATGAGTAGGATATAATCTACCATGAACATAAATATCATGAAGGCTATGTTGATTTGATTCAACTACATGTGTGAACATGTGCCAAGTCGAGTCACTCAATTCATTCAAGGAGGATACCATCCCATCATATCATAATCATTCTAATAGCATGTTGTACATAAGGTAAACCATTATAACTCATAGCTAATCAAGCATGGCACAAGTAACTATAATCTCTAAATGTCATTGCAAATATGTTTACTTCATAATAGCTGACTCAGGAGCGATGAACTCATCATATTTACAAAAACAAGAGAGGTCGAGTTCATACCAGCTTTTCTCATCCCAATAAGTTCATCATATATCGTCATTATTGCCTTTCACTTTCATGCGACCGAACAATGTGTATAATAATAAGAGTGCGTGCATTGGACTAAGCTGGAATCGCAAGCGTTCAACTCAAGAGAGAAGACACGTAATATGGGCTCTAAATTAAATAAACAATCATGCATATGAGAGCCACTAAGCATTTTCAATATGGTCTTCTCGACCCCAAAAAAAGAAAAGAAAAACTATTTACGGAAAGCTCCCAACAAGTAAAAGAAGAGCGAGAAATCTTTTGGGTTTTCATTTTAATTCTACTACAAGCATGGACATTAAACTAACTAATTTTTTGGTTTTCTTAAGGTTTATCAAACACACAGGAAGAAAACTAGAAAAATAAATTTAAACTAGCATGGGTAATACAATGAAAGAGTATGAGCACCGACAAGTAGTGTGTGAACATGAATGTTAAGTCGGTGAGAAATCGTACTCCCCAAGCTTAGGCTTTTGGCCTAAGTTGGTCTAATACCAAGGACACTTTGGCTGATATCCATAAGTGAAACCGGGGTTGTCTTGAGATCGGAGCAATCGCCTCTGGCGGCAACATGTTGGCGAACTGCCTCCATTCCTCTCTCATACTCGAGTTGCTTCCTCCTGGTGACAACGTATCTTCCTCTTGCACGATAATAAAAAAGGTAGGGAGCGGGAAGAGTATGAGGGGCGACGTTGCGTCATCATAGATTAGTCGATAATGGAGGAATTGTTCATTCCTCTCAAGAAAATGATGATGAAACATAGCTTCTTTATCCAAATAAACAGGAGGTAATACCATATCTCCCTCTCGTGGGGCTATATTAAGAAAGTTAGCCACACGGGTTGCATAAATTCCTCCAAATAAATCTCCCTTTCTACTATTATTCTGCAACCTCGTGCAACTATTGCCCCAATTTATAACCTTTATAACTGACACATCACTCTTGAGGACACAAAGATCAGGGGCACACATGTGACATACCGTCCTTACCGTTAATGCATCTACCAATAAAGAGAGCAAAGTAGTGTAAAGCAGGAAAGTGAATGCTCCCTATGGTAGCTTGTGCTCGTCCTAGATTCTCCACAGTAATACTAGCAAGAAAATCTCTAAATTCAGATTTGGGAGGATCATTAATATTACCCCACTGCGGGAGTTTGCAAGCAGTTGTGAAATCCTCTAAATCCATGGTATAAGATGTATCATAAATATCAAACATGACACTAGGAGAATTACGCGCACAATTATATTTGAACCTCCGCACAAAAGAATCAGGCAATTGATAATATTGAGGACACTTATCTTGTAAGAAGTCCTCCAGCTCGGCATTACGCACATATGCGTCAAATTCCTCCTTGAAGCCTGCTTCGACCATAAAATCATCGGATGGCCACTCACAAGCCCGTAGATTTGCGTCCCTCGGCAATTCAACATCTTGCTCACGTATAGCAATCCTTGGCCCTTTCTTTGCCGAGCAGCCTCCTTGGTACATTCTTCTAAGCATATTTCTTTTTCTGAAAATTTCTGAAATTTTAGTAACTTCAAAACAAAAGTGAATAAAACTGAACAAGATTGATAGCAACTACTCCTACAAGTGCCTAAAGCCTATATCATGCATTGGAATTGCTTGGGACCTCAAAATTTTAACATGCAAGCTCAAGAACATGGTCACCTATGCAGCAAAAATTTGCAATGAATAGAGCACTAGAACAAAAACTAATTGGACCAATGGAGGAGTCACATACCAAGCAACAATCTCCCAAAGCAGTTTTGCGAATGGAGCTTTGAGCTAAGAGATCGAAAATTGCAGCAAAATGAGCTAGAACTCGTGCTTGAGTTGGATGGGGATTTTTTTGGGTAGAAGATGAAGTGTGTGGGTGCTGGCATAAGTGGAGGAGGGCCACCGAGGGGCCACGAGACGAGGCGCACCCTCCTATCTCGTGGCTTTGATGCTTGGCCCTCTGTAGTGTTTTAGTGCCTAAAATCCTCAAATATTCAGAAAAAATCATACTAAGTTTGCAGGGCATTTGGAGCACTTTTATTTTGGACTATTTTTTAATGCGGATAATTCAAAAAAGCAGACGGATAATACTATTTTTGCTTTATTTATTCTAAATAACAGAAAGTAAAAGGAGGGTACAGAAGGTTGTGCCTTCTAGTTTCATCCATCTCGTGATCATCAAAATGAACCCACTAACATGGTTGATCAAGTCTTGTTAACAAACTCATTACGAATAACATGGAACCGGAGAAATTTCGAATAACACTAAGTTACCTCAACGGGGATATGATAATCCCCAACAATAAGAATATCATACTTTTTCTTGACAGTAGGGAGAGGAAATTTGAAACCTCCAAAAATGATAGTTGGAACTTTTCCAATAGAGTTGATACTATGAACTTGAGATTGTTTCCTCGAAAAGTGTACCGTATGCCCATTACCATTAACATGAAAAGTGATATTGCCCTTGTTGCAATCAATAACAGCCCCTGCAGTATTAAGAAAAGGTCTACCAAGGATAATAGACATACTATCGTCCTCGGGAATATCAAGAATAACAAAGTCCGTTAAGATAGTGACATTTGCAACCTAGCAGGCACATCCTCACAAATACCGGCAGGTATAGCAGTTGATTTATCAACCATTTGCAAAGATATTCCAGTAGGTGTCAACGTATTCAATTCAAGTCTACGATATAAAGAGAGGCATAACACTAACACGGCTCCAAGATCACATAAAGCAGTTCTAACATAATTTCTTTTAATAGAGCATGGTATAGTTGGTACACCGGATCTCCAAGTTTCTTTGGTACTCCACCCTTAAAAGTGTAATTAGCAAGCATGGTGGAAATTTCAGCTTCGGTATCTTTCTTTTATTTGTGATGATATCCTTCATATACTTAGCATAAGGTTTACTTTAAGCATATCAGTTAAGCGCATACGTAAGAAAATAGGTCTAATCATTTCAACAAAGCGCTCAAAATCCTCATCATCCTTGACTTGGATGGTTTAGGAGGAAAGGGCATAGGTTTGTGAACCCATGGTTCTCTTTCTTTACCGTGCTTCCTAGCAACAAAATCTCTTTTATCATAACATTGATTCTTTGATTGTGGGTTATCAAGATCAACAGCAGGTTCAATCTCTACATCATTATCATTGCTAGGTTGAGCATCAACATGAACATTATCATTAACATTATCACTAGGTTCATGTTCATCACTTGATTGAGTTTCAGCATCATAAATAGAAATATTATTGGGATTCTCAGGTGTGTCTACAGTAGGTTCACTAGAAGCATGCAAAGTTTTATCGTTTTTCTTCTTCTTCTTTTTAGAAGAACTAGGTGCCTCTAAATTATTTCTCTGAGAATCTTGCTCGATTCTCTTAGGGTGGCCTTCAGGATACAAAGGTTCCTGAGTCATTCTACCAGTTCTAGTAGCCACTCTAACAGCAAAGTCATTTTTATTTATTAATTCATCAAGCAAATCATTTTGAGCTTTAAGTACTTGCTCGGCTTGAGTAGCAACCATAGAAGCATATTTGCTAACGCGGTGAAGTTCATCTTTAACTCTAGCCAGATTATCACCTAAGCGTCCTATCTAAAGCATTATTCTTTAACTCTCTACCAACATAAGCATTAAAAGTTTCTTGTCTAGCCATAAAGTCATCAAATTCATCTAAGCATGGGCTATGAAATTTAGTAGAGGTATTTTAACTTTGGCATATCTGCGAGACAATTTACCTTTACTACCTATGTCGAGTTATCAAGACAATGTGGTTCTTGATGATGAAATTAAGACCATGTATTTCTTCAATAGGAGGTAAATTTTAACATCTTCACTTTAATACCTTTTTCTTTCATTGATTTATTTGCCTCTTGCATATCTTGAGGACTAAGAAATAAAACACCTCTCTTCTTGAAGTGGCTTTAGGAATAGGCTCAAGAGTTGGCTCAATTGGTTCAGGAATTACTTGAGGCGGCTCATGAAGAGTCAATTATTTTCATTAGTATATTATTCAATAGTATTTCAGCTTAATCATTGTTCTTTCCTGAAAACACAACCAGCACAACTATCCAAGTAGTCCTTGGAAGCATCGGTTAGTCCATTATAAAAGATATCAAGTATTTCATTTTTCTTAAGAGGATTGAGGAGTCTGGATTAGGGGGTGTCAGGATAGCGGACTATAACCTTTGGTCGGACTCCGGACTATGAATACAAGATTGAAGACTTAAATCGGCGTGTCCGGATGGGACTTTCCTTGGCGTGGAAGGCAAGCTTGGCGATCTGGATATGTAGATCTCCTCCCATTGTAACCGACTCTGTGTAACCCTAGCCCTATCCGGTGCCTATATAAACGGAGGTTTTACTCCATAGGACGAACAACAATCATACCATAGGCTAGCTTCTAGGGTTTAGCCTCTACGATCTCGTGGTAGATCTACTCTTGTACTACCCATATCATCAATATTAATCAAGCAGGAGTAGGGTTTTACCTCCATCGCGAGGGCACTGAACACAGGTAAAAACATCGTGTCCCTTGGTGCTTTCATTGAGAGTTCCTCGTATGCGTCATCTTTAGGCCCGATGGCTCCTCCAATCATCAACAACGATGCGGTCGAGGTGATACTTTTCTCCCGAACAGATCTTCGTATTGGCGGCTTTGCCTGCAGGCCAATTAAGCAGCCATCTAGAGCAGATCAGCTTCGCCCCTGTCCATAAGGTCAGATTTGGAAGTTTGAACTACGGTGGCGTCGCGGAGACTTGATCTTGACGGGTTCGATCCACCGGCGCACCGCCTTTATTGCGATGGGCATGATCTAGCTCTGCCGCCCGAGCGAGTGCCACGGAGGCGCTGCGTGTCTGCTCGACCCTTAGCTCGAAGCCATTGCATGTCGAGGGCGAGTGGCTGGGCGCCGCCTCGGGGCTGCAATCTCTCGGCGTCGGGCGAACACTAACCTTGTCTCTGCGAAGCCCGTGACTCCAAGGTGCGGACTCCGAACCTTCGCGCCCCTGCCAATCGAATCCGATTGTGCGCCCGATCATGGAGTTCGCCGCCACGGACATCTTCGGCACTTTTCGCCCTTGGCGACATTCTGAATTCACTAAAGTCTCTCTATTTATCGGAGAGCCTGGCGGACTATGGTCAGCAAGGTTGGGATCACGGAAGGCGAAGAAATTCAAAGCCCACCCACCACCCACATTGTAGCCACTGTTGATGATTTAACCGACATGCTCGACTTGACTCCGAAGACATCGGCGGTATGGGCGCCCGATGCAGGAGGCGACCAGAACCAGCGCCTACTGAGGGCCTTTGGAAGGCCAACTCATCTCACGATGTATACATGGTGGACACACCTAAAAAAAGCGACGACGAGGAACAAAGGGGCGCGAAGGATCGTTCCCTCAAAAAGCGATCAAAAGCGGCGTAGCGCGCTCAAACTGCACCTCGACATAGACAGTGGCCATGCAGACCCAGCCACAGAGCAGGGCGAACCGGCGGACGACGAATATGCCATCGAGCAACCGTCCGAACAGGGCTACTTGGATAAACAAACCGAACAACCCGTCCGCGGCGAAGATAACATTCCGGACGACCTCACGCCGGACAAGTTGCTGGAGCAGAAGAACCTCCACAAAAGGCTCGTCTCCACTGCGTGTAGACTGAAAAAGCAGAAGCGGAGGCTCAAAACAGCGGAAGATGCACTCAGAATTAGATGGAGCAAAGTACTCAACACCACATACAAATACAGCAACAGTCGCCCCACAAAGAGCTACCCGAAGCGAAAACTACTGCCCGAATTTGATGAGGAGGCCTTAGAGCCCCCACAATCAAAGAATAAGGAGGCCACCCGGTCGGATAGACGACCCCATGGCAAACATAGAGCGGCAAATAGCGCCGCACACAAGCCGGCACACGACCCACAGAAGGACTCGCACCAAAAAGAAGGCCCAGCTAGATCTATCTACGGGCCAAGAAAGCAAGCTCTAGTAAGCAATGCAGCACAACAAGCATCCGAACGTCACGACACACCCAAATACAGGGGTGCCGCACCCCTATGTTTCACCGATGAGGTCTTTGGACCATAATTTCAGCGAGTTCAAGCCCATAAACATAGAGGCGTCTGACGGAACAACAGACCATGGAGTGCGGATTGAGGATTATATCCTCCACATACACATGGCTAGAGGAGATGACCTCCATGCCATAAAATGCTTACCCCTCAAGCTCAAAGGCCAGCCCGGCATTGGCTTAAAAGCCTTCCGAAAACACCATTGGAAGTTGGGAAGAGCTCGAGGATGCTTTTGGGAAAATTTTCAAGGGACCTATGTCCGACCTCCGGATCTGAGGCGATTTAAGTCATATAACTCAACAACCGGAGAGTCAGCCGGAAACTCTGGAACAGATTTCTTACTAAAAAGAACGAGATAATCATTGTCGGACGGTGAAGCCTTTGCAGCTTTCAAACACAGCGTTTGAGGCAGATGGCTTGCGGACACCTCCGCCAAGAAAAGCCAAGAACAATGGCTGCATTAACAAGCCTCATGACCCGCTTTTGCGAGGAGAGGATAGCTGGTTGGCAAGGCAGTACCAGCGACCAAGTACATCGAAGTTAGGGTGGAAGCAGGAAACATGACGCAGCAGGATCAGCGCGGACAAAGGAAACAGCCGAAAAGCACGGCAGTCAACGCGGATTCAAAAGCTCTCGGCGAGAATCGAGAAAAAGCTGCCCCTCAAGGATAACAGGGATGAGCTATCCAACCTAAACAAAATCTTGGACAAGATATGCCAAATCCACAGTACTCCCGGGAAGCCTGCAAACCATACCCACAGAGATTGTTGGGTCTTCAAGCAATCCGGAACACTCAATGCCGAACACAAGGGCTCGACACACCAGCGAGGGCGATGGCGAACCCCACAGGCGAGCCTTTGGAAAACAAAAGAATTTCCCACAAGAAGTCAAAACAGTAAACTCACTTCCGTGACAAAGGGAAAAACAGAATGGCGCCTATAGAATCGCGCCACACGGCCTATCCTAGAGAGTCCGCCACTTGGTTGTTAAAACCAATCACCTTCAACCACCAGGATTACTCTAGAAGTATCCGGAATGCAGGCTGGACTGCCTTGATATTAGGTCCGATAATTGGCGGACTCCACTTTACACAAGTCCTAATGGGCGGTGGCGATGATTTAAACCTGATATATCAGGACACAATCCATAAGCGGGATAAACCCAACAAAAATTAGCCATAGCAACACTTCCTTTCAAGGGGTAATGCCAGGCCCAGATGCCCATTGTACGGGTTCTCTCCTGCTAGAAGTTATGTTCGGCTCCCCCGACAAGTTCCGCCGCGAAAAGCTAACCTTCCACATCGCCCCATTTACATGTAGCTATCAAGCACTACTGGGACGCGAAGCTTTCGCCCGCTTTAACGCAATACCGCATTATGCATCCCTTACACTTAAAATGCCCGGTCCGCGAGGCATCATCTCATTAAAGGGAAATAACGAGTGTTCCTCGAGCATGGAAGACTGTGCGGCTGCCTTGACAGCCACACACTAAACCGGCTTCACTAATCAAAGCACCTAAACAGGTCGTTGAGACCCCGGACATGGCTAGACGAGTCCGGCGTAAACATGCAAGGGCTTACCAGCCGCATACCCCCGTACAAGGGGCTCCGCGCATGTACAACAAGAGACAATAAAGCTCAATTTTACCCATCTTTTGAATTATAATTTGTTTATTTAATATAACATACATTTTCGCATGATCTTTTTCAACTAAGTTCCTCTCTTTTATAGATGAACACCGTGCTTCACCCGTCGAGGATAGGGCTGCGGAACCTGAGAGTGAGGCGTGCGGTAGGGACCCGTTCAAGGATTCTTTTAGATTAAGACCCTGCGTAAACCTTTTCCTTGTCTCTTGTTGATATACATCCCCGGTTTCTTGATATAACCGAGGAGGAGGCTGGCGTCTTGGCATGTAGCCACGTCGAATTTCTAGCGTGCACGGACACGAGGGCTTCTTACCAAGGCGTTGTTCAGCCCGTTTTCATAAAACCCGAATACCTTAGGGAGTGTTCGGCATCGAGGTTGGCCTTATATGCATCAGCTCGAATCATGTCTTTGGTTAAATGTTGGGTTTGCCCGGCTCTGTGTTTGCTGCCTTATGTTCCGCTCTATCGGCTAAAGCGGCACCGGAAGAACTCTGCGATTGTGCCCAGTTCGGCGGCGAGCACCTCGATGAAAGCGCGGTGTCATGATATAGCGTGAGACTGGTCAACCACTCGATGACCCGCGGAATCTTTAAGATTCCTCCGCATTAACGAAGGCCGTTTCTGGCGAGCACACATCGCCCGAATTCGGGTGGCGCGGTGCCCCTAGGGGCTATATAGTAGCCCCCTTTGTCAAACTCCTATGGCTAAGTGAAAGTGATAAAGCATTATAGTCTGGTTGCCTAGTTAAGCTGCGCTATCACCTCCTTTATAGGACCAAGGCGTTGGATCAAGTGTGAAAATCGCCTTCTACAAACACCCCGCATTATATGCGTGGGGGCTGAAACCGAACTGCCATCTTTCAGGTTATATACACATATACATTAACGGCCGCGGGAGGGTTTTAATTCTTGAAGGCACAAGTATAAAAAGATTTTATATTCCATCGAAACATTGTTTTACAATAATACATGTTATTGAACATAACATCCTTGAGCACTGCGTCTCTATTAAGCGAGCTCCTGCGAACTTCACGAAAATAGTGCTCGGCGGTACTCGGCTCTCGTCGAATCTTGGGATGCAACAGCGGTGGCCTTCATCTCCGCCCGGTATGTCTTGACACGGGCAAGAGCCATCCGCGCACCCTCTATGCACGCGACCTCTTCATTGCATTGATATGTGGCACCGCGCAAGGAACTGCTGCACCGAGGCTAAAATAACTCTTCGTCTCGGGCCTTTCCGGCCACAGATGACTCACGACATACTTCATGGCGAGTCGGATAACCTATTCAGCTCCGCCCATGCGGTAAGCGATCGGTTAATGGAAGTGGGCGTTACGGATTGTGGGCTGCGACCAAAAAGCTTTTCCACTTTGTGATCCTTTTGATCTCGGAAGTGTTGGTTGCGTCCGCGGCTTTTCGCTGCCAAGTCGAGATAAGTGTCGCCGCACTCCACAGCCGGTCCAGCGGAGCATATTTAGGATCCCGAACTTCATCCGCAGCATAAAGGGCTTTCGGCCGCGATATCTCGGCTGGCGTAGCTCCTCCTTCATAGCTCTCATCGCGAGCGAGCATCCTTAGCCTCGTTAGTGGCCTCCTTGAATCCTACATTCCGCCCGATCTTCTTTTCAAGAAGCTTGCAGCGGTCGGCAGCATTCTTCAACTTTACAGCCATCTCGGCCATTTCCTTCTTGCTTGGCGGTGAGCAGCTTGTTACGGCTTTCAGCTCTTGACCGCCTTTAAGGCAAGCGCGCATCGCTTTCCTGGCCTGCTCCTTGGCTCGGGCAAGTTCCGCGAAGGTTCTCCATAACAGCGGCACCATCTGCATCAAGCACACATGTTGTAAGATACGGGCATCAAGCTCCTCTTACCAGGTTTCTTGAATTACATACCTTGTGCCTCGTCAAGCCGCTTGTTGACAAAGCGCGATGTCGGCATCTGCCCGTCAAGTTGCCGCTTTAGCTCGGCAAATTCATCGATCCGGCTAGCCACGGACGCCGCCACCTACATAGGAAAGGCGACATATTATACCAGGATTATGATCCTCGGCGCACCGCCATTTTGACAACGCCTTTGAGTCTCGGGGCTACTATCTACAGGCGCATCTTATATATGTGGAACTGTCAAAAGGTACATCATTTCGCGTACCTCAAAACCTGTCGATAAACTCACGGCGGCCTTGTACAACCGCTCTCCACGGATGAAATCCTTTCAATCACCGTACCCATCAGCGCCGCGGTGTTCTTACGAGACGAGCCTTCGCCCGGCAGATCCTTCAGCTCCTCCGACCGTGCCGGGCGGTGCGGACTCGTCCGATGGCCTTTTTGAAGGCGGGCGGAAGGCTTTGGGGGCCATCTGACGCCTTACGGCCTGCGGATTGGAGAAACCCTCGTGGCGATACCTCGGTCGCCCGCCTACGCCGCGGCGTTACGGCGGGGGGCGGCGATCTGCTCTCCATCATCTCCGGACGAAGATCCCCTGAAGATGAGCTCTGTTGAGAAGGGCTGAGATCCGAACTACAAGGTAAAATTTCGGTTATCTTTCTCAGAAATAGAACAGGGATGTATTTCATTTTAAACTCCCCTCTCTACTTACGGCTCATTGGAGGCTGATCCCCTTAGGGGGCACAGTCTTGACGAGGCATCCCCGGCGCAGGACCCTCTACGAAGATTTCTTCCTCCGCTTTGAGACCATGGTCTCCGGGTCTTGAGGCGGTCCTCTTCTTCCCTGGATGGAGGAATTGTCGATTCCTCCTTTCTGACAACCTCCTTGAGGAGGCGGTAGCTTCCTTGTTCCCGCCGCCTTCTTCCAAAGCGCAACCTCGACATCTGGTTATCTGGGATCTGGCGTGGTCTCGAGGGAGGGCGGACACTGATTAGCTTTGCTTTCGCTATCCACTCCTGTTTAGGGACAACTCTTTTAAGGGCAATTTTATGATAAATATCGGATAAGCGTGTCCAGATGCAGGGCTACTTACTTGAGTATCCAGGCGATTGCAGCTCAGACCTGCGTCCTCGGTTGAGTCCGGACACATTCCTTGTGATCCGAAGAACAATTTGTACATCTCCATGGGCGTCGCGCCCATAAAATGTTGGAGGGCTCGTGGTCCCTCTGGATTAAACTCCCACAGGCGAGGGGGCGACGTTTGCAGGGCAGGGTGCGGCGAATTAGCATGACCTGCGTCACTACGACCAGATTGATGTCTCTTTCTAGGAGATCTAGAATGCGGCCCTGCAACAAGGGCACGTCCTTGGACGGCCCCCAGTTAAAACCTTTGTTGACCCATCACGCTAGCTATGGTGGGGGATCCGAGCGAAAGACAGGTGGCGTCACCCACTTGGTGCCCCTGGGAGCTATGATATAAAACCACTCTCGTTGCCATAAGCTGAACTCCTCTTGAAAAGAGCCCTCGGGCCATGGAGCGTCAGCATTCTTGCTTATAACAGCACCTCCGCACTCCGCGTGCTGCCCCTGAATCATCTTTGGCTCTACTTTGAAGGTCTTAAGACACAATCCGAAGTGAGGAGTGTCTGGAGGAAGGCCGCTACGACAATGAGCGATGAGATATGGAGGATGGACTCGGAGCCAAGTCGTGAAATTCAGCCCATAATAAAACATGAGCCCCCTCACGGAGGGTCCGTCGGAAGCCTAGCCCCGAAGGAAGTGAGGCGCGAACACCATGCTCTCACCAGGCTTGGGAGTGGGAATAACCTGCCCTTGAGCGGGCAGCCTATGTGGGATTCGCGGTTAGATACAGCATCTCTTAGCTTTATACGTCTTCTTCCGTAGCGGAGGAAGGCATCCACCGACCTTGAAGGTCGGGCGGACATCATCGAAGGTGCGAAGCACCTGAATATGGAGCTTTGGGTGTTGGAACTTCGGCGAGGCGGATTCGATTGAGATTGAAAGAAAGGAGTAGAGCCTTGGTCTCTTTATAAAGAGGTTGAATACCAAGAGCCCTCCCGTGACCGTTTGGGACTAGCGCCGATTGAGGAGACATACCAGCGGGCATGATTGGGTTACCCACGCCCGTATTGATGAGAATCCCGGAATAAGGCGACACGATCTCTGCTTCGACAAGACGTGCCAAGGAAACCGCCTCGCTAAACACGCTGAGGTGGGACAGTAAAACCATTCGAATAAAGACTTGGCTGTGGTGTGATGTCACGCCACGGAATACGATAGCAGATTAGATTTGTGTAAATACTATTCTCTCTATTGCAGTATGTGGAACTTGTTTTGCAGAGCCGGACACTATCCTTGTGTTCAAAATCTTCTATGAAGTATTCAGAGGAGGAACCCGCCTTGCAATGCCGAAGACAATCTGCGCGCCGGACTCGTTGTCATTGAAGCCTGGTTCAGGGGCTACTAAGGGAGTCCTAGATTAGGGGGTGTCCGGATAGCCGGACTATAACCTTTGGCTGGACTCCTGGACTATGAAGATACAAGATTGAAGACTTCGTCTCGTGTCCGGATGGGACTTTCCTTGGCGTGGAAGGCAAGCTTGGCGATACGGATATGTAGATCTCCTCCCATTGTAACCGACTCTGTGTAACCCTAGCCCTCTCCGGTGCCTATATAAACCGGAGGGTTTTAGTCCATAGGACGAACAACAATCATACCATAGGCTAGCTTCTAGGGTTTAGCCTCTCTGATCTCGTGGTAGATCTACTCTTGTACTACCCATATCATCAATATTAATCAAGCAGGAGTAGGGTTTTACCTCCATCAAGAGGGCCCGAACACAGGTAAAAACATCATGTCCCTTGTCTCCTGTAACCATCCGCCTAGGCTTGATTCGGGACCCCCTACCGAGATCCCCGGTTTTGACACCGACAAGGATGATCAGGAAAAGCATTAAGTAACCGGAGAAGCCTCCCCCAAGCTTGTGGGAGACTCTCTTCTTTGATTTGCACAAAATTATATATTTCCATAAGGCAACTTGTTTCTTATGAGCAGGGAAATATTTAGCGATAATAAATCATATCCTGCGGACTACACACACAACCAGGAGCAAGAGAATAATACCAAGTATTAGCATCACCCTTTAATGAGAGCAGGAATATCTTAAGGATATATAAATAACGAGACTTCTCATCATGAGTAAATAAGGTGGCTATATCATTCAACTTGGTAAGATGTGCCACAACTGTTTCAGATTCAAGGCCATATAAAGGATCAGATTCAACTAAAGTAATAATATCAGGATCAACAGAGAATTCATAATCCTTATCAGTAACACAAATAGGTGATGTAGCAAAAGCAGGGCCGGGTTTCATTCTAGCATTAAGAGATTGCTGCTTCCATTTAGCTAATAATTTCTTAAGATCATTTCTATCATTGCAAGGTAGGATTTCGAGCAGCTTTTTCATTCATAGCATAACCCTTAGGAACAACGGGTAAAACATAATCATTGGGGAACCTTCATCATCACTATCATCGATAATAGGATCTTGATAATTTCATCCCCTAACTCTAGCAAGTTGTTCATCTAGAAATTCACCTAATGGCAAAGTAGTATCACGCATACGAAGTAGTTTCATCATGCATAGCGAAGTGGCATCATCAATAACATCGACATATCAGAATTCATAGCAGTAGAAGGTTTAGGTGTGCAAGCTTACTAATAACGGAAGGAGAATCTAGTGCGAGCTAGATGGCAGTTCCTTACCTCCCTCGTAGTTGAGGGCAAAATAGTAGTTAATTAGTCTTTCAAGTTCTTCATAGTGATCAGCGGATATAAATCCCAAGTGACTCGGAGAATATAGCTATGCTCCCGACAGCGGCGCCGAGAAATTAGTCTTGATAACCCACAAGTATAGGGGATCGCAACAGCTTTTGAGGTAGAGTATTCAACCCAAATTTATTGATTCGACACAAGGGAGCAAAGAATATTCTTGAGTATTAGCAGTTGAGTTGTCAATTCAACCACACCTGGATAACTTAGTATCTACAGCAAAGTGTTTAGTAGCAAAAGTGGTATGATAATAAAGGTATGATAGCAAAAGTAAAGATAATTTTTTTGGGTTTTGTAGTAGTTATACTTGAGTAGCGGAAAAGTAAATAAGCGAAGAGCAATATATGAAAAGCTCATAGGCAATGGATCAGTGATGGATAATTATGCCGTATGCGATTCCTCATGCAATAGCTATAACATAGGGTGATATAGAACTAGCTCCAATTCATCGATGTAATGTAGGCATGTATTCCGTAAATAGTCATACGTGCTTATGGGAAAGAACTTGTATGACATCTTTTGTCCTACCCTCCCGTGGCAGCGGGGTCCTTACGGAAACTAAGGGATATTAAGGCCTCCTTTTAATAGAGAACCGTAACAAAGCATTAACACATAGTGAATACATGAACTCCTCAAACTACGGTCATCACCGAGAAGTATCCCGATTATTATCACTTCGGGGTTGTCGGATCATAACACATAATAGGTGACTATAGACTTGCAAGATAGGATCAAGAACACACATATATTCATGAAAACATAATAGGTTCAGATCTGAAATCATGGCACTCAGGCCCTAGTGATAAGCATTAAGCATAGCAAAGTCATAGCAACATCAATCTCAGAACATAGTGGATACTAGGGATCAAACCCTAACAAAACTAACTTGATTACATGGTAAATCTCATCCAACCCATCACCGTCCAGCAAGCCTATGATGGGATTACTCACGCACGGCGGTGAGCATCATGAAATTGGTGATGGAGGATGGTTGATGATGACGAAGGCAACGAATCCCCCTCTCGAGACCACGAGCGGACTCGAGATCAGCCCTCCGAGAGATTAGGGCTTGGCGGCGGCGTGTATTAAAAAAGCGATGAAACTTTCTCTCTGATTTTTTCTCCCGAGGCGGAATATATGGAGTTGGAGTTGAGGTCGGAGGAGGTCTAGGGGCCACGAGATAGAGGCGCGCCCTAGGCGCCCTGTCTCGTGGACGAACCCTAGGCCCCCTGGTGTATTCTTTCGCCCAATAATTCTTATAAATTCCAAAAAGTGCCTCCGTGGATTTCGGGACATTCGAAAACTTTTCATTTCTACATAAAACAACATCATGGTAGTTCTCTGAAAACAGCGCCCGGTCCGGGTTAGTTTCATTCAAATCATGCAAGTTAGAGTCCAAAACAAGGGCAAAACTGTTTGGAAAAGTAGATACGTTGGAGATGTATCAGGACACATGGGAATATTGTCAAGCTAGTTTTCATCACGTTCATATGATTCGCGTTCGGTACTTTGATAATTTGATATGTGGGTGGACGGTGCTTGGGTGATGTTCTTACTTGAACAAGCATCCCACTTATGATTAACCTCTATTGCAAGCATCCATAACTACAACAAAAGTATTAAGGTAAACCTAACCATAGCATGAAACATATGGATCCAAATCAGCCCTTACGAAGAAACACATAAACTAGGGTTTAAGCTTACATCACTCTAGCAACCCATCATCTACTTATTACTTCCCGTGTCTTCCTCTAGGCCCAAATAATGGTGAAGTGTTATGTAGTCAACGTTCACATAACACCACTAGAGGCTGAACAACATACATCTCATCAAAATATCGAGCGAATACCAAATTCACATGACTACTAATAGCAAGACTTCTCCCGTGTCCTCGGGAACAAGCGTAACTACTCACAAAGCATATTCATGTTCATAATCGGAGGGGTAATAATATGCATAAAGGATCTGAACATATGATCTTCCACCAAATAAACCAACTAACATCAACTACAAGGAGTAATCAACACTACTAGCAACCTACTAGCACCAATCCGGACTTGGAGACAAGAATTGGATACAAGAGATGAACTAGGGTTTTGAGATAAGATGGTGCTGGTGAAGATGTTGATGGAGATTGCCCTCTCCCGATGAGGAGGCGTTGGTGATAGCGATGGCGATGATTTGCCCCTCCGGAGAAGTGTCCCAGCGAACAGCTCTGCTGGAGCCCTAAATTAGTTCCGCCAAGGTTCCGCCTCGTGGCGGCGGAGTCTCGTCCCGAAAGGTTGCTTATTATTTTTTCCCTCGACGAAAGACCTCATATAGCATAAGATGGGCATCGGAGAGCCGCCAAGGGGCCCACGAGGTAGGGGAGCGCCCCCACCCTTGTGGACAGGGTGTGGGCCCCCTGGTCTTCATCTTTGGCAAGTATTTTTCATTATTTTCAACTAGATGTTCCGTGGAGTTTCAGGACTTTTGGAGTTGTGCAGAATAGGTCTCTAATATTTCCTCCTTTTCCAGCCCAGAATTCCAGCTGCCGGCATTCTCCATCCTTATGTAAACCTTGTAAAATAAGAGAGAATAGCCATAAGTATTGTGACATAACGTGTAATAACGGCCCATAATGCAATAAATATCGATATAAAAGCATGATGCAAAATGGACGTATCAGCATCGCCGGCGTAGGCAAGGCCGGTGCGCCGCCCCGTCCCCCTCTTCCCTGAGCGCCACGGTGACCTCGGCCTCGCCCCCTCCCCCTTCCTCTCATGGTCGGTGTCGGTGTCAAAACCGGTGGATCTCGGGTAGGGGGTCCCGAACTGTGCGTCTAGGCGGATGGTAACAGGAGACAAGGGACACGATGTTTTTACCCAGGTTTGGGCCCTCTCGATGGAGGTAAAACCCTACTCCTGCTTGATTAATATTGATGATATGGGTAGTACAAAAATTGATCTACCACAAGATCAGAGAGGCTAAACCCTAGAAGCTAGCCTATGGTATGATTGTTGTTCGTCCTACGGACTAAAACCCTCCGGTTTATATAGACACCGTATAGGTATAGGGTTACACAGAGTCGGTTACAATGGTAGGAGATCTACATATCCGTATCGCCAAGCTTGCCTTCACGCCAAGGAAAGTCCCATCCGGACACGGGGCGAAGTCTTCAATCTTGTATCTTCATAGTCGAGTCCGGCCAGCGGTGATAGTTGGCTATCCGGACACCCCTAATCGATACTCCCTCGGTAGCCCTGAACCAGGTTTAAATGGCAGCGAGTCCGGCGCTCATATTGTCTTGACATTGCAAAGGCGGGTTCCTCCTCCGAATACTTCATTGAAGATTTTGAACACAAGGATTGTGTCGGCTCTGCAAAACAGGTTCCACATACCACCGTAGAGAATAACCTTTGCACACATCTGCGGCGTATTCCGTGGCGTGACATCACACCACGGCCAGGCCTTTATCTGAATCGTTTTCTGTTCCACCTCGGTAGCGTTTAGCGGCGGTTTCCTTAGCACGTCTTATCAAGCGGAGATCGTGCCCCTTATTCGAGATTCCCATCAATACGGACGTGGGTAACCCAACGCGCCATTGATTCTGGCGCTTGGGAGATAGCGAGTTTTACCAGGCTGGCGGGGGCGCATAGCCGTCCGCCCATATAAAGGATAAGGATCCACCTTTTAACCTATGCCTTCTTCCTCCTTTTCTCATCCATTTCCGCTTTTCGAGCTCCGGCACCCAAGTCGCATCCCTCCTCAACCTTCTCCAGCCATGTCGGGCGGGAGGCAAGTGGATGGTCTCCTCCGTCACGGAGGGACAAGTCAAAAAGCTGCGGAAGGCGGATACTTGTCCAGCAACGCGCAGCCGGCTCCCCGACGAGGGCAGCTCATTCCACCCGTAGGCCCCATGAGAGGTGGTGTTCCTCACCCACTTCCTCCATGGACTAGGTTTTCCACTTCACCCATTTGTGCAGGGGCTCATGTTCTACTACGGCCTGGATTTCCACGATCGACCCGAACTTCATCCTCAACATCTCGGCGTTTATCGTGCGTATGCGAAACCTTTCTCGCATCCAGCCCACTTGACATGGCTGAAGACCTTCAATGTCAAGCCCGAAGGTAGTGGGCGGCCGCCATGCCAGTCTTGGAGTGCCATGGTTGGCAAGATGGCCAAAGTCCTATGGCTCGAGGGCTCCTTTGTGGAGAACCGTGAAGGGTGTCGGGGTGGTTCTACATCACCGAGCAGCGCCCTGAATGGGCGGCCCCAATTCGATCTGGCTTCCCCACGGCTCACATCATAGAAAGAGGCGGGCTGGCGTGGGGTGATTCGGAAGAGCTATACGGACTCAAACCTGCGTCTGAAACCTGGTGGACAAGAATCTCAAGCTTGTCAGCGTAATCCCGTGATGCTCATCGCGGATTCTCCCATGCCTGCGGGCCTTCAATTTGTGGGAGTTTGATCCGGCACAACACGAACAACCAGGCGGCTCTTGACACTACGTGCGAAGATGCCTTGAAGGTGTTGTTCAAAGGCGCGAAGCTCCGCATCCGCTACGAAGATCGCGGATTCAGCTCGCAGCGTCAAGCCAGCGAGTAAGTTATTTACCCTTTATGGGACTCTTTTTCATAGTTTGACTCTCTGCGGGATCTAATACTCCCTAACCTTTGACAGGACTGGTTGAAGGCGTCGGACAGATTCTTGTCGGCCCCTTACAAAAGACCCAGTGGGCCTTTGATTAGCAGGGGCTGCTGGCTCCGGCACCTAACGTGGTGCGGAGAAAACCAAGAAGAAGGCCACAGAGACTCGAAGAGATCTCCGGTGCAGTCTTTGTCGGACTCATCGTCCGATGACTCTGGCGGAATCCTCCCCGAGGGCGAGGAGGAGGAAAAAAGCCTCTCCCAGTGAAGGAGAGAAAAGGAAGGCCGCCCCAGGGGAGGCGGAGGATCAAAAGGAAGGACCCTTCCTCCGGACTTCTCCACCAGCCGACAAGCGAGGAGGTGGCCACAAGGCCAAGCCCTGGCGAGATCATAAGTGTCCGGGCTCCGGAATAGCTCAG